>CAJHXA020000001.1:2659275-3859275 GCA_905147815.2 Phalera bucephala
GTACTTTAACGCATATATGTAATCTCAGTTTCTCAACAGTTATTGTTCCAAATGCATTCAAAAAATCCCTTGTACACCCTATACATAAAAATGGAGATAAAAAGTTAGTCACAAATTATAGACCTATATCTACATTACCAGCAATATCAAAAATTTTTGAAAGACTGATCAATAATAGATTAATAAGTTACTTAGAAAAGAATTATTTATTAGCAAACAATCAATACGGTTTTCGTAGGGGTAGGTCGACTTCGGATGCTTTATTCAAACTGAACGATTATATTGTAAAAACTTTAGACCAAGGGGAAAAATGTTTGGCTATTTTCTTAGACTTGGCTAAAGCCTTTGATACGGTACCCATACCACTCTTAATAGGTAAACTTGAAAAATTAGGTATTCGCGGAGATCAGCTTGATCTTATTCATAACCACCTCATTAACAGGAAGCAATGTGTTAAAATAGGAAACTACATTAGCTCTGAACTTCCTGTTACTATTGGACTACCAATGGGCAGTATACTCGGTCCTACACTTTTTCTGGCTTATATCAATGATATATGTGAAACTATGATTGTTAATGGCAAAATAATATGCTTCGCTGATGATACTGTATTATTGTTCAAAGGGAAAAGCTGGGAGGAAACATTCCATAACGCCCAAATTGGTTTCAACAAAATGGCCTCAGAGTTTTCTAGAAGTCGTCTTGTAATAAATTCAAGTAAAACTAAATATATGACGTTTGCATTGAGACATACAAATATGCCCGATATTACCGTACATAATATAACACTACATTCCGCAATATGTTTAAGCTCATTTAAATGTACAACATCTTGTGCTATCCTAGAAAGATGCCAAGAAATAAAATACTTGGGTGTAACGATTGACTCACAACTCACTTACAAACCACATATCGATCTATTAGTCAATAGAATGCGAAAGCTGATTGCCATATTTAAAAAAATACGTCATGCAGCTACGACTAAGCACATGCTTACGGTCTATTATGCCTTAGGCTACTCCATTCTATCCTACTGTATCACGACATGGGGAGGCGCTTGCAAAGCCCATATTATATCCCTAGAAAAGACACAGCGAGCAATACTAAAGGTCGGCCATGGGCGACCATATAGATACCCTAATGCTAAAATTTATAAAGATTGGAGTGTTCTTTCTGTACGGAAAATTTTTATATACCAATTATTTATACATCAACATTGCAACACCCCCTATACCGCTGAAACACATAATAAAAAAAGGCGAAAAGGTATAATATCACACAAAAGACTTAAAACATCTTTTCACGGAAACATGCTTACTTTCTTAGCGTATATATCTATAATAAAATAATTAAACAACTATAAGCCATCTATCGGTTATTGACTGCAAAAAGAAATTAAAATTATTCTTACTGGACTTAAACTATACACAAACAGAGAATCTTCTCCATGTACCTTTTTTAGTTGCGGGTAGTTGAAATAATAAGACATTAAAATTATAGCTCCGTATTTAATTAGTTAATTAAATAGTAATATTGCTCCATTACCTAATGATATCAATGCTCAACTAACCTTATCTACCTGCCGAGTAAGTGTTTTCTCCAGCAAATATCCACAATCTATTTAAAATCACATTCAGTCACAATGGACTCACTACAAGCAAGCATGTCACAAATGTCTGACTTGTTTAATAAAAAAATGGCAGACTTTGAAAGCGCACTGCAGGACTCTTCAACTACTTCATCAACAGGCCTGGCTGTAGAATTTGCCTTATTCAGAGCGTTTGTTATTGAAGCTCTCAGCACTCTCCAGCAGCAGGTAGCTATAATGGCTCAAAGTATAGATGCAGTGGAGACACGAAGCCGTAGAAAAATTCTGTTACTTCACGGAGTCGCCGAGGTCAGCAAGGAGGACACGTCGCAGGCTGTAGTGAATATTATCCAGGGACGTTTGGGTCTGGGTGAGTTTAACACCAACAACATACGCCGATGCCATAGAATGGGGCGACCCACTCAAAAGCCAAGGCCTATTCTAGTAAAGCTTGCCGATGTCGATGTTCGCAGTAAAGTGTGGTTCGCCAAAACAAAGCTGAAAGGCTCGGGGGTGACAATTTCCGAGTTTCTCACCAAGACACGGCATCATTTGTTTCTTGCTGCGAGGGCGAAATTTGGCGTAAGTAAGAGTTGGTCTAGAGATGGCGAGGTGTATGTCCTCGGCTCGGATGGGACACGGGTCCGTGTACAGTCTCTTGCGGACTTAAACACCATTACGCAGGATCCCAGTAAAGCGACTGCTGTGAAGACTGGCGCAGTATCAAAGTCCAAACGGGCTAACGCCAAAAAGTGATTTGTGTGTGTGTTGGCAACTGTGCTTTTTATATTTATATGTAATGATATTCACTTCTAATTCGTTGTTTCTTATCTATAAGGCCACATATATACACCCACTTTTTTGTTAATTTTTATTTTTGTTTTTATATGTCACTGTCTTGTTTACAATTCTTTAACTGTCAAAATGCCAAAAGTATCAATTGTCAATGTCAGTGGCGTTCCAGGTACCTACTTATGCCCTATTTCCTGCAAGTAAATAGTGTTGCGTTCCGTTATCGTGCGGCATTGACTTGTGGCATGATTTTGTTGTTTTTATCAGGGATATTTTTTTTTTTTTTTTTTTTTATATGTGTGGTTTTTGATAATTTTATTATTATTTTTTTCCTTTTCATTTCTTTATTTTATTAAACACTTCGGCAGGCGGATGCTATTATATAGTTGCGTATAGCTAGCTGAATTATAAATTAATTATTAGTTGTATTAGTTGCATTACATAGTTGCATTAATTGTTTTGTGTACATATACATTTTATAAACATTATATAGAGTAAAATGTCTGATCAAGGTAGAAACAGTGATTCAGAATCGTTCTTTTCTGCGGAGAGTAGTGATGTAAGTTTTGTTAGTGTCCCATCCCTCACTGACACTCTGACGACGACGTTCTCTGATGTCCTTAGAAACTTTAATGCCGTTCACATCAATGCTCAGAGTATTCCGGCTCACTATTCCGATATGCTAGCGAGCTTTGACTGTAAAAATATCCATGCTATCCTCGTCTCCGAATCCTGGCTGAAGCCGTGTCTCCCGTCGACCCTCTTTTTGTTGCCGGGTTTTAATCTCATCAGGAACGATCGTTCAATTGGTGGCGGTGGAGGTGTGGCGATATATCTGCGATCAAATATACCCTTTTCTTTAATTGAATTGTCGCCACAACCCCCTCCGCCTAATGCTGGTGAGCATCTTTTTATTGAGATTGAGCTTCATCACACTAAACTGCTTCTTGGTGTATATTACTGTCCTTCCTCACGTATAGACTTTTTTTCTTCTTTTGAAATTTTGTTGGAAAAATTACTCCCTTCTTACAGTCATAGCATTATCATGGGTGATTTCAACACTTGTCTGCTCAAAAACGATTATCGCTCCCGTAATCTCTATTCTATTCTTGACTCCTGTGACCTATCCGTTCTTCCACTTCAAGCTACCCATAATTTTCCTAACTCAACTCCGTCACTTCTTGACCTTATTTTTGTTTCTTCAACCGAACATGTCGCTAAGCATGGCCAGTGCTCAGCTGACGCCTTTTCGTATCACGACTTACTATTTCTATCCTATAAAGTCCGGCCACCTAAGGCCAAAGCAAAAATTCTATTGCAGCGCAATTTTAGTGGCATTAACCTGACGATGCTTCGAGAAGATGCTGCGAAAATTAACTGGGAATATTTGGTAGCGTCTGAGTCACTGGATGATAAAGTAAATTTTTTCACATCTACGCTAATTCGGTTGTTCGATCAGCATGCACCTATTCGCCCAGTTAAAGTTAAACATCTTCCTGCTCCTTGGCTGACTGATGATATCAAATTGTTGATGAGCAAAAAAGTGGCAACTAAATCCAAATTCAAAGCTAGATCCACAGATTTTAATTGGAATAACTATGTTGCCATTAGAAATCACTGCAATAAGGTGTGTAGGGATGCTCAACGCCAACATATCCATAGTTCTGTACAAAACGGAAATCCAGCTAAAGTCTGGAAATTTCTTAAATCAATGGGTGTCGGCAAGTCGCGTCAAGACAACATGTCTAAGAACTTAGATATAAATCTCCTCAATAAACATTTCTCTGCTTCGTCTCACTTAGATAAGACCTTAAAATCAACTACTCTAAATCATCTTTCATCCATTCCAGCACCCGATTTTTCTCCTTTTGTCTTCAGTCAATTCTCCGCTTGTGATGTTAAAAAGAGCATAGAAACAATCACGTCCAATGCAGTCGGCAGTGACTGTATCAGCCGTAATATTATCCTTCCTATCCTTGATGAAATCCTTCCTATAATTTGCCATATCTGTAATCATTCCATAACCAGCGGCCACTTCCCGTCTTCTTGGAAAGAAGCCCAAATAACCCCTCTCCCCAAAAAATCCAATCCCACATCCTTCTCTGATTATCGTCCCATATCCATATTACCTTTCCTTTCAAAAGTTCTTGAGCGCCTTGTCCACGATCAACTGAGTCGATTCCTAAATAAGAACTCCCTTCTTAACCCTTTTCAGTCCGGCTTCCGTCCTGGTCATAGTACCGTTACCGCTCTTGTGAATATTACGGATGATATAAGGTCAGCAATGGAAAACAGTAATCTCACTATACTTGCATTGCTCGACTTCAGTAATGCTTTTAATACTGTGGACTTTGACATTCTACTCGGTATTCTTCGCTCTATTAACATATCTCCAACGGCTATTGATTGGTTTCGTAACTACCTGTTTGGGCGCCGGCAACGCGTTCGCATTGAAGAAACCTACTCTTCTTGGTGCAACACTAGTGCCGGTGTTCCACAGGGTGGCGTTCTCTCTCCTTTACTTTTCGCTGTTTTTATTAACTCTATTCCCAACCAATTACAATCTTCTTATCACCTTTATGCAGATGATCTTCAAATCTACACGCAAGCACCGTTAGCCAGGTTGTCGGAAGCTGTTAAAACAATTAATAGTGATCTGACCGAAATAAGTACCTGGAGTAAAACATTTGGCCTCAAAGTCAATCCGACTAAGACGCAAGTCATTATTATTGGTAGTTCTCGGATGACTTCTCGGATTGATTGGTCGGAAATTCCCCAAATTAAGTTTGATGATAGTACAATACCAATAAGTAAAGCCGTTAAAAATTTGGGAATTTATATTGATACAAACCTTACTTGGGGCCCACAACTTCAAGAACTGAGTCGCAAACTTTTTGCTTCTGCGGCGTCCTTGAGAAGGTTGCGTAATTTTCTCCCTACTGCCACTAAAATTGCACTCGCACAATCCCTTCTCCTTCCTATAATCGACTATGCAGACGTTAGCTATCCCGATCTTACAGAGAACCAATATAATAAACTTGAGCGACTTCAAAATTTTTGTATTAGATTCATATTTGGGTTACGCAAATATGATCACGTTTCTGAATTTCGTGTAAAACTCAAGTGGTTACCAATCCGCCTTCGCCGGCATGCTCATATATTATCTCTTCTTTACAGTATTCTGTTTAATCCGTTAACTCCCTCTTACCTCAAAGGAAGATTTAAATTCCTTCATGAAACACATTCAAGGTTGCTGAGGTCATCGGAGAACCTGAAGCTGGAAACACCAATGCATTCTACAAACTTTTTCGATAAATCCTTTACTAATCAAGCCGTTCGTTTGTGGAATGCATTGCCTGTGACAGTCCGACGCGCGCAATCGTTAGCGTCCTTTAAAAAACTGGTTCACAATCACTTTCTACACTTATGAACTTTCCGAGCACTGTTACTATATGTTAGTTGTATGTGAAATGTGTATGTGTATAGAATATATAAGTAATATGTAAGTAATTCGATTGTAATGTATTATCTAAGTTTTTAATGTACGCCACCAACTGCCCTGTATTACTTATGTTGATTCTTCCATTGTATTGGTTGTCTGGAAGAAATAGCTTTTAGCTATAAGACCGCCAATTGTACATATTAGTCTGTAATTAGTTGTTTATTAATTGTAATTTCATTGGTGTACAATAAAGAGTACTTTATCTATCTATCTACCTTCGTAAAATTTTAGTTATGCCAAAAATAAACATTCATCACTATTATAACGTGCGCACTCACATATATATATATACAAACACTTATAGGCATACATACACACAGTATACATACACACACACCATTACACAGACACACACACACACACACCATCACACACACACACACATACACAGTAAAGGCCTTTTATATTTTTTTTTATATTCTTTAGCATAATTTATTGTCTCTTACTCAATTGTGTTCCATCTACGTAGAAAATATACTGTAGATAATAGTCATGGAGCATGTCACGCAACGAACTCGAGTAGACAGTTTCTTCTTTATATCCACAAGTTTATACTTAGTTTAAAGAGAACTTGTTCAAAAAGTTGTTGAGGGTCTTTGTACATATGAATATTGTAATTCTATAGCTCACAATTGCTTAAACAACTATGTATATTATTAAGTAAACAATACTATCATTATATGTAAGACCTAGAGATAAATAAATTATTATTATTATTACTGTTGACCATAGCTTGGACTAAGGCCGGCAGCGACAAGTCCCTCCCCGTGAAAGGCCTACCTGGGCCGACCAATCGGCCGCGACTGGTTGGTCGTCCCAGGTATCGCTGGAAGGATGTGATTTAGGCGGATCTGCGTGAGCTCCAACCCGAACACCGGCAGGGAATCGCACAGAACCGTGAGAAGTCGCGGAATCTCGTTTCGGAGGCCAAGATTCACTTTGGTGTCTGAGCAAACGGAGTAAGTAGGAAAATGCTCGGTTGGCGATGTTATCTACCTGGTACTTGACCCGGCCCGCGTAGTGTCTCACAACGAACGCTGGCTCACGACGCTGCGGCTTCTCGTAGAATGGGTTGTTTTCGTGCACAGAGTTGAACTTTTGTAACAGTGTCTCGTTTGTCGCCCATGGGAAACTGCAATAAACAATTATTATTATTGGGAATCGTTATTATCCCATTGCTAGGCAAAGGCACTCCACCTTTCACTCTCTTCTGTTACACAAAAAGAGACTTTTGATATGACTATTCATTTTGAAAGTAATTATTAGTAATTAAAGTGGAAGGATGTAGGTACCGGGGAAGACCTAGATTATCTTACCATGACCAAATAGGCCGTGTCTTATCTGAAGGGCAAGTCAAGAGTCTCCGTAACCGGTGAGCGTGTATGAGACGAACTATGAGAGTGGAGGAAGCCAGAGAGGTCTGTAAGGAAAGAACCTGTTGGAACTCTGTACTCTCTGCCTACCCCGAGAGGGAGCTGGCGTGATGATATCGATAGATATAATTATTGTACAAGCGTTTGGCAGGTAAAATTAATTTTTAGAGCAAGAGCAATTAACACCGTTTGTTTTGGCGATATTCGGGGGAGGGCTTTATCCTGCAGTGGACGCCTTTCGCCTGATGATGATGATGTTTTAACCCCTAGCTTTCAAGAACACGCAAAATAACATCAAACAAAGTGCTTGTTAGATAAATTTGTTGACAAGCAAGCGGATATTTTTTTTATTGTAGATTATACACCTTCCTATTCATAAAGACGAATCATCTAATCATACATGCAACAAGTTGGCAGTAATAACTCACTTGCACTGATCGTCCAAGAGGCACAGCAATCCATTAACCTTCCCCTCTATCAACTGTAAGCACCCGGTGTTGTCCGAGAAGCCGATATCGGTCCAGGTTATGCCCTCGCTCTTGTACTCCTCCTGCTCGTACTTAAACACGTGTTGGTTGAAGTAGTGCTGCAGGTGCTCGTTCGCGTAGTTGATGCACAGCTGCTCGAAGCTGTTGCTCAGACCGAAGTCCTCGAAGCCGAATATATCGAGAACGCCTGGAAATTAATCAATTATTGTTCAGTGGTTAAGAGTTTAAGCCGCTTTACCCACTGGACCGAGTGCTCGCGATTTATTTTGGAAAGATTTATTTTATTTTATTTATTTTATTCTTTATTGTACACATATATTAACAAAAACGAATTTAACGGAAAGTTTATGTACAAAGGCGAGCTTAACTCAATATTGAGTTTTCTTCCAGCAAACCTTAGAACGATAGAGATGAAAATAGAGTAGAGGATAGCAAGTGTACCTACAGTAGAATTAAATAGAATATCCTAAACTAACAATATCTATTATACAAAATATTACACTAACATAGAAATCTAACTAAATAGTACTAAATATACATACATACATAAATATAATAAAATATAACTAAATATATACATATTGTGGGGGGCTTGTAAATAAAACTCCCGACTTCACAAATAATAAAAATGGTCTGTATTTTTCTATATTCACAGGGCTTCTTATGTTCTAATTCACAGGGCTTCTTATGTTCTAATTTACAGGGCTTCTTATGTTCTAGTTCACAGGGCTTCTTATATTCTAATTTACAATTCTTCTCGATAATTTACAATACTTCTTCTCGCTAGTTGCTTGCCTAGTTTCGACGTGCGGCGACGCGGCCGCGAAAGTGCGCTACTAATATACTTTCTTTGGGGTTTACAACTAGCGAGAGTTGCACGGAGAGCGACCGGCCGCGGAGCCTATGACGTCCCGGCCGCTCGCCCGGGAAAGAGATGGTAATACGGCCATCCCTTTCGTGTCCTGTGCAACTAGCGAGAGTTGTACGGAGAGCGATCGGCCGCGGAGCCTATAACGTCCCGGCCGCTCGCCCGGGAAAGAGATGGTAATACGGCCATCCCTTTCCTGTCCTTATGTGCTAAACCTTATATACTATTTCTATACAGGAATTACTGCGAATCTAGATGAGCTGTTCGTCCGCTACAATTCTCCCCCCGGCGTAGTTCACGAGCCTTCCGATATCGGGAGGACGATCAGCCTCCTTACTGGCCTCCGGAAGACCCCCCCGCGAGTCCGCACCTCCGCGCTCCGCACTACGCCGTCAGGTCCCGTATAGGTCCGCTCTACTTGGCCCTTAGGCCATACATTTCGTGGTAAAAGTCCGTCCGCAATCACCACGACATCTCCTTCTTTTATGTTTTCGGTTGCCCTGCGCACGTCGTTCCGCGGTGTTAACGTGGGCAGGTACTCCCTCACCCAGAGAGCCCAGAATAGGTCGGCCAGCGCCTGGGCCGCTCTCCAAGTCTTCCTATCGCCAGGCTCGTTTGGTCCTATTAGGGGTAGTGCCTCCGCGGTCCCTAATAGGAAGTGATTGGGGGTGAGCGCCTCCGGATCGTTGGGGCTCACCGGTACGTGCGTCAGCAGGCGCGAGTTTACGGTGTACTCCACTTCCGCCACCATGGTCTGCAGGACCTCCTCCCTGGGTGCGCGGTCGTTGAGCACCATCGTCAAGGCCGTCTTTACGCTCCTTATCATCCTCTCCCACGCCCCTCCTTGATTGGGCGCTCCCGGATCGATAAATCGCCAGCTGATTCGCTTCGTTTGACCAAATGTTGATAACGCGGGCATCCCGGTACGCGGCGTCTAATTCGGCGTCTGCTCCGCGAAAGTTCGTGCCGTTATCCGACCAGAAAGTGCTCGGCCATCCTCTTCGCGCGGCCATCCTTCGCAGGGCCATGATGGCGGAGTCCGTACTGAGCGATGGAATGAGTTCTAGGTGTATTGCGCGCGTTACCATGCAGGTGAATATCATTCCCCATCTCTTCTCACGTCTTCTCCCGACGGTTACCCACATCGGGCCGAAGCAATCTAGACCACACTTCGAGAAGGGTCTGGCTCTCGCGTGCGCTGGGTAAGTCTCCTTTGACCGGTATCACGGGGGCGGTTTTCCTAATTTTACACTTTACGCACTGTCGGAGGGTCGATCGAACCGTCGGATGCAGTTGTAGTATCCAATATCTCTCGCGCAGAATGTTCACTATGTATTCCCGCCCAGCGTGATGCGCCTTTTCGTGCTCTCGTCGCACGATCAGTTTCACCAGCGGGTGTGTTCCATCCAGGATCGGTGGGCTTTTATACGCCTCCGGCACTGTGGCGGCGTTTATGCGGCCTTGCAAGCGTAATATTCCATCGCCTCCGATCGTGGGGTCCAACTTGAACAGTCGACTCTGTCGGTTGACACTCTCTCGTTTCTCTATCCGGGCTACTTCCGCCGGAAAGCTCTGTCGTTGCGCTTCCCGGATAAGCGCGCGTTCGGCGCGCTCCACTAGCTCGGTTCCCCTCGTCGTCGTCGTTACGTCGCGTCGTCTACATTTCTCCGCGAACAACATCACGTAAGCCAGCGCGCGGACCGCTCGCTCGTACTTGGAAAAGCGACTGAGGTCCACCAAAGGCGCGGGCTGATCGGCGTGTGTTATCGCGCATGCCGTTTCCTCGGGCGCATCTTCTATGACCTCCTGCGGCCCTCCTTTCGTTCGCACCGGAGGAACGCGGGTCCCGCGAACCATCTGTCTTGGCTCCTAAGGTCGGTGTGTCCAGCGCGGGTGGCATCGTCCGCGACGTTGTATCGAGTAGGTATCCATCGCCACTGTTCGACTCGTGTTAACTCGGCGATCTCACTCAGACGGTGCGCCACGAACGGTGGATAACGAACCGTCTCGTTTCTAATCCACCACAGCACCGTTTTTGAATCGCTCTAGAATACGACATCGTGCGCCTCATACGAATGTCCCGCAACAATGTCGGCGGCGAGTTGGGCGCCTATCAGACTGGCTTGTAGCTCTAATCGCGGAATCGTTTGCGTCTTCAGCGGGGCCACCTTGGCCTTTCCCGCGACCAGCATCACGCTTATTGTTCCGTCGGCATGCTCATTTCTCCAATAGGCGGCGGCGGCGTACGCTTGTTCGCTCGCATCACAGAATACATGTAACTGACGATTTATCACCTCGTCGTTATCGTCGTAACATCTCGGTAGTCAGAGCGCGGCTATCCCTTGCAGACTCTGTTGCCATTCTGTAAAGGCGGTCGCCTCCTCCTCGGGCAGGGGGTCGCCCCATGGGTCTCCTTATGACGGGTCGCGTTGGCGTCCCTCACACTGTGGGCGATGAATGGCGAACTCTTCGCCCGAATATTATGGACTTCATCGCGTACTTCTGGGGCGGCCCGGTTCGCTGGTCACCGCGCCAGAGGAAATGTTGCGCCGCCGTATCTTCCTGCCGTATCCGTACCTGCAGGAACATCTCTCTGATATCGGCGGTTACCGCCACTTTGTTTTCTCGAAATCGGAACAGCACTCCTGGGAGCGACTGCAGCAGGTCCGGTCCTTCTAGTAGTGCATCGTTCAGGCACACGCCGTTCGCTCGAGCCGCTGCGTCAAATACCATCCTTACTTTCCCCGGCTTGTTCGGATTTGTCACGGCAAAATGGGGTAAATACCACAACCGGTTTTCGTTATCGTGGTTCTCCCGGCACTCTTTGGCGTATCCTTTCTTCAATAATCCTTCCACCTGTGCCGTGTACGAGTCACGAAATTCGGCGACTTATCCATTTTTCTCTCAATTCCCGCCAGCCGGCGCATCGCCGAGTCGTAGCTGGGCGGCAGGCTGACATCGTCGTGTACCCACGGCAGTCCGACCTCATACCTGTTCTCCGAGGTGTGTCTGAGCGTCTGTCGGAATATTTGCAGGGCACGTTCTTCACTCGCGACCGGTTTCCGCTTGGCCGCGATCCCTAGTGAGTCGATCCTGAAGTGTACCTCTACCAGCTCGGCCAACCTGTCACAGGCGACGTCCTGCTGTGTATCCTCTATCAGCTCGGTCAACCTGTCGCAGGCGACGTCCTGCTGTGTACCTTCTCGTCGTCTCACCTCCTGAGTTAAGCACACGCATAGTACTGTCCCGTCTTCCGACGTTACAATGCTACGGGGAGCGGAGCCGTGCACGACCCAACCCAGGCGCGTGAGCGACGCGGCCGGTTCGGTCCTCTTACCGGTGAGCAGCCGGCGGGTAACTATTAGGGGCCAGTTGTTGGCGCCGATGAGTATCCGCGGTTGCGCATTCTTGTAGCACAGCTCTTCTCCTTTTAACGTACGCAGGTGCTTCCCTTCAACCTGATGCCTCGCAATCGTTTGCTTCCCTAGCCTCAGGTTCTCGACAGTACGCGCCCTTATCGTGTGGCACTCCGGTTGGCTTCGGCCCCGTATAGTGAGATTCACCACTTGACTGTGCGGTTCCCGTTGACTCGACGTTACTCCGTGCAGGTTCAGTTCCCTGGTGGGTCCGTTCGCGCCCACCAGCCTGGCCACTTTCTCGTCAACCAACGTTATCGTAAAACCTTCATCCAACAACGCGTATGTCTCCGATTTCCGTTCGATCCTTCCACTATGACCAGACAAACTTTCAATAACACCTGGTCGCTTGCGCTCGCCGCGACCGCGTTTACATTTCCTTCCTCCGCGGGCGGGGCGACTATCGTTTTTTCTCTCCGCGAGTGTAAGAGGGCGTGATGGCTCGACTGGCAGTCATCTGTCCCGCACCTCTTCGCCTTACATCTCGCTCTACGGTGCTTGCTGTTGAGGCAGAGAAAGCATATCCCCGTCTCTCTCGCCCAATCCCATCGTTCGTTCACGGGCATCTTCTTCAGCTTTCCGCACTCGTATGTGTTATGCCGGGCTCCACAACAGTAGCACTCGACGCTTTTCTTCGCGTCGTCCGCGATCGGCGAACTTTCCATAGCTACGTACACCGGCATTACCCTTGGTATATTCTCCGCGCGTCTGCTTGGTACGGGCGGTCTCGCGCGAGCCGCGTTTCGCACGGGCGGCCCCGCTTGTGGTGTAGATACCGACGCCGGCGCGGTCGAGTATGTATGAAGCGGGACAGCGTCACTATCTCGGGCTCGTCCCGGCTCCCGTATTCCTCTGCGTAGTCACACCAACGCGCTCGCGTATGCGGGCTCAGTTTTTCCGTTACGTATCGCGCCAACATCTGGTTCTGTAGGTACCCCCTCTCATCGATACACGAGATTACCGTGACTATGTTCTGTAGTCGGATCGCGAACGCGTTTAACTCTCCCGCTGACGGGCCCGGCCGAGGTAGTCCTGTGCAACTAGCGAGAGTTGTACAGAGAGCGACCGGCCGCGGAGCCTATAACGTCCCGGCCGCTCGCCCGGGAAAGAGATGGTAATACGGCCATCCCTTTCCTGTCCTTATGTGCTAAACCTTATATACTATTTCTATACAGGAATTACTGCGAATCTAGGTTAGCAGTTTGTCCGCTACAATCTCTATACAGGAATTACTACGAATCTAGATGAGCTGTTCGTCCGTTACACATATATAAATAAATATATACAAATACATATATGTTAATATTCATCATCATCTCAGCCTATACTTGTCCACTGCTGAACATAGGCCTCCCCAATCGCTTTCCAGCGTAACCGGTCCGATGCCACCTGCATCCAACGACTTCCTGCGATTTTCACAAGATCGTCGGTCCATCTGGCAGGTGGTCGTCCCACGCTGCGCTTGCCAATACGTGGTCTCCACTCTAGAATCTTTCTGCCCCAACGCCCGTCCGATCTTCGCGCTATGTGGCCCGCCCATTGCCACTTCAGCTTGCTAATCTTAAGGGCTATGTCGGTGACCTTGGTTCTTCTACGAATCTCCTCATTCCTGATTCGATCACGTAGAGAAACGCCAAGCATAGCTCCATAGCTCGCTGAGCAACTCTTGAGCTTTTTTATGAGACCTATAGTAAGAGACCACGTCTCTGATCCATATATCATCACTGGTAACACACATTGACTAAAAACTTTAGTCTTTAGGCACTGAGGTATTTTGGATGAGAAGATGTTGCGCAGTTTCCCGAACGCTGCCCAGCCGAGTTGGATTCGTCGATTGACCTCTCTCTCAAAGTTGGACCTACCTAACCGGACTACCTGTCCCAGGTAAATGTATTCGTCGACAACTTCAAGAGTAGAGTTCCCAACGGTGAGTGCGGTGGGTACGACATGGACGTTACACATTATTTTCGTTTTGTCCATGTTCATTTTAAGACCCACTTGTTGAGATACTCTGTTGAGGTCGCCGAGCATTCGTCCTAGATCTTCCAGCGACTCCGCCATGACCACAATGTCGTCGGCAAATCGAAGGTGAGTGATGTATTCGCCATTGATGTTGATGCCAAGTCCTCGCCATTCCAAGAGCTTGAAGGCGTCCTCTATGGTGGTCGTAAACAGTTTCGGAGAAATGACGTCTCCCTGTCTTACTCCTCTTTTTATGGAGATCGCCTTCGTGCACTGCCCTTGTACTCGGACTGACATGGTGGCGTTATTATACAAGCACTTCAACACTTCGATGTACCGATAGTCAATGCGGCATCGCTGGAGAGATCTAAGAACCGCCCAAGTCTCGATCGAATCGAAGGCTTTCTCATAGTCCACAAACGCCAAGCATAGTGGCCGATTATACTCCTCGGTCTTCTGTATAATCTGCCGCAGCGTATGTATGTGGTCTATGGTACTAAAGCCTTTCCGGAAACCGGCTTGTTCGGGAGGCTGGAAATCATCAAGCCTGCGTTCGAGACGATTCGTGATGACTCTCGAAAACAACTTGTAAACATGGCTCAGCAGTGTGATGGGCCTATAGTTCTTTAATAAAGTCTTATCACCTTTCTTGAAAAAGAGTACCACCACACCCCTGTTCCATGCTTCCGGCGTTTTTCCTTCGAGCAAGACGGAATTAAACAGCCTCTGAAGGACTTTAAGTACCGGCGATCCGCCCGCTTTCAGAAGCTCTGCGGTAATTCCGTCTTCACCCGGCGCTTTGTTGTTTTTAAATTGTTTGAGAGCCATCCTAATCTCGTACAGGCTGATGTCCGGGATATCTTCAGTGTAGTATCGGGTTAGCTTGGCTCTTGGGTCTTTTACCAAGTCAACAACAGGTTCAGCTACTGAGGTATACAACTGCCCATAGAACCTCTCTATCTCGCTGAGCACCTCTGACCTATTCGACGTTACGTTTCCGTCCTCCGTCTTCAGCTTCGTCAACTGGCTTTGCCTAATAGACGCGTCTCTTGCGAACACTTTGGAGCCCTTGTTCTGCTCTATGGTTTCCTTAATACGTCTTGTATTGAAGGACCGTAAATCGTGTCGCAAGGACTTCAATATCTGTCCATTGAGCTGCCTATAGGACTTAGCATCATCGGAGGTTTGGAGTGTCATGGTACGTCGCTCAGCCATAAGGTTTCGGGTGTAGTCAGATAGCTTTGGATGAGGCCTATTTTTATGGTGGGGCTTAAAATGCTTAGACCCGACCGCATGGACAGTCTCTACCAACCTATTGTTGATTTCGTCCACTGATGCGCTGCTGTCTAGCAATTCGAAGCGGTTTGACAATTCGAGTTGAAAGTTCTCGGGGTTTTGGATATGTGTATTAGAAGGTCGGAGCGTAGACTTCATTAGACGCGATCTTTCCATTTTGACATTAATATTTAATGCGCCTCTGACCATTCGGTGATCACTGCCGGTTTTTACCCTGTGAATCACGGAGACATCATTAAATATTTGTCGCTTGGTGCTCATGATGAAGTCTATTTCATTTTTTGTGAAACCATCAGGGCTCATCCAGGTCCATTTCCTATGAGACGGCTTCTGGAAGAAATAGTTCATCATAAAGAGTCCCTCCTTCTCCAGAAATTCGAAAGAGTGGGGCAATTTGGATATGGGCAGCGCAACCCCTGGGGTTGCGCTGCCCATATCCAAATTGCCCCACTCTCAACTCATCATCGCCCCGTTTGCCCAGTCGCGCATTGAAGTCACCCATAACTACTGTAAAGTGTGCTTTGGAAGTATGTATGGCTCTACTAATGTCCTCATACATAACTTCGACCTCATCATCTGAGTATGCCGAGGTCGGTGCGTAGACCTGTATGACCTTCAGCGAATATCTTTTAGATATTCTGAGTATCAGGTACGCTACCCTGCTCGACACACTACTGATGGACACAACGTTGTTTATGAGTGACTTGTGGACGATAAATCCGACACCACCTTGGGACTGCTGTTCGCCCTCCCGGTAGTAAAACAAGTTGCCGGATTTTAAGGTTATCGTGTCCTCGCCCTCTCTTCGGACCTCCGATAAACCAACAATACTCCACCGCAACTTGTTTAACTCTTCTTCCAGCTCAACTAGCTTCTCATCTGTCCTCAATGTGCGTGCGTTGTATGTCACCAGGGCCAATTTTCGGTTTTGGTGGTAGCCGAATCTCTGCCGGAGATTCTTAGCACCCCTTGTCCTGTCGTTACCATGGCTGCTACCGTGGCCAGGACGAACAGGACCGCCGGGGACTAGGGGCCTGGTTTTCTTGCTTTCTTCCATATTGGTTGGGGGTGTTTGCCATACTCGCCACGCTTGGCAGGCGGGTTGGCGAGCGCAGTTTTTGGTTGTAGAAGTGTTAAGGGAACGCTGCTGCCCATTCCCTAGTTTTCCCTTAGTCGCCTTGTACGACACCCGATGGGATGAGATGGGCTGGTCATATTCTAAGCCGGGAACCACGCGGCAATGTTAATATTATATACCGATAAATATAATTCATGACGACAGGAATTGTTCTTTAGTTCTCTTCTTGAAGGCGTCTAGTGAGATGCTATTGCGGATGGAATACGGGAGTGAGTTCCACAAGTGCACCGGGTAGACAGTAAAAGAACCACTATAACGGCTAGAAGTGTGATTAGGAGTACGAAGAAGAAGGGAAGTAGATGTGCGACAGGGCTTTCCCCTAAGAACTAGAAATTCAAAACGTTCCTTGAGATATGCTGGTGAATTGGGATTGTGGAGAACAGAAAAGAGAAGTGAAATGACGTGAGTATCTCGACGACGCCGAATAGGCAACCACCTATTGCGCTCGAAATTCCGACACATGGTCATGTGTTTTTATGTGCCCACAAATATTTGTTTCGGTCTAGGTGTTTGTGTGAATATGAATTTTATGTCTGTAATCGCATCCACGACACAAAAAATATATGTTATTGACATTGACAAGATATGACATAACAAGATACAGTCCCATTCAAAAGTTACACTAAAAAACGTCCCCATATCCATGTGTTATGATGACATTTATTGTTACCTTCATATGAGGATATTTTGTTAAGTTAAAATCCCTTTTCTTACATTAACATATGAATATATATATATATATATATAAGTTATACTGTATTAGGCATTTTTGATAATTAATTTATATACAATTTATAATGTCGGAACGTATTTGATTATTGATTTTTGTTGAATTTATTTCGAGCTACTCTTATTTTAATTTGTGCAACAAACTGTATAAAAAGGCTGGTAAATTATATTAAGCGTTCAGTTCCTTGTAAGAAGTCGTACTGACAACTTCATGTTGAATGTATTTAAAGTGTATTATAAAGTGAGAGATTTATATGTCAAAGTGATTTAAGTGTGAAAAGGAAACAAGGTGTTTAAATTATCATCTAATCTTACACATGCGAGTACTTATAAATATAAATTAGGGCATATTGTACCTTACTTGTATCACTTAAATTTGTATTTCCAATTTTTTAGCACCATCCACTTTAGCCGGTTTTGGTGGTGCCATTTTTCGTGCGGCGAACATGTATCTGAAGGGTATAGGGAATGCGCAGAGGAGAGAAATAAACCTTTTATTATTATACTGAGTTCTTAGATTTACGCGAATATTACACATGAAATAAAACTATTTTTTCGGATTTTATCGCGGTTTATTTTTTGATTTTTGAAACGTCGGGAACTTAAAAATCAAAAAATAAACCGCGATAAAATTCGAAAAAATACTTTTATTATTATCTTGTTTTATTTTAATATCTGACCACAGTGACCTCAAGCTTCAAGATCATGCCTCTACCCATAGACTACTGACTTTAATAGGGACGTACGTACTAACACCTTCTCCTATTATTAAAATTGTTTAGAATTTAAATAATACTTTCTATTCTATACTTTCTAATTCAAGTTTTAAGTTATACAGTGTTTTAACAGTAGGTGCTTCTTAAATTATATAAACTTATTTACTTAACAATATTTTCGCTATGAAAATGAAATTTAGTATTTAACAATGGTTCTGTAAATATGTCTGCAGTTTATTTATCAGTAGGACAATATTTAATATTTATTTTACCCTTTTTATAATTTTCATGGATGAAATAGTACCTCACATCAATGTGTTTGGATCTCTTATTGAATGAACCTGTTTTGATCAGTTGAATTGAGCTTTGGTTATCAACATTCAATATTATTTCCACTTCAGAACCTATCAACTCTTTTAAAAATGACTTTAAATATAAACATTCCTTACAGCAATCAACCGCTGCAATATACTCCGCCTTGGTTGATGATAAAGCTACAATTGGTTGACGTTTTGAACACCAAGACACTGGTCCTTCTGCTATCATATCCATATGCATATCCGGCTGTACTGCGTCTTGTCTCAATACAATTTGCATAGTCTGCATTACAGTATGCATTTAGTTTAGAAATATCTCCTCCTTTCTTGTACATTATTCCTTTCTGTCTTGTTCCATTTAAATATTTTAGTATTTTCTTTGCAGCTATCACATAATCTTTTGTAGGGTTTTCTATTTTTCTGCTTGCTTCATTCACAGCTTGACTTATACGAGGCATGCCTTTTAAGTTTTGTCGTTTGAAGAAAAAAACACAACTAGAACCTTATAGCACTTTTTATTGTTTTTCAAAGTATTCACCACGTAGCTTAATACACTTTTCCATTGCCTCAAACCAGTTATTATAACATTTATTCCACTCTAAAGTGGGGGTGTTCAAAATGGCTGACTTGAAAGCGTGGACTGCTTCATCACCGGACTGGAACCTTTGACCACGAAGACTTTTCTTAATTTTAGGAAATGTAAAGAAATCGTTAGGGCTTAGGTCAGGACTGTATGGAGGATGGTCAAGAATTTCTACTTTTGCCTGCTTCAAATACTCAATCGTTTGACGAGCGCTGTGTAAGCTTGCGTTGTCGTGGTGCAGGATGATGCGTCGCTTTGAGTTAGATTTTCGACTGTGGTATACCACTCTGCGTTAACCGTTCTACGATCTTCAAGTGCAATAGTCGCAACATGGCCGGATTTTCCAACGAACGTGGCCACCATCTTCTTTGAAGTGCTTCGAGAACGAACGACGGACGATTTAGCGCAGTGGTTAAGAGCTTGAGCTTGAACCCACTGTGTCTAATAGTCGCGGGTTCGATTCTCGCACGGGACAAATCTTTGTGTGAGCCAAAATTATTTGTTCCGGTCTGGGTATTTGTGTTTGTGAATTTTCATGTTTGTAAACGCACCCACGGCACAGGAATAAATCCTAGTGTGGGGTTACGTTTTTAAAAAAAAAAAAAAAAACTTTAGTCGGCTTTGGCTCGTCTTGAAAGACCCAGATTGTAGATTGTTGTTTGGAATCAGGATCGTAGGCATAGATCCAAGATTCGTCACCACTAATGATGTCGTAGACGTGATTTGACTCTCCTCGGTTGAACCTTTGCAGAGTTTTCTTACACCATCTGACGCGCCGCCTTGTGATCTCTCGGAAAGCAGATGCGGTATCCAACGGCAAACTAGCTCACTCACACCAAGCGCTTCATGCAAGATCTTCTGAATGGTTGTCCCTGAGATGCCTAATAGAGCCTCTATCTCTCGATACGTCACATGACGATCTTCGAGAATTAGTTGTCTCACAGCAATGATGTTATCTTCAGTCAAGGCGGATTTTGGGCGTCCTTCGCGAGATTTGTCACTAACACTAGTATGTCCACGCTGGAATTCTAAATACCAGCGTTCGACAGTCCGCAGACATAGGGCTTCATCACTGAAGACAGATGTTAGCTCTTCAAAACACTGAAGCCGTGTCAGGCCTCTTCTAAAGTTGTAGAAAATTATTGCACGAACATTTTCCTTAGAAAGATTCATTTTCGTACGTAACCTGACAGATTACAATCGACGCTGTGCCTAAACAATAGCATTATTCCTAATACTTTCAACTGTTTTGAGATTCAAAATTTAAACACATTCGAATATAGAACAGTTCCAAATTCAAAATTGCCGGGAAATATGGAAACGACAGAACTTAAAAGGCATGCCTCGTATCTGGCCTTGTTCTTGTAGATAGGTATAAAAGTCCTCCTATCAGTTCTCTATATGGGAAGTTTGTAGTATCTGTGTTTTGTATTTCCGTTTTCTTTTCTGTATTACAGGGTGCATTAGCAGGCTTAGAATCTTTCATACTAAATTTCTTCAGTAGGTTTTCGATGTAGCTTTCTTAGTCCCTCCCGTGACCATGGGTGCTGCAAAGCACTCGAAACGAAACAACAAACGAAAACAAAAAACTAAAAAACAAAAATAAACCGCGATAAAATCTGTAAAATAGTTTTATTTCATGTGTAATATTCGCGTAAATCTAAGAACTCAGTGTAGCTTTCTTGTTTCAGTGTTTTTCAGTCTTCTTAACTTCAAAATTCAATAAAAGTAGTAGGATCTTTGTATAATTTTATTTCAAATTCCTTTTGTAGGCAGTTTAAAATCTTTATTAATGTGTGCTTTTCTTTAGCTACAGCTAGTCCATCATCCACATAGATTGCTATTATCGTTGTATTATCTTCATTTGTGAATACACACTGATCTGTTTTAGTAGCTTTCAATCCAAGTTTTACCATTGCTTTTGTAAATCTTTTATTCCATGTAATAGGAGCTTGTTTAAGCCCATATACGGATTTCTTTAATCGACAAACTTTTCCAGATTGTTTTTCATATCCATCTGGTATATTCATATACACACTTTCTTCCAGCTCTCCATACAAGAACGCGGTCTTAACGTCGAATGTCATTATGTTATAGTCTTTAGAAGCAGCAAGTGCAAATAAAGATTTTAAAGTTGACTGACTGACAACTGGAATGTAAATTTCATTGTAGTCAATACCATTTTGTTCAAAACCTCGTACAAAAAGTCTAGCTTTATAAGTGCCATTATCTTTCACACGGAATTCCCATTTGTTTGTAAGTATTTTGTTATCTTTTGCCTCTTTCTTGTCTACTATTTCCCAGGTATTATTAATTTCCAGGGATTCCTTCTCCGAATTTATAGCTTTCTCCCAGTTTTCTCCCTCTTTGGATGTTACAGCCTCTCTGTAAGTAAGTAAACTGTCTTTTAGGTAAGTTGGTATCTGTTTCATTCTTTTACTTCTTCTTAGGTGACCTTCTTCATTAAGGCTGTGTCTTTCTGTGTCTTCTGTTTCAGTTTCTGATGTTGCATCTTCAAAAGTGTCATTAAATTTATTTTCTTCTGTTCTGGTATTTTCTGTAGTCTCTTCTTGGTTATCTGTAGTTTCTTCCTGGCTTTCTGTAGTCTTTTCTTGGTCTTTTGCAGTCTTTTCTTGGTCTTTTGCAGTCTTTTCTTGGTCTTCTGTTGTCTTTTCTTGGTCTTCTGTTGTCTCTTCATCATTTTCAATTGTACATATTTTTCTTTTCTTATAATTTTCTTTCTGTTGTTCAGTTTCAATTTTATAATCACTATGTCCCTTGATATCTCTATTTTTCTCTCCTTGGCATTCCACAATCTATACCCATTATTAGTGTATCTAATCATGATTAGTTTCTTGCTTCTAGGATCTAGTTTCTTTACATTTGGATGTAGCTGTTTTGCATAGACAGTAGAGCCAAACTTTTGCATATTAGATATATTAGGCTTTTTTCCCACCCACATTTCATATGTTGTTTTATTTTTCAGGGCATCACTTGGCAGTCTGTTTAAAATATAAGTAGCACAGTATATTGCTTCACCCCACATTTCCTTATCTAATTTAGAATCAAAAAGTAATGCTCTTGTCTTTTCTTACAATGTCCGGTTTAGCCGTTTGGTTTTGTCATTTAATTGTGGTGATTGTCCCAGTTAAAATTAAATTCCAATTTTTGTAAATCTCTATTTTATTCTTTGTAGACACCGCAGATCCATCATTATTAGTAACACAAATAACAGACAAAAGATTTTGTGCTAGCTCTGGTATTAATAAGGTATTTTGTAAATCGCATGACATACCATGGACAGTACCTGATCCATTTGCTTTCATTTTTACATTATTGGCTGCATAAAATCGGCTGCAGAATCCTTCTCTTCGAAATTGCTTAAGATTCTGGGGTCATTTGTCATATGCACGGTGCTTCCAAAGTCTACCATGAATTTACCATTTTTAGATTTTTTATTCGCAGTTTTATTCTTAAAGAAACAATTTTCTTCTTTATGGTTATTTTTCTTACAAACTGAGGAACAACTGTTTTTAAATTTACAATCTTTCTCTTTATGGTTGTATCTCTTGCAAATAGTGCACATCTTACAATCCTTTTTAGATGACCTGGTTTGTGACATTTAAAACATTTTATGTTTTTATTTTCCGCTTTCAAAGCAACTTGTTTGTGCTCGGTTTTAAGAATCAGAATCAGAGGTTTATTTGCAACATAGGTACATAAATTGGTGGTTGGTAAAAATAAATAGTCCTATCTATGTTTAGCTCTACAAGCATACAAATATAGTCAGAGTAATAAAATCTATACATTTAATAAAACTGAAACATCGTCGAATCTGATAATTACATGAGAATAATTAAAACTTTTTATGTCAATGTCATTGGTCTTAACGTCATAGCAAAGAAGTAACAACGTCATAGTTATAGTTTACACAAAATAAATCGGAATTATTAGTTCACCATGGTCAAGATCACATTAAAGACTGTTCATTAAAATATTAATTTATCGTGTAAAAGGCCTTCTTTACGAGAATATCAAATAAAGTTTTCTTAAAAGTATCCATGTTCTTTATTTCAAGTAATTTGTTTTGTGGTAGTTTATTATATATTTTGTGTGTCATGCCCATTAGATTATTATTAAAGATAGATTTTATGTGGCTTGACACGTAATTTATTTTTTTGGAGTTCGCTCATAAGTCTCAAAAAAATGAATGTTACTTCTAACAAATATGGCAACTTCAAATATATAAAGCGAGGGAAGCGTCAGTAATTTAAGTTTTATAAAGTGAAGCTTACAGCTATCTGTACTCTTAATCCTACACATAGCTCTTATGCATTTTTTCTGCGCCTTAAAAGCGATTTCCGATAGGGAAATCGCTTTTAAGGCGCAGAAAAAATGCATAAGTTTTCTTGAGTTCGAGAGTCGTTCTTGAGTTTCTCCAATAAATAATCCCATATCTTAAGATAGATTATTTAATTTTTTATTTAATCCTTTATTGTATACAGTACATTTACAGTTGTAATTTCACAGGTGATATACAAAGGCGAGCTTAACTCAAAATATGAGTTCTCTTCCAGCGAACCTTTAAGTGTTGAGAGATGAGAATGTTAATAAGAGGGTAGTTATACAATTACACATTAAAACATACAATAAAATAAACATAAATATAAATAAAATACATACTATACAAAACTAAATATATATAATTTATAAAATAAACATACATAAAAATACACATAGTATATTAAATTACAAATGTGTATCAACAATCAGATAGGAAATGTTCCCTGATTCTTCTCCTGAAGATGTCCAGAGAGGAGCTTGCGCGTATAGCGTGTGGGAGTGAGTTCCAAAGACGCACTCCACGAACAGTAAAAGACCTATCATAGCAACTGGAAGAATGAAGAGGAGCACGAAGAAGGAGAGAAGTAGCAGTACGACAGGCCCTATCCTTGGGGACAAGAAAGTCAAAACTTGGGGTTATGAAGGACGGAAAAGAGAAGAGAAAGGATATGTGAGTCCCGGCGTTGCCGAATAGGCAGCCACTTCAATTTTCTTCGTAACTCTGATACATGATCATATTTACGGAGACCGAAAATGAAGCGGATACACAGATTCTGCAAACGTTCTAGCTTATTAACTAGCTCTTCAGTGGCATCAAGAAAACAGACATCACCATAGTCTAGAAGTGGTAGGAGAAGAGCAAGGCTTATTTTAGTTTGGAAGGGCAAGAACTTTTGAAGGCGTTTGAGAGACTGGAAGGAGCCGTAGACCCTTTTGCTTACCTCTAAAATGTGGGTGCTCCATGTGAGGTTGGAGTCCATAAAAACACCTAGATTTTTAATTGTTCTAGACCCCTACGGTATACATACAGAATCAAATAGAACTGGAGAGAGAGCCTGTAGATTCATATCTTGTGCATTCATATAGTATCTGCCACCAATGATGATAGCTTGAGACTTAGCCGGATTGACTAAAAGACCAAACGACTTTGCCCACTTGCTGATATTTTCAAGCTCATCATTGATGACGCCGATCGCATGATTAAGCTCCCCAACTTTAAAATGACGATACAGCTGCAAATCGTCTGCGTAAAGATGGTAGTAGGAAATCATTACTTTAGTAACCGAGTTTATAAAAACTGAAAAGAGAAGAGGAGAAAGGACGCCACCCTGAAGCACACCCGCAGTAAGATCACACCAATCAGAAGAAACCTCTTCAAAGCGGACCGACTGGGAGCGGCCCCGAAGATAAGAGCCAAACCACGCGATTGCCGGAGCGGAGACATTCAGAGAGGATAAGGTGCCTAAGAGAATGTCAAAATCAACTGAGTTGAAAGCACTACTAAAGTCCAGTAAGACTAAAACGGTAAGAAGTTTGTTTTCCATAGCCAATCTGATATCGTCAGTTATTTTGACTAAGGCAGTCACTGTACTATGGCCTGAACGAAAACCAGATTGAAAAGGACTTAGGAGGCTATTAGAGGAGAGATAGAGAGACAGTTGATTCTGAACAGCACTCTCAAGCACCTTGGAAAGCAAGGGAAGTATGGATATAGGACGGAAATCTGATAAACAGGTAGGGTTCGGTGTTTAGGTAATAGGAGAACATGAGCTCTTTTCCAAGCCACGGGAAAAACGCTAGTCTCCAATTAGTAATTTATTATGTGCGTGATGACAGGCCCAAGTTCATTTAAGATAGGTAGGAGCATTTGAATTTGGATGCCATCATCGCCACTCGCCTTCGTGGAAATGGACAGGATAAATTTCTTGATGTCTTACTCTGTAACCGGGCTGAAAGAGAAAGAAGCACATACTGGCAAGTGAAGATTGGAAAGATATTTAAGAGTAGAAGATTTTATGTCTTGTTTTAGCGCAATTAGAGGCTTGGAGAAGTGTGCGTTTAATGCATTAAGATCCAGATTAGGTATATTTTGATTAATGGTGCCATTGCCAATACCAAATGACTTGAGAAATTGCCAAACTTGTGCTGTGTTGAAATGTTGAATGGAACTGTGTATGTGGCGCCTCTTTGCATCCCTACACATACGACTGCAGCGGTTTCTCAGTTTTTTGTACTGATTCCAATTTTCCTCCGTAGGAAACTTTTTGTGCCTTCTCTTCGCCTTATCCCGTTTAGACATCGTTTTTTTGATGGTATCAGATAACCAAGGCGCGGGGCGATGTTTTACCCTCACTTTTTTAACCCGTGCATGCGTATCATATAGATCCAGTACTATTTTATTAAATATTGATACTTTTTCATTTACATCAACGGAGTTGTAAACAAAAGTCCAGTCTACGCTGCACGCGTCCAGTCTAAGCTGCTTAGTATTAATATCTTTAAAGCTGCGAAGGAAAAGAAATTTAGAAGAGCGCTTTGGAGAGCGAATTTTATAAGAAAGGAATATCAGGTCGTGATAAGAGAAAGACTTAGTGGTAAACCATCTACTTTATGCAGATGACGCGGTTTTAATAGCGCCAACAGCCACTGATCTGCAAACACTAGTCACAGTTATGAAAGACGACTGCATGATCAATGGGTTACACTTGAATGTGAAGAAAACCAAGATTATGGTTTTTTTTATTTTTTTTATTTTTTTTTTCTTAAAAAGAAAAAAAACGTAGCCCCACACTAGGATTTATTCCTGTGTCGTGGGTGCGTTTACAAACATGAAAATTCACATACACAAATACCCAGACCGGAACAAATAATTGTGGATCACACAAAGATTTGTCCCGTGCGGGACTCGAACCCGCGACTATTAGACGCAGTGGGCAGAGCGGCTTAAGCTCTTACCCATTCCGCTAAATCGTCCGTTTTGAAAGGGAAGAAACCAGAACGAATGTAAGGATTGTGGTAGGTAACGATGTGCTGGAGCAAGTGAATGAGTTTGTATATCTTGGATACGCCTTCAGTAAGGATGGGAAATACACCGCTGACATAGAGAGAAGAGTGAGTGCAGGGAACAGAGTGGATGGTGCGATGGGAAAGCTACTCGGGAGCCGGCACTTAAGCCATAAGGCGCAGCTGGCCATACATAACGGAGTTCTTGTCCCAACGCTGTTATATGGTAGCGAGAGCTGGGTATGTAAGAAGGAGAATGAAAGTAGGATAAATGCGGTAGAAATGCGAGCTCTGCGGAATATGTGCGGAGTGAAGCTGACCGACCGCATTAGCAACAGCATAGTAAGACAGCGAGTAGGTATGAAAGATAGTATCGGTGTAAAGATGAGAAAGGGCATGCTCCGTTGGTTCGGGCATATAGATAGAAAGCCAGAGGAAAGAATGACAAAACAGATATACAATGTGAAAGTGGAAGGATGCAGGTACCGGGGAAGACCTAGACTATCTTACCACGACCAAATAAACCGAGTCTTATCTGATGGAAAAGTTAAGAGTCTCTGTAACCGGCGAGCGTGTATGAGACGAACTATGAGAGTCGAGGAAGCCAGAGAGGTATGTAAGGAAAGAACCTGTTGGAACTCTGTACTCTCCCCCTACCCTACCCCGCAAGGGATCTGGCGTGAGGTTATAGATAGATAGATAAGAGAAAGAAGCAGACATCTGACCATGTGCAGCTACATGACTAGAATCAGAAACAAGTATGAGATCTAAGAGTGAGGGAGTACTATGCGGGGCATGATGAGTAGCTGTTAGCGGTAGGATATGCATATTGACAGAAGAGACAAGGGATCGGAGTTTGTTGCTACGGCTTACCCCTTTTAATAGACAAGTGTTAAAGTGAACCAAGAATGATAGTGTGATCGTATAGCGAAGAGAAATACTCTAATTTCGATTCAAAGGAGGAAAAGAAATCAACATGACAGGATGGGCTATAATAAACGCCTAGGAGAAATTTTGTATGAAGAAAGTTGAGCTCAAGAAATAGATGTTCAGAAAATTGAGTGTACACACTTGGTGACTGATCAATTACTGTGCAAGAGATATCCCCACGAAGATAAATAGCAACACCTCCACAACCCTTGCCTGTTCTGTCATTACGTAGCAGCTTGTACCCAGGCAGTGCATACTGCATTGAAGGCAGAGTAGGTTTCAGGAAGGTTTCGGACACTAAAATTGCATGCACATATTCAGAGTCGAAGGAAGCTAAAAGGTCAGAGTAGTGAGCAGGAATGCTTTGACAGTTAATGTGCACAACATTGAAGAATTTCTTGAGAGTGGAGAAGGTAGAAAGAAGTTGCTCACGTAGATGCACTGAGTCATCGTCACTACTGAAAGCACTAGAATACTGTTCGTCGGAAACCTCAGAAGAAGAACAAGAAACAAAACTATCATCTTTGATATCTAATAAATCCATACTATTATGTACTATATAATAAGATACTATTATCTATAAAATAAAATAAATAAATAAATTATAATACTTAGGGGGTCTGTCCAAGAGCGTGCTCGTCGCGACCCCTGCCAGTCATTATGGCTGCAATCTTGGACCGAAGACGTACCGCAGTGCGGGCTAGGGCGTCCCCCCGAGGCGACGCGTACCGGCCCGCCCCCGTCGGTACGAATATAGGTGGAAGCGGCGATGGGGGCCGCCACCCATCACGCCGGGCCCGAACTGGCGAGTCGTGGGGTGCAGAGTGCCGAATAGGCACTTGGAATGTAAGAGGTGGTATGGAAGATAAGATGCATGAGGTGATTGATGTAATGAAAGAGAGACGCCTGGATGCTCTGTGTGTAACAGAGACAAAGCGGAGGGGCAGTGAAACCTGTGATCTTCCTGATGGAACGATGGCTCTGTGGTCTGGGGTACCGCAGAGCAGTCGTGCCAGCATGGGGGTGGGTATCTTGCTGTCCCGTCGCCTGGCCTCTGGAGTGAGAGATTATGGCCTGTGCGATACGAGACTTCTCTGGGTCCGTTTAAAACTGGGTGTCACTAGAGTATTTTTGGTCGCAGCGTATGCTCCCGTAAGCTCGTCGACACCCCAGGACCTTGAGAAGTTTTGGGATAATGTCAGGGATGTTCTGGATTTGGCTGAGGCTAATGAAAAGGTGATTCTGTGTGGCGATCTGAACGGATGGGTAGGAACCAGGCGGCAAACTTGCGACGCTGCTCTGGGTCCTTATGGTGATAAGAGAGTGAACGATGCAGGTAAGCTCATTGTAGATGTTTGTTTGGAAAGGGGTCTCCTTGTGTCTAATACGATATTCAAGCACAAGGACATACATTTGTATACGTGGAGAAGGAATGAACAAAAAAGCATGATAGATCTGATCCTGCTTGATAACCGTCTCCGAAGCAAACTACAAGATACGCGTGCGTATAGAGGCCCCACTCTGGAATCAGACCACTATCTCGTAGTTGCGCGGTTTAGTGGTCTGTTCAGGAAGTGGAGACACTGGCGAGAGCGTATCCCCTTCGGAGACCTTGAAAGATTAAAGGTTGAAAAGTTACAAGATGAGAGCGTGAGGAGAATGTATGAAGACAGAGTCCGAGACAAGCTTTTGACAGCAGGCTCTTCGGACTCAAATGTAGATGAATGCTGGAATAGCCTGAAAGAGAGTTTGGTGGAATCCGCGAAAGAAGTATGTGGTTGCTCAAAGAAGCATATTACAGCAAAAGGTGATGCATGGTGGGATGCGGAGTTGCAAAGCTCCGTAGAAAGTAAGAAGAAAGCGTGGCAGGACTATGTATTTTCTTTGAACCTGAATGCCAGTATGACAGAGATGAGGAAATAAATATACCGGCAATGCAAGAATGCCACTAAAACTTTAGTGAAAGAAAAGCGTGAAAGAGCCAGTATGATTGAGGAGGAGAGGCTGGCGAAGAACTTCGAGAACAACACCAAACTCTTTTGGAGCAAGGTGAGAAAGGCTCGAGGTGATTCGTCAGGCTCCAGAATGGAAAGGATAAAATCTAAAGATGGTGACATTCTTGCAGACACACAAGCTGTGCTAAACCGGTGGAGTGAATATTTTGGAGAAATGTATGGAGATGACCCGGATGCTGATGCCGCAGACGTGCCCAAAGGCGAGATTGCGGCACCAGAATCAACGGAGGACATCACTATGGAAGAAGTTGAATGGGCGATAGGAAGTATGAAAAACGGTAAAGCTGCGGGAGTAGACATGATATCTGCCGAGATGATCAAATATGGTGGAACTTGCGTCCGGGACGCTTTCCGGGCCCTTGCAAACCTTTGCTGGAGTCCCTTCAGATTGGCGCCGCGCAGTCATAGTACCCTTGTATAAAGGCAAGGGCTCACAATATGACTGCGCCAATTACAGGGCCATCAGTTTGATCAGCTTGGCAGCCAAGGTGTACGGTAAAATTATTGAACGGAGAATGCGCGTGAAGTCCGATGGAATGTTGTGCGAGGCACAAGGGGGTTTCAGGTCTGGAAGAGGATGTTCGGATCAAGTCTTCTCACTCCGCAACATCGTAGAGAAGCATCTGGCAGTGGGCCGGAAGGTTTTCTGCGGTTTTGTAGATCTGGAGAAGGCATTTGACAGAGTTGTGCGAAAGAGACTTTGGGACATTTTGCCAGAGTATGGTATAGATGGCACTCTGTTGCGAGCCGTCCAGTCCACTTATGTGGACTGCAAGGCATGCGTACGGGTGGGTGGTAACAGGTCACCCTGGTTTGACGTTAAAATCGGCGTCAAGCAGGGTTGCGTGTTGTCCGCTAGACTGTTTATAATATATCTGGACAAAAGTCTTCAAAGACTGAAAGCGATGAATGAAGGTGTACAAATGGGTGACTTAGTGGTAAACCATCTACTTTATGCAGATGACGCGGTTTTAATAGCGCCAACAGCCACTGATCTGCAAACACTAGTCACAGTTATGAAAAACGACTGCATGATCAATGGCTTACACTTGAATGTGAAGAAAACCAAGATTATGGTTTTTGAAAGGGAAGAAACCAGAACGAATGTAAGGATTGTGGTTGGAAACGATGTGCTGGAGCAAGTGAATGAGTTTGTATATCTTGGATGCGCCTTCAGTAAGGATGGGAAATACACCGCTGACATAGAGAGAAGAGTGAGTGCAGGGAACAGAGTGGATGGTGCGATGGGAAAGCTACTCGGGAGCCGGCACTTAAGCCATAAGGCGCAGCTGGCCATACATAACGGAGTTCTTGTCCCAACGCTGTTATATGGTAGCGAGAGCTGGGTATGTAAGAAGGAGAATGAAAGTAGGATAAATGCGGTAGAAATGCGAGCTCTGCGGAATATGTGCGGAGTGAAGCTGACCGACCGCATTAGCAACAGCATAGTAAGACAGCGAGTAGGTATGAAAGATAGTATCGGTGTAAAGATGAGAAAGGGCATGCTCCGTTGGTTCGGGCATATAGAAAGAATGCCAAAACAGATGTACAATGTAAAAGTGGAAGGATGCAGGTACCGGGGAAGACCTAGATTATCTTACCACGACCAAATAAACCGAGTCTTATCTGATGGAAAAGTCAAGAGTCTCCGTAACCGGCGAGCGTGTATGAGACGAACTATGAGAGTCGAGGAAGCCAGAGAGGTATGTAAGGAAAGAACCTGTTGGAACTCTGTACTCTCTGCCTACCCTGCAAGGGATCTGGCGTGAGGTTATAGATAGATAGATAATACTAAATAAGATAAGTATAATAAAATTAAATATTTCAATAAATTCATAATCATACCCTCGATGCACTCGCCGGTTGCGTGAAGTGGATAAAAATGCTATGGTTCAAACGCGCTATTTCCGAACGTTCACAACAATTTCAGGTGTCAATGGATAAATCTATCATAGACATATGTCAAACAAAATATAATTCTATACGACGTTCGACAGAAAGTAAATTACTTTAAAAATTAAGTAGGTAGTGAACATTAGTGATTGAGTGTGAATAGTGAACGAAGGAAAAGCGTTTGGCGAGCAGAAATCATTCAAACCGATAACTTCGCATGTTTACGTGACCTCTTCTCCGAGACAGCCGATGCAGGCTTATCGCTCGGCTGCTTGCTGCTCTTCGCGACATCATGAGCAGGAGGGAACTGCGCCAACATTTGACGCAATTCAGCCGCTGACTCAATTTTCTTGCAAGATTTGTCTGGCAATTGGATGATAATCCTGCCATCAGAGGTCCAGCACTGCTTAATACCATATGTTCTGCGAGCATCCATAAACACCTCATGTCTAGGCTTCGTCAAAAACTCAGAGAATGTTAATCCTGACCCCTTTAAAGCAGCTTTTCTATTCCACACTTCACCACGCAGAGAATAGCACTGGAATCTAATAAGAATAGGACGTGGCTTACTGCTATTTACTCCCAGGGGGTGGCACACAGCAATATCAGCAGCTTTTATGTTTGTTAGCTGCATTGTGTCATTAAGAACATTGTTGACTTTAGTTTTACACTCTGAAACATCTGACATTCCATGTAAGAGAAGTACCTTCCTGCGAGATGCCATTTCATGTTTATCCAGGCCAATTGAGAGCAGCTTCACCTGTGCTTTTAATGCTCCCAAGGCTTTCCAAATCAGACACTTGAAGTCAGTGAACTCACGAGACAGGCTAGCTATGGTTTTATGCGATGCAGTGTTTTCCGTGTTGGTAGCATTCTTTAGATCTTCTTCATAGCTGTCCATTCTCGAAGTGAACAATGCTGTCAGGTCCTCCATAGTATTGGCCAATTTTGCATGTAGATCCATGATGAAAGTATAAAGACGTCAATGCAACAAGAAGTAGAAGATGGATGTTTTCAGTATAGAAATTGCAGTGAAGATAGAGGAGAAATAGTTAAGTAAGAGAGTGCACCAAAGGTTGGTAATAAAATTTAGCACTTAATAAACATTAAAAACTTTGTTTAGATAATATTAAAATAATTAAAACTATCAGCTGTTAAAATGTTGTACTTTGCACTTTGACTACCCTCACAAAAAAAAGACAGAAAGATGAGACATATCCATGGTATGCTACTACTAGTGATGGCAGATTAGCTACTTTTGAAAGATTATAGAGAGCAAAAGAATACTGACTCAGTTTTGTAGAAATGTTTTCAATGTGAATTTTCCACGTCATACTTTTATCTAACCAAATGCCTAAAAATTTTATGTGATCTATTTCACTTATTTCTTTATCATCATACTTCACTTTAGGTTTATAATTGTTTGTCCTCTGTTCAAATGAAATAAACTTTGTTTTGTCTAGATTGATCTTCAGGTTTTTGCTATTAGCCAGTCTATAGTTATCTTTAAATTCTCATTTACTTCCTTTTCAAAAGAATCGTCATTATTAATTACCATTAAATATAATTGTGCTCTCGTCAGCAAATAAAATCATTCGATGTCTGATCATTCTTGGCAAGTCATTGATATAGATATTAAATAATAATGGTCCTAGCACACTACCTTGTGGTACTCCAATGTTATTTTTCTGAACTTTGGAATAATATATTTTTTCAGTTTTAGTGTACGGGCAAATTTTAGTGATACATGTAACTTGTTCTCGGTTCGTGAGGTATGATTTTAAAAGATTTAGTATGTTACCCCGCACTCCGTATTTTTCTAGTTTATCTATAAGTATTTTATGGTTCACATGGTCAAATGCTTTTGACATATCCATAAATAGTGCGATTGTCGGTTTTCTTTTATCTATATAAGTTATAATATTATTCAACAAATCGTATATTATTTTTATTTGTTTCTTATATTGTTCATTGGCTAAAATTTTATAGCTTTCAAGAAAAGACTAAAGCCTTTCGTGTATTATTTTTTCGATTATTTTAGAGAACACAGGTATAAGAGATATGGGCCGGTAGTTTCCGGGGTCTTCCTTATTACCCTTTTTGTGAAGGGGTTTAATCAAAGACAATTTAAGCTTTTCGGGAAATACACCATTTTCAATACATAGATTAGTAATATAGCTTAAAATTGGAGAAATAATATTCGAAACCGATTTGATCACTCTGGTAACGATATTGTCACAGCCGGAACTATTAGTATTCTTCAACGAATTCATTATAATATAAAGGCCCTCAGGAACTGTGGGGGTCATAAACAGTGAATTTGGATGGGAAGTTATAATATTTTTGTAATTTTGAGTACTATCATTTATTTATCAAATATTTAATGATGTCTCCGTGATTCACAGGGTAAAAACCGGCAGTGATCACCGAATGGTCAGAGGCGCATTAAATATTAATGTCAAAATGGAAAGATCGCGTCTAATGAAGTCTACGCTCCGACCTTCTAATACACATATCCAAAACCCCGAGAACTTTCAACTCGAATTGTCAAACCGCTTCGAATTGCTAGACAGCAGCGCATCAGTGGACGAAATCAACAATAGGTTGGTAGAGACTGTCCATGCGGTCGGGTCTAAGCATTTTAAGCCCCACCATAAAAATAGGCCTCATCCAAAGCTATCTGACTACACCCGAAACCTTATGGCTGAGCGACGTACCATGACACTCCAAACCTCCGATGATGCTAAGTCCTATAGGCAGCTCAATGGACAGATATTGAAGTCCTTGCGACACGATTTACGGTCCTTCAATACAAGACGTATTAAGGAAACCATAGAGCAGAACAAGGGCTCCAAAGTGTTCGCAAGAGACGCGTCTATTAGGCAAAGCCAGTTGACGAAGCTGAAGACGGAGGACGGAAACGTAACGTCGAATAGGTCAGAGGTGCTCAGCGAGATAGAGAGGTTCTATGGGCAGTTGTATACCTCAGTAGCTGAACCTGTTGTTGACTTGGTAAAAGACCCAAGAGCCAAGCTAACCCGATACTACACTGAAGATATCCCGGACATCAGCCTGTACGAGATTAGGATGGCTCTCAAACAATTTAAAAACAACAAAGCGCCGGGTGAAGACGGAATTACTGCAGAACTTCTGAAGGCGGGCGGATCGCCGATACTTAAAGTCCTTCAGAGGCTATTTAATTCCGTCTTGCTTGAAGGGAAAACGCCGGAAGCATGGAACAGGGGTGTGGTGGTGCTGTTTTTCAAGAAAGGTGATAACACCTTATTGAAGAACTATAGGCCCATCACACTGCTGAGCCATGTTTATAAGTTGTTTTCGAGAGTCATTACGAATCGTCTCGAACGAAGGCTTGATGACTTCCAGCCTCCCGAACAAGCCGGTTTCCGGAAAGATTTTAGTACCATAGACCACATACATACGCTGCGGCAGGTTATACAGAAGACTGAGGAGTATAATCGGCCACTATGCTTGGTGTTTGTGGACTATGAGAAAGCCTTTGATTCGATCGAGACTTGGGCGGTTCTTAGATCTCTCCAGCGATGCCGCATTGACTATAGGTACATCGAAGTGTTGAAGTGCTTGTATAATAATGCCACCATGTCAGTTCGAGTACAAGGGCAGTGCACGAAGGCGATCTCCATAAAAAGAGGAGTAAGACAGGGAGACGTCATTTCTCCGAAACTGTTTACGACCACCATAGAGGACGCCTTCAAGCTCTTGGAATGGCGAGGACTTGGCATCAACATCAATGGCGAATACATCACTCACCTTCAATTTGCCGACGACATTGTGGTCATGGCGGAGTCGCTGGAAGATCTAGGACGAATGCTCGGCGACCTCAACAGAGTATCTCAACAAGTGGGTTTTAAAATGAACATGGACAAAACAAAAATAATGTTTAACGTCCATGTCGTACCCACCGCACTCACCGTTGGGAACTCTACTCTTGAAGTTGTCGACGAATACATTTACCTGGGACAGGTAGTCCGGTTAGGTAGGTCCAACTTTGAGAGAGAGGTCAATCGACGAATCCAACTCGGCTGGGCAGCGTTCGGGAAACTGCGCAACATCTTCTCATCCAAAATACCTCAGTGCCTAAAGACTAAAGTTTTTAGTCAATGTGTGTTACCAGTGATGACATATGGATCAGAGACGTGGTCTCTTACAATAAAAATCGCAGGAAATCGTTGGATGCAGGTGGCATCGGACCGGTTACGCTGGAAAGCGATTGGGGAGGCCTATGTTCAGCAGTGGACAAGTATAGGCTGAAGAGATGAGAGATGAGAGTACTATCATTTAAACATTTAGCTTGGTCAATAAAATAGTCATTAAATATTTGTGCAATATGTTCTGGATGCGTCGTTACGTTTTTATTTAGTCGTATACGGCATATTTCTTCCTTAGGATAGTTTTTTTTTTATGAGTATTGATTATACTCCATACGGCCTTAGTTTTGTTGTGCGAGTTGTTAATAAGATAATTGTTTTGCGCCTTTTGTGTTAGTTGAATCACTGATTTTAATCTTTTTTAAAATATTCCTTAAATGATCGTTTATTTGAAATATTAGGGTGCTCCCTATATTGCCATAACATTCGTCGTTTGCGTCTGCAGCATTTTTTATACCCTTAGTAATCCACTTAGGACTTTTTAAAACAGAGACCTTTATTTTCTTTATAGGAAAACATAAATCGTATAGTAGTTTAAAAATGTCATAAAATTGGTTAAATGCACTTAGAATTAGTGTTGTCAGAAGGCTCGAGCTTCCGAGCCTTAAAGTCGTTGAGAGCTCGCGCATCCATAGAAAGCTTGAGCTTCGACTTGAGCTCTCTATAAAGAGCTCGATTCGAAGCTCGAGCGCCGGCTACAAGGCTCGAGCCGCGGCTCGAACCTCGAAGCTACAAGGCTCGGAGGTTCGAGCTTTAAACGAGCTCTGTTAACAAGGTTCACGGTAGTTACTTTGAAAAAGACTCTGCTCAGAGTTTAAAGTCAAGGGCCGTAAAGCAATAGTAATAGGTATGTAGAAAGGGTCAATCAATGTTCTCGTAATTTCTACCGATTTTAATGAGTTCGGGAATTAATAATTTCTAAACATGTTCGAAACAAGTAAAACCAAAACTTTAGGTATTCATAAAATACCACTAACACGGTGTTGTGGTGCTGGTCTAATGGACACGTCTTTTGTACAACATAGCCATGTTTGGGTTCGTTGGTACGAGTCTTATTGTCATTTGTCTTTACGAGTACTATAGACCGAGATGGTGTTTAAGATCACATGATGGAGCCGGAAGATGGCCTTCAGAACTACCCAACAAGTCAACACAGCCCCATGGCGTGTGGGCTCGTTTGTTTTGGCAAGTGCTTAAGACCCAGACGATGTTCAGGGTCTGATGATGGAGCCGAAAAGTAATTAACGGAACTCCGCAACTACTCAACATAGCACCGTCGTGTTTGGAGTCGATTAACTTGTCTTGATAAGAAGTTTCGACTGAGATGATGTCCAGGGACTGATGATGGAGCCAAAAAATAGCAAACGGAACTGCGCAACTACTCAACATAACCCTGTCGTGTTTGGGATCGTTTAACATGTCTTGATAAGAACTTTCGACTGAGATGATGTCCAGGGTCTGATGATGGAGCCGAAAAGTGGCCAACGGAACTCCGCAACTACTCAACATAGCCCCGTCGTGCTTGGGGTCGTTTAACTTGTCTTGATAAGAACTTTCGACTGAGATGATTTCCAGGGTCTGATGATGGAGCCGAAAAGTGGCCAACGGAACTCCGCAACTACTCAACATAGCCTCGTCGTGTTTGGGGTCGTTTAACTTGTCTTGATAAGAACTTTCGACTGAGATGATTTCCAGGGTCTCATGATGGAGCCGAAAAGTGGCCAACGGAACTTCGCAACTACTCGACAAAGCCCCGTCGTGTTTGGGGTCGTTTAACTTGTCTTGATAAGAACTTTCGACCAAGGTTATATCCAGGGTCTGATGCTGGAGCTGAAAAGTGGCCGGAAGAACACCGCAACTACTCAACATAACCCTGTCGTGTTTGGGATCGTTTAACATGTCTTGATAAGAACTTTCGACTGAGATGATGTCCAGGGTCTGATGATGGAGCCGAAAAGCGGCCAACGGAACTCCGCAACTACTCAACATAGCCCCGTCGTGCTTGGGGTCGTTTAACTTGTCTTGATAAGAACTTTCGACTGAGATGATTTCCAGGGTCTGATGATGGAGCCGAAAAGTGGCCAACGGAACTCCGCAACTACTCAACAAAGCCTCGTCGTGTTTGGGGTCGTTTAACTTGTCTTGATAAGAACTTTCGACTGAGATGATTTCCAGGGTCTGATGATGGAGCCGAAAAGTGGCCAACGGAACTTCGCAACTACTCGACATAGCCCCGTCGTGTTTGGGGTCATTATATTGACAAGTATTTTGGACCCAAATTATGTCCAAGGTTTGATGACAAACGTCACACGAAACACCATCGTGTTAGGGCATACCTTATTTGTTTAAAATAAGAATATGAATAAATAAATAATTATAAAATTTAATACTGAACAAATAAATACGCACAAATAAAGATATTATATAATCAAAGTTTCAACATCAAAGTTCGAACATTGATATGGATCGTTTGAGCGCTGATGCGGATGATATTGACTGGACTCCTGTCTACGACTGCAGTGACTTAGACATGAAAATGGCAGCTTTTAATAGTCTAGTTTTAAAGCTTTACAATATACACGCACCCATAAAAAAGGTGAGAGTAAAACATCTTCCTGCTCCTTGGCTATCTGACTCCATCAAAAAAGCTATGTCTATAAGGGATAAGGCAAAAAGGCGGTATAAAAAGTTTCCGACGGAAGAAAACTGGTGCTCTTATAAAGCTTTGCGTAATCGTTGCAATCGTATGTGTAGAGATGCTAAGAGACGCCACATTGATGATTCTATACGAAATTTTAACACTGCACAAGTATGGCAATTTCTAAAGTCTCTTGGCATCGGTAAGGCCCGTAGTGAGGGCGCACCCGATTTGGATCTCAATGCGATAAATATGCATTTCTCTAAGTCGCCTGTTATCCTGGATGACAATACAAAATCTTCTACTTTGAACTTTCTCTCCGCTATTTCTTTGCCAAAATGTGCACCCTTCTCTTTTCACCAGGTTACAGAAGAAGATATAAAGAAAAATATCCTATCCATTTCCACTAAAGCAGTGGGTGATGATGGTCTGCATATTCAGATGCTTCTCCACATTTTAAGTACACTTATTCCTGTCATAACTCATATTATAAACCATTCCCTTGTCACAAGCTCCTTTCCCTCGGTGTGGAAGAAGGCTCATGTCCTACCCTCACCTAAAGTTGCAAATCCCACCTCTGCATCAGAATTCCGTCCAATTTCCATTTTACCAATCCTATCCAAAGTGCTCGAGAGTGTTGTTCATAATCAACTGTTTTGCTATCTCTCGTCTAACTGCCTGCTTAGTCCGTTCCAATCTGGTTTTCGTCCTGGCCATAGCACTGTAACAGCTCTTATAAAGATTACAGACGACATCCGTTTGGCCATGGAAAATAAGCTTCTTACAGTTTTAGTACTACTGGACTTTAGCAGTGCGTTTAACTCAGTTGATTTTGACATTCTCTTAGGTATCCTATCCTCTCTTAATGTAGCTTCTTCTGTGACTGAATGGTTTAATTCTTATCTTCGGGGTCGTTCACAGTCGGTCCGCTGCGATGAGGCCTTCTCTGAATGGTGTGATCTGACTGCTGGCGTTCCCCAAGGTGGCGTCCTTTCTCCTCTTCTTTTCTCAGTCTTCATAAACGCTGTCACTAAAATTCTATCATCACACTATCATCTTTACGCAGACGACTTGCAACTTTATCGCCATTTTAAAATAGATGAGCTTCCCGAAGCCGTTGATGCCATCAATAATGATCTTAAAAATATCAACGAGTGGGCTAAATCTTTTGGCCTGCTAGTAAATCCCACAAAATCAAAAGCTCTCATTATTGGTGGCAGATACTACATAAACCACTTGGATCAAGATGTCCTTCCACCAGTACTCTACAACTCAGTACCCATAGTCTACTCCAAATGGGCTAAAAATCTGGGTCTTTATATCGATTGCCATCTTTCGTGGAATGTTCACGTTGCAGAGGTAAGCAGAAGACTTTATTACTCTTTCCAGTCTCTCAAGCGACTCCAGAAGTTCCTGCCTTTTCATACGAAAATAACACTTGCTCAATCTATTCTTCTTCCTCTTCTGGACTATGCTGATATCTGTTTCCTGGATGCGTCGGAAGAGCTCCTCAATAAACTCGAACGACTTCAGAATTTGTGCATCCGCTTTATTTTTGGGCTCCGAAAATACGATCATGTGTCGGAATTTCGGGCGCGATTGAAGTGGTTGCCTATTCGACGTCGTCGAGATACTCACATTCTTTCACTCCTTTATTCTATTCTCCATAATCCTAATTCACCAACTTATTTAAGGGAACGCTTTGAGTTTCTAGTCCCCAGGGGAAAACCCTGCCGCACATCTTCTTCCCTTCTTCTCCGCACTCCCCATCACACTTCTAGCCTTTATAGTGGTTCGTTTACTGTTCGTGCAGTGCAGCTTTGGAATTCACTCCCACACACTATACGCGATAGTGTCTCACTAGACGTCTTTAAAAGGAAAATTAAAGAGCATTTCCTTTCATCATGATCTATATGTGTAAATATGTATGTATTATTATTGATATATATGTATTTTTTTTTTTATGTATCGATAAATGTTTATGTATATATTATTATGTTAGGTTTGTATGTATATGTGATATATTGTATAATTATATATAGTTAGTTATTTGCACATTTTACTTCGATTGTACACTTGGTACTGTCCTCTGTGTTTTCATCTCTCTATGCCTATTAGGTTTGCTGTAAGAAAATTCAATTTTGAGTTAAGCTCGCCTTTGTACATAAACTTTCCTATCTTATTGTTATTTTAATTAAACGTGTACAATAAAGAATAAATAAAGTATAAAACTAAATAGTACGACATTAAATAAAGGTTAATAATCTTTTAAAAACCTTCTTTTTTTATATACTATTGAACTGAAAATATTATTTCGTCTGTCTATTTACCTATATTATCACGCATCTCTTGCGGGGTAGGCAGAGAGTACAGAATTTCAACAGGGTTTTTTCCAAATAGTCTCCTTCCATTTAGTGTTTACAATATTTAGTTAAATATTATAGTTATAGAAGAACCCCAGCCTTGGTTGCTTATTAAAGTTCTTATAGCCAACTGGACTTTCTACAGTCATTAACACTAAAAGAAAACGATCATTCATCAAAATCCCTTAGTTATTACGTAAATACAAAAATCCTAGTTTTTACGTAAATACAAAAATTAATACATCCATCCTCACTGTTGTCTTTTTGTATGTTTCAAAAACCTAGATGTTTTTCGTATCCTTGCATTTGCAGTACCTAATAAGATTTTAATTATCTAATACCTCCTTATTATAGTGCAATTACATAGGTAACGCATGTGAGTGTAGGTAAGTAAGTCGCTACAAAACGGAGCCGCGCGGCGGCGGCGATGGCGTGCCCTTCCCTGCGCCCGCACACACTTCACCCCGCGGAATACGTCACTGAGACCACCAATATATATTACAGAGAAACAGATTCGAAAAGCGGGCGCGCGATGTATGTGCTTTACAACATGCGCAGCAATGTCTGTGACAAAGCAATACGGAGATTTCAAATGCATTTCTAAAATGTATTTCTCATTACGCACACATTTATATGCAAGTTTCATTGTTAATTAAGGTATAAAAGTATTTAAAAAAGGATAAAAAAATTTAAATTATGAAATTTGGTTTTTGTATGGAATTTATGAAGCAATTATCAAATATTGCGTTATTTACTTACAATATATACTTATAACTTGTAACTAGTTAAACATTTATCTATGTTTTCAGTAATATTTATTTCCTCATCAAATAGCCCTTTAGGAACAGGTAAATATAATAGACGGCCTTAGGGAGTTGTTTCTCTGTACACTATGCTGAGGCGCCGACCGGGTTTTGCCGGGTGCTCGCGCAAGGGTACCTACATTCGGCAACCAGTCGTATTTTAGTTGCGCGCCAATAACAACGCACACGCTCCTCATAGCACAGAGTAATATTTACTGATAATGTTCAAAGGTGAGAGGGAACAAAAACGACCAAGATATTGACATGTCTATTGAGACAATTGTAAGTCCCGGGTTTACTTCCAGTGAAGAATCTTTAGTAATATCAAAAAGACAGCGTTTAAGTTGGAAATGGGATAATTTTAAAACATCTTTTGACCGACAAGTACTTGTCAACACAAATGTAAAGAGTCGCAACACGTCGAAGTTATGTTGAGTACTTGGGTTGTGCTGTTGGCCACCTGCCGGCTGCATCATCAGACCTTGGACATCCGTGTATACAAAACTCGTCAAGACAAATCTAATGAGCCTAATCACGGCGGGGCTATGTTGAGTACTTGGGTAGTTCTGTTGGCCACCCTCGGGCTCCATCATCAGACCCTGGACACCATCCGGGTGCAAAGTGCTCGTTAAAACAAATCCAACGAGCCCTAACACAGCGGGGTTATATTGAGTAGTTTGGTGGTTCCATTGGCCGCGTTTCGGTTTCATCATCAGACACACTGTACACTATCTGGTTGTATAGTAGTTCTCAATACCAATCTAACGAGCCTTAACGCGAGGGGGTTATGTCGTATAGTTCACATGCCCCTATGGTCACCTTCCGACTCCATCATCAGATCAGCTCCATGGTACCATATTATTGCATTGTTATTGGATTTACATATGTATGCCAAATTTCAGCTTAATCGGATACCCGCATGTCCTTGAGAAATGGATCTCAAGATTTGAACCCGAAAGACAGTCAGATAGACATACGAACATTGCAAGTTAAATAAAAGCTTGTAAAAAATTAACATACCCCGATAAAGGGTTTACGAGATATCGGGGTGTATTTTAGTCGTAACATTAACATTCTCTGCCTACCCCGCAACGTATTTGGCGTGGTGATAGATATAGATAAAAATATTCATTTAGTACAATATTTGGCTAATCGTATCAAAAATCAAAATATCAGGTTGTATAATTAGTTCTTATTAGTATAGGCAAAATTGAAGGTTCAAGCTTCGATTCGAACCTTTAAGAGCCGAGTCCTAACGGCTCGCGAGCCTTTAAAGTTCGAGGTTTGAAAGCTCGAGCCTTAAGGGCTCCGGAGCCTTAAAGGCTCGAGCGTTGAACGCTCGCGAGCTTCGACTCGGGGTTCGAGCGCTCGACTCAGAGCTCATTTCTTACAACACTACTTAGAATGGAATTAGAACATTGATAGGTTTCATTAAATGTTAGGCATTGTAGGTACCCTCTAAATTTCGCAATGTTTTCTACGTCATAATCACGCTTAAAAATATACCAGTAAGACAATGTGCAGGTCTTCTTAACCCGACATTTTAATAACTGAGCGGTGTGGTCTGATATTGCAAGTTCGATAACTTTACACTCACTACCTCTTACATTATGAATAATGTTATCAATGCAGGTGTTGCTACTGTATCGTGTAGATGTCCGCACACCCAGTATTAGATTATAACTTCGAAGTAAGTTTTGAAAGTCAGTAGAGAGTCTAGTATTTTTTGTAATGTCTATATTGAAGTCTCCACAAATTACAATTTTCTTGTTCCGTTTAAGGCATAAATCATTCAACATATTACCCAGATTATTTAAGAATACGTTGGACGTTTCTTTATCAAATTTTGGTGGTCTATATATGCATATTATAATAATAGAATGCATGCTTAGCTCTATAGAACAACATTCTATTTGATTACATTTTGACCATTGGTCAACATTAATTTTTTTATATTTATGGATAGTGTTAGTTAATATACATGCCCCACCATGTCTGTTATGCCTGACATATGTCGCAGAAAGTGTATAGTTTTGAATATGTAATTGTCTACAATCATCTTTTTTAATATTATGTTCTGTTATGCATATTACGTCAATGGATTTTCTTTTTTCTGAAAATTCATTTAGGTGTGTACTAAATAAGTCCGATTTATTTATTTATCCATTAATATTCTGATGAAGGCTAAAAATATGGTTATACATGAAAAAAAATTTAAGGTGCAGATTCTGTAGGTTTTTCCTTGTGGTTGATTGTTACTGACATGTTATTTTGTGGCAAAATACTCTCGTTTGTACACAATAATGGACTTACATTCACCGGATCAGTCTGTGTAAAACCCTCTTTATAAGTTTTAGTAGATACTGTTACAGCACTACTTAAATTTGTATCTTCTTCTTCAGCCGAAAGACGTCCACTGCAGGACAAAGGCCTCCCCTAAAGACCGCCACAACGACCGGCTTTGTGCTGTACGCATCCAACTTCTACCCGCGACCTTTACCAGGTCATCGGTCCATCTTTTAGGGGGCCTACCCACGCCACGTCTTCCGGTACGTGGTCGCCATTCGAGAACCTTTCTGCCCCAACGGCCGACAGTTCTACGAGCGATGTGCCCCGCCCACTGCCACTTAAATTTAGCAATTCTGAGTGCTATGTCAGTGACTTTCGTCCTCCTGCGGATCTCCTCGTTTCTGATTCGATCCCGCAGGGTAACTCCGAGCATAGCTCTCTCCATCGCCCTTTGGGTGACCTTGAGCCTTCTTATGAGGCCCATCGTAAGCGACCATGTCTCAGTGCCGTAAGTCATCACTGGCAACACACACTGGTCAAAGGCTTTTGTCTTGAGACACTGCGGAATTTTGGACGAGAAGATGTTACGTAGCTTCCCGAACGCCGCCCAACCGAGCTGGATTCGACGATTGACCTCTTTCTCGAAGTTGGACCTACCTAATTGGATTCTTTGTCCCAGGTATATATAATCGTCAACAACTTCGAGCGTAGAGTCTCCAACCTTTATAGAAGTTGGTACTACATGGACGTTTGACATGATCTTCGTCTTGTCAATGTTCATTTTAAGACCTACTTGTTGAGAGACTCTACTGAGGTCGTCGAGCATGGTACTGAGGTCTTCCAGGGTATCCGCCATGAGCACGATATCATCGGCAAATCGAAGGTGAGAGATGTACTCGCCGTTGATGTTGATACCTTGTCCCCTCCAGTCCAGAAGCTTGAAGATATCTTCCAGCGCGGCGGAGAACAGTTTCGGGGATATAACGTCTCCCTGTCTCACATCACACTGCAGTTGAATAGGTTTCGAGCTCCGGTCCTGAAGGCGGACTGACATAGTAGCGTTTTCGTACAAACTCTTCAGCACCTCTATATACCGGTAGTCAACTTGGCACCGCTGGAGAGACTGTAGTACAGCCCAAGTCTCGATCGAATCATAGGCCTTCTCATAATCCACAAACGCTAAGCATAGTGGCAGGTTATACTCTTCAGTCTTCTGTATGAACTGTATGAACTCGCAGCGTATGAATGTGGTCTATGGTGCTGAAGCCTTATCGGAAACCGGCTTGTTCGGGAGGCTGGAAGTCATCTAGTCTGCGCGCGAGACGATTCGTGATGACTCTCGAAAACAATTTATAGACGTGGCTCAGAAGTGAGATGGGTCTATAATTCTTCAAGAGGGTTTTATCACCTTTTTTGAAGAAGAGAACCACCACACTTCCGCGCCATGACTGTGGCGTTTTGCCCTCGAGGATGACGATGTTGAATAGTTTCTGGAGAGCCCTCAATATCGGCTTTCCACTAGCCTTGAGAAGCTCGGCTGTAATACCGTCATCGCCTGGCGCCTTGTTGTTCTTGAGCTGTTTGAGAGCCATACTAATCTCGCACAGACTGATGTCCGGGACGTCTTCGGTATAGTGTCGGGTCAATTTGGCTCTTGGGTCTATGGCCGGATTGCAGACAGGTGGTTGTACTGATGTGTATAGCTGGCCGTAGAACTTCTCGACTTCCCTCAAGAGTTCCGGTGTAGAGGATACAATCCTGCCGTCTCCGGTCTTCAGTTTACTCAACCGGCTCTGTCCGATAGACAGATCCCTTGCAAACACTTTAGGGCCTTTGTTGCGCTCGATAGTCTCTCTTATTTTTTCAGTATTATACTCGCGTACATCGCGAGTCAGAGACTTAGAGATCTGCCTATTGAGCCGCTGGCATTCGGAAACTTCTTCTGGAGACTGCAAGATCATCCTGCGTCTTTCCTCCATAAGCTTGAGGGTAACGCCTGAGAGCTTTTTGGTTCTTTTTGTACGGTGGGTTTTAAAGAACTTGAGCCCGACCGTATGGACAGTTTCCACTACCCTGCTGTTATAATCATCCACGTTTATGCACTCACCTAGACCTAGCCGCGATCTGCCATCGCTCGGTCACAAGCGCCAGTCGGGAACGGTATACCACGGCGAATGCACGCGCAAATCTTAAGTGAAAGACATTCATATATTTTCGTTAAATAATTTCTAATATTTTATTCTCACTAGTGTATCCATCTTTGCTTTCTTTTACTTCAGTGCTTGTGTTGTGTTAAACTCATTCTGTTCTGTATTTTATTCTATCTTCACTGTACTTTCTTCTACCTTCATTAATAACTATTGGACAAAAATCTACTGGACTTTCAATTAACCTGACAACCTTATATAGGTCATGTGCCACTCCACATCACACTGGACAGAAGTTCTTCCCTTAGTACTACTCGGCATAAGGAGTGCATGGAAGACGGACATCCAGGCTTCATCAGCAGATTTGGTTTATGGAGAGCCACTTCGTCTACCGGGTCAATTTCTAGCTCCTGCTGAAGACTACACGGCAGCTGATGTCACCGATATGGCAACGCGCTTACGAAGTCACATGGCTAAGCTTACTCCTAAACCCGCATCGTGGCACAGGAAAGGCCCGTTCTACATACCTCACAGTCTCGAAGATTGTTCTCATGTGTTTCTGCGGCAAGACTTTGTTCGGAGACCGCTGCAACCACCATACGCAGGACCATACAGAGTTATAGAACGACTGCCCAAATATTACAAACTCGATGTACGAGGAAAAGAAGTAACGGTGAGCATTGATCGCCTGAAACCTGCTTTCATAACACAAGAAACAGATCTTCCTACTGTAACTCCACCTGCACGAGAAATTCCCACCGAAAGGAAGTCAAGATACGGAAGACGGGTGCACTTCCCTGATTATTATCGCCCGCAGTAGCGGTCTCAGCAGGGGAGTACTGTGGCATCATATGAATGCCGCTGCCTATCCCGAAGCGCACGCGCAAGCGCGCGCCGCCCCTCGCAAAACCGACTGTGCGCCCGCGAGCCGCGATCCGCCATCGCTCGGTCACAAGCGCCAGTCGGGAACGGTATACCACGGCGAATGCACGCGCAAATCTTAAGTGAAAGACATTCACATATTTTCGTTAAATAATTTCTAATATTTTATTCTCACTAGTGTATCCATCTTTGCTTTCTTTTACTTCAGTGCTTGTGTTGTGTTAAACTCATTCTGTTCTGTATTTTATTCTATCTTCACTGTACTTTCTTCTACCTTCATTAATAACTATTGGACAAAAATCTACTGGACTTTCAATTAACCTGACAACCTTATATAGGCCGAAGCCTGAGTGGCAGGCCCCGCCAGACATATCACCCGTCTGGCTGGAAGATCTTCCCTTTGACAAATCCTGCCACAACGTTCCTGCCACATTGGTTACCACCGACATGGACATCGAGCAAGCCTTCTGCAGAGTCATCGTCATCGTACATCCCTCCACAACAGGTCGTTCATATTCAACAGCAGCAGTCACAAAGCAAGCCATTCGTCATTCTCAACGGGCCATTGGCAGCTTACTCACAGGCGACATGGTTCAGCGACTCTTGACACTCAACCGACTCAGTGGACTACAGTCATCACATGGACTTCGCCACCAACAGTCGACACTCCAAGCTCAGTCTCGACTCACTGAAGACTTCGAGCATCTGCGCACACAGTCTCGACTCACCGCAGACTACGCGCAACTCGGCACTTGCAAGCTCATCACTACGAGCACGACGCAGCGACTTCAAAGAATCACGACCTCCGGTCTCGGAGGGGAGCCATGTAGCGACCCCTATACATCGCTACATAGTTGCGACTACCTACCAATAGATGGCGTTGACGATTCGCCATACATGTCTAGAACGCGATATTAGAGTTTGCACGACATGTAACATATATACAAGCCCCCGACAACAACTCTTGGGGGAGAGTGGCAGGCCCCGCCAGACACACCACCCGTCTGGCTGGAAGATCTTCCCTTTGACAAATCCTGCCACAACGTTCCTGCCACATTGGTACCTTATATAGGCTTCGGCCTATATAAGGTTGTCAGGTTAATTGAAAGTCCAGTAGATTTTTGTCCAATAGTTATTAATGAAGGTAGAAGAAAGTACAGTGAAGATAGAATAAAATACAGAACAGAATGAGTTTAACACAACACAAGCACTGAAGTAAAAGAAAGCAAAGATGGATACACTAGATAGCCTAGTGGTTAGACCGTTGGACTGCAAAGTCAGAGGTCTCGGGTTCAAACCCAGGCACGCACCTCTGTCTTTTCGAAAGCATGTGCGTCTTTAAAATTAATTATCACTTGCTTTAACGGTGAAGGAAAACATCGTGAGGAAACCTGCATGCCTAAGAGTTTCTCAAAGGTGTGTGAAGTTCGCCAACCCGCACTGGGCCAGCGTGGTGGACTATGGCCTAAACCCTCTCAGTTAGAGAGGAGGCCCGTGCCCAGCAGTGGGACAGTTTCTTAACAGGGCTAATATTATTATAATATTATTATAGACCTTCAAAGCGATTCTGCAGTTCGAGCTGAAAGCTATCGGGCTCCTGAATCTGGACAGGTGCTAGACGGAGTGTAGACTTCATCAGTCTAGACCTTTCAAGCTTGAAGTTGATATTCAATGTGCCTCTTACTAGTCGGTGATCACTTCCAGTTTTAACTGCGTTGATCACAGAGACATCATTGAATATGTGCCGCCTCGTCGACATGATGAAGTCTATATCGTTTCTTGTAACACCATCGGGGCTCACCTAGGTCCATTTACGGTGTTCCCGCTTCTGGAAGAAGGAGTTCATCATAAAGAGTCCCTCCTTCTCCATGAAGTCAGCCAGCATTTTGCCCCGGGGATTCCGTTGTCCAGTACCAAAGGTTCCCACTCTCAGCTCATCGTCGCCTCGTCTGCCCAGTTTCGCGTTAAAGTCCCCCATGACAGCGGTGTAGTGAGTTTTAAAGGTATGTATGGCTCTAGATATATCCTCATACATAGCCTCTACCTCATCGTCGGGGTGTGTCGAAGTCGGTGCGTATACCTGTATAATTTTCAGTGAATACCTTTCAGTCATTTTGAATATCAGGTACGCTACCCTGGTCGACACACTCTCGATCTTGACAACGTTGTTCACGAGAGACCTGTGGACTATAAACCCGACACCACCCTGGGACTGCTGGTCGCCCTCCCGGAAATAGAGCAAGTTACCGGATTTAAGTATTTGTTTGTGAATTTTCATGTTTGTAAACGCACCCACGACACAGGAATAAATCCTAGTGTGGGGCTACGTTTTTCAAAAAAAAAAAAAAGTGTTATCGAGTCCTCACCCTCTCTTCGGACTTCAGATAATCCTATGATATCCCAGTGTAACTTGCTCAATTCTTCCTCTAACTCGTCGATCTTTTCGTCAGTTCGCAGTGTGCGCGTGTTAAAAGTTGCCAGGGCCAATGGTCTTCGTTGTCGGTAGCCATGCCTCTTCCGGGGATTCTTAGCACCCCTGCCCCGCCGTTACCGTGGCTGCTACCGTGGCCAGGACTAGCGGGGCCGCCTGGGACTGGGGGCCGTTTATTATTTGTGGATGTCATTAGGGGGATGACGCCATAATCGCCATGCTTGGCAGGCGGGTTGGCGATCGCAGTATAGCGTTAGTAGGTATTAAGAGGACGCTGCTGCCCATCCTCTCTAATTTGTATATTTGGCAAATTTATATTTATAGTCTAGTTGCAAGATATGTGTCATGTTTGGTATATTTTTACTATAGTTCAGATCAATGTATGTTACATTTGAATGTCTGGAACACAGATGTCTTAGCAAGTAATTTAGTTTATTTTCGTTAAGAGAACGATTATATGGTACCTCTGAAACTAGTATATTTGTATTTTTTATTGTCAAAAAACAATTGCTTAAGGCAGTTTGGTAATCATAAGGATTTTTGTCATTTGTTCCAGTTAATATTACAATATAGTCTTCCATAGTCAAGTTTTTAGTATAATTAGTATTTATTATGTCATGAGTACACGTGTCTGGTTTCCAGAAACAAGTAACATGATATTTTGGTCCTAGGAGCTGCTGTAAATGTTTCTGGACCTATCGACCTTGTTGATCCGCTAAAATAATGACTTTTTTGGGGGTTACAGTTTCACCTATATTTTGCTGTGTTTTTCTATTTTCCGTTTGATCTTCTTGATTCAGGATAACAGTATTCTGATAACTGCTGTCATATATCTTCTTTCTAATGTTTTTCCTGTTAGATTTAGTATTGGATTTATCATTCTCTTTATTATCTAATTTTTTATTAATCTCTACAGCCTTTAGACATTTGTCCATATCATCTCTTAAGCACTTGTTTTCATCAACCAGTTTCTTAATTTCGGTTTGAGCTGTTAATAGCTCATTTTTTAGATAGTTTATTTGCGTTTGAAGTGTCTCACATGGGTTGCAATCGTCGATAGATGTATTAGCCATACTCATCATAGTCGAGTCAAATATGTTTGTGTCCGATGCAGTAATTGGCGATGTCGATTGAATCATATTTAATTGTCCTCTTCTATATGTAATATTAGTGTTTGGTACATCCATTTTGCTAACTTTTTTTTTTATAAATGTACGTAATTAATTGTAATACACAACAAAAATATTTTAATCTCAAAAAGTACTTTCTGTAAAGTTACTTAGGGATACGGCTTGAAAATCTTGTCTGTATGGCGTCTGTATGACTGACAGGAAGTCTATGTTTAGAGACGTCTCCGTGATCAACAGGTTTAATACCGGCAGCGATCACCGACTTGTCCGAGGCGCTCTAAATATAAACTTTAGGGCCGAAAGGCGTCGCATGATGAGGTCTACTCTCAGACCTACTGCGCGTCAAATAGCTTTAGGGTCCGAAAAGTTCCAACTGGAGCTTCAAAATCGTTTCGACCTGCTGGAAACCGAAGGCAATGTTGACGAGAAAACTGACACAGTGGTCAAAACGCTACAGGATGTGTCTCGAAGGGTGTTTCCCGGAAAAAAGCGGTAACAGAGAGTCTAAACTCTCGCTCGAGACTCTTGAACTTATGAGGCAGAGACGGGAAATGTCATCCATGCAGGCGTCTTCGCCGGATGGGAGGAACCTCAACCGGAAAATCCGGAAGCTGGTGCGACGTGACCTCCAATGTTCCAACACCCGCGCCATCGCGGCTGCGATTGAACAGAACAAAGGCACCAAAGTGTTCGCTCACCAGCTAGGTAGATCCCATCTGACGAAACTTAATACTGCGGGTGGCAAAACCGTCATCTCCAAGTTCGAAATACTCGAGGAAATTGAGAGTTTCTACAAAGACCTGTACGCATCACGGATCCGTGATGCGAAACCCACGAGACCCAGCGCTGACGACCACAGAGCCCCACTCACACGCCACCACACGGAGAACATCCCTGATGTCAACCAGGACGAGGTCAGAGTTGCTCTCGAGCAGCTCAAAAACGAGAAGTCGCCAGGCGTTGACGGAATTACCACTGAGCTCCTAAAAGCAGGCGGGACTCCAATCCTGAAAAAGCTAGCGAGCCTCTTTAATTCCGTCATCCACCAGAGCTTAACACCTCAAGCGTGGAGCGGGAGTGCGGTGGTTCTGTTCTTCAAAAAAGGTGACAAAACGTTGCTTAAGAACTACAGACCCATCTCACTCCTGAGCCACGTCTACAAGTTGTTTTCGAGAGTACTTACAAACCGCCTCGCCAGAAGACTCGACGAGTTCTAGCCACCGGAACAAGCCGGGTTTCGAAAAGGCTACAGCACCGTAGACCACATCCATACTGTTCGGCAGATTGTACAGAAGACCGAAGATTACAATCAGCCGCTGTGTATGGCTTTCGTGGACTACGAGAAAGCCTTCGACTCCATCGAAACCTGGGCGGCGATGTGGCATCGATTGGCGCTATATCGAGGTGTTAAGATGTCTGTATGATACCGCCACAATAACCGTCCAGCTCCAGGACCAAAAGACCAACCCGATCGAGCTGCGTCGAGGGGTAAGGCAGAGGGATGTAATATCCCCCAAGCTCTTCACCAATGCACTCGAAGACGACTTCAAGACGCTGGACTGGACTGGGCGGGGCATTAACATCAACGGCGAATACATCTCACACCTTCGGTTTCCCGATGTAACGTTATCGTGGCAGAGTCACTGGAACAGTTAAGCGAAATGCTGCATAGCCTAAATGGAGCCTCTCGAGCTGTCGGTCTCGGCATGAACTTGGATAAAACCAAGATCATGTTTAATGAACATGTCATGCCGAGACCGATCTACGTCGATGGTTCGATGCTCGAAGTTGTTCGGGAGTATGTCTACCTTGGACAAGTTGTCCAATTTGGTAGAAACAACTTCGGGAAAGAAATCAACCGCAGCATCCAATTGGGTTGGGCAGCATTTGGCAAACTACGTCACGTTTTCTCTTCGCCTATACCGCAATGCCTTAGGACTAAAGTCTATAACCAATGCGTCCTACCTGTTATGACTTACGGGGCCAAGACGTGGCCACTCACAGTGGGACTAGTCCACAAATTCAAAGTCGCACAGCGGGCTATGGAGCGAACTATGCTCGGCGTCTCTTTGAAGGATAAAATTCGTAACGAGGTAATCCGACAAAGAACCAAAGTTACCGACATAGCTCGCAGACTCGGTAAGCTAAAGTGGCAATGGGCTGGTCACATCTGCAGAAGGACCGACGGCCGATGGAGCAAGCGTGTCCTAGAGTGGAGACCGCGACTTGGTAAGCGTAAGGTAGGACGGCCCCCAGCTAGATGGACCGACGACCTCAAAAAGGTCGCTGGGACAGACTGGATGCGGAAGGCGGGGGACCGTGTGCAATGGCGCGTGTTAGGTGAGGCCTTTGTCCAGCAGTGGACTGCGATAGGCTGATTGATTGATTGTATGGCGCTTATAAGTAAATTAAAAAAGTGGGTAGTTTTATATAATTTTGGTATAATTTAATTGACGGTTCTTGGTATGATGCACTAATGTTTTTGCACTTTTATTGAAAAGAAAATAGCAACACAGTTTAAAACACCATAGTCCTCTTTCAATTAATTTATTCTTGTTGTTTATAGTTATTATTTTTGCACTGTATTTCTGGAATTTGTACGATTTTTGTTATATTTCAGTCGTTATGTTTATCACTATTTACTTTATAAGTTCAAAATTTTTGATTGAGATAACACTTGTACTGGCACATAAGATCGTATTGCACATTTTGAGCACTATTTTTATTGAAATACTAGTAAATTATATTTTTAAAACAAAAACTTGCACAGAGCGATATGTTTACAAGGCAGCGCGAGCGCCCGATCGTTTTCTTTCTGAAAATATGTTTTCTTCTGATAAAAGTCTGTTAGTAAAATTTGTAACTTTTTATTATCTGATGTTGATTCCCATGCTGTGATAAAGAATTTATACTGGCTTGGTATGCAGGTTAATATTTTTGATATCACCATGTCATCATCAATGTTTTGTTTGAGATTATTTAATCTTATTCTTAAATTTTCAATATCCATGATCAACTGTGACATTGACTGGTTTTCATATTTAAAGTTAAAGAATTCTTGTAGCAAAGAAGACTTATTTCTTTCTTTAGTCCCTTTAAATACTACACATAGCTTACTATTATACATCTCATGTGCATTTTCGCAATTTATTATATGACCTTTTAGCTTTCGATCTATTGAATTCAATATTTCATTTTTCAATATTTAATTAAGAAGTTTCTTTACCTTTGCGTCCTTAATTTGAAATTCTGGTTTTCCTCTATTTTCTGGGTCTGTTTCTTTTAACACTTCCGAGAGGTTAGATGCCAACAAATGTATGTTAAACTCAAATTTCCACATGTGAAAATTCTCAGAGTTAATAAGTTTTTCTATATTTTCTTCTGGGTTATTAGTCATTTTTCACTTTTATTCCTTCTTTTTTTTATCTTTTTTTTTTTTGCACTGTTCTCACTCTGGGCCCATAACCTGAAGGGTATAGGGAATGCGCAGAGGAGAAAAATAACGCTTTTATTATTATCTTGTTTTATTTTAATATATGACCACCATTTTACAATTTTTATAGACTGACCATAGTGACCTCAAGCTTCAAGATGATGCCTCTACCCATAGACTACTGACTTTAATAGGGATGTACCTACTAACAGTATCTACCAATATTTGATCGATATTTTGTTGGTAATTATTACAGTGGGCCTAGTATAATGGGAATCGGCTCGCCACCTGTTCCTTGTAGGTGTACGATTCACTAATAAGGTGATAATTGTTAAATGATACATCGAAACTAGATAATAAATTGTATTGTCTGAGAACTAAATAACTTGATAAAAAGAACTGAAATTACTCGATGAATGCTAATGAAACGCAGGCACGCGCGACGCTTGTTGGTTGAACGCGAACTAATGTTCTCTTTCGTGATATTGAAGTAAATTGTGTCGCACGCGCCGCGTGTAATTGCTGACCTTATAAAAATGCAAGGTTGTACCGTACACCTCCTATTATACGGAACCTAAAATCCACAACGAAATGTATGTTACACAGTACACCTCTGCCACTTCGGAAATATAGGCGTGACCGTTATTTTTTTAATCGTAGCTCCTCACTAGGAATTATTCCTGTCGTAAATGCGTTTACAAACATGAATACACATACACGCAGTCCGAAACAAATATTTGTGGGTCACATAAAGATTTGTCCCGTACGGAAATCGAACCCACGACTCCTCGGAGCAGCTAAATCTCTTAACCACTGGACCAAGCCGTCCGTTATTTATAATGAATTAATTGTAATTCATTATTTATTAGTCATGTGCCAAATGGGATTTCCCATGGGCAATTTTCAATGCCCCGTTTAGTGTTTATTATAAAACGATTATTTGTTACAATATAATATGATCTAACTTACCTATACTACGTCCCTGATGTTCTCTGAGCGTATGCTTTTTGGAGAGCAACGCGTGGTTGACTTGCATCACGATCCAGTCGAACAGAGCACCGTACAAGCACTTCGCCATGGCGTCGCGCGTAGCTATCGCTTCAGGCAACCTGGAAACCAACATTTTTTTTTAAATTTGAGAGTTTACATAACTTTAAGGTCATTGTAGGTATTATTTAGAACTCTGTCTCCACTTTATAGCAAATTTATAAAAAAAAAAATTATTTACCAACAATTAAAGTACTACTACACTAGGCTAACCTGGGCGCTTTATGTCCGCATTTTTGAGGTTATGAATACGACCTCTGATAAATTTAATACATACGCTGAGTACGCTCGTCACTCGTTGCTGCGATTACGCATTGTGAAGGGCTTAAGCGAGGAACTAATGGTTCAAATGACAGACGATTTAGCGCAGTGGTTAAGAGCTTAAGCTGCTCCGCCCATTGTGTCGAATAGTCGCGGGTTCGATTCCCGCACGGGACAAATCTTTGTGTGATCCACAATTATTTGTTCCGGTCTGGGTATTTGTTTGTGAATTTTCATGTTTGTAAACGCACCCACGACACAGGAATAAATCCTAGTGTGGGGCTACGTTTTAAAAAAAAAAAAAAATTATTTGTTCCGATCTGGGTATTTGTGTATGTGAATTTTCATATTTGTAAACGCGGGTGCCATCACAATACAGGAATAAATCCTAGTGTGGGGCTACGTTTTTTTTAAATATAAAATAAAATAGTGATTCGAGGCATAAACGATGGGCAAGTTCGAGCCGCGGCAGCAAACGCTGAACTGACGGTGGATAACCTAATTAGACCAAGTTAAAAAGAAGAAAAAAAAAAAAAAAAACTAATAAACGGAACGTCATCCCTTCGGTTAACAGTAGTAGCACGAGTTTTTCTTGTGGGCAAACTGGGCATTTATGTGAAACTGTCCTAAAAAGCATAGAGTTCCCAATAAACAACCTAAAACTATATGCACGCTTTGCAAAAAGATTGGTCACACCAAGAGTGATTGTTATACTAAGCAACGGTCTGAGACCTCGAATAACAATCAACGCAAGGTGAACCTCTGTAAGGAACTGCACTATTCCTCTAAAGTAAGTGACATTACTACGGCCGTAATACAGGGTATTCCTGTCAATGTCTTAATTGATAGTGGTGCACTAGAAATATCCTTGATCTCATCAATTCCCGTGAAATACTTGTCCGGTCCACGTAAGCCAACCCATCGTATTTTAAAAGGGATAGGTAATAACGGGTTCATTGCTCATGAATATGGTACACTAACTTGAGTTTAGTAGAATATCGCTTGAAATAGATTTTGTTATAGTACCCGCTTTATACATGAATACGCCTATAATCATCGGGACCGATGTTCTCAATAGGCTTACATACGTTCGAACGAAACACGGGCAATATTTGTCCCACTCCCCTAACCAGATTTTTGCAATTAACACCGTTAAAGTTGACGAGCTTGATGGGATCGACACTTCTTCAAGGTGATGAATTTAATTTATTGATGAACATTAGGATTAAGTTCGTACCATTTCTTATGTCTGGTACCGCCACTACAACAGTAAATACAGGAAAAATGCAAATTACCCTAACAAGTGATGTTCCTGTAGCATATCATCCCTATAGCTTGTCTTATCAAGAGAATCTCAAAGTAAGGGAAATAATAAAAGACTTGTTAAACAAAAACATAATCAGGGAATCCAAGTCTGAATACGCCAGTCCTATCATCCTAGTAAAAAAGAAGGATGGAACGAATAGAATGTGTCTGGACTTTCGGGCACTTAATCGCATTACTGTCAAGGACAGGTACCCCCTACCATTGATAGATCATATTGACCGGCTCGGTTGCTCGAAGCTCTTCACAGGCTTAGATATGGCCTCCGGATTCCATCAGATCCCAATTGAGGACGGCTCAATCCACAAGACAGGTTTCGTAACCCCCGAGGAGCACTACGAGTATTTGAAGATGCCATTCGGTTTGTGCAATTCCCCCACTGTTAATCAACGGATACTCAATAATACACTTCGGAAATTTATCGAATCGGGCCAGGTCGTCGTGTATATCGATGACGTCCTTATGAGCATGTCTGTCAACGAAGGTATAGACTTGTTACGAGAGGTCCTAAAAACATTAACCGAAGCCGGCTTTTCGATAAATCTTCGAAAGTGTTCGTTCCTAACCAATTAAGTCGAGTATCTAGGCCGCGTCATAAGCCATGGTCAGGTTAGGCCAAGCTCTAGAAAAATCGAGGCACTAGTAAACGCCCCCGTACCAAGTAAAGTTAAGCAAGTTAGACAGTTTCTAGGGCTAGCTGGATACTTTCGGCGCTATATAAAAAAATACGCTTAAAAAACTGCAAGTATCTCTCGCCTTACCAAGAAGGACGTTAAGTTTGAATGGGGCATTGAAGAACAATGTTCCTTACTGGGCTGGAAGCGAAAGAAAAACTTAGAATGCCCCAGTAACCTTACTTTTGCTAGGCTGGTGGTAAGAGTCCACCAAAGGCAGTAACGTCGTCCGATCAACGACCAGAAAAGGAAAATTCGGAACTAACCCTATACCAACCCGTCTGGCCAGCGTGGTATAGTGGGCCAAAAACCTCCTAACATGATAAGGCACCTTTTTTTTTTTTTACCTGGGGAAAATCCTGCATAGGTCTTCCGCGAGCCTCAGGGGACGCTCGCGGGGCGTGTCGGATTCCTACCGACTAAAAACCCCAGGGTGGCCGACATCAGCACTTTGGTAGGGCTCCGGGATCTCCGTATGGAACGCACCGGTGCCCCTCTTGTGCCACGCTCTGAAGAGCCCGCCTTCGAGGGGAGACTTAATGATACGCTCCCCCCCGCACCAACGCGGTGCTCACGGCGACGTGGGCCACACCACGCCGCCGTCCTCCTCGGGGTCGCTCGTGAAGAACGCTCGAGGCCCCCGCCCCTTGCGTCCGCGACCCCGAAGGCCTCCCTGCCCTGGGAGGTCCCCCGCCAGATATTACGGCGGGGGACGCGAGTTAGCCCGTATTCTTAAGCCCCGGGCTATTGAGCTGGGGGGCCTGGGCGGGCTGTGCCTCCGCCCCGGCGCCGTCGCCTTCGTCGAGCAGGATCGGCCCTCTCCCGATCCCGCTCGGCCTTCTCCTTCTGGGACATCACAGTCTCGCAGGAGGAGGATACGGCCCCCCACGCCGATTCCCCTGCCAGCATAGCCGCTACTATTGCCGGCAAGGAGAGGTCCGGTCCGATCCGGTCGACCAGGATCCGCCGCTCGGAGGCCCACGCTGGGCACTCTTCGAGCGTGTGCTGGGCGGAATCCTGGTCCCCACCGCAGTGGTGACAGGTCGTCGTCGCCTCGCGTCCGATCTTCCTCAGATAATCACCGAAGCAACCGTGACCGGTGATTATCTGAGTAAGTCTATAGGTGACTCGCCCTCTCCTCCGCTGGTGCCAGGCTTCGAAGGACGGCAGGATAGCTTGGACGACGCGCTTGCGCGCGATGTGCTCTTGACTGAGCCTCGCGCGCCACTCCTCCAAAGCGCGCCGTCGTTCCCGCCGTCTCACTTCTTCGAGCGCAGGCACGCCCTCGCCACTTTGGCGGACGCCACGAGTCTGGTCGTAGACCCTCGCGTCCATGTCCGCCAGGATGTCGAGCGGCGGAAAGCGTGCCAAGAGTGTTGCCGCCTCAAAGGATATGGTACGGTGTCCTCGTGCGATGCGGATGGCCATCTTGCGCTGCAGGCTCTGGATCATCATTCTGCTGCGCCGGACGCCCGACAGTCGGTGTGACCACACGGGCGCCCCATAGAGGGCCACCGATCGCACGACCCCCCGTAGAGGCGGCGCACCTCCTCCGACGGTCCCCCAAGGTTGGGCAGCAGTCTGTGCATAGCACCCACTACCCTTTCGACCCGGGGGACTAGGCGCTCGAAGTGCTCCTCGAAGCCCCAGCGACTGTCCAGGGTGAGGCCTAGGTACTTTAGGTACCTCCCCACCCGGACTGGCGAGTCTCCAACGCGAACCCACGAGTCGGGTGGTTCCCTGCTCCTCGGCAGTTTGTGGAACCATAGCGCCTCGGTCTTATGAGGCGCTATCTCCAGGCCCAACTCGCGGATCTTGGCGACGACGACCTCTGCCCCAAGCTCGGCGAGCCCTATGGTCCTCTCGAAGGTGTCCCCCTCGGCCAACACCAATGTGTCGTCAGCGTAACATACGACGCTGACGCCGGGGGGGAGATCGACACGCAGGACTGCATCGTAAGCGAGGTTCCATAAGAGGGGGCCCAACACGGACCCCTGCGGAACCCCGCAAGACACTTCCCTCCGGTGCAATGTACCGCCCTGTCCGATGTACTGGACGTATCTGTCGCGCAAATAGTCCCCGACCACGGCCTGCAGGTATAGGGGGACGCGATGATGTTCCAGCGCCCCCAGGATCGCGCCCCAAGGCAGGGAATTAAAGGCGTTGACGATATCCAGACTTATCGCCAACGCCATCCCACCCCGGGACACGGCCTGCGCCGACAGGGAGCGGACGCGAAGTATCGCGTCTAGCGTGGAACGCCCCTGTCGGAAGCCGTATTGGCTTTCAGCCAGGTCGGGACCGACACGCGACAGATGCCCACCGAGACGAGCGGCAAGAATCCTTTCGAACAACTTGCCGGCCTCGTCTAGCAGGCATATGGGACGGTACGCAGAGGGTGTGTCTGTAGTCCTGCCTTCCTTCTTCAAGAGGACCAGGCGAGCCTCCTTCCAGGCCGTGGGGAACTTGGCGTAACGGAGGCAGCTATTGAATAGCCGCCTCAGCTTGTCCCCCAGGGCGGCCAGAGCGATCACCCACGCCCGCCCCGGTATACCGTCGGGGCCGGGCGCGGTATTACGAGCCCGCAAGCGGCTAACGGCTCGGTCCAGCTCCAGTTCGGTCACCCCCAACTCGTCGGTTTGGAGGGCCGACGACACCGTCGGGGGGACTGAGGGACTACCCCGAACCGTCGGAAAAAGTGCGTCGATTACCCGACGCAGCAGTTCAGGGTCTAGGGTCTCCGTCAGGGGGGGGGCACCCAGGGGCGAAGCTTGCCCAGCACCACCCTGTAGGCGCGCCCCCATGGATCCCCGTCGAGTCCCTCTAGGAGCTCGCTCCAGGACCGAGACCTGGCGTTCGCAATAGCGATTTGGAGCGCCTTAGTAGCCGCTCGATAGGGCTCATAGGCTCTGGCCTTCTCCTCCTCGGTGGCTCGCCTTCTTCGTCGGGCTCGGGTGTACCGGCGTCGCGCGCGCAAGCAGACCTCGCGCAACTGCGCTATCTGCTGCGACCACCAGTACACCGCCTTTCGCTTGGGACAGCTGGCCCGGGGCATGGCGGCGTCACATAGCGCCGTCATCGTGTCCCGGAAGGCGACCTGGTCGCCTCCCTTTCCGGATCGGGCCAAACCTCATCGGCGTTTTCCGGCCACGCCGCGACGCTGGCTGCGGCCTCGAGAAGATCTCGATCTAGCCGCTTGAGGGACCAGCGTCGCGGGGGGCTGCCTGCTCTGCGGCTGGGGCGGTCGGAGGGTCGGAGGGCCACATCGAAAAGGATGTGGCGGTGGTCGGATAGTGTGACCACCTCCTCCGCTACGCGCCACCCCGACAGCATGTTAATGACAGCGGGAGTCGCCCACGTTAGGTCGACGATCGACTCCCCCTGCCACCGCACGCACGTGCTCACGGACCCCTGATTCACGAGTCGGAGGTCCAGCCCAGCCGCCCACTCTTGCAGCGTCTCTCCCTTTGGACTGTCTCTGGGGTTGCCCCACGCCCTAGAGTGGGCGTTAAAATCCCCCAGGACAATCAGCGGACGGGGTAGGCATCTGCGCACGCAGTTCGCCAGCCCGTCCAGGTACACCTCGTAGTCGGCGAGGGACCTATTGGGAGAGAAGTAGCAGCCCACTATGACCATCGTTCCCCACTGCACAGCCACGTACCCCTGCCCCCGTTCTATCAAGGAGCAGGGTGGAGCGCCTTCTCCTACCCCTCAATAGACGGCGACGGAGCCCGTGTTGTCCCCGAACCAACGAGGATCGTCCGGGACATTGTAGGGCTCCGCGACAATGCCAAGGGCAATGGACCACTCCGCAACGGTTTGCAGCAGCAGGTTCTGCGCGTTGCGGCAGTGGTTCAGATTGCCCTGCAAAATCCTTTGGGGAGAGAATTTTAGGCCTCCATTGGCTCTCCCGGCGGGCTATCGGAGCCCGCTTCCGTGGCCGGTGCCTCGGATGCCGCCTGGGATGATAAGGCACCTAAACCAAAGGCCCCCAGTTCCCGGTAGTCCCGCTGTCTGCTGCCACGGTAGCGGTCGCGGTAACAGCGGGGCAGGGGGTGCGAAGAATCTCCGGGCTACGACTCAAGCCTACCAAAAACACCTGACCCTGGCTACGTACAATGGACGCTCTCTACGGCTGGACCAACACCTCACTGAACTCGAGGTAGAACTAGGTCGCATAAACTGGCACATATTGGGGTTATCCGAAGTCCGAAGACAGGGCGAGGACACGATAACCCTTGAGTCAGGCCACCTGTTCTACTTTTGGGAAGGTGATCGGCCCTCTCAGGGCGGTGTCGGTTTCCTGGTCAACAAAGCTCTCACTAACAACGTTGTAGAAGTCAGCAGTTTGTCGACACGGGTAGCGTACCTCATAATTAAAATCACCGACAGATACACCCTAAAGGTGGTACAGGTATATGCGCCGACTTCGACATACTGCGACGACATAGCAGAAGCCATGTATGAAGACATAGCTAAGGCATTACATGGCACCACCAAGGCTCACTACAACGTTGTTTAGGGGGACTTCAATGCCAAAGTGGGAGTACAAGAACGCGGCGAAACGATAATCGGACCCCACGTCGTGGGGCGCCGAAACCACAGGGGGCAGATGCTGGTCAACTTTCTGGAGTCGCAGGGGCTCTTCTTGATGAATTTATTCTTTAAGAAGAAGCCTCATAGAAAGTGGACATGGCGAAGCCCCGACACTGATGAGGAACGAGATAGACTTCATCATGACTGACAAGGAAGTCTGTTTAGAGACGTCTCCGTGATCAACAGGTTTAATACCGGCAGCGATCCCCGACTTGTCCGAGGCGCTCTAAATATAAACTTTAGGGCCGAAAGGCGTCGCATGATGAGGTCTACTCTCAGACCTACTGCGCGTCAAATAGCTGTAGGGTCCGAAAAGTTCCAACTGGAGCTTCAAAATCGTTTCGACCTGCTGGAAACAGAAGGCAATGTTGACGAGAAAACCGACACAGTGGTCAAAACGCTACAGGATGTGTCTCGAAGGCTGTTTCCCGGAAAAAGCGGTAACAGAGAGTCTAAACTCTCGCTCGAGACTCTTCAACTTATGAGGCAGAGACGGGAAATGTCATCCACGCAGGCGTCTTCGCCGGATGGAAGGAACCTCAACCGGAAGATCCGGAAGCTGGTGCGACGTGACCTCCGATGTTCCAACACCCGCGCCATCGCGGCTGCGATTGAACAGAACAAAGGCACAAAAGTCTTCGCTCGCCAGCTAGGTAGATCCCATCTGACGAAACTTAATACTGCGGGTGGCAAAACCGTGATATCCAAGTTCGAGATACTCGAGGAAATTGAGAGTTTCTACAAAGACCTGTACGCATCACGGATCCGTGATGCGAAACCCACGAGACCCAGCGCTGACGACCACAGAGCCCCACTCACACGCCACCACACGGAGAACATTCCCTGATGTCAACCAGGACGAGGTCAGAGTGGCTCTCGAGCAGCTCAAAAACAACAAGTCGCCAGGCGATGACGGAATCACCACTGAGCTCCTAAAAGCAGGCGGGACTCCAATCCTGAAAAAGCTAGAGAGCCTCTTTAATTCCGTCATCCACCAGGGCTTAACACCTCAAGCGTGGAGCGGGAGTGCGGTGGTTCTGTTCTTCAAAAAAGGTGACAAAACGTTGCTTAAGAACTACAGACCCATCTCACTCCTGAGCCACGTCTACAAGTTGTTCTCGAGAGTACTCACAAACCGCCTCGCCAGAAGACTCGACGAGTTCCAGCCACCGGAACAAACCGGGTTTCGAAAAGGCTACAGCACCGTAGACCACATCCATACTGTTCGGCAGATTGTACAGAAGACCGAAGAGTACAATCAGCCGCTGTGTATGGCTTTCGTGGACTACGAGAAAGCCTTCGACTCCATCGAAACCTGGGCGGTTTTGGATGTTCTGCAGCGATGTCGCATCGATTGGCGCTATATCGAGGTGTTGAGTATGATACCGCCACAATGACCGTCCAGCTCCAGGACCAAAATACTAACCCGATCGAGCTGCGTCGAGGGGTAAGGCAGGGGGATGTAATATCCCCCAAGCTCTTCACCAATGCACTCGAAGACGTCTTCAAGACGCTGGACTGGACTGGGCGGGGAATTAACATCAACGGCGAATACATCTCACACCTTCGGTTTGCCGATGATATCGTCATCGTGGCAGAGTCACTGGAACAGTTAAGCGAAATGCTGCATAGCGTAAATGCCTATTTATGGATGGCTTGGATAAAACTAAGATCATGTTTAATGAACATGTCACGCCGGGACCGATCTACGTCGATGGTTCGATGCTCGAAGTTGTTCGGGAGTATGTCTACCTTGGACAAGTTGTCCAATTTGGTAGAAACAACTTCGAGAAAGAAATCGACCGCAGGATCCAATTGGGTTGGGCAGCATTTGGCAAACTACTTCACGTTTTCTCTTCGCCTATACCGCAATGCCTGAAGACTTAAGTCTATAACCAATGCGTCCTACCTGTTATGACTTACGGGGCCGAGACGTGGCCACTCACAGTGGGACTAGTCCACAAATTCAAAGTCGCACAGCGGGCTATGGAGCGAGCTATGCTCGGCGTCTCTTTGAAGGATAAAATTCGTAACGAGGTAATCCGACAAAGAACCAAAGTTACCGACGAACGACGTTAGCTAGAAGGACCGACGGCCGATAGAGCAAGCGTGTCCTAGAGTGAAGACCGCGACTTGGTAAGCGTAAGGTAGGACGGCCCCCAGCTAGATGGAACGACGAACTTAAAAAAGGTCGCTGGGACAGACTGGATGCGGAAGGCGGAGGACCGTGTGCAATGGCGCGTGTTAGGAGAGGCCTATGTCCAGCAGTGGACTGCGATAGGCTGATTGATTGATTGATTGAACAAGAGCAAGTCCAACAGGACCTCATAAAACATTTAACGAATGAGCCCATACTTGCAAGTTAGCGTCGGAACTCCATACGGATGCCAGTAGTGCAGGCTACGGGGCTGTCCTGATGCAAGTACACGATGATGGCGGCAAACGTGTTGTGGCCTACTTTAGCAAGGTCACCCAGGGTGCTGAGAGCAGATACCACTCTTATGAGTTGGAAACGCTGGCGGTCGTCAATGCGTTGCAGCACTTTAGGCATAACTTGATCGGTATCGAATTCAAAATTATTACAGATTGCAACGCGCTGAAGTCCACCGAGAGTAAGAACGATCTGCTCCCACGCGTTGCACGCTGGTGGATTTACTTGCAAGATTTTAATTTCACCATTGAGTATAGAAAAGGCGCGATGATGTCTCACGCCGACTACTTGAGCAGGAATCCACCAGTGGCGCAAGTTAATAACGTAGATAAGCCCCTAAATTGGGTACAGATCGCTCAATCTGCCGATAATGAGATGCAAGAGCTCCCGAGCATCCTTTGTGCTCGGTCAGCTTCATTCGTTAATCTGCAAGCGGAGTAAAATGTCCCTTAGAAATAAGGTGACACTTTACAAGACTTGTGTTCGACCCATCATGACTTATGCGTGTGTTGTGTTCGGGCATTCGGCCCCCTCTCACATCGATAAACTCCAAGTGGTTCAAAACCGCTTCCTCCGTAAAGCCGTAGGAGCCCCCTGGTTCGTACGGAACGTCGACCTCCATTCCGATCTAGGTCTCGAATCTATTCGCGCCTTTATTAAAAAGGCGTCAACACGTCACTTCGCGAACGCATCTACCCATGCGAATTCGTTGATCATAGCCACCGCCGACTACGATCTCCCCCCCGACCCCTGCCGCCACCGCCGGCCGCGACATGACCCCCCCCCCCCGATGCTTATTCATCCCTTCTTTCCGCTCAGAATACGGGCGACGACGACGACGTAGTAGTAGATCCCCTCGAGGCGCCCTCGAGTATGTCGCCTCTTGCCCTTCTGGCTGGCTAGAGCGTAGTGGTTGCACGCTCGCCTTTAAGTCCGGTGAAGCTGTAAAGGCCTCGCGGCCAACAGCGTACATCATTCACAGCTCTTGCAAAGCGCAGAGATAGCCATCTAGATACACGACGCTACGTGTGCAGAAACGACCTCCTCTACTATCGTTACTCCCCAATTGGTGAAGAATCGAGATTACTGTGTTTTATACCTAAAGGACACAGGCTCAGCCTTTTACGTATATTTCATGATGAGCACGAGCACATCGGAGCGGAAAAGACAATGAGTCTTATCCTTAAGCATTTTTGGTTTCCCGGGCTTAAGCACTTTATTCAGAAATATACGTCACATTGCCTAATTTGTATGTGCAAAAAGAGAGTTCCTAGTGCTCCTTGTCAACCTATTACTTCATGGGAAAAACCCAACGAACCTTTTAATATGATTCATATAGATGTATTGGGTCCGCTGCCCGAGTCAAACGGTTTTAAATTTGTTTTAGTACTAATAGATGCTTTTACCAAATTTTGCCTTCTTTACGCATTATATCGTCAAGATACTAATTAACTCAACGCGTTTTTGAAAACTCAATTTCTCTTTTCGGTGTCCCTAAATTATTAGTTTGTGATCGTGGCCGTATGTTTGAGGCTTCCAGTTTTACAAGTTGGGTATTAGAAATGGGTTGTGATATTCATTATGTTACGACTGAAATGCACCACGCTAATGGCCAAGTTGAAAGATATGTGCGAACTGTCTTAAATTTAATTCGTATTGAAAGTCATAATAAAGGTTTAACTTGGTCTGAGGCATTGTATAAAATTCAGTTAGTGTTAAATATAACAAAACAGAAAACCACTCAACTATCAGCTCTAAATTTGTTAATTGGATCCGATGCGACTACTCCTGTCATCCGTGCGTTAATCCGGGATATAGCGATTGAAAACGGGCAACCAAACCGTGAAGCGTGGCGGGAAATATGCAGGGATAGAGCTAAAGGCTTACTAAATAGACAAGACAAACAGGACTCTTATGTAAATCGTCATCGACGCCCTCCTAGAATTTTCCAGGTCAACGAATGTGGATTCGTTATAAAATACTCACAATCTACCAGAAAACTCGATTCAGGCATGAGAGGCCCTTATCGGGTGATTAAAGAACTTCCGAGTGATCGTTACGAGTTTAAATTACTGAGTGGCGCTCGTGGAAAGACTACGCAAGCAGCAGCCCAGTACATGGTACCTTGGAAAGGAGAGTGGTGTCCGGAAAGTTGTGCAGCTTCTTTGAAAGTGAGTACTTTTATGTACCTAACGTTTGTCTTATGTTGCAACTTTTAGCTATGCATAAATGTGTGAATGTATGGAGAGGACGAGGAACTCGGCCTTATCTACGAGCAGAACGGTGTACGGCTGGAGGTGGCAGCCTCGGCGGACATATCGTGTGATATGTGTGGGTTTTGACCCGGCAGACACCGTCTAACATGTGTGGGCTTCGGCCTGGCAGACATATCGTGTATCTAAAGTGTATGGCAGATCAAACAGATAAATCCAGTGATAAGTATGGCACAACTTTGGTTTAGTAAGCAAAGTTGGAAGGGTAAGAGATATACTATAAGTAATTGTGCGTGCGAACGCTCAAATGGAGATGTCTGTACTGACGAAGCCTGTTAGAAGTGGATTGACTGACAATGCTTATATACCTGTATAACTCTATGAAAGAGGGCCTCAGTTGCGTGAAGTATGAAAGTGTAGGCAACGGTTAGCGAGATATACAAACCCTAAACATTGATGTTGTAATCTTTAGGTGCTGATGATGGAAACCATGACGATGAGATTGCAGGACCTTCATCTGCCCCTGCAAACCCCTCGCCTGCCGCTGAAAATAATCCTGAAAATGTGTCCGAGGACGGCGCACGATCAGGAGATTCGCTGCATTTTTGTGACGTCATCTCACGTATAAAAGCATCACTCACTCGTTGAACGGGGCTGGCTAGAGCGTAGTGGTTGCACGCTCGCCTTTAAGTCCGGTGAAGCTGTAAAGGCCTCGCGGCCAACAACGTACATCATTCACACACACACACGCGCACGCGCACGCGCACGCGCACGCGCACGCGCACGCGCACGCACGCACGCACGCACGCACGCACGCACGCACGCACGCACGCACGCACGCACGCACGCACGCACGCACGCACGCACGCACGCACGCACGCACGCACGCACGCACGCACGCACGCACGCACGCACGCACGCACGCACGCACGCACGCACGCACGCACGCACGCACGCACGCACGCACGCACGCACGCACGCACGCACGCACGCACGCACGCACGCACGCACGCACGCACGCACGCACGCACGCACGCACGCACGCACGCACGCACGCACACACACACACACACACACACACACACGAACGGGGCATTCGCTTGTAGGCTTTCGAACGAGAAGGTTCTCGTGAGGTGATCGTCGCCATTTGCAGCGAGTCATCACATGGTGTTTGTTTACTTTGATTAATTGTTTTTGTAATTATCGGTTGTTTATCAAATATAATTTTGTTACGGTTTTAAGAGGTTACTTTAGTTGATTTTTTTAAGTCTATTCGGCTTCTGTACCTACAAATATTAATCACGAATTCTATACTGTGTGCGTATGTTACAATATGTTTTAACAATGTATTTAGAAGCACCATAATTCTTTAAATTAAGATTTAATTTTATTTAACATAGTGGACTGAATGAGTGATACCAATTTTTGGTAATTTTAGAAAAAAGATACCACGTCAAAATTAGTTGGACTCGATTCAGTTAACTATTTAAAAAAAGCTTTCAGGTTTTGCGTTAATTATGTTACAATTCGTATAAATTAGATATTGAATAAAAAAGAACCTACTAACCTATAATTGATAATAAGCGTTTCTCCCGAGGCCCTGGCCCGCTTCGATGTGAGGGCGGCCAGCAACGTCTCTTGCTTCACTCGCAGCAGGGATGATATTAAAGAAACCACCTCTGCGTTCCGAACGCCGACCACCTCGTCGTGGTGATAAGACTTCCTCTGCGGTTGAAACTCTACGTTACCTGTAAATCACAATTTTAAAAGATATTAAAAACAAGCTTTCATAGCAAAAACACTGCTGAGATATTTTTTTATTTTTTTTTAAACGTAGCCCCACACTAGGATTTATTCCTGTGTCGTGGGTGCGTTTACAAACATGAAAATTCACATACACAAATACCCAGACCGGAACAAATAATTGTGGATCACACAAAGATTTGTCCCGTGCGGGACTCGAACCCGCGACTATTAGACGCAGTGGGCAGAGCGGCTTAAGCTCTTAACCACTGCGCTAAATCGTCCATCCATCAATGCTTGGTTGGGAGTTCTTATGGCCACCTTTCAGCTTCATCATCAGACCCTGGGCATTTAGGTATATAGGGATTGTCAAAACTAATTTAACAAGCCTAAGCCTAACATGCGGGGTTAGATTGTGTAGTTGACATGTTTCTATAGCCACCTTCCAGCTCCATTATAAAATCAGCTCCATGCAGAGATGGGCAAAATGTAATCAGATTAATGATTACGATAACATTTTGTAACACTTTTAATTATTATTATTATCATATTACATTTTTAATCTTCAGTCATGATGGAAGATTACTAAATACAATTAATCTGAAATAAAACTATTTTTCGGATTTTATCGCGGTTTATTTTTGATTTTTAGTTCCCGACGTTTCGAGTGCTTTGCAGCACCCATGGCCACGGGAGGGACTGAGGTGTTAGACGCCCAAAAGGCATAGTTGTTCCAGGGTACCCTCAAACTTCTTAATTATTTGTGGATTTGATTATATTAATTACCGGATCCCAAGTCGATGGAAGCACCCAGCCATCTTCTCTATTGAAATTAGGATGTTTTTTCATGTTCACAGACTGCAGACTTCTTTGATCGACGCTCAAAGAAGTGTCATGTCCTTGACCGCACCCGCCATAACATCAGATTTGATAGACCACAAATTCTCGTGAAAGAACACCGATTCCTACCAAGGATGGTTCGCGAGGCTATTGAAATTAAAAAACATCATAATTTCTAAAGTCCGGTCCCGATCGTGAACGCGAGTGCAAGCAAGGCAACGCACCTCTGCTGCGATAATGAATAACGTATCGAAAAGACTTAAATGTGCTAGTTGTAATATTGTGATTTGTGAGGTGTTGGCCTTTATACAAAACAAACTAGATGTTATGGACGAACAAAGCCTTGTGCAAATATGCGAGAGTGCTTTTAATACGGCAGACATCAAGTTGGCAAAGTCGTTACTGTTTGAATCGATGAGCAAGCGACCGACAACGCGAAAGCGTCAAGGAAAAACCTTACGAGACTTGGAGGACATAATTTGCTTATTAAAGGAGACGGATCCTGAAGAGATTCCGATTTTTGTGGCCAGAAAATTAGAAAAATTGCCGCCCGTTACATTCGATCATGTCGATGTTACCGCGTTGCTCAAGAAGATAGTTTTACTTGAGAAAAGTATACATAATTTTCAACATCAGTATGCTACCAAAAGTGAATTAAATGATCGAATTAACGAATTTTATAAAACTACATCTTTTGTAAATCAAGAGAGAAATGTAAACACGCAGAGAGGAGGTAGATTTAAAATGTTTGACAGTGGGCCGATGGCACTACCAACATTATATGGTGATGAATCATTTGATGTCGAGTGCAATGAGTGTGCAAACTATCCATCTCTTTCCTCTATGCACGAGCTGCCACCTGCAACGTCGCCGGCCCCGGCGAGCGAGACTAGCGCGTGTGTAAATGAGACGACAAGTGCATGCGCAATATCAACTGATAATAAGGAGCCGTCGCATACCGGTTGTGCGTCGCGACCGCCAGCGCTGAATAATGAAGCAGCTGATCGATGTAAACAAATTAATGTTATGATGGATGAGCGTCGGTCGTTTTCTGAGGTTATTCAGAAAGACGGTGAATGGAAAGTATCGAATAATAATGAGGAATGGACTTTGGTTCAGAAACGAAGGCATAGAAATCGGTTTATTAGTCAAAGGGGGAGAGCGTTAGTTGATCTTCAAGAAAAAGGTGTGCAGTTTAGAGCTGCGGACACAAAAGTGCCTCTATTTATATCCAATGTGCATAAAGAGGTATCTGAGCAGGATATTATTACCTATGTGTATGAGAAGACCGGAGAGCGAGTTACACTAGTTAAAATTAAAATGAAACAGGAAAAAGACTATAATGCTTACAAGGTCTTTGTAACTAAGCATAACATTGATACCTTCTTAGATGATAAGTTGTGGCCATCTGGAGTATCATTTAGGCGATTTGTGCATTACCATATGAGGCGAAACAATAATGAAGTTGAAAATACAGATAGCAAAAATGGTCAATCTTAGTAGAATAGTAAGTTTCAATTGCAAATCACTCAAGAGGTCATTGGAAGGAATCAGAGCTTTGTGTGAGTCAGCGGACGTGGTAGCCCTCCAGGAGACATGGTTGCTGCCACACGATTTGCCGCTACTTAGCACAATCGATGATAACTTCGGGTGTACAGGAACGTCGGCTGTGGACACCGCGGCAGGCCTGCTGAGCGGAAGACCATACGGTGGCGTCGCATTATTGTGGCGTAAGAGTGCGTTCGAGTCAGTGTTGCCGATCGATTGTAATAATGTGCGAGTGTGTGCGGTCAACATAACTGTAAGTAGTAGATCTGTAGTGATTTTCAGCGTCTACATGCCCACGAACTCTAATGACAATCTTCCTGAGTTCACAGCTTGTCTAAGTACTATTCGCTCAATAATTGAAATAGAGGAGAATAAGGGCGTTGAAGCTTTTTATATTATAGGAGACTATAATGCACATCCGAACGAGTTGTTTTATAATGAAATGATAAACTTTTGTCTGGATCAAAGTTGGTTCTGTGTAGATGTGAATATGTGTGACAGTAATACCTACACTTTTACAAGCGAATCTCATGGCTGTAACAGATGGTTGGACCACTGCATAGTCACTGAGTCTGCGCGGCAATCTGTTGTTAATGTGACAGTACTCTATGACTTGTATTGGTCTGACCATTTTCCGATTGTGGTCGAATGTGATTTACATAAAATTAAGCCTAAATTTGTAGATAAGGTAAATAATAAACCTGCAAATCGTGTTATATGGGGTGAGAGGTCGCCAAAGCAGATTAGCGAGTACCACGACCTCTGTCACTCTGGACTAAGGCTGATAGATGTTCCTTGTGAGCTGCATGGTTGTTGTGATAGGCTGTGTGATCGCAAGGAGCATCGCTCGGTTCTTGATGAAATGTATTTAAATATTGTAAATACACTTGCAATGTCCGCAGTACAGACCTATAGGACACAGTGTCGGAGGAAGGGTGGCTATATCACCGGGTGGAATAAATATGTCGCCGGCGCACACCGCGAGGCGCGGCTTAAATTCCAAGTGTGGACTATGGCCGGTCGCCCGGCCAGTGGTCGTGTATTTAATGATATGGCGGAGGCGAGGAGACATTTCAAGGCTAAACTCAAGTGGTGTCAAAACAGGCAAGATCAGCTTAGAATGGACCATCTCGCGTCCAACCACGCTACTAAGAACTTTAAGCATTTTTGGAAAAACACTAATAAGATGAATGTAAGGCCGAGTCTCCCGGTGAGTGTCGGTGGTATTACTGACCACAAGCATATTGCCGATGCTTTTAGGGACCATTTTTCTGTGCGGTCGCCCTTAATCGCGGTTCCTCATAACGCAAACGATACGGAGACCATGGCGACAAAACGGAACCCAAAGATACCAGCTAAGATAGTGGCTAGAATTATCTCAAAAATGCAACGTGGAAAGTCACCGGGTCACGATGGTCTCAGTATCGAACATTTTAAGCATGCGGGTATCCATCTGCCCAGGGTGTTGTCACTGTTTTTTACACTGTGCTTGGGGCACTCTTATCTGCCGGAACCGCTTATGCAGACGATAGTCGTTCCCATAGTTAAAAACAAGACTGGTGATACATCCGATATAAATAACTATCGACCCGTCTCGCTCGCTACTACCACGGCCAAGGTGCTTGACGGTCTGTTGAATGACTGTCTCTCCGAGCACGTTAAGGTGCATGATGCCCAGTTTGGGTTCAAGACAGGAGTATCAACGGAGAGTGCCATCCTGAGCCTGAAACACACAGTCAAGTACTACACTACGAGGAGGACGCCGGTATACGCGTGTTTTCTTGACTTGTCGAAAGCGTTTGAACTCGTCGCATATGATATACTATGGGACAAGTTGGGAGACACGGGTGTGCCGGCGGAATATACAGCACTTCTCAGATACTGGTATGCTAACCAGAAGAATCAGGTGAGGTGGGTCGGTGCTTTGTCGGATGAGTACAGGATGGAATGTGGTGTACGACAAGGGGGGTTAAGCTCTCCTCTGTTGTTTAATCTATATGTTAACCAGCTTATAGAGCGGCTGAGTAATACACATGTCGGTTGTCATATTGACAGTACTTGTGTCAATAATATAAGTTACGCGGACGACATGGTCTTGCTCAGTCCAACTATAAGCGGGCTGAGAGAGTTACTATCGATCTGCGAGACGTATGCGAAGGTGCACGGCCTTAAATATAACTCACAAAAAAGTGAGATGCTGGTGTTTAAAGCACCTAAACAACAGCCTCGTCGTGTACCTCCGGTATATCTCAACGGCATAGTACTCAATGTGGTTGATAGTTTTAAGTACTTGGGTCACATTGTCACCAGTGACCTACGAGATGATAGGGACATAGAGCGAGAGCGCAGGGCGTTGGCGGTAAGAAGCAATATGCTTGCTCGTAGGTTCGCTCGCTGCACGACAGACGTCAAAGTATGTTTATTCAAAGCGTTCTGTCAGTCCTTCTACTCGAGCGGCCTATGGGTATCATATACAAGCCGAGTCTACAACATCCTGCGCGTACAATACAACAACGCCTTCAGAATGCTGTTGCGACTGCCATGGCGCTGCAGTGCGTCGGGAATGTTTGCCGAAGCTCGCACGGATGGCTTTCACGCCATAATGCGTAAAAAAGCGGCTTCCTTACTGCAGCGCTTACGTGGCACTCGAAACAGTGTACTGAAAATGATTGTTGACAGACAGGACTGTCCCATCCAAAAACATTGGGTGGAGATAGTTATGGGTGCGCGTAAATAAACATCTAACGTCACGCCTGTCTTCCCCGCAGGATCAGTACAGGAAAACTTATGGTGCACCAAAAACTTGTCGCAATATTAATAGCAAAAGTACTAACAATACTAACGTAGCATATAAGCAAAGCTATTACTAACTTATCACTAACAACTCTTATGGACTTAATGTCTGAAATAAAGATATTTTATTTTATTTTATTTATTTATTTCAATAGAGAAGATGGCTGGGTGCTTCCATCGACTTAAGATCCTGTAATTAATATAATCAAATCCACAACCAAGCATAACACTGCAAGACCTCAAGACACCGTGAGCTCATTCTGCGTAGATCGGACCAACAAAAATCATTTAGAAGTTTGAGGGTACCCCGGAACAACTATGCCTTTTGGACGTCTAACACCTCAGTCCCTCCCGTGACCATGGGTGCTGCAAAGCACTCGAAACGTCGGGAACTAAAAATCAAAAATAAACCACGATAAAATCCGAAAAATAGTTTCATTTCATGTGTAATATTCGCGTAAATCTAAGAACTCAGCATACAATTAATCTGATTACATTTTGCTCATCTCTGGCTCCATGGTACCATATTATTAGATTTTCACCGAATATGCCAAATTTCAGCTCAATCGGTGTCAAATGCTTGAAAATTGGATCATAAGATTTGGAGCAAAAAGATAACAATAAAAAAAGCTAATAAAATATTATAAGCCCATTTAATAGGAATCAAGATGACTGGTCGTGACATAACCTTATCATAGCCCTACCGGAAGATCAACTCTGCAGCATTAGCTGAGGCAGGGACCAATTTACGTCTAACACAATTATTGTCTTTCGTTTCTGCTCCATGGTATTTCTCTTTATAATTTTTTTGTCATGTTGATAGAAGTAAGCACAAAATATTTTTCCGTCTTTCTTTAATATTTGTAAATATCTAGTTTGTGATACAAATTAAGTCATAGTACCTGTGTATGTATTTTTACATGCATCTGTCTGTCAGTTATTTCGGAAAGTAAATTTGAATTTGAATTCAGTTTTCATTAACAAATAGGTACCTCAATTACAAGTGTTCATTCATTTGGCATCAGATTTAAAAGTAAGCCTTCATATTTTTTCTAATATTAGTAAAAATTACAGAAAAATTGGTTGTTTTTGATAAAAAATATTATTCGCCTAAATACCTAATTTCACCGAATGGCTACGCCAAACGCCTTAGATCACTCAATTGATCAATGATTTCTGAATTTGACTGAACAACATTTAGCCATTCAATTGAATCGCTAAATAATTTAGAGGGCTTTATTATAGACACATACTAAAGTATTCCAGTTTTAATACAATATCCGGATATAGACGATTTGGCACAGTGGTTATGAGATTAAGCCGCTCTGCCTAGTTTGTCGAATAGTCGCGGGTTCGATTCCTGCACGGGACAAATCTTTGTGTGACACACAATTATTTGTTTCGGTCTGGGTATTTGTATGTATGTGAATTTTCATGTTTGTAAACGCACACACGGCACAGGAATAAATCCGAATGTTTTTGTTTTTCAAAAAAATATATTCCCTAGTATAAACATGGCAGTATTATATTATAATATTATTTATACATAATACGTCATAGTTGTGTCCGTATTGTAATGATATATATTACACACACATAACATTATTTAATGTGAATTTAGTAATGGAACTATAGTGTTATCTATGATATTAAATATCAATTTCCTTAAAATTCGGTAAATAATAACGGAATACAAAATATTTTTGTTTTGCCCTGAAATAAATATTTAGCATATCATGAAATAAAACTATTTTTCGGATTTTATCACGGTTTATTTTTGGTTTTTAAGTTCCCGACGTTTCGAGTGCTTTGCAGCACCCATGGTCACTGGAGGGACTGAGGCGTTAGACGTCCAAAAGGCATAGTTGTTCCGGGGTACCCTCAAACTTCTTAATTATTTTTGTTATGGTTGGTCCGATCTACGCAGAATGAGCTCACGGTGTCTTGAGGTCTTACAGTGTTATGCTTGGTTTTGGATTTGATTATATTAATTACCGGATTCTAAGATGAAGGAAGCACCATCCACCACCAGCAGCCATCTTCTCTATTGAAATTAGGATGTTTTTTAATTTCAATAGCCTCGCGAACCATCCTTGGTAGGAATCGGTGTTCTTTCACGAGGATTTCTGGTCTATCAAATCTGATGTTATGGCGGGTGCGGTCACGGACATGTTCACAGACTGCAGACTTCTTTGACCAACACCTCAGTCCTTCGCACGACCATGGGTGCTGCAAAGCACTCGAAACGTCGGAAACTTAAAAACCAAAAATAAACCGCGATGAAATCCGAAAACTAGTTTTATTTCATGTGTAATATTCGCGTAAATCTAAGAACTCAGTTCAGCATATCATTTTAATGAATACCCAACTAACTTTACCTAACATTATATATTCTGTAAGATGTTACTTTACATTAGTAAATAAATTCTAATAAATTTACAATACATAATTGCTCATAACTAAGGAAAATATTTTGCAGAATATTGATAGCAAATGTAGGAATTTTGCAGTAGGAGGAAAATGATTCCTTTTGTTTTATTCCTATTTTATTTTAAGTTATGTACCTAGTCAATGGTCTTTTATGATTTTGTTCAACAACTTATAATATTTGTTTTAGTATGTTCTCTTTAAATTGTATGTAAGATAGCGCAACTTATCAAAATAATTGATTAGTGAAATTACTTAAATGGTAAGTGTAATTACTAGTAGACATAGAAAGCTAATACATATTTAAATTGTTATGACTTACCTAAAAGTAGCACGGCGGAGAGCACCGCAAATAGTCGCCGCTGCTTGTCCATTGTAAACCCCACCATTTCCATGGACTGCTTCAGCCGCGAGAACTCATACTGCTCGTCGATACCTGGCACTTCACTACAACCAGTCCTCGATAAATAGTTGTACTTGTCCACACTGAGCAAATGCAACTGTTCCTTCTCCTGCTCCGACGCACCCGCCAATAAATAATAGAACACATGATAGTTCCTCTCGTTGCGACCCTGACTGCATATTCTAGATTTTTTCAAAAGATACTTCTGAACGACAGCCCCATGCACCATCCCATTTTCCTTATAATTCACTTGTATGAACTTCCCGAAACGACTCGAGTTGTTGTTGTGTGCAGTTTTCGCGTTGCCGAATGCTTCTAACACTGGACCGGCACTTAAAATAGTTTGTTCTACACCACTACCGTGAGATCCTTTCTGGCTAAGCGCTGTTAAATGATGTAGCAGAAAATTCGTGCTCTCAGTCTTCCCAGATCCACTCTCTCCACTGATTACGATGCACTGATTTGTCCTCTCGCGGAGCATACAATGGTACGCGGCGTCGGCGACCGCGAATATGTGAGGCGGGAGGCTGGACCCTATGCGTTTGTTCTGATATAACTTCACATACTTCGGGTTGTAGATCGGATAAAACTTGAACGGATTGAGTACTATTAATATAGATCCGACGTACGTGTAGATGTACCCGGCCCCGAACCTCGCCCTCAAATTATCTAGTAGCGTCTGCTCGTTGAGCTCTGGCAGCTGGCACAAGTCGGGGTACTCTCGGTCTTTGGGCTGATAAAGAAATCTCTGGAAGTAATCTTTTATCAGCTGCGGATCGACCGAAAAGTTCTCCATCCATGGATCGTCGGGAATTTTTTCGCGTAAGTAAAACCTGGAACCAAAACACACAACATTTGAACTAACATTCCCGTTTTGTCATTGAAGAAAAACGTCTAAAAATAATAACTTTACTTTTGAGCCATAATGGTGGAATCTAAATATTTACGAGTACAGTTTAAAGGCCATGTTTGATCGAGCGGCAATGTTTTAGTTTGATTGACAGGACGGAGCCGCTGCGCCGTTATCACGCCGCTGCCGCAGGAAGAGTGAGTCATGAGCCACTCTGGGACATTATCCCCAATCACTGCTAGAGCCCTTCATTTAACAACAAATAGTTTAAATAAGTCTGGTTTTGTTTGAATTCTATAAATACACACTGCAAGGAATCCATTGATAACGTTCGGCTTATTTATTACGTCTACAAATAAGCGCGTTAACTTTGCGCTGTTTTATGGAATTTGATTGAACACTTTATTACAGTTATAAACAAGTTAATTTTCCACACACAGGGATGCAAAAATTCTGACGCAGGTACTGTGTGTGTGTGTGTGTGTGAATGATGTACGCTGTTGGCCGCGAGGCCTTTACAGCTTCACCGGACTTAAAGGCGAGCGTGCAACCACTACGCTCTAGCCAGCCAGAAGGGCAAGAGGCGACATACTCGAGGGCGCCTCGAAGAGGTGCCCTCGGTTGGGACAGTCGCTGTAGGGGGACGGGTGCACTACTAAGTGCACCGATCAACCGCCGGCTATGGGAGGGGATCTACTACTACGTCGTCGTCGTCGCCCGTATTCTGAGCGGAAAGAAGGGATGACAAAGCATCGGGGGGGTCGGTGAGAACATGTCGCGGCCGGCGGTGGCGGCAGGGGTCGGGGGGGAGATCGTAGTCGGCGGTGGCTACGATTAACGGATTCGCATGGGTAGATGCGTTCGCGAAGTGACGTGTTGACGCCTTTTTAATAAAGGCGCGAATAGGTTCGAGACCTAGATCGGAGTGGAGGTGACGCAGGTACTGTCCGGGCATGGTTGCTTCGGGCGGTATCTGTGGCGGATCGGTCGTGGAGGCGGAGCGCTGCCACCATTGTGCGGCCCCGGAGGACACGGCAGCGCACACGTTGCTGCTGTGCCCGGCATGGGATGACGAGCGCCGCCGGCTCGCCGGAGCGCTCGGTGCAGGGGGCAGGGGCTATCGCTCCCGACCGTGATATCATCCATGGTTGGGAGCGAGAGCGTCTGGGCGGCAATGGCGGCCTTTTGCGAGACCGTCATGTCCGCAAAGGAGGAGGCAGAGCGGGTGAGGGAGGAGACGTCCTCCAATCCCGCTCGCAGACGGCGCAGTGGGCGAAGGCGCAGGGACTACGCCCGAAACGACCTTCGCCCACCGTAATCTCAGCCTGCAGGCGTCAGGGAGGGCACCCCGGCGCCCTAGCACTTAGCAGGCCCGCGCCGAAAAAGCGCTGCGTCCGCGCAGCCTCCAAAAGGCGGTAGGGGGAGACCGAACTCCCCAACACGTGTCGAAGTCCGCACCGAACTGCGGACCGAGCCCGCCGGTGCCACAGAGGTCATGCCAGTTACGGTTCCTGTGGCCCGGCAAAAGGGCATTGGGACGCCGAGGGGTTTTAGTGGGTGCAAGCCCCACATAACCACCCGGGCCGTGCCCTCCGCCCGGGGTATGCGTTAGGCATTTTCCCTCGAAAAGTACATCGAATTAGTATGAATCATTACGATGGAACATACTGCAAATAGGATTGCGGTGACAGGACACTAATGAATACTTACATGTATACGTAAAGGCACAGATAGTCGGCTCGCAGGTGTCTGAGGCAAGGTTACACGTAATTACAGGAATAATATAATTACATAGAAAAACCTGATTTGACATTGTTCAACATGCCACTGTTTATGTAAAAGGATAAATTAAGTCGGTATGTAGTATTTATAGATTGTTTACTAAATTAAATTGGTCTTGTTTAATATTGCATCGCTGAACTTATAAAAGCTGAACTTATAAAACTTTCGGACATTTTGCCAGAGTATGGTATAGATGGCACTCTGTTGCGAGCCGTCCAGTCCACTTATGTGGACTGCAAGGCATGCGTACGGGTGGGTGGTAACAGGTCACCCTGGTTTGACGTTAAAATCGGCGTCAAGCAGGGTTGCGTGTTGTCCGCTAGACTGTTTATAATATATCTGGACAAAAGTCTTCAAAGACTGAAAGCGATGAATGAAGGTGTACAAATGGGTGACTTAGTGGTAAACCATCTACTTTATGCAGATGACGCGGTTTTGATAGCGCCAACAGCCACTGATCTGCAAACACTAGTCACAGTTATGAAAGACGACTGCATGATCAATGGCTTACACTTGAATGTGAAGAAAACCAAGATTATGGTTTTTGAAAGGGAAGAAACCAGAACGAATGTAAGGATTGTGGTTGGTAACGATGTGCTGGAGCAAGTGAATGAGTTTGTATATCTTGGATGCGCCTTCAGTAAGGATGGGAAATACACCGCTGACATAGAGAGATGAGTGAGTGCAGGGAACAGAGTGAATGGTGCGATGGGAAAGCTACTCGGGAGCCGGCACTTAAGCCATAAGGCGCAGCTGGCCATACATAACGGAATTCTTGTCCCAACGCTGTTATATGCTAGCGAGAGCTGGGTATGTAAGAAGGAGAATGAAAGTAGGATAAATGCGGTAGAAATGCGAGCTCTGCGGAAGTTGTGCGGAGTGAAGCTGACCGACCGCATTAGAAACAGCATAGTAAGACAGCGAGTAGGTATGAAAGATAGTATCGGTGTTAAGATGAGAAAGGGCATGCTCCGTTGGTTCGGGCATATAGAAAGAATGCCAGAGGAAAGAATGACAAAACAGATATACAATGTGAAAGTGGAAGGATGCAGGTACCGGGGAAGACCTAGACTATCTTACCACGACCAAATAAACCGAGTCTTATCTGATGGAAAAGTCAAGAGTCTCCGTAACCGGCAAGCGTGTATGAGACGAACTATGAGAGTCGAGGAAGCCAGAGAGGTATGTAAGGAAAGAACCTGTTGGAACTCTGTACTCTCTGCCTACCCCGCAAGGGATCTGGCGTGAGGTTATAGATAGATAGAACTTATAAAAGTATAAATAAATTACATGTAAAAGTGAATGCAGTAAACTCGAATGTTTAAAAAAAATCAAGTAGCTAGTAAAGTTTTTTTATGCAACCGAAGGACTAAACTGGCCGGGACGCAAACAATCAGACAGTAAAAAAAATCACGGCCTTGCTATACCAGTCTCACTCTTATCACATGCAGTTAAAGCACTACTTCCTCTGTATGTACCATTTTTCGAATCTCGTTGAACATCAAACATGTGATGTTGGGCCGCGCGTGTTTTAATAACATTACCTGTTGTACTGTCCGGAGTCGGTGTTGTTGGGCCACAGCAGCATGACCGCGACCGGCGTCTCGTTGGGGCCGAGTCGCCTCTCCTTGCACTCGCCGCTGAGCATGTCCCCCACCACCTATTTTAAATACAGAATGCATCGCTTATTATCTCCATGGCTAATAAAATTTCAAAGGAGGTACAGCAAGTCACATATTCATCTGACTTATAGGGCCTATCAATATGTATAAGTCTGATCTAGTTTCTTGAAACCACGCAAAATTCCCGCAGTCATTGAAGATATATTCTTCGGTGAAATATTATTAGATTTGACGCATACGTAATATTAAAAGAAAGCCCAGTTGGCTCCAACACTATCCACGAACGTAAACAATAACACACCAATGAACTATAATAACGTGTCGTACGAAAGACGGTATTAGATGTCACTCGAGGGTAGTTGAATAAGCAACAACTTTTTTTCAGTGCTCTGTTTTAATTTAAATTTAAAATAGTTTTTAACTTACATTTCATTTTTTTATGTGCTAAAAGTCCTCTCTATCCTCTATTACACTCACTTTCACTATTACTTTTAACTTTAAACTGTCACAACTACTCTTCTCACAATGGATCTCTTCACTAAGCTATCCAACTGTATGGAAGATCTTTCTGCAACTTTTTCTGCACGGATGGATCGGTATGAGGAAGAGTTGCAGGCTGCGGGCAGTAACGAGGCGCCCCATAAGTCAATAGCAAGCCTTTCCAAGGACTTTACAGACTTCAAGTGCCTGTTGTGGAAGACCATTGGTTCCATTAAAAGCCAAATGGAGCTGTTGGTGCTCGGTCTTGATCGTCATGAGATGGTGTCCCGGAACAAGGTGCTGCTTCTTCATGGTCTCCCAGAAAAGAAGGATGAAGACAGCACTTCTCTGGCGGTCCAAACAATAGGCACCAAGTGCAAAATCTCCGCCGTCACCACGACCGACATAGTAGCCTGCCATCGCCTGGGAGTTGCCACGGGTAAGCCACGTCCCCTCCTTGTGAGGTTCCAAAGCCGCAATCTGCGGGGTGAGGTTTGGCGTAGTAAGACAGCGTTGAAGGGAACTGGCCTGACGCTTTCTGAATTTTTAACTAAGCCCAGGCATGACACCTTCTTGGATGCGCGCAAGCACTTTGGTGTGAGGCAGTGCTGGACCGCCGATGGAAAAATAAACATTCTGCTGCCGAATAAGTTACGGCGCAAAATAGAATGTGCGGCTGAGCTACGACTACTTATAGCCCAATTCCCGGTGGTGGAGTCGTCATCCAAAGTACCAGCCAACGAAGCGTTTGTGAAGCCCTCTGAGAAGAGATCGCGCAAACCAGCAAAGTAGTCAGTCCAGCTTTAATTCACTATCAGTTTTTCTATTTATTTTCCTCTATTTTATACCAATATTGTTTGTTTTGGTATGATTTTCTTCTACCTAGTTATGTATACTAGACCAGTACACAGCTCAGTGCAAGTACTTTAAAAGATGATGCAATATAAACAGACTGTTGCTCATAGAATATAATTCCAAGTACTGTTTTGCTTAATCAGCTTAACTTGCCTCAGCTGCGTATTTATCATGTAAACAGATATCAGGTTACTTGTTTAGTCTCAGTCCAATTCTCATAACTGTTTTGCTAAATAAGCAGATATCAATTAATAAGACGTATAACGCGTGGGTTCATTCTAGAAAGAGTTGTTTACTTGACGATGCCTATAAAAGCCATCGCCAAGCAAAGTACATTCAATATCGACTCAGCTCTCTTACCGTTCGCACTAACGTTAAGTAATATTAATTGACTGCATTAATATTTTGAGTATCTATTATTAATTTGTATTGTGAAATAAATATATTTTTATAAAGTCACGCCGGCCTTTATATTTGACTACCTTATTTTTTATTTTTGTTTCACCTTTTTTATATATTTTTATAATGACACTGACGGCTGACGGTGCGTTCGGAAACGTTCCGAGTTAAACCGTATTTGAATACGAGTACATTGATCAGTCTATGTGAAACTAGCGAGTGTACAGAGGAGAATTAGTAGATTGGTAAATTTTTTTAGTATATTTATTATTTTAATAATTTTATTATATATTTTTTATGTGTGATTTGTCTGATGACAGTTTTATATCTTGCTCTTCTTCTTGTACATCGGATAATAGCTACGCGTCTGCATTTAATGAAGATTCCGTCCATCTGCGCGATCAGCTTTTCTCCATTCTGTCTTCCTCTATGAAATACTTTAATGTCGCTCATGTGAATGCGCAAAGTATTCCCGCTCACTATCCTGATTTTTTATCTTCTTTTGACTCTGATCTGATTCACGCCGTCCTTGTTTCTGAGACTTTTCTCAAACCCGCTGTTCCTTCCACACAATATTCTTTGCCCGGGTACAAACTTGTGCGCAATGACAGAACGGGCAGGGGGGGCGGGGGGGTTGCGATTTATCTGCGTGGCGATATTACCTACAAGGTCGTTGATCAGTCTCCGAGTATTTATTCTAAATTTGCAGAACATCTTTTCATAGAACTAGCTTTTAACCATAATAAGATTCTTCTAGATGTTTATTATAGTCCCTCTTGTCATATAGATTATTTTCACTCTTTTGAAACGAAACTTTCTTCATTATATGACAATATTATTTTACTCGGAGATTTCAACACCTGCTTGCTCAGGGATGATACCCGTAGCCGTAGACTCCACTCCCTTGTCTCTTCTGTCAATATGCAAATTCTTCCACTGCATGCTACTCATCACGCACCTCACTGTCCTCCTTCACTTCTTGATTTAATCTTAGTGTCTGATATTAGTAAAGTAGCTCAACACGGTCAGCTTCCTGCCTCCTTTTCCTATCATGATCTTCTTTACCTCTCTTATAAAATACGCGCACCTAAACGCAAACCTAAGTTTCTTTTCCTTCGTAGTTTTAAAAACATAGATCTGGACCGTTTGAGAGAAGACGCGGGCAATATTGATTGGTCTCCTGTGTACAACTCTAATAATTTGGATCTTAAAGTCTCGATCTTTAATACAATACTAATAGATCTCTTTGATGTGCATGCTCCAGTAAAAAAGGTGAGGGTAAAACATCTTCCTGCACCATGGTTATCTGTTACCATTAAAGCGGAAATGTCGAAAAGGGACAAGGCTAAGAGACACTACATCAAGTCCCCTACAGAGTTGAACTGGTCCCTATATAAGAAACTACGAAACCGCTGCAGTCGTATGTGTAGGGATGCTAAGAGACGCCACATACACAATTCAATCCAAAATTTTAATACGGCGCAGGCATGGCAATTCTTAAAGTCTCTCGGTGTCGGGAAAGCTAATAACGATAGCATTCTAGATATCGACCTAAATGCAATTAATACACACTATTCAAATTCTCCTGTCATATTAGACAATGATATTAAAACTTCTACTCTACGCAACCTTTCTAGCCAACCTTTGCCTGCATGTCCCCAATTTTCTTTTCAGCTAGTTACAGAGGCAGAAATAAAAAAAACCATCCAGGCAATTTCTACTAAGGCTGTTGGTGATGATGGCCTTCAGATCCAAATGCTTCGCCCCCTCATAGATGAACTTCTTCCAGTAATTACCCACATTATTAACTACTCACTCGAGGTAAGCTTCTTTCCTTCAGCTCGGAAGAAGGCCTACGTTCTCCCGCTTCCTAAGGTCTCAAATCCCTCCTCTGCCTCACAATTCCGTCCCATATCCATACTTCCAATCTTATCCAAAGTTCTTGAAGGCATTGTCCTGAATCAACTATCTCACTTTCTTTCCTCTAACAGCTTGCTCAGTCCTTACCAGTCGGGATTCCGTACTGGCCATAGTACAGTAACTGCCTTGGTTAAGATTACTGATGACGTGCGATTGGCCATGGAAAATAAGCTTCTTACAGTTCTGGTTCTGCTGGACTTTAGCAGTGCCTTCAATTCTGTCGATTTCGACATCCTCCTGGGTATCCTCTCTTCCCTTAATGTATCTCCCTCTGTGACTGCCTGGTTCAATTCATATCTTCGCGGTCGCTCGCAGTCGGTCCGCTCTAATGAGGAATCCTCAGAATGGTGTGATCTCTCAGCGGGCGTACCGCAGGGTGGCGTACTCTCTCCTCTTCTTTTCTCGATATTTATCGACGCAATCACTAAGGTTATAACATCACACTATCATCTCTATGCAGATGACTTGCAGCTTTATCGTCACTTCAAGGTCGAAGAATTGTCTCAAGCCATTGATGCCACCAATAGTGATCTTGGACACATCAGTCAGTGGGCTAAGAGTTTTGGGCTTTTAGTCAATCCAACAAAATCTCAAGCTCTCATTATTGGTGGCAGATATTTCTACAATCTTTTGGACCATCAGTCTATCCCCCCGATTATTCTTGATTCAGTCCCTATACCGTATTCGACAAGTGCGAAAAATTTAGGCGTGTACATAAACTGCAATCTTTCCTGGAGCATTCACATTGCGGAAATCAGCAGGAGAGTATATTGTTCGTTTCAATCTCTCAAACGTCTCCAGAAATTTCTACCCTTTCAAACTAGAGTAGTTCTAGCTCAGTCTTTTCTTCTTTCACTTCTAGACTACGCCGATGTCTGCTTTCTGGATGCTACAGAGGAACATCTTAACAAACTCGAACGACTGCAAAATTTAGGTATCCGCTTCGTATTTGGTCTACGTAAATACGACCACATCTCTGTATACCGAAAAAAACTCAAGTGGCTACCTATTAGGCGACGACGGGACTTACAGGACCTCTCGCCCGGTCCCCGTCCCCGTCGTTCTCCTCGGAGGACGACTTCATTCCCATTTCGAATGGGAAGCGGGCGCGTAAACCGCGCGACTCGCCGCCTCCCAAGATCCAGGTTCTCACGGCCCCTCCGGCCCCCGGCCGTCTCCCAACGCGGCCGCGAGGGCCTCTCCCCTCGCGCGCCCCGCACGTCCGAACATCAGTCCCCCGCCGCTTGTCATTCAGGACAAGAGCGCCTGGGAGCGCATCTCTAAGGCGATCTACAATCGCCAAATTAATTACACGCACGCGCGTTCCACCGCGCAAGGCATAGCCGTCAAGGTGGCGTCCTCGGACGACCACCGACGGCTATCGGCGTTCCTGCGATCGAACAAGATCGCATATCATACGTACACCCTGGAGGAGGAAAGGGAGCTCAGGGTAGTAATCCGCGGTGTCCCTAGGGAGCTGGACACCGCCGTCATTAAAGCCGACCTCCAGTCCCAGGACCTTCCTGTGCGCCAGGTGCACAGAATGGTCAATGGGCGCTCCAAGGAGGCCTACGACATGGTGCTGGTCGTCCTCGACCGCACCGAGTCCGGCCGTAGGGTCTTCGACCTGAAGGCCGTGTGCCATATATCTGGCCTCTCCGTGGAGGCCCCCCACAAACGTGGCACGCCCGGGCAGTGCCACAACTGCCAGCTATACGGGCACTCTGCCCGTAATTGTCTCGCGCGCTCTCGATGCGTGAAGTGCATCGGGGACCACGCGACGTCCTAGTGCGCCCGTTCGAAGGAGACGGCGGCCGAGCCCCCCAGCTGCGTCCTCTGCGGGACCAAGGGGCACACCGCGAACTATCGCGGTTGTCCCAAGGCCCCGAAGGGGAAGCGCGGCCGGACGAGGCGCGGCGGCCGCCGCCGCCCCCGCGCGGTTGCCCGGTTAATAATGGATCTACGACCTCCCCGCCATAAGCCCCACAACCTATCCCTGGCGTTCTTTAACGCCGATGGCCTTCGCTCCCAGCGAGATCAGGTTGCTGATTTCCTCCGAGATCACCAACTTGATATCCTCCTTGTGCAGGAAACCTTCCTCAAGCCCGCACAACGCGATCCTAGAATCGCAAACTATAACCTCGTGCGTAATGACTGAATCGGCTCCCGCGGAGGCGGTACTCTCATTTACTACAGGAGGTCCCTTCACTGCATCCCTCTCGATCCCCCCGCGCTCACCAACATCGAAGCCTCGGTCTGTCGCATCTCTCTCACGGGGCACCAGCCCATCGTGATCGCCTCCGTATACCTTTCCCCCAGTAAATCCGTTCTCAGGAGTGACTTTGAAGCACTCCTTAATCTGGGAAGCGCCGTCATTCTGGCGGGCGACTTCAACAGTAAGCACGTGGCCTGGAACGGTCTCACCACTTCCCCTAACGGTAGGAGCCTTGACGCCCTGGTCGACGTTCTCGACTTTGACGTCATCGCACCTATGCACCCTACCCACTATCCTATCAATCCCAACCACCGACCCGACGTCCTGGACATGGCGCTTCTGAAGGGTGTCACCCTACGGCTGCACTCCTTGGAAGTAGTCCAGGAACTCGACTCTGACCATCGACCTGTAGTCATGAGACTCGGTTCCCCCCCTTCCGCCCCTTAGCGACCCAAAAAGACGGTGGTGGATTGGCATGCGCTAAGCACGGCCTTGGCGGATGCCGACCCTCCCCCCCCTCCCTCTCAGCTCGGACTCCATCCCGTCCCCTCAGGACACCGATCAGGCCGTAGATAGTTCAATTCTAGTCATCTTGGCATCGCCGGAGATAAGAAACCCGTATATGTGACTGAACACTTGTCATCCTATAATAGGGAACTCCACAAAGCTGCAAGACATCGGGCTAAAGAACTTGGGTATAAATTTGTTTGGGTAAGAGGTGGCCGTATTTTTGTAAGAAAAACTGAAACTACTCACGCAATAGTGCTTAAGGATTTGACATCTTTACAAAACATGAACTAAATATCCCTCAACAGCGTGATCATATTTGCTATACCGTTTTAAAATTCACCTATTTAAATTGTTACTACTAAAACTGTAGGGGTTTAAATACTAAAACAAATGATTTTTATATGAATGTGTCTCTCAACCAGTTTGATATTATAATAATTACAGAAACCTGGCTCCAGAATAATATCAGTAACTCTGAATTATTTGATGATCGATATGTAGTGTTTAGGTGTGATCGTGACTTTAATCGTCTTAATACAAAAAAGACGGGAGGAGGTGTTATGATTGCTGTGAACAAAAAGCTTAACCCAATGAGATTAAATGACAATGAAAGCAGTTGTAGTTTCGAAGAACTATGGATTGTTGTTAATGTTGTGGATGTTAATAAGATTAAGAAACTTTGTATATGTGCCATTTATATGCCACCTTCTGTCAGTATTGCGGAATATGAACAGTTTGTGGATGTAGCTAGTGTCAACCTGTCTAATTACGAGCACTCTCTTGTGGTAGGCGATTTTAACCTTTCTAGCCTGACATGGGTCACCAGCGACAATAATACATTTACTACGTTAAACAATTCCTCATGTGCATTCTATCAACTTCTGTCCGAATTTATGGCCTTGAACGACCTCAAACAATATAATTCTATTAAAAACCACAAAGATAAAATCCTTGATTTAATACTGTCATCAGAGTCTAAAATATTAGTGACCGAAGCCGACGAAACATTAACCTTAGTAGATTAATATCATCCTCCATTAGAATTTGTGCTCAAACTGAACTCTAACAATTATCTGAAGGCATGTCAAGTACCTAGGCCTAATTTTTATAGGGCGGATTATGATAGCATTATGGTTGAGCTGAATGTTATCGACTGGTCTGCTTTATTTTCTTCCTGCAAAACAGTAAACGAAATGTTAGAACAATTCTATGGTGTCGTAAATACCATAATAGCTAGATATGTGCCGTTGTCTAAACCAAAAAATGGAAAATATCCTGTTTGGTTCTCCAGGGGGCTTATCAAATGCCTGCAGGAGAAGAACAAAATTCGACAACGTTTTAAAAAATATAAAAACCCAATGGATAAAATATCTTTTGACTTGCTGAAAAACAGGACAGAGAAATTGTCGCACCAATGTTACAGAACCTACTGTGAAAATTTAGAAAATAGTATATGCCAAAACCCTAAATTTTTTTGGACATTCATAAAACACAAAAGACACGGCAGTTGTAGTTTACCTACGTATATGTACTTAGAACAAGAGAAAGCAACTGATAAGGTAAATATAAGTAATCTGTTTGCCAAAAACTTTTCTTCTATTTACAATATAAACCAAAATTCAAACTTTAATATGACAAACACCATGAATCATTCCAGTATCGGCTCAGTCTCACTCGGCTCAATAGTTCTACCTGAATCAGCAATTCTCACAAAATTAAAGAGACTTGACCTCAATAAAGGCCCAGGCCCGGATGGTCTTCCACCTATATTTTTGGCTCGTTGTGCCAAACAAATATCTAAACCACTTGCTCATATTTTTAACGAATCGCTTCGCACTGGATTGTTTCCTGCATGCTGGAGAGTGGCCAAAATTGTTCCCGTGTATAAAGAGGGGGTTAAAAATAATATTAAAAACTACAGACCTATCTCTATCTTATCCATATTACCTAAAATTTTTGAATCCTTGATTTATCCGTATTTGTACAGTCTTGTAAAACCTCATCTTACTAGCAAACAACATGGATTTGTAAAAAACAGAGCAACTACTACAAATCTTGTAGCCTATGCAGATACCATAATATACCATTTGGATCGAGGAATTCAAGTAGATGCCGTATACACGGATTTTAGCAAAGCATTTGACAAGGTTGATCACGATATTCTCTTATTGCGCCTGGCTGATATGGGAGTAGGAGGACCACTTTTGGTTTGGTTCTGTTCATACTTGTCAGACCGCAGGTCTCATGTAGTAGTGAACGGTGTACAATCATATGATTTTATAGCAACCTCGGGTGTTCCACAGGGTTCACATTTGGGACCTCTCTTATTCCTGATATTGATCAATTCTGTAGTTGAATGTTTCCATAACACAGAGGCATTTTTATATGCCGATGATCTTAAAATCATAAAACCTGTAGAATCTATCGAAGATTGTCACTTGATTCAGGAAGACTTAAGAAGGCTCGCTGACTGGTGTGTACGCAATAGGATGATTTTGAATGGAGACAAATGTAGTCATATAACTTTTACAAGAAACAATAGGGTCATTCAGTCACCCTATGTAATAAACAAATCAGTTGTCAAAAAAGTGGAATGTATACGTGACTTAGGTATCTTATTTGATGCAAAATTATCTTTTAGTAAACACATAGATCTTATATTGAACAAAGCGTCCAAAATGTGTGGGTTTATCGCAAGAAACACAAAACAATTCAAACTGTGGAAAACTAAGCTTCTTCTATTTAACTCTTTGGTTCGTAGCATTCTTGAATATTGTTCGCCAGTTTGGTCACCCTTTTATGAAGTACATAGAAACAGAGTTGAAAGAATGCAAAAGAGGTTCCTTAATCTTCTAGCGTATGATTTAAAACTTCATCACTCTCTAAAGTCTTACTATTCTCGCCTAAAACACTTTAACATGCTTTCACTTAACGATAGACGTAAGCTCTTGGATCTTTTATTTCTTCGTAAACTTCTCAACAATGAGATTGACTGCCCGGAATTGTTGGGACAGATTAGTATATCAGCTCCTACTAGATTGCCGCGCTTAAACATCTACAAGCTGTTCAATGTACGTAGGTATAGAACAAATTTAGGTCTAAACTCGCCTTTAATCCGAATTCCCAAATTGTATGATCTCTCAAGACAGATAACTGAACTCAATATCTTCTGTAATAAACATAATTATTTCAAAAAATATATTACAAAACACTTTTTGTCTAGAGTTAGCTAACTTTTTGATTGTTATTCTTTTGTTATCTTATTTTTACTTATAAAAATTTAATTTTTGTTTATTTATAATTACATACATACATTTAATTTGAACTCAAAATGTTTTAAAATTTATAGAATAGAATATTTGTTATTGTATAATTATAAGATTTTTAATTTTAATCTTAAACTGTTACCAATTTATCTGTGTGACTATTCACTCTGCGCAATGTATGTTATTTTTTGTTAGCTGTGGTTGCCTATAACTGGGTGAGCACGTGGTATGATATTTAGTATTAGTTAACTGTCCTTGTGTGTGTATCATCTGTTGGCAACCCAAATAAAATAAATAAATAAATAAATAAATAGATGCCTTCACCGAACACATCCGATCGGCTGTCAGTCGATCGTCCAAGCAAGTCGAGGCGGAAGATCTCTACCTCAACCGCTTTCGACTGCCGGACGATGTTAGGGATCTCATTCGTTCCAAGAATGCTTCTATCCGAGCGTACGACTCCTACCCCACCGAAGCCAATCGGGCCCGGATGCGCGCTTTACAACGAGAGGTAAAGCGTCGTGTCGCGGAGGTCCGGGAGGAACGGTGGGGTGACTTCCTAGAGGGCATCGCGCCATCGCATCTGGCCTACTGGCAGCTGGCGCGTAGCCTCAAAACCGACTCCACGACTGACATGCCCCCGCTGTCCCGCCCTCCAGGCGCACCCCCAGCCTTCGACGACGACGAAAAGGCCGAGCTTCTCGCCGACTCCCTCGAGAGCCAGTGCGCCCCCAGCTCTCAGTCCGTCGACCAGTCCCATGTCGACGCGGTCGACAGGGAAGTCGAGCGCAGGGCATCCCTCCCCCCCATCGATTCCTTACCTCCTATCACCCAAACGGAGGTCGAAGATCTAATTATGGGTCTCAAAACCAAAAAAGCCCCCGGCTCTGACGGCATTTCGAATCGCGTTCTGAAATGCCTGCCCGCCCAACTCATCTGCCTCTTAGTGGCCATATTGACCGCCGCCATGACGAACTGCACCTTCCCCGCTAAGTGGAAGGAAGCGGACGTCATAGGCATTCCCAAGCCCGGCAAACCTCGCAATCTCCCCGCGAGCTACCGCCCTATCAGTCTCCTCAACTCCCTGGCCAAGATATACGACCGCCTCCTTCTGGCGAGGCTTAAAGACTTCGTAACGTCCAGGGGTATCCTTATCGACGAGCAGTTCAGCCAAACACTCTTGTGTCCACCAAGTGCACCGCATCACGGAGCACATCCTCTCCGGTCTCAATAGACCCAAACCCATCTACACGGGCGCCCTCTTCCTAGATGTCGCGAAGGCATTCGACAAAGTCTGGCACAACGGCTTGATCTACAAGCTCTACCAATTGGGTGTGCCGGACAGACTCGTGCTCATCTTACGAGACTTCTTGTCGAATCGCGCCTTCCGTTATCGCGTCGAAATGACGCGCTCCACTTCCCACTCCATCAGTGCTGGAGTCCCACAGGGCTCAGTTCTCTCTCCGCTCCTGTTTAGCCTTTACACGAACGACATTCCTCCGTAAAGACGTAGGAGCCCCCTGGTTCGTACGGAACGTCGACCTCCACTCCGATCTAGGTCTCGAACCTATTCGCGCCTTTATTAAAAAGGCGTCAACACGTCACTTCGCGAACGCATCTACCCATGCGAATCCGTTAATCGTAGCCACCGCCGACTACGATCTCCCCCCCGACCCCTGCCGCCACCGCCGGCCGCGACATGTTCTCACCGACCCTCCCGATGCTTTGTCATCCCTTCTTTCCGCTGAGAATATGGGCGACGACGACGACGTAGTAGTAGATCCCCTCCCATAGCCGGCGGTTGACCGGTGCACTTAGTAGTGCACCCGTAGTATGTCGCCTCTTGCCCTTCTGGCTGGCTAGAGCGTAGTGGTTGCACGCTCGCCTTTAAGTCCGGTGAAGCTGTAAAGGCCTCGCGGCCAACAGCGTACATCATTCACACACACATGTGACCTTATCAAATTCAACGATTTAACTTACCTCTGCGAGTTCATATGGTCCGCCAGATCCATCTATGAGACCAAGCTTGTCAGTGATGCAGCAGACAATTTCTTCAGAGCTGGTCCGTTTGGAAGCTTCCACGGAGAGGGCCTCGTAGTGTGGCGACAAGGCACCCACATACACCTGCATATTCACATTAACTAATATTATGTCCATCTGAACAATCCTAAAGAAATGAGTCACAGCATTTATAAGAAACAAAAAAAAGGGTTTATTGTCATATTGTATCTATAGTTTTTACTATATTCTTTTAGTAATTATCTATAATTATGAAAAGATAATGATGCTGTAAAGTTAAAAGTGTTCAGCTGTTAGTTATCTGTGTTAGTCATCATAGAATGAAATAGGTAGATGTTACTAAACAGTAATTTTTATAATAATTCTAAATGCTCTGCGAAGCTCATATTTAATGCATTACACATTTGCATATAATATAGAGTAGTGTTTCTTAAAAGAAAAGCAACTTATTTGTATTTGTTTTTGATTACAATGTTTAATTAATTATTTTAATTTAATAGTTTAATTTAATATTTTATAATGACGTTACCTTGATGTTAATGTAAGTCAATTTTGTTTGCTTGCTGTGCTGGTTGGTGCAGTCGGTTACTTGGCACCGACTTCAAATATTTATTTTTTTGCTTTTTGAAGTCGGTTTACCTTTTTTTATAAAAGATTTTTTGTATTGTTTACATCAATACTGGGGTGGTTTAGGAAAACAGAAAAGTAGGAAAAACCTAAAAGAACAGCCCAAAAATTCGAAATTGGCAACATTGTACTTTGATATAATCTCTATCTATCTATCTGTATATAATCACAAAGATTTTTATTTTACAATTTTAAGTGACCAGTGAATTATTCTATAGTAGGGTACCTATAGGATTGACGTAATACCCATAATATCTCAATTTACACATGCCTATTGTTTGTCGTTAAGGAGTTCCCTGGTGTATCTTCTAAGTCCAAGGTCCAATGTCAATAAAATTAATATGGGACCAACTTGGAAATATACTGAACCCAATACAAAAAAAAATATCAAAATCGGTCCACAATTGACGGAAATATCGCTGAACATACATAAAAAAAAAGAAAAGCATACATACAACCGAACATAGAACCTCCTCCTTTTTGAAGTCGGTTAAGAAATTTATTTAAATCAGTCGAGCTATTTTCAGGTTTTAACACATGGCAATTGATTTATATGTATAATCATATAATATATACATATAATAAATCAATAGATTAAAAAATGACAAAAATTATAAAAGACTTTAGTCTTTTTTGTGAATTGAGATATTTGAAGAAAATTTATGTACCTAATATTTTGATTATCACTTTTTATTTATGTCAAAATAAATGCTACCACTAAGTTATGAAAACTTGGTTCTATATTTGGCATCTTTGTCTTCTATGTTACTGTGTTATCCTTCTTTTCAAATAATGTTTATAAGTTTTAAATACATCAATATCAACAATGCCATATTGATAAAAGTTAAATAATGACACACAACAATGAATTTACAATTGACACAAATTAGGGAGAATTTATATTAATTCTGATATCACACAATATGATGTTGAAGTTTTTTAATAGGAAAATTCTGAGTAGGAATCGGTTCATTGTTTCTTTATAATACAGTTTTCCAATCACAACTTTTTCAGCAAGCATTGTAAAAATACCAATGTATGAAATATATTTCATATCAATAAAGCATGTTCAAGTATCAAGTATGTATCAAGGTGATACATTGACCCCATACAAATCTGTAGTATTGGACAAATTAGTGAAATACAGACCAGCAATAAGTAACTCGCCGTGCTTACGCAGAGCGGTGTGGACGTGTATCGCGGACGTGCCTCAGTAAATCAAATCCTATTTTACTATTGGCCTATTATTATTTTTCAAATTCTCGTTTCCTCTTGAATTGTTTTAATGGCCAAACTCCGCCCCACGTAAGAGATAGAATACTGTTTCACTGTTTGCATACTAGTTGATAAATTGTGCTGGCTCGTGACTGGTGCCTGTTTCGGCGCGGGATTTGAACGTGGTTCCTCGGCGCCGCCCCCGGCTGCTTTAACCGCCTGACAAGTGAAAGGGTGCGAAAGTATCGGATATATCGGGTCTGCTACGCGCTACACGCTACGTGGCCCATTCAACTCGTCTCGCTGCGCCCGCACAGTGGACTGGTAACAAGTTTATTCTTTAATAGATTGTTGCGTCGTGTTTCGTACTTTTGTCTATCCGACTACTGGCTGCTGATTCTCCGATTTTACCAAAAAAGTAAAATGCCGCGGGTTCAACGTACCCCTCCCTCTACACCTGTCTCAGACACCCAACAGGTTGATACTATTATGGACGATGATCCTCAAACCTCAAATGTTTCTCAAAGAAACAAGCCTAAACGTGTACGAATCAGTGACTCACCCCATGAGACTGAAGAGCAATCCTTTGAAGTTCGTATTATGAATATGCTTAAGACATGGAAAAAGGACCAGAACGCTATTTTACAGAAATTAACATCGGACATTGCGGAGGTAAAGCTTCAAAACACCAATATTCAAAAATGTAACACTGAAATCGAAAAATCCATGGAATATTTTAATAAAGAATATGAAAACATGAGGCAATTAATTGAAAAAATGGAAAAGGAGCGAACCGATCAACGTAATTACATATTTGAGCTGGAAAAGAAGCTAAACGATCTCCAGCACAGCTCTCGATCAGCATGCGTTGAAATCCGTAACGTACCTGTTGGCGAAAAAGAAACTTATAAGGACCTCACTGCTGTTGTCCTCAAAACCTGCTCTGCAATTCAATCCTGTGTTAGCCAAGCGGATCTGCGTGATGTCTACCGCCTTCCCGGAAAGAAAGGGGATATTAGACCAATAGTCACGGAATTCCTTACTGTCCAACTGAAAAACCAAGTACTTGAGTCCTCTAGAGTCTTTAACAAGGGCCTACCATTTGCTGAAAAATTAAATACTGAGCATATTGGTATAAGTGGACAAAAAAGTCCGATTTATATCTCAGAATATCTTCCAGCGACCCAGAGACAATTGTTTTTTGAAGCACGAAAATTTGCAAAGTCATATAAGTATAAGTTCTGCTGGGTACAAAAAATCTTTTATAAAAAAAGGTAAACCGACTTCAAAAAGCAAAAAAATAAATATTTGAAGTCGGTGCTGGTTGGTGCAGTCGTTTACTTGGCACCGACTTCAAATATTTATTTTTTTGCTTTTTGAAGTCGGTTTACCTTTTTTTATAAAAGATTTTTATTTTACAATTTAAGTGACCAGTGAATTCTATAGTAGGGTACCTATAGGATTGACGTAATACCCATAATATCTCAATTTACACATGCCTATTGTTTGTCGTTGAGGAGTTCCCTGGTGTATCTTCTAAGTCCAAGGTCCAATGTCAATAAAATTAATATGGGACCACCTTGGAGATATACTGAACCCAATGCAAAAAAAATTATCAATATCGGTCCACAATTGACGGAAATATCGCTGAACATACATAAAAAAAAAAAAAAAAAAAAAAAGCATACATACAACCGAACATAGAACCTCCTCCTTTTTGAAGTCGGTTAAAAACGGAAAAATATTTCTTCGTCAAACGGAACAAACAAAATCAGTGCTTATTACTTCAATATCTAGTCTTAAACAATTACATAAGCCTGAATAATAAGTGGAACTCCTACTTTTCACTTTGTATGTCGCTGTTATTTAGATTTTGTACTAATCATTCACTAAATATTATTTTACATTTGCTTGCATGTTGGATTAATTACTACCACACTTGTATTTTTTTAATGTTTTTTAGGTTTTTGAAATATTTTATAATATCACTTACACTTAAACTAATGTATGTATTCAGTCTTGAGTTGGTGCTTATTCTTGGTATATTGCATAACCTGGTTGAAACCACCAAAACAAATTTGAAATTCCTACATGAACTTCGTCGTAGCCATAATAGTACCTCTGTCCCAATTTCGTATGTTCATTTTAACCTGCTCCTATGTCAAACTAATTTATTTAAGGTCACAATTTATACAATTTCCATATTTATAACCAGTTCTAAAACTATATCTTGCTTACTGTTTTTAATGTTTCGTGTTCGTTATGTAAGTTATTATATATACTGCATCTACCCTATAAACCTAGTCAATTATTTTACTTGTCAATGTTCAATATTAATTTTTAGTTTACAAATATGCTCACATTAAATTACATTTCTAATGAACTTGATGAGTTTGGTACTCAACTTTCTCGATCTTGTAAGCCAGAAGAATGTATTAACTTTGTAACAAAGAGTATGAAGGATTTAAAGATACTTCACTTAAATATTCGTAGTGTCAACCACAATTTTGAGAAACCTAGAGCTTTTCTTGTCAGTATTCATGTGACTGCAGACGTCATTTGTCTATCAGAATGCTGGATTAACAAAACTCCGATAATTCCTGTTCTAGAGGGATATTCATCATATCACACATTGAGTAATAATAACCAGAACGACGGGGTTATTATATACATCCGGTCTTACTTAACTCATCAAGTAAGGGAACCTGATTTCTTGGATGGTAACTGCTTAGTTTGCAAACTGAACTCTAGTAATTTAGTCATAGTTGCACTGTATCGGTCCCCATCTTTTCTTAATCATGATAATTTCATCAAAAGTCTAGATAATGTGCTTACCTCTAACTCAAATCAGAAACATGTTATTATAGTAGGTGACATGAACATTAATATTGCTTCTTTGGAATTGAACCCGAAGGCGAATGAATACCTTAATCTAACTGCATTGCATGGATTTCTTCCAACTCACACTCTTCCCACCCGTCTAAATAACTGCTTAGATCACGTTTTTCTAAAATCAGATGCAAAATCAACGACTATTGTAGTGGACACTTACATAACAGACCATGCACCAGTCCTCGTATGTGTCGAAACTATACCTATGCGCAACCACGCCAACTATTCACGCTTAGTTACTGATTACCCTACTGTCTATAAAGAAATTTCTAATACAGATTTCACCGATGTTTTGAAATCCAACGACGCGAACTGGGCCACTAGTTATTTGGTTTCCACAATTGACCAAATTATAAAAAAACATTCAAGAACTGTTAAAACATCATCAAAATGTAGGCTTCTTAAACCGTGGATTACTCCCGGATTGCTGAGGTGTATCCGAAATAGAGATTCTATGTGCCGTGCTTTTAAAAAGGAACCTAATAACTACTTGCTTAAGATTACTTATGTTCGTTATAGGAATTTTTGCAATAAATTACTTAAAAAATTAAAACGCGCTTATGAAAAGACCGAATTCATGAAAGCCAAACATAATGTAAAAGCTACATGGAGAGTAATTAAAAGCATAACTGACTTGCATCGTATTGCTACACCCCCTGTAGAACTAATTAATCATTCAGTGAATACAATTTCCGCGCTTAACCAGATTAATAACTTTTTCTCTAATATTGGTAGAGACCTATCTGAAAAGATCCCTCCCACAACTATACCTAATCCTCAATTTTCTCAATCACAATCATTTGTAAACTCTTTTGCTCTACTTCCCACGGACGAGGTCGAAGTCAGGGAATTAATTTCTGGTCTACGTACAAACTCTGCGGTTGGCTGGGATGGTGTGTCTCCTCAGATCATTAAGGCATGTGCTCCTAAACTGATTCCATTGATTACTCATATTTGCAATATCTCAATTGCCACGGGCACCTTCCCTAATATGTTTAAGAATGCTATTGTTTATCCCATTTTCAAGGGTGGAGATAGAGGTAGCGTGAACAGAACGAATGTAAGGATTGTGGTTGGTAACGATGTGCTGGAGCAAGTGAATGAGTTTGTATATCTTGGATGCGCCTTCAGTAAGGATGGGAAATACACCGCTGACATAGAGAGAAGAGTGAGTGCAGGGAACAGAGTGAATGGTGCGATGGGAAAGCTACTCGGGAGCCGGCACTTAAGCCATAAGGCGCAGCTGGCCATACATAACGGAGTTCTTGTCCCAACGCTGTTATATGGTAGCGAGAGCTGGGTATGTAAGAAGGAGAATGAAAGTAGGATAAATGCGGTAGAAATGCGAGCTCTGCGGAAGATGTGCGGAGTGAAGCTGACCGACCGCATTAGCAACAGCATAGTAAGACAGCAAGTAGGTATGAAAGATAGTATCGGTGTAAAGATGAGAAAGGGCATGCTCCGTTGGTTCGGGCATATAGAAAGAATGTCCGAAGAAAGAATGACAAAACTGATATACAATGCGAAAGTGGAAGGATGCAGGTACCGGGGAAGACCTAGACTATCTTACCACGACCAAATAAACCGAGTCTTATCTGATGGAAAAGTCAAGAGTCTCCGTAACCGGCGAGCGTGTATGAGACGAACTATGAGAGTCGAGGAAGCCAGAGAGGTATGTAAGGAAAGAACCTGTTGGAACTCTGTACTCTCTGCCTACCCCGCAAGGGATCTGGCGTGAGGTTATAGATAGATAGATAGATAGTGAACAACTATAGGCCAATTTCTGTATTACCTGCCATCTCTAAAATATTGGAAAAACTTTTAAATACTCGTTTAATGAAATATTTAGAAACACATAATATCCTAGCACCTAATCAGTTTGGGTTCCGAAGCAAGAAATCTACGGAAGATGCGGTTGCAGCGTTGGTTGAAAGCATTGTTGAAAAATTAGACTCTAGAAAAAAATGCCTTGGAATTTTTCTAGACCTTACTAAGGCCTTTGACACCGTCTCTATTCCCCACCTTTTGTCGAAAATGGAAGGACTTGGAATTCGAGGCAAAGGACTTGATATTTTTAAAGACTATCTCTCAAACAGAACCCAATGTGTCAAAATAGGTTCACACATCAGTAATACTGTGACTCTCACTTATGGTGTTCCACAAGGCTCTATTTTAGGCCCTACACTTTTTCTCATTTATATTAACTCACTTTGTCAACTCTGTGTTCCAAACTGTTCCATTTTTACGTATGCTGATGATACAGCATTACTCATTCATGGAAAGGACTGGATCGATGCATTTTCCCACGCTGAGTATGCCCTTGGCCAAGTTATGAGCTGGCTTTCCCACAACCTTCTCACTCTGAATTTAAATAAGACCACCTACCTGACCTTTGCCCTAAAGCAAGCGTGGCAACCGAAACTGGACTCTTTTATACTTAAAGCGCATTCATGCTCAATCTCTCCTCCATACACTGGTTGTAGTTGCAGATCGGTGAAGAGGTCTAACCAAACCAAATATCTTGGTGTACAAGTTGATAGTCTTTTAAACTGGAAACCACAATTAGAATCGCTAACGTCTCGCACAAGGAAACTTATCTTTATCTTTAAAAAACTGCGGTACTCTGCAGATATCGAGACACTAAAAACTGTGTACTATGCACTTTGTCAAGCCATATTATCATACTGCATCTCTGTGTGGGGGGGTGCATCTAAAACCATGTTCTTGATATTGGAGCGCGCTCAAAGAGCGGTGTTGAAGGTCATGACCTCTAGACCTTTCCGATACCCAACTTGTAAGCTGTACACCAATTGTCAGGTCCTTACTGTGAGACAGTTATTTATTCTCCATACGATCCTAAGGAAGCACTCTTCTCTTAAGTTTGACAGCAACGCCTTAAAAAAGCGACGAGCATATAATATTTGTCCATCAACAGCTTTTAGAACGACTATGGCCAAACGACATTTTAAAGTCATTGGAAATATTATATATAACAAAATGAACAAAATGTGTAATATTTATCCTATGAACAGGCATCAATGTAAAATAAGTGTAATTAAATTTCTTCTAACTAAAAATTATGTTGAAACAGAGAATATGCTCAAATTTTAATTATTCCAACTGTAACTATAAAATAAAACTTTATTTATAATACTTGCTCGCAAGTATTTGTCCACACCGTGCACTTTTTCGAGAACACATTATACATTCTAATAAACTCTGCTGTGATGTCATAGTTCTAGCTCAACTTTCTAAGAAGCGAGCACTGGTGTCCATAACACAAGTTAATTCTTAATTTGGGCACCTGAGTTCAATCAAACAGTTTAAAACAAAAATATAATGTCATTTGATCTATTACTATTACTTGTATGATGTAATCTGTTGTGTTTCCTTGTACACTATTTTTGGTGAAATAAAGTATTATTATTATTATTATAACTGTATACAGTACAGTTGTGAAAGTATACATAAACATTAGTTTATTCTCAACAGAAAAAAGATTTTAGAGCAGAACATATTAACATAGATAGCTGGCTAATTGTTTTAGTAATATGGATGACTTTAAAAAAATATATAGAAATATTTTAATAAAGCTACCAGTACATTCGCAAAATAAGTTTCTTAGGTTAAAATAAACACATTTTTCTACAAATATGTGGCAAAGATAAAATCAGTTTTATAAATTACTAGTTTCTGCCCGCGACATCGTCCATGTTAACTTTAGACAGGAACCTAACAATTTACTGGAATAAAAATTATCCTATGTGTTAATTCAGGTTATAAACAAACTGTGTGCAAATCACATCCAAATCCGTTTAGCCATTTTTACGTGACTGAGTACAAACATCTAAACATACAAACTTTCAATTTTTGTTTTATTTATAATATTTTATATTTATAATATTAGTAGGATTAGCTTCTGCCAGTGACTTTGTCTATGATGACTTTAGACTGGAACCTAACATTTTTCCAGAATAAAAAGTATCCTATGTTTTAATCCAGGTAATAAACTATCTGTGTGCCACATTTCATCCAAATTCGTTCAGCCGTTTTTGCGTGATTGAGCAACAAACATTTAAACATACAAACTTCCACATTTATAAAATTATTTAGTAGTAGTATAATTAATATATTTGGGCTCTATTAGTATGTCAAAACTATTCCTAAAGAATTCAAAGTACTGTTCCAACTACCCAAAGAAAGTTTAATCATGGTTATTATCAAGGAGTTTTTTATAATAATAATAATGATTTATTTCGGATCAATATTTACATCCATTTTGTTAGTAACAATCTGTCTTAATAACTATGTTAGTAATAAATTTCGCATCATATTTTTTTTTTTCTTTTTTGTTTTTTTTTTTTTTCTATATCTTGCGATATAGACCTTTGCTAGTCTTGAGCAGTGGGTATGAACTTTTATCCAATGCTCAAGAAATGGATTGTCCATTTTACTTATCAATGCTTTCAGGATACCGTTGGAGCTTTCACGCATCCTATTCATGACTGAGGCAGCTCTGTTTCTGATGATTGCGTAAAAATCATCAACGCGAGCCTCAGCAAACATTTGTGATGCACTACAAAAGCGCGGAAGTCCCAACAGTACCCTAAAAGCATTATTATACTGTACGCGCAGGGCGTTGTACGACCGCTGTGTATACTTCACCCACAGGTTGCATGTGTAGAACGTTTGGCAATATGCCTTGAAAAGATTAATTTTAACATCTTTAGTGCAGCGAGCAAACCTGCGGGCTATCATATTACTTCGGACCGCCAACGCCCTACGCTCCCTCTCTATATCAGCATCACCGGATAAATCCTCCGTGACTATATGGCTGAGATATTTAAATTCTGTGACTTTTTTAGGGCTGTTCCATTTAAAGTCACCGGAGGTATATTATACAAAGTGCTATTTCGGCACTTAAATGTGATCACCTCACTTTTGTTCACATTATATGACACCCATGTGACACAGCATATGACTCACATATCCCCAGCAATTTTCTAAGAGCGCTGATCGATGGACTCAACAAAACCATATTGTCCGCATAACTAAGGTTATTGATAATAATTCCATCTATCGAGCATCCGATATTGACTTTGCTGAGCTCATCAATCAGCTGGTTTATGTATAAGTTAAACAGGGTAGGAGATGTTAAACCACCCTGTCTAACCCCACACTCAAGTGTGTATGCATCCGAAAAAGAATTTCCCCACCTTACTCGATTTGTTTGCGAGTTATACCAAAATTTCAATATATTAATGATTTCTGGTGGTACATTCAGCCTATACAGTTTAGCCCACAGCTTATCATATAGTACAAGGTCAAAAGCCTTAGACAGGTCGAGAAAGGCAGTGTATACAAATGTTTTCCTATCCGTGTAATACCTCACTGTCTGCTTGAGCGCAAGGATTGCACTTTCGGTAAAGAGATTCCGTCGGAAACCAAATTGTGCATCATTAAGTTTTAGATGAACGCCAAGGTGGCGATCAAGCAGACCGTCAAGCACTTTACCTATACCTACCTAGAGAGATAGGCCTGTAGTTAGCTTTATCTGAAATATCGCCAGTTTTATTTTTAACAACTGGCACCACTATACTCTCCATGAGCTCCGCAGGTAAATAGGAATGATGGATACAAAACGCATAAAGCATCGCAAGAATGCGGTATACATGAGGTCCTGCGTACAACAGGTGCTCAACGCCTAGCCCGTCATGACCCGGAGCCTTACCTCTTGCCAAACCTTTTACTACTTGCTTTACCTCTTTAGCAGTGAAATTAAGAGGGGACTCCGAACCACACAGCCCAGCCCCCATCACCTGATGAACTTGCTGTATTGCTGGATGTACTACAAAATGTTCTTTAAACAAGTTCGCTATTTGTTTTGCACCCGTTACAGCATCAATGCTCACAGGGAGGCTCGGCCTTGGATTTAAATTGTGTTGTTTTCCAAAACTTTCTAAAATTTTTGTTTTCATGCTGCTGAGCTATAAGGTCCATAGTAATTTGATCTTTATTATTTTGACAAAATTTTAATTTATTTTTAAAAACACTACTACTCTGTTTCATACTAGTATAGCTAGGTCCAGCCCTTGGCATTCCATCCAACCTCCACAAGTGATATTGTTCACGAGCCTCCCTGTGGGCACTTTTTACATATTTATTCCAGCCCACCACCCATCTACCCTTCCCTCATGAGCCTGTGTCGCTGCTGCCTGAAGGTCTTGTACTAATTTTTGGTACAATTACACCTAACTAATTTTAAATTCCACACACTATTTTTTTATTTTTTTTAAACGTAGCCCCACACTAGGATTTATTCGTCGTGGGTGCGTTTACAAACATGAAAATTCACAAACAAATACCCAGACCGGAACAAATAATTGTGGATCACACAAAGATTTGTCCCGTGCGGGAATCGAACCCGTGACTATTCGACACAGTGGGCGGAGCAGCTCAAGCTCTTAACCACTGCGCTAAATCGTCCGTCTTTGTCAGCATTTCTAGTCAGTTTTGTTTGTAAACAATGAAAATCAAAAACAAACATGAAAACAGGCGAAAAAAAATTTGTTTACTAAGTGTTTCATAAAGCAGGCTGACACAAAACTATTTAGTATTATTACTGACCTGGACAATGTATCTGTGATTCTCAGAATGAGCCATCCTGCATCATTGTCTTACTCTCCAATGTTCAATTCAATATAAATACATGGAGTCTTCATTGTCACAACATTCTCTGCTTTTTTACTATTAGATCTGTGCTAGCACACATCTCATATAAGTTTTGGACTGTAGTGCACTTTTCCCTCTCATTTCATCCAGATCAATGGTTTCAATAAAATAATATCACGCAAATCTTCAATTTCGGTGTTATTTCAGGGGATTGTTAAAAATAACAGAATCAATCAGCGTACCGCACCTGACCCCCACTGAGTTGTACAGGTAGTCAACCGTGACAAGTTCATAAAATATCATGTCCCTATCGATGATAATGTCTTCAACCGGCACTAGATTAGTCCCTCGTTGATAATATCGGCGACCCACAATGCAAACATGTATACAGCGATAAAACAAAGAGGAGAAATCTCAGATTTGGGTCACATGCTGATGGAATAGAATAGTCGCCCAGCTTACTTCGAGATCTGTGATTAATTTTCTACTTTTAAATCTCATTTAAGCATTGAGAAATCTTTCACTCGTATAGTTTAATCAAATTACCGAACACCAAGACTATAATCCGTTAAAAACAACACATTACACACTAAACTGCAGCGAAATCGGTGCCTCCGACAACCTGTTATTTGTCAAACACTACTCTCCCCGCCACACACGTATTCGCACCAGTTGTATGTATATAATGGCAAAATATATCAAAAACGTTTCTATTTCTTACGGAATTTAATTTATATTCACAAATTATATAAGTATACAATTTGTTCAAAGAAATCAAATCTATAGAACCACCATTTTTATTTGTATCCGACTCACAGAACAACAATACTTGATCCGACTTGAATCGTGTATCAATGTCATGTAACGGAGATCAATGTATAAATTGTTACATAAAAAAATTATTGTAAACACTACAAACTTCACTATTGCGGTGTACTTCTTCAATTAAGCGCATTATACATGGTAGCATAGACAAAAACTGACAAACATAGACAAAACATTTTCAGTTTTATTTTTTATAAAATAGATTACTAAAGCACAAAATTGGGACAGTGGTATCTTTGGTAAGAGTAGGCAAGTTTCATTCCAGCGCTTTACTAACGCGCGCTAAAATAGCGTCTGTGTGAACGAGTGGTAAGTGATTCATTGTGCAAGGCAAGGACTGCAGGTATATTCCACCATATTCAAATCCAAAATAGTACATATAAATCACAGACACATTCCATATGTCTATGATAGAACACAGAGAACACAAGGCAAAGATACACAACCCCTTTGGAGTGTACACAATAAAAAACGTATATTACAGATGTCTCCATGTCTGCTGTAATACCTACTTTCTTTATTCGTGTTCACATATCGACAGAGCTCATTTAATTCCTGTCGAGCCGTGCCTTCCAGTATCGCATCTTAATGACGCACTTCATATAAGCTGGAGTCCCACAAAAGCTCAGCTCTTATGGCTCTCGTATTTAGTCCTTACACGAACGACATTGCTCGTTCGAGTGAGGTTCAACTAGCGAACAACGCAAACAGGGGTTTACGGACTCTAGTGCGGTATCGACTAGTGTGAATAGACTCCCATAGAAATGAGGCCTTAATAGGAGCGCCCTCCAGATCGCCGCCAATTCCCTAGGGGAATGATTCAGGAAGTGGCGAATTGAGGTGAACCCCAACAGGAGCGCTGAGTTGGACTTTTCTAGAGCGCGCCCCTCCTAGCACTGTAAAAATTTAGGCCCAGTACCTGTCCCCAAACTATCTAAGGGTGACCCTAAGAGTCACGTGTTGTTCGGCTCCGAAGGACCTATGCACATCCATAACCGCCGGCTTTCTCTACGTAAAATGTCCCATAGGTATAAGGTGACACTTTACAAAACTGGCGTTCGGCCCATACATACAGAATGTAGATATCCATTCCAATCTCAGTCTTGCACTTATTCGCGCCTATATAAAAGAGGTGAAGCCCAGCTTTTTCGCAAACTCGTCCAATCACTCAAACCCCCTAATCGTAGCCACTGCCGACTGCGTACCTGACTCCCCTCGATCAACCGTAATGGCTGCCCGCAGCATATTCTCACCGGCCCGCCCGATGCTCTTAGCTCCCTCCTTTCGGGTACAGATACGGCACCCAGATTTTGGATACCGAACTCGATGATGAGGTAGAAGAATCTCTTGCCACCTGGCCGGCGCAGAGCCGAAGGTCCCGCATAGGGACAGCCAGAGCCGAGGCCGTTTCTCCCTGTGGTGCTTTCGAGCCAGTTGCCCCCTTGCCCTATCAGCTGGAGCATAGGCGTTGCGCGCTCACCGTCTTGCCCAGTGAAGCTGTAATGGCCAACAGCGTAGATCGCCACACAAAAAAATCTTCGACTTCTTGGATGTTTAGACATTTTCTAAATTCAGATGCGTGCATAAGCAAGTACTGTGCTCTATGCTTCGAACCTAAGATAGGATGTACCTTTTGTGTGTGAATGATCTTCGTTGTTGGTCGCAGGGCCTTCACCGTACGAGAGGACGAGCGAGCAACCACTATGCGCCAGCCAGAAGGCCAAGGGGGTAAGTAGCTCTACGGCGCCTCAAGGAGGAACGGTCTCGATTTGGCCTATTACTATGAGGGGTGGTCCCTGTGGACATTATTAAATATTTTTTTTAATTGTACTATGAATTAATTAAAAATTACAAATAAATTAATCTACCTAAGGTACTTTGGAATAACAATGACATTTGGACGTCAAACGCCTCAGTCCCTTCCGTGACTATGGGTGCTGTAGAGAACTTGAACTTAAAAAACCAAAAATGAACGGCGATAAAGTTCGAAGTAATTTAGTTTTTTCATAGTTAATTTTTGCCCAAACTGCGGGTGGCGTATACTAAGGCCCGTATTACAGAGCGTAAATCAGTCGTGAATGTAGTTTTAAAAACTGATTTTCGTACTAAAATGTTGGTTTTAAAACTAGATTCACGACTGATTTTCGTTCTGTAATACTGGGCCCGTATTAGTGACTCACCGTGGTGCTCTATATTGGAAGACGGACAAGTGATTATTTGACCTCGCGAGGTCGGTGTCTTATCTTGTTTGCCGTATTTGTTCCCGAAAAAATAAAATTAAGGGCATTGGGAGGGTCGGTAAGATGATGCCGCGCACGGCGATAGCGGCTGATAGCAGGGGAGTCAGGTGTAGTTGGCGGCGGCTACGATTAGAGGGTTTAAATGATTGGACGTGTTCGGGAAGTAGCGGGTCATCGCCTTTTTAATATACGCGCGAATAGGTTTAAGGCAGAGATCCGAATGGAGGTCAACGTTCCGCAAGTACCACGGAGCACCGACGGCTTTGCGGAGGAATCGGGGCTGGCTTGCTTGAAAATTGTGTCAATAGATGTACTTATAGAACAGAGGAGAGATAATAGGATGCATTCTAAGAATATATAAAGTATATTCGAAATACTTACCTTTGACTCTATTTATCAACTATAGAGCTTCACCTATTTGCGTCCAGGCAGATCCACTTTGTTTTATATTTAGTATCACGAAATAGGGTTAGGTTTGTAAATAAATATTCCTAGTTACGACAATATATAGTCAATGAATACAGCTGTGTCAGGCAACGTTTTTTAAAGAAACGTTTCGACAGTCATCATAATGTTATTTGCAGGTGATAGTTAAAAGCAATGTTTTTAACAAGAGCACGTAAACAAAGATTACGAACCTGGCACCTTGTGTGGTGGGCGTTTATCTTTACAAACTTCTTCCTTTGTAGTATCCTTACTTGTTATTCTATTCTATCCTAAATTATAGGTAAGGTTTTTTGGACCTTTTCGTAACCTATGAAGGTATCTTAAGATTACACAAAAAATACCATAATATCTATGACATATACAATAGAGTATTATTGTTTTTTCTCATTGGGTATGTAAGATAGATTTTTGGAAAAAAACGAAAATAAAATATAATATCTTCAAGCAGGCACGTTCCTTAAAAACGATGCAATGTTAAATAGAGTATTTGTGTTTTATATCTTCTTCTTCTATCTTCTATATATATAAAAATCAATTGCTGTTCGTTAGTCTCGCTAAAGCTCAAGAACAGCTGAACGGATTTATCTTATCTTGGTCTTGAAATGTTCGTGGAGGTCTAGGGAAGGTTTAAAAGGTGAGAAAAAATCGAATAAATGCCGGAAAACCACTAAAACAGCCCTTTTCTTTTTCCCATATAAACGTTTTCTAAATAAAATGTAGAGTCAATTTGAACTTTATTGATATTCAATAAAGTTCATATTAAATTATAATCACTCACTGTTGTCTAAGAAATGTAGGCGTGTGAAGTTAGGAACTTCAAAGAGTCAATTTGCAATTTATTTCTGCTGCACAAAGTTCAAATTCAATCATATCTATCAAAATAGTCTTCGCGTGCGCGTTGGGGGATCTAATTTCGCGTTCCGAAACTGAACAAAAGTGATGATATCGCGAATGCGACCAAATTGTATAGTCACAAAATGTAATAGATCATTAGTAGTACTGATTTTCAATTTTCGCGAAACTTAATTTTAGCGAACTTCAGTTGTTAATCTATCAGATTATTTTGTTTTGTAGTACATGTATAGATTGATAAATATTAAGTTTTGTTACAAATTAAATTTCTGAACGCAACCATAATATTTGACATTAGATTTGACAACCAACGTTTTTGGCGGGAAGTCGAAGAGTGATGTTGTCAATTTGTTTTAATTCCCAAAACTTGTGTTATTTCGACTAATAATGTGTAATGTTGGTGGAATATTAACCATTATGTGTTCTTATACGTGCATGAGTGAAGGTAATTGTAACAAAGTGATAAAACGTGCCTTTTCAACTTCCCTCAAAACGGCCGTCGCAATTGGTATGTAAAGTATCCACCGCTTTACTATCGAGGGTGGGGTCCTTCATTAATTTCATTATCATCGTTATCATCAAATTCATCGGGGAGTCAAATTAATTAAAACAAACACGAATATATATCTCACTGGACACTGGCAAAATACACTTATAATTAGTGTGAAGCCATAACTTGAAGAAGAAGAAGAAGAAGACAACCAACTAATATGTCAATCCATCCTGACGCACTTCAGAACACGGAAAAAGTATTACGATATGGTGTTACGATATCTATGAATGCGCGAGAACTTTCTTTACTTTGGTGATCCTTTGTGATAGTGACATTCCAAGTAATGTGCTCTTTTTTTTTTATATTTTGTGATAGTGACACTTTACTGCTAAGTGAGCGAGAAATTTTCTCACTTTGATTAATTACAATTTACGATGCCGAGGAGTCTTCTCCTCGGACTTAGGTCGTCGCAGTCAATCAAATGTGCGAAGAGCTACCTCACGTGCTAACCGCACTGATGAACAGAGAGAGACAGATCAAGAAAATAGTCGTATTGCTATGTCAGAATTGCGTTATTTAGTGAGTGACAATGAAGTAGATAGGCTTAGAATGCAACGAGTTCGTGCACATCAAACACAACAACAGCAAGCACGACATAATGAAATTGAGCGAATCCGCAGACGCAGTGCTCCTGTGATTCTTGAACGAGCTGCATTCTACTATGATCCAGCAATTGATTATTGTGCCGACAAATCGGTAACAATTGGGGAAATGAAAATAATTTGTAAATATTGTAAGGCGTTAAAATACACTGGTGAATCTACTGGATTATGTTGTGCTGGAGGCAAAGTAAAATTGCGACAATTGGTCCCACCACCAGATCCTTTACTATCTTTAGTTTAGACAAATTTTTAAAAATTACAGATACAAGGTCAAATTTATCACTTACTGGGTGCACTGTTACCACTACCTGATGCAGATTATCAATTTTTACAAATTTATTTTATGGGCAATTCAGATGCGGAAGTTGATAATCGTTGTGGTCACAATCCAACAGTGAAGAGAACCATTGTCCAAGAATTACAAATGTTTCTTCATCAGAATAACAATTTAGTAAACATGTTCAAAATAGCATTGGATCGGATGCCATCTGATAGCCATAATATTATCATTCGAGCTGACAAAACACCTGCCGGTGAACACACAAGGAGGTTTAATTCACCTACCATTGACGAAGTGGCTGTTGTCATTGTGGGAGAAAATTTACAATCTAGAGATATTGTGCTTCATCGTAGGAATAGTGATTTAAAACGTGTATCTGAAACACAGAGGAGTTATGATGCATTACAATATCCTTTGATCTTCTGGCAGGGGGAAGATGGATACCATTTTAATATCAAAATGGTAAATCAAGTAACAGGTAAATAAATTGAACAAGATTAAATAATATTTTTAAATTCAATTCATCTAAGTAACTTATTAAACATTTATCATTTTTGATTGCAGGTGCTGAAACCAACAAAAAAGTTAGTGCTATGAATTTCTATTCTGTTTTGTAAGTAAGCAACATGATGTGTCGAAAATAATAATAAAACTTCATGCTTCATTTAAAAAATGCTTTTTTATTAAATATAGATTTGTTCTGTTTTGTTTTAAGATTATTTTATACAAAAGTTTAGGCCTTTTATTTATCGATTGAGGTAGTACGAAGTCTGCCGGGTCAGCTAGTTTAATATAAAACACAAATACTCTAGTTTTTTTTTTTTTTAAACGTAGCCCCACTAGGATTTATTCCTGTGTCGTGGGTGCGTTTACAAACATGAAAATTCACATACACAAATACCCAGACCGAAACAAATTATTGTGGATCACACAAAGATTTGTCCCGTGCGGGACTCGAACCCGCGACTATTTGACGCAGTGGGCAGAGCGGCTTAAGCTCTTAACCACTGCGCTAAATCGTCCGTCGTTATAATTATAATTTGTAGGTATATTCAGTAAGCAGGTCAATTTGTGACCTGTAATTAAATCTAGGTAGGTTCTACGACTACTAGGTACTCAATATATCAGCTTATGAGAAAAGTACGTACCTGCTGGATAGATATATTATTTATTTATAAAGATATCTATTAATAATAATATACCCACAGTAAATTTAAAAATCTTCATATTTTACACATTTTGAAATAATAATATAATAATAATAATTCATTTATTCGCATAGACAACATTGATCCATTATTTGTTAGTAAGCTTAAATTCTAGGAGTTAGTAGAAATTAATCAAATTAAAACAAATCAAATTAAATTAAATCAAATCAAATTAAAATAAGTTAAATTGATTCACTACTATGCATCTTTTTATTAAACATTGCCAGATAGGGGAGGCAATGTCTTCCGCCACAACCTTCAGTATGCTGTTGGGACTGCACCTCACCGCTCCAACTAATGTTGCCGTCTTTTTCCTGATGATGGCTGAAAAACCATCAGTTTGGTACTGTGCAAACATCTCCGAGGCACTGCAAAACCGGGGTAGTCCCAGCAGCATTCTGAAGATATTGTTATATTGGATACGCAGGGCATCCATCGATCTTTTGGTGTGGCTAACCCACAGATTTCCCGAGTAAAAACCTTGACAGTACGCCTTAAAGAGCGTAATCTTAACGTCGTCAGAGCAACGGTAAAATCTACGGGTCAGCATATTACCTCTGACCGATAGCGCTCTGCGCTCCCTCTCAATATCCATATTGTCTTTAAGGTCGTCGGTAAGAATGTGCCCCAGATATTTGAAAGTTTTTACATGTTTAATATTTACTCCATTTAAGGTGAAAATGGGTAAGGACGGGGTAAAACGCTTACCGGCGGCCCCAAAGACCATATATTCACATTTTTGCACATTGTATCGTAGCCCATGCGCACCAATATATTTCTCACAAACTTTTAACATCTCCCTGATCGATCCAGCACTAGGGCCCAGCAGTACCATATCGTCTGCGTAACTGATGTTGTTAACGCTTATACCCCCTATTCGGCAACCAACATGCATACTGCTGAGCTCCACCAATAGATCATTAACATAGAGGTTGAAGAGTCTCGGTGAGGTCAGCCCTCCCTGTCTCACGCCGCACTCCAGCCCATACGTCTCAGAGAGTGTGTTTGACCATTTTACAGAATTCGTTTGTTTGCAATACCAATACTGTAAAATCCTCACCACCTCCGCGGGTACACCGGTCTCGGCCAGCTTCTTCCAGAGAATATCGTACGAAACAAGGTCAAAAGCTCTGGAGAGATCCAGAAAACAGGCGTATACCGGGGTTTTACGGTCTATATAATATCGGACTGTATGCTTGAGACTCAGTATTGCGCTTTCAGTGGATAGCTTAGGTTGAAAACCAAACTGCGCGTCACTTAACTTAATGTGCTTTTCCAGATAAGAATCAAGCACTCTGTCCAATATTTTTGTCGCTAGGGAGATAGGCCGGTAATTATTCCTGTCCCCAATATCCCCTGTCCCCCTGTAAGTAGGTATTTAATAAAAAGTATTTAAATAGGTAATTACTACAATTTACTCCTCAATAAACGATTCACAGCATAGCATAACCAGAAGTTAATAAATAAATACGGACTATCTCTAAATAACGTAATATTAGCCTAAAGACCTTCACTGCATGACTAAAATCTCTCTGATGATGGCCACGACAACCCCCACAATATGGACCCTAGTAACGCTCGTGACTTTGGTTAAAGCTGGACGTGTACAGCACTTAAGAAATACTTAGATGTAATTTTATTATGTACATACCTGCACATAAAATTATAATTTAACAATAGAAGAATGCTGGGCACCTATGCAGAACATTATTTTTTCCAGTTCTGTTTGTTACATTTGTTCTTGTCAAAATATTTTATGAAATTAAAATTTATGCTCTGATGAAAAATAAAATTTGACATCAATACCAACTACCAGTTTTGTTTTAATCAATGAGGAACTGAACTCAAAAATCTCGGTCCACAGCATCTTACAGTTCTTTGAAAAAAGGAACTAGATGAAGTCTTATGGCTCATCCATGCAAGAAGCCCCTTGCGGATCTTCGACCCGCGTGGGTGGCGGCTACCCTTTTCGCATCGGCGGCGGCGGCGGCGGCGGCGCGACGCTGGTGTATGCGGTCATGCTTCGTCAGGTGGTCGGAGCGACCGAATCTCTTGCCGCACTCCGCGCACCTGTACGGCTTGTCCCCCGAGTGACTCCGCCGGTGCCGCGCCAGCTCATCCGACCGCGCGAACCGCCACGCGCAGCCTTCCCACGTGCATTTGTACGGCTTCTCCCCGCTGTGACGCCGCAAATGAGCGCGCACGTGCGACGCTTTCGCATAAACCTTTCCGCAATCTTCCACCGGACAACGGAACGCACCGAGCTCCGCACAAAACTTCAGCTCCCCCCATGAACGAACTTTCACTGCCATTTTCTCCACACTTCGAGATTTATCCGTCCAATCTATTTCGGATGTTATGAAGTCGTGCGTCTGAAGCGCGCAGCCCGACTCGCTCCTGGCCGGAGAGCTCGTTGCGGACAACTGTGAGTCACTGCAGACGTCATTGTTGAAGGCTTCCTGGAGGTACTCATCGATTATGATCTTGTCCAAGTCGGCAAAATCGAAAACGAGGAACTCTTCCGCAAACTTGGAGTCGTTGTTATTTGAATAACTAGCACCGTTAACGAAATTCTCAGGGTTGAGGTCAATATCACTGAGCTGCCACTCTCTGTCCGAATCCAAAGCCGGAAGCTCAAAATTAACGAGACTCTCAGCTGGAGAGTACTCACAAAATTAAGTCGATCGTTTAAGAGAGAATCCTCCAGAAGCGGACCTATGTCGTCGCAAAGCATTGTCGACCTGCAAATGAAATCCAGCTGTAAAGAAAGAATACAAAAACAAAAAAATAAACATGACTGAAAATAATTATAATTATAGCTACTTACGAGTGTTTCTTTACTTATATGATGGTTTGTCTGCCAGTACAGTGTGGATTGCAAACTTTGGTTTTAGAGAAACGAGCAAAAGTGCGCGTTCGGGATGTTTGTTCAGGATGAGTTATAGACGGGCGGCTGCGGCGCGTCCTAGGGATGGAGTGAGCGTAGTGGCGAGCTCGCCGGACACAAGACGGACGCGATAACAGCGATTGGCGATTATCGGCGGATCCGCGCCTGCACATGTCCCACACCGTCCATCATCGATGCCTGTAACGCTAAACATGGAAAATACGATTATCTCTCGCCGACCTCACATAATCAACATAACCCTGCAATTTGGTGTGTAAAACATGAGCCGTCGTGAACAAGTGCGAACTTTGTTTTTGTCTATATTTTAATATATTTTGCAGTTAAAATGATAAAATAAGTAGAAAGTATCAATTAACAAAGCCGTTTATTGAACATAATTGAGACGTGGATCATTCATTTTCTGTCGTTATCGGTTGTTAGCCCGACTTACCCGCTAGTTCTTTTACCTAAGTTTTATAACAATTATTGTTATAATAATATTTATATACAATTTCCTAATTAGTTTTTGATTTATATTTCCCATTTGATGTGTCTGCATTAGGTACACTAGGTATTAATTTACACGATAACAACTGTAGTACAGTCAGTATAGAAAGTATTTTAATTGGGTCACTTAGGTGGTAGTAGGCCCACCACTACATTTACGGCCATTCGGTACCATTCGGCAGGTAGCAATTATCAATAGTGTTGTAAAAACGCTCGAGTCGGCGCTTAAACGCTTGAGTCGACGCTCAAAATGTTGCTAAGCGCTTGAGTCCCGAGCCGAGTCGCGCTCGAGCGTCGAGCTCAACGCTCCAGTTTTATGGATGATTTTAAGTCACGTTCATACATTAATATTAACTGCGTGAAGTACCTATTAATTTTTAATTAACTTGCTCTTCTTCTTCGTATGTCTCCCTGTCTTTCCGGGTCAAAGTTATTATTAGTTCAAAGGTAGTTTGTGATCTACTTTTCAAACACATGCGGTTCTCAAATTGACCTGAAATTTGGCATACGTATATAAGTTCTGTGGCAATAATATAGTACCTGGTTTGATAATGGTAGATGGCCAATGGGGCTACCTAACTACTTAGGTTGGTTTAGTCTTGACAAGTACTGTCTACTTAAGTACTTACTCAAGTATATAATATAAGCCTATAGTGCCCACTGCTCGGCAAAGGCCTTCTCTCACAAATCGAGGCGAAAGAGATTAAGTCATACTCCACCACGCAGACCCAGTGCAGACTGGTGGAGGCAGGTTTGTGTTACCTGCTGTTGGAATTTATCAAGCCGAGGCTTCAAACTCAGCTTAACGACTACCACATTAAGTGGTAACCGGGACCAACGGCTTAACGTGTCTTCCGTAGTATGGAGACGCTCAAATATGAAAATGCCTGTTGTGCCTAATGACCAATAAATAAAATATATTATACCAGTACTAGTTTCAATATCAAATATAAATCCTATTTAGATTTATATTCGAAGGACGATTTAGCGCTTTAACCCCTCCGCCCACTGTCTAATAGTCGCGGGTTCAATTCCCGCACAGGACAATGTTACACTTTTTTTTTTGTTTCAGTCTGGGTATTTGTGTATGTAAATTTTCATATTTGTTAAGGCATCCACGACACAGGAATAAATCCTAGTGTGGGGCTTTGATTCTTTAATAAAAAAAAGAATTACAATACCATAAAGGTATACCTATAGGTAGGTACCTATATTGGGTTTACAACACATTTTACGTAGTTTCAAAAATCTATTTGTGTGTACTGTACAAATAAAAAAATATTATACTAATAAATTATACTAAAAAATACTGCCTCGTTGATCTAGTGGCAAAGCGCATCGCTTTGTGATCCCGAGGTCCTGGGTTCAAATCCTAGGTCGGACAAGTGTAGTTTTTCTAGCGACAACTTCCCAGTACGAGACCGGAGTCTGGAATTGTGCCCGGTATATGGCAATAGGCTCGCCCCCTAGTACATGGGGCTTAACATCGTCGGCGGAACGTGGGCTCTATTTAGTACACCTCTGCCACCCCCGCTTGGGGAATATAGGCATGACGGTGTGTATGTATTATATTAATGTTGTGTAATGATTCAACTCATTTTGTGTTCAGCTTCGGTCGTAAATGTATTTGCTTTTTACCTATTACTTTGCAAATACAACTTTTAAGTGATTCGTGTAAGGTACAATATGCCCTAGTTTATGTTTATTTTATAATTATAACTATAATAGCAAGCACACCTCGAATCTCAAGACATCGTAAAATGCGCCGACAAGTCCTTTGTCGGCGCGTTTGATGTTTGTGCCGCAAAATTAAGGATTCGTTTACACTAACGTTTCCGTAATAATTTTAAAGAATGTTTGTATGTAATAACATTGGGACGGCGATTTTAAATAGTAGGTGTATAGTATACAGTATACTATATTCCCTTAAGCCCCTACGGGTTAGCAGAGTTATACCTCTGCCAACCCCGTATTAGGATACAGATGTGAAGGTAAGTAATTATTAAATTAAATAATATATTAAATCGTTTGTTTTTATAGTAGGTATCGGTACAATCTTTGTGGGTGGCATACCCAAACCTTGAGTCTACAAAAATTGTATCTTTTTGTCATCCATAACCGGAAATACGTTTTCTAGTGGTATTAGGCTTTCTCAAACAAATTCCATATGCTACAGTTCCAAATACATATATGAAATACGATCACATAATTAAATACCTATTATACCATACAACAAGTACAGTGTGCACGCACCCCATACACGTAGTCGGCCCTTTCAAAGATATTGTTTTACCTATTTTATTCAATAATTTCATTTTCGGCTACTCTTTAAATCTCTCTACTCTTTCGGCACGGCAGAACGCCCCTCCCGCAACCCGCAACCCGCAACTGCCCCGCGGCGCCTTTGGCGGGTGTACACAGACAAATAACTACAACTTGCATAAGTATCAACTTAAAGTCCGCGCCGCCACCAACTTGGCGGACCAGGTTCTCCTGGCCGCGGAATACAGGGACGTCTATGACGTCCTGGCGTCCCTTAGAACCCAACCCCCCCGCACCCAATAATGGATTTACGACCTCCACGCCATAAGCCCCACAACCTATCCCTGGCGTTCTTTAACGCCGATGGCCTTCGCTCCCAGCGAGATCAGGTTGCTGATTTCCTCCGGGATCACCAACTTGATATCCTCCTAGTGCAGGAAACCTTCCTCAAGCCCGCACAACGCGATCCTAGGATCGCAAACTATAACCTCGTGCGTAATGACAGAATCGGCTCCCGCGGAGGCGGTACTCTCATTTACTACAGGAGGTCCCTTCACTGCATCCCTCTCGATCCCCCCGCGCTCACCAACATCGAAGCCTCGGTCTGTCGCATCTCTCTCACTGGGCACCAGCCCATCGTGATCGCCTCCGTATACCTTTCCCCCACTAAATCCGTTCTCAGGAGTGACTTTGAAGCACTCCTTATTCTGGGAAGCGCCATCATTCTGGCGGGCGACTTCAACAGTAAGCACGTGGCCTGGAACGGTCTCACCACTTCCCCTTACGGTAGGAGCCTTGACGCCCTGGTCGACGTTCTCGACTTTGACGTCATCGCACCTATGCACCCTACCCACTATCCTATCAATCCCAACCACCGACCCGACGTCCTAGACATGGCGCTTCTGAAGGGTGTCACCCTACGGCTGCACTCCTTGGAAGTAGTCCAGGAACTCGACTCTGACCATCGAACTGTAGTCATGAGACCCGGTTCCCCCCCTTCCGCCCCTCAGCGACCCAAAAAGTCGGTGGTGGATTGGCATGCGCTAAGCACGGCCTTGGCGGATGCCGACCCTCCCCCCCTCCCTCTCAGCTCGGACTCCATCCCGTCCCCTCAGGACACCGATCAGGCCGTAGATGCCTTCACCGAACACATCCGATCAGCTGTCAGTCGATCGTCCAAGCAAGTCGAGGCGGAAGATCTCTGCCTCAACCGCTTTCGACTGCCGGACGATGTTAGGGATCTCATTCGTTCCAAGAATGCCTCTATCCGAGCGTAAGACTCTTACCCCACCGAAGCCAATCGGGCCCGGATGCGCGCTTTACAACGAGAGGTAAAGCGTCGTGTCGCGGAGGTCCGGGAGGAACGGTGGGGTGACCTCCTAGAGGGCATCGCGCCATCGCATTGGCCTACTGGCAGCTGGCGCGTAGCCTCAAAACCGACTCCACGACTGGCATGCCCCCGCTGTCCCGCCTTTCAGGCGCACCCCCAGCCTTCGACGATGACGAAAAGGCCGAGCTTCTCGCCGACTTCCTCGAGAGCCAGTGCACCCCCAGCTCGCAGTCCGTCGACCAGCCCCACGTCAACGCGGTCGACAGGGAAGTCGAGCGCAGGGCATCCCTACCCCCCGCCGATTCCTTACCTCCTTTCACCCAAACGGAGGTCGAAGATCTCATTATGGGTCTCAAAACTAAAAAATCCCCCGGCTCTGACGGCATTTCGAATCGCGTTCTGAAATGCCTGCCCGCCCAACTCATCTGCCTCGTAGTGGCCATACTGAATGCCGCCATGGCGAACTGCATCTTCCCCGCTAAGTGGAAGGACGCGGACGTCATAGGCATTCCCAAGCCCGGCAAAACTCGCAATCTCCCCGCGAGCTACCGCCCTATCAGTCTCCTGAACTCCCTGGCCAAGATCTACGAGCGCCTACTTCTGGCGCGGCTCAAAGACTTCATAACGTCCAGGGGTATCCTTATCGACGAGCAGTTCGGCTTTCGAGCCAAACACTCTTGCGTCCACCAAGTGCACCGCATCACGGAGCACATCCTCTCCGGTCTCAATAGACCCAAACCCGTCTACACGGGCGCCCTCTTCCTAGATGTCGCGAGGCATTCGACAAAGTCTGGCACAACGGCTTGATCTACAAGCTCTACCAATTGGGTGTGCCGGACAGACTCGTGCTCATCTTACGAGACTTCTTGTCGAATCGCGCCTTCCGTTATCGCGTCGAAATGACGCGCTCCACTTCCCACTCCATCAGTGCTGGAGTCCCACAGGGCTCAGTTCTCTCTCCGCTCCTGTTTAGCCTGTACACGAACGACATTCCTCGTTCGAGTAAGGTGCATCTTGCCCTATTCGCGGATGATACCGCTCTCTACGTCTCGCATAGGAATAAGGGTTTCATTACCAGAAACCTTCAGGCAACCGCCAATTCCCTAGGGAATTGGTTCAGGAAGTGGCGTATTGAGGTGAACCCGGACAAGAGCGCTTCGGTGTTCTTCTCCAGAGGTGCCACCCTGCGCCACTCCCTGCGCCGCCCTAGAAGTAATCTCGGCCAAGTGACCATGTTCGACCGACCCATTCCCTGGGTCAAAGAGGTCAAATATCTACGGGTCACCCTAAACAGTACCATGTCCTTCGGCCCGTACATCAAGCGGGTCTGTCACCGAGCATCCTTTGTGCTCGGTCGTCTCCATTCGTTAATCTGCAAGCGGAGTAAAATGTCCCTTAGAAATAAGGTGACGCTTTACAAAACTTGCCTTCGACCCATCATGACTTATGCGTGTGTTGTGTTCGGGCATTCGGCCCCCTCTCACATCGATAAACTCCAAGTGGTTCAAAACCGCTTCCTCCGTAAAGCCGTAGGAGCCCCCTGGTTCGTACGGAACGTCGACCTCCACTCCGATCTAGGTCTCTAACCTATTCGCGCCTTTATTAAAAAGGTGTCAACACGTCACTTCGCAAACGCATCTACCCATGCGAATCCGTTAATCGTAGCCACCGCCGACTACGATCTCCCCCCGACCCCTGCCGCCACCGCCGGCCGCGACATGTTCTCACCGACCCTCCCGATGCTTTGTCATCCCTTCTTTCCGCTCAGAATACGGGCGACGACGACGACGTAGTAGTAGATCCCCTCCCATAGCCGGCGGTTGACCGGTGCACTTAGTAGTGCACCCGTCCCTCTACAGCGACTGTCCCAACCGAGGGCGCCTCGAAGAGGCGCCCTCGAGTATGTCGCCTCTTGCCCTTCTGGCTGGCTAGAGCGTAGTGGTTGCACGCTCGCCTTTAAGTCCGGTGAAGCTGTAAAGGCCTCGCGGCGAACAGCGTACATCATTCACACACACACACACATCAACTTAAATAAATTTTTACATTTAGGTGTAATTTAAACACACTCTGTTACTGACCAACTCTGATACTGAATCTTGTTACTAATTGGCATATTATTGCACTTGTACTTGCCACAGCGCTGAAGAGCTGCCCTAGATAAATTCTAACAATTACGTGCTTCGTGTTGAAGTTTCAGAGTGCAGCATGCATTTTCGTGTTTATTTTAATTACAACTTACTTTCGTTTATAGTTTTAATTGATTGGAAATTTTAAAATTACATACTTTTTTCATTTATTAAAATTGATGCAAAAATCTTAGTTAAGTACTGGTGGTGGATACGCCTCCGTTACACATTTGGTTCGGAAGTCTAAACTGATTTCGATTTTCGACGATCAAAGCAAAATAAATTATAACGCTTGAGCTCGCAACTCAGCGTTATAGCGCGAGTCTTCAACGCTCCGAGAGCCTTAAAGGCTCGAGCCTTAAACGCTCGAGTCTTGAACGCTCGTAAGCGTCGACTCCGCGCTAAACGCTCGGCGCTCGGCGCTCATTTGTACAACACTAATTATCAAACCCGATCTTAGTATAGGTACATAATATGCCAAGACTATCTATCGCAACTCATGAATGGTGTTTAAGCAGCTTCTTTACTATGTGTCGCAATAGTGTGACACTGTTTTACTACTGTTTACTACTGTTTATAACAGTAGTAAATTAACTCTCATTACAAACTTTTATACGATTTTTTGTTTCATTTATTAGAAAATAGCTTAAATAAGAAACGGCTTCAGTAAATTAACAAATGTTATGTTTAAAGATTTTTATCTTATTAAAATAAAATAAATATTAATTAGAATAGTTGTTTTTACATAATTTTGCATGATCATGCTCGTGGAATTTTCATGAACACACTTTTTTTGGACGCTGGACAAACCCTTTATGGGTACCCGTCCGTGTTTGGAAGAACTATAAGTAATGCGATTATTTAAAAAATGTCAATCTATTATACTCTAATGCCACAGTACCTAGAGATCTGTATCGTTTTTCTTGCACTTATACAAAAAAGTGGTTACTAAGTACATTTTAACTTAATGCATAAAAGGTAGTTCATACTCCACCAGGCGGACCAATGCGGATTGATATGTTCCAACAGTAGGTAACTGTTGGAACATATCAATCCGCAATACCACAAACCGATTCTACGAATCCGCGCTAGATCCGCGTGGTGGAGTATGACATAATCTCTCTCACCTCTATTTGTGAAAGAAAGTAAATTAGCATTCTCAAATCTCTTACAGCAAGCTGTGCTATCCCACCCACCCCATTCGATACCCCCTCATCGGACACATTATTATCTCATTGCTCTAGTAATGTAATGCAAGTAAATAATAGTGCTAGCCCTTACCTAAATAATCCTGTTAGCCAACCGGCCACAAAAACATGCAAAAAACCTACATATCCACAAAAGTCTGTAATTGTTTATTCACATAAAATAGGCCAAGACTTAGGTTCCTTATTATCTAGGCATTTAGATCAGAAAGTAACTAATTTCTGTTCACCTGGGGCCAGTTTAAATCACTTAATTGATAATATTAGTCAAGCTAATTTAGACAAGGACACAACCACTGTTATATTTTATGGTGATAGTTTATCAGTTAGGAGGAAGGACCTGACTAGGGGTATTGAAAAATTATTAGAGCTGCATTCCAAATTAAATAGTAAATTTGTATTCTGTGCCTTGCCATATGCCAGTAACTTAACCATTCAGCAAAACAGGCACATTTATGACATGAATTTATATATTTATAACTTAACACACCGTCATAGTGACGCCATTTTTTATTTTTAACCGACTTCAAAAAGGAGGAGGTTCTATGTTCGGTTTTATGTATGTTCAGCGATATTTCCGTCAATTGTGGACCGATTTTGATATTTTTTTTTGCATTGGGTTCAGTATATCTCCAAGGTGGTCCCATATTAATTTTATTGACATTGGACTTAGAAGATACACCAGGGAACTCCTTAACGACAAACAATAGGCATGTGTAAATTGAGATATTATGGGTATTACGTCAATCCTATAGGTACCCTACTATAGAATAATTCACTGGTCACTTAAAATTGTAAAATAAAAATCTTTTATAGAAAAAGGTAAACCGACTTCAAAAAGCAAAAAAATAAATATTTGAAGTCGGTGCCAAGTAACCGACTGCACCAACCAGCACCGACTTCAAATATTTATTTTTTGCTTTTTGAAGTCGGTTTACCTTTTTTTATAAAAGATTTTTTGTATTGTTTACATCAATACTGTATTTTATAAAAGATTTTTGATATAAATAAATTCATTCGCAAGTTTAGGCTGACAGAAGATACTATGTATCTGCCCTTTACAACTAAACGACAGTTGGCTACATTGTTAGCATTTAATATACAAAGAAATGACGGGGCTATATGCAATATAAACCAAAATATAATGATTGATACTGGCAGCAACATTAGGTTGTGTGACCATAGTCATGACCATAGTTTAAACTAGTAAATGCGACAACAGCTAAGTCAATAGAATTAAATATTTTTCATCAGAATATGCAAGGTTTAGCTGGCAAAGATCTCGAGATAGAATTATTTCTTATGAAATACAACGTCCATTTATTCTGTGTTACTGAACATTGGCTGAAATCTCATTAAAAAAATCAAATATCAAAGTCAGTACACAGTGTTGAGTGCGTTCACAAGAAAAACAGCCATACGCGGAGGGTCTCTAATATTAGTCGCCAACGATATCAAGTGCAAAGAACGCAAGGACATTATGGGTCTTTCTATTGAACGCATTGTTGAGATATCTTGTGTCGAACTGGATAGTTATGTTGTAGCATGCGTTTACCGACCGCCCTCAGGTGATTTTAATACATTTGAAAACGTCATGGAAGAGGTGTTAAAAAAAATTCTGGTATTAAAAAGCAAAGCATTATATGTGGTGACTTCAATGTCAATATAAACGAAAAGTCATCCATTAGCTGTAGACTAATTGATCTTTTTAAATCTTTTAATCTAGTATGCTTGTTTAATGAACCGACTAGAATCACTGCTACGTCTGCTACCTGTTTAGATAATGTGTTTTGCGACTGTGAAGTGTTTGATAAATTAATTATAAATGCTTTGCCCTCAGATCATAGTGGTCTGTTGGTATCAGTACCCAGCCACCTTACACCTAAGTTATGTAAAGTAGGCCGATATCAGATCGACGTATAAACTGTTTTAGGGATAAAGTTTACAATCGCATATCTAATATGGATTGGTTACATAATGATCCCAATTACTTATATCAAAACCTTTTTGATACCATGAAATCAGAATTCGATAATATATTTAAAATAAAAACATTTTCAACGGCCAAAAAAGCAAAGTTTCGTGATTGGGCTACTGTAGGAATTCATAAAAGTAGAGCTAAGATGTATGAACTGTATGATACGAAAACATATAATCAAAACCCAGCTTTCTTGGAATATGTTAAAAACTACTCGAAGACTTTTAGGAAGGTGTGTACTGCAGCAAAGTCTTTATATTATAGCAATATGATCAAAAGGTCAACAAATAAGATCAAAACCACATGGGGTATAATTAACAGTGTATCTGGGAGAACTCAACCACGCGATGATCATATTGAACTTGTAATTAATGATAACATCTTAACAGATGATTTCGATATTGCGCAGACTTTTAATAAATTTTTTAGTGAAATTCCAGTTTATACTACTGGCTCCTTGAACTCCTCTTCCCGAAAAGCTGAACTAATATTAAAAATCAGGGTAAAAGAATGCAATGTCTTGTTTGAATTTAAATATGTGACCCCGACAGACATAATCTTAACCTTTAAGTCGTTAAACATTAAAAACACTGTCGACTTCTGGGGTATATCATTTAAAATACTAGATAGCATAGTAATGGCTATAGCACCTGCGCTGGCGACGATATTTAATAGATTTGTAGAGAAGGGTAGGTTCCGCTCACGGTCGCTTCACAGTATATATACGACAACATAGTGTACATACGTAGGAATATCCATTTATTTGATAAAGTGAGCGACGTTCATAAATTAAACACTAGAAATAAACATAAACTGGTATTACCAATTGTTAGGCTTCAAAAAGTATTTACTTCCTTCGTAGGAGTCGGTATTCGCTGCTTCAATAAGATACCAAAGCCCATGTTAGAGTTGCCACTTGACAGATTTAAAAAGTATATTAAATCTTCACTAATGAGTAAAGGATATTATACACTAAATGATTTTTTAAATGATAAAAATGCCTTTACACAAATTAACTGAAATTTAGAGGAATATAATGTTAAGTGCAGCGTGTCCTGCCCAGCGAGCGTTCATATCGATTTAAAATATTATTCTCGAACGATGTCGCCAGGGTCGTGGATTGGTCATGCTCACTAAAATGTCTTTGCTAGTGGCGGCTCTGTGGAGCGGGTCATTCTTTTCCCTCTAAAATGGTTGAGGAGAGAGATGGCTGCTTCTCAGGTCATACTCGTGAACGGGTGCTGCTGGTGGGGACTGGTCCGTCCCCTGTCCTTTGTCTGACTGAACGTCATTCTTTCCTCTGGCATTCTTTCTATATGCCCGAACCAACGGAGCATGCCCTTTCTCATTCTTTACACCGATACTATCTTTCATACCTACTCGCTGTCTTACTATGCTGTTGCTAATGCGGTCGGTCAGCTTCACTCCGCACATCTTCCGCAGAGCTCACATTTCTACCGCATTTATCCTACTTTCATTCTCCTTCTTACATACCCAGCTCTCGCTACCATATAACAGCGTTGGGACAAGAACTCTGTTATGTATGGCCAGCTGCGCCTTATGGCTTAAGTGCCGGCTCCCGAGTAGCTTTCCCATCGCACCATTCAATCTGTTCCCTGCACTCACTCTTCTCTCTATGTCAGCGGTGTATTTCCCATCCTTACTGAAGCCGCATCCAAGATATACAAACTCATTCACTTGCTCCAGCACATCGTTACCAACCACAATCCTTACATTCCTTACATTCGTTCTGGTTTCTTCCCTTTCAAAAACCATAACCTTGGTTTTCATCACATTCAAGTGTAAGCCAGCCCCCTGGTTCGTACGGAACGTCGACCTCCACTCCGATCTAGGTCTCAAACCTATTCGCGCCTTTATTAAAAAGGCGTCAACACGTCACTTCGCGAACGCATCTACCCATGCGAATCCGTTAATCGTAGCCACCGCCGACTACGATCTCCCCCCCGACCCCTGCCGCCACCGCCGGCCGCGACATGTTCTCACCGACCCCCCCGATGCTTTGTCATCCCTTCTTTCCGCTCAGAATACGGGCGACGACGACGACGACGACGTAGTAGTAGTAGATCCCCTCCCATAGCCGGCGGTTGACCGGTGCGCTTAGTAGTGCACCCGTCCCCCTACAGCGACTGTCCCAACCGAGGGCGCCTCGAAGAGGCGCCCTCGAGTATGTCGCCTCTTGCCCTTCTGGCTGGCTAGAGCGTAGTGGTTGCACGCTCGCCTTTAAGTCCGGTGAAGCTGTAAGGGCCTCGCGGCCAACAGCGTACATCATTCACACACACACACACACACACACACACCATTGATCATGCAATCGTCTTTCATAACTGTGACTAGTATTTGCAGATCAGTGGCTGTTGGCGCTATTTAAACCGCGTCATCTGCATAAAGTAGATGGTTTACCACTAAGTCACCCATTTGTACACCTTCATTCATCGCTTTCAGTCTTTGAAGACTTTTGTCCAGATATATTATAAACAGTCTAGCGCTACACGCAACCCTGCTTGACGCCGATTTTAACGTCAAACCAGGGTGACCTTTACCACCCACCCGTATGCATGCCTTGCAGTCCACATAAGTGGACTGGACGGCTCGCAACAGAGTGCCATCTATACCATACTCTGGCAAAATGTCCCAAAGTCTCTTTCGCACGACTCTGTCAAATGCCTTCTCCAGATCTACAAAACCGCAGAAAACCTTCCGCCCCACTGCCAGATGCTTCTCTACGATGTTGCGGAGTGAGAAGACTTGATCCGAACATCCTCTTCCAGACCTGAAACCCCCTTGTGCCTCGCACAACATTCCAGCGGACTTCACGCGCATTCTCCGTTCAATAATTTTACCGTACACCTTGGCTGCCAAGCTGATCAAACTGATGGCTCTGTAATTGGCGCAGTCATATTGTGAACCCTTGCCTTTATACAAGGGTACTATGACTGCGCGGCGCCAATCTGTAGGGACTCTACCGGTCCTCCAGCAAAGGTTTGCAAGGGCCCGGAAAGCGTCCCGGACGCAAGTTCCACCATATTTGATCATCTCGGCAGATATCATGTCTACTCCCGCAGCTTTACCGTTTTTCATACTTCCTATCGCCCATTCAACTTCTTCCATAGTGATGTCCTCCGTTGATTTTGGTGCCGCAATCTCGCCTTTGGGCACGTCTGCGGCATCAGCATCCGGGACATCTCCATACATTTCTCCAAAATATTCACTCCACCGGTTTAGCACAGCTTGTGTGTCTGCAAGAATGTCACCATCTTTAGATTTTATCCTTTACATTCTGGAGCCTGATGAATCACCTCGAGCCTTTCTCACCTTGCTCCAAAAGAGTTTGGTGTTGTTCTCGAAGTTCTTCGCCAGCCTCTCCTCCTCAAGCATACTGGCTCTTTCACGCTTTTCTTTCACTAAAGTTTTAGTGGCATTCTTGCATTTCCGGTATATTTCTTTCCTCATCTCTGTCATACTGGCATTCAGGTTCAAAGAAGATACATAGTCCTGCCTCGCTTTCTTCTTACTTTCTACGGAGCTTTGAACTCCGCATCCCACCATGCATCACTCTTTGCTGTAATATGCTTCTTTGAGCAACCACATACTTCTTTCGCGGATTCCACCAAACTTTCAGGCTATTCCAGCATTCATCTACATTTGAGTCCGAAGAGCCTGCTGTCAAAAGCTTGTCCCGGACTCTGTCTTCATACATTCTCCTCACGCTCTCATCTTGCAACTTTTCAACCTTTATTCTTTCAAGGTCTCCGAAGGGGATACCCTCTCGCCAGTGCCTCCACTTCCTGAACAGACCACTAAACCGCGCAAATACGAGATAGTGGTCTGATTCCAGAGTGGGGCCTCTATACGCACGCGTATCTTGTAGCTTGCTTCGGAGACGCTTATCAACCAGGATTAGATCTATCATGCTTTTTTGTTCATTCCTTCTCCACGTATACATATGTATACGTGGAGAAGGAATATCGTATTAGACACAAGGAGACACTTGTGCTGGAATATCGTATTAGACACAAGGAGACCCCTTTCCAAACAAACATCTACAATGAGCTTACCTGCATCGTTCACTCTCTTATCACCATAAGGACCCAGAGCAGCGTCGCAAGTTTTCCGCCTGGTTCCTACCCATCCGTTCAGATCGCCACACAAAATCACCTTTTCGTTAGCCTCAGCCAAATCCAGAACTTCCCTGACATTATCCCAAAACTTCTCAAGGTCCTGGGGTGTCGACGAGCTTACGGGAGCATATGCTGCGACCAAAAATACTCTAGTGACACCCAGTTTTAAACGGACCCAGAGAAGTCTCGCATTGCACAGGCCATAATCTCTCACTCCAGAGGCCAGGCGACGGGACAGCAAGATACCCACCCCCATGCTGGCACGACTGCTCTGCGGTACCCCAGACCACAGAGCCATCGTTCCATCAGGAAGATCACAGGTTTCACTGCCCCTCCGCTTAGTCTGTTACACACAGAGCATCCAGGCGTCTCTCTTTCATCAGATCAATCACCTCATGCATCTTATCTTCCATACCACCTCTTACATTCCAAGTGCCTATTCGGCACTCTGCACCCCACGACTCGCCAGCGCTATTCTCGCTCCTCTTTTATTTTCCATTTTCATTGATTTAATAACTCAAGAACTTCAGTGCACGTATCATCTGTACGCTGATGACTTGCAATTGTACTCGCAAAGTAGTGTGGATAACATTGCTGGTATTGTCGTCAAACTAAATCGTGACCTAGAGGCTATTAAGAATTGGTCCGACAGGTTTGGAGTCACGGTGAATCCTACAAAGTGCCAAGCGATTATAGTTGGAAGCACTAGGCTTATAAGCAGGGTCGATGTTGGTTCTTTGCCTCCACTTAAATTCAACGGGATAGTTATCCCCCTGGGCTCTAGCGTTAAGGATCTCGGTTTGCATATTGACACAACACTTAGCTGGCAAACACAAGTCACGGCTGTCGGTCAAAAGGTTACCGGAACGTTACGATACCTGTATCGATTGAAAAACTTGCTTCCCAGCAACACGAAAGCAATGCTTGTACAGTCCCTGATATTTCCTATCTTTGCCTATGCTGATGTGTGCTATTTCGACCTGAATGCAGATCTCAATAAACTAGACCGCCTACTTAATAACTGCATTCGATTCGTCTTCAATTTGCGTAAATATGATCATGTGTCGGAGCATCGATCACTATTAAATTGGTTGCCTATTCGGAAGCGTAGAACTCTGAGGGCACTGGCAACTTTATTTTCTATCCTTTATTCTCCAGTCTTGCCCGCTTATCTTACTTCACAATTTCAGTATTTATGCTCTAATCACGATAAACATCTTCGCTCTTCTGATAATCGTCTTCTTCAGTGCCCCCCTTATACTACTGATTTCATTCACTCTTCCTTCTTCGTCCAGTATATCCTTCTCTGGAATGCTTTGCCTTTGGAACTCCGAATGGCAACCAATCGTCCGTCCTGGTTGCAGGACTATTTGCATTAAAGGCTGGATTCTCCTGAATGTTAGTTGTTCCTTGTCGTTATGTCGCACAGTTCTAGTTCATGTATATATTGTAAAATTATATATGTATGTATATATTTGTGGTATATATAAATATATATTATGTATATGTATCGTTATATATAATATGTATTTACTAAGTGTTATAAATAGGTAATTAGTTGTTATTTATATTTATTAATATAACTTTTTTTTCCACTTGTATAATCTCGCACCTACCAGACTTGTCTCACACCACCCGAAGGTAGACTGGCAGAAAATGCCGTAGGCATTAAGTCCGCTTATGTACATTAGTGCATTAAGTATAAATAAATAAAATACATAAATGGATGACAAAGCATCGGGGGGATCGGAGAGAACATGTCGCGGCCGGCGGTGGCGGCAGGGGTCGGGGGGGAGATCGTAGTCGGCGGCGGCTACGATAACCGGATTCGCATGGGTAGATGCGTTCGCGAAGTGACGTGTTGACGCCTTTTTAATAAAGGCGCGAATAGGTTAGAGACCTAGATCGGAGTGGAGATCGACATTCCGTACGAACCAGGGGGCTCCTACGGCTTTACGGAGGAAGCGGTTTTGAACCACTTGGAGTTTATCGATGTGAGAGGGGGCCGAATGCCCGAACACAACACACGCATAAGTCATGATGGGTCGAAGGCAAGTTTTGTAAAGCGTCACCTTATTTCTAAGGGACATTTTACTCCGCTTGCAGATTAACGAATGGAGACGACCGAGCACAAAGGATGCTCGGTGACAGACCCGCTTGATGTACGGGCCGAAGGACATGGTACTGTTTAGGGTGACCCGTAGATATTTGACCTCTTTGACCCAGGGAATGGGTCGGTCGAACATGGTCACTTGGCCGAGATTACTTCTAGGGCGGCGCAGGAAGTGGCGCAGGGTGGCACCTCTGGAGAAGAACACCGAAGCGCTCTTGTCCGGGTTCACCTCAATACGCCACTTCCTGAACCAATTCCCTAGGGAATTGGCGGTTGCCTGAAGGTTTCTGGTAATGAAACCCTTATTCCTATGCGAGACGTAGAGAGCGGTATCATCCGCGAATAGGGCTAGATGCGCCTTACTCGAACGAGGAATGTCGTTCGTGTAAAGGCTAAACAGGAGGGGCGAGAGAGCTGAGCCCTGCGGGACTCCAGCTCGGGTGGAGTGGGGAGTGGAGCGCGTCATTTCGACGCGATATCGGAAGGCGCGGTTTGACAAGAAGTCTCGTATGATGAGCACGAGTCTGTCGGCACACCCATTTGGTAGAGCTTGTAGATCAAGCCGTTGTGCCAGACTTTGTCGAATGCCTTCGCGACGTCGAAGAAGAGGGCGCCCGTGTAGACGGGTTTGGGTCTTTTAAGACCGGAGAGGATGTGCTCCGTGATGCGGTCGCAGGAGTGTTTGGCTCGAAAGCCGAACTGCTCGTTGATAAGGATACCCCTGGACACTATAAAGTCTTTGAGCCGCGCCAGAAGTAGGCGCTCGTAGACCTTAGCCAGGGAGTTGAGGAGACTGATAGCGGACGGGCGGTAGCTCGCGGGGAGATTACGAGGTTTGCCGGGCTTGGGAATGCCTATGCCGTCTGCTTCCTTCCACTTAGCGGGGAAGGTGCAGTTCGTCATGGCGGCGTTCAATATGGCCACTTGGAGGCAGATGAGTTGGGCGGGAAGGCATTTCAGAACGCGATTCGAAATGCCGTCAGAGACGGGGGCTTTTTTGGTTTTGAGACCCATAATGAGATCTTCGACCTCCGTTTGGGTGATAGGAGGTAAGGAATCGGCGGTGGGGAGGGATGCCCTGCGCTCGACTTCCCTGTCGACCGCGTCGACGGACTGAGAGCTGGGGGTGCACTGGCTCTCGAGGGAGTCGGCGAGAAGCTCGGCCTTTTCGTCGTCGTCGAAGGCTGGGAGTGCGCCTGAAGGGTGGGACAGGAGGGGCGACCACGATGGGCTAGTGCCCAGTGAGATAGATGCGACAGACCGAGGCTTCGATGTTGGTGAGCGCAGGGGGATCGAGAGGGATGCAGTGAAGGGACAGAGCCCAAGTGTGGGAGAGTTATGCTTAATAAATAATTATCAGTATTTTGGGAGGCCCTTGCGCCGTACCTCTTCCTTGCATTAGTATTTATTTCTTTATTTATAAGCAACTTATATTAACAGTCAATTCTACACATATAAGTTAGTATTCAGGTCGATCATCAAGCAGCGTTGAGCTGGATCAGTTTGAGATGACGATGTCTTAGTGGTCTCGTTTTGAAAATATATGTTATCCCCTCGGAAACGATGAGTTATAGGTAGGATATCGTTACAAAATATATTATTTTTTAAATAATATTATGTCATTGTTGAGTTCTCCCACGGAATACAGAAGTGCCTATTAGTCTTTTTTTCTCCTGTGAGTTCTCTTATTATCTACCTAAAAGAAGAATATAACTAGCGTAACCTTCCGTCTTTACCTACCGTTAGCGAGTGCAAACACATGGATCTAGATGAAAAGATGGCACGAACGGAGATTTAAAATTTGATCCCGTGACTTCATATTTACAGAGCAATCGTAGGCAATATATTAGATGTGACTGATATTTATGTATTGTTTAGTAGAATGAGTCTTGTAATTCGTCATGTAACATCCGGCCGGAAACAGTATTTCGGAAGTTTACTACTATCAAATCCATGGTAAAGCCACTATGGAATTCGTACATTCATCATTTTTATCACTCAACAGTGGCGTAGCGTGCCTTGGAGGGGCCCTGTATCAAAATATTTGTTGGGGGCCCAAATGAAGGGTAAAGATTTCTCACAAAAGAAACAAAAATGCTTGCATTAAATTAAAATAAATATTTATTGATTATAAGTTATCACTTCCTACTAGAAACTGAGCCAAACAATTCAAATTAAATATACACTTTTCTTGCCTTTTTTTCGGCAAATTGATTCATTAAATTATCGATAGCTGATGACGATTTCAGATTTTCTAAAATTTCTGCCTCTATAGACAATAGTGACAAGTCTGATAGTCGTTCCTGTCCCATCGAAGTCCTTAGGTAATTTTTTATCAGTTTTAATTTTGAAAAGCTTCTTTCAGCTGTTGCGGTTGTAACTGGAAGGGCCAAGAATAGAAAGCATGCTGTGACTACCTCCGGAAAACTGGATGCAAGGCTATTGAATTTTAAAATTTTATTTAGAATTTTTTGAATTTCAGATTTTAAGCATGTTTTCAGAGCAATTAATTGTTCATAAAGATTAACTGAGATGTCTTGACTGTATTTAGCCGACAGTTTTCCGGAAGCGTTTTTATCACTTCGTTTGAAGAAGATAGGAGTGTCTCCGGTTGTAATACTTCGAATATATAACTCAGGTCACAAAGGCTCTGAAATCTTTGTTTAGTTTAAGAAATTAATATATCTAAACAGCAATAGTATACATTGACCTTGAAATATGATTCCGGGTCTGAAATTCTCTCATCTTGTGATAACTCATCAAAAAAAAGCTACGTTATCTTTCGCCTTTTATTTTTAAAAACAGTTGTTACCCCCCACTCTTTCGCTAAATCTCTGGACTCATTTAGCAAACCATTGAATGAATTTTGATTTTTCCTTTAGGATGATTTTTATGACAGACTTGGTTTTACGTATTGGCTTATGGCTTAAACTTAAAATTGCGTGGGTAAACGCGTAACTGTGCATACACGTCGCCGTAGTTTTTGTAAATATCACAACAAACACTGTTAAATGTGCAAGTTGTAATGTGGTTATTGATGAAATGTTGGCTTTTATAGCCAATAAAATTGATGTGATGGATCAGGAAAGTTTGATGCGAATTTGTGTATCATCCTTTGAAGTGACTGAGGTGGAGAAATCGAAAAATTTACTGTTTGATGCTGGCTCTACCGACATTAGGAAGATAAGGAGGAGAAACAAAAGTCAAGGTAAAATACAGAGGGATCTTGAAGATATTATAACAGTACTTAAAAGCTTAGATCCAGATACAATTCCAATATTTGTAGCGAAAGAACTGCACAAACTACCCCCTTTGACTTTTGATCATTGTGATGTTTCTTCGTTATTGAAAGATATACTTCTATTAAAGACACAAGTTGAGAATACTAAGAGCACATATGTCACAAATGAACAACTGCATGCCTTAGAGGCAAAGCTTCACTCATATAAACACGATTCCTTAATAAATTCTTCTATTCAGAATAAACGCAATAGATTAAATCTTGTAAACACACGCTCGCGCTGTGCAAATGTGCTAAACAGTGGACCGATGGCGATTGGTTCAATGCATAACTTAGCAAGCGATCCTACCTCACAGCTGATTCAAGTAAATGACCGAACCCCCACTACGAGTGCGTTTACTGAGCGACCGGTTTGCAACGATGAAGTTTGCGAGGTCGGTGGCAGCGCTCCCTCTGTTTGTAATGATAAGACGCCCGCTAGCGCATGCAGCGCTGTCCCCGCTGTTGGCGGTGTCACCATGGCGTGTGAGTTGGTGACGTCGCCCTTAAATAAATCAAGCGTATGTCGGCATGAAGGTGCGTCAGAGAACTTACAATGTAACAATGCGGTGAATAGAACTAAAAATGTAAACATTGCCATAAGTAGCAGTAGTCAGTGCACTAGGTCACCTAGTATGCATGAAATGCAGATAAAAATGCCTATTATGAGACCTACATATGCAGATTTTGGAAGTAAGAAAGGCTTATGGTATGTGCCGGAACAAGATGAAGAGTGGAAGACTGTACAAAAAAAGCGTTTGAGAAATAAATTAATTATGAATAAAGGCAAGGCATGTCTGGACGAAAATAGTAAATTTAAGGCTGCTAACGTGAAAATACCGCTTTTTATCACTAACGTGCATAAAGATATCATTGAGAATGATATTGCAGAGTATATTCTGGCCAACACTCAAGAAAAAGTATCACCAATTAAAATAAAAATGAAGCGACAGCGCAGCTATAACGCCTTTAAATTATTTGTGAGCAAAAGCACGCTGCCAACTTTTCTTGATGATAACTTCTGGCCTGTTGGGATTTCGTTTAGGCTATTTGTAAACAAGGTTAGTAATAACCAGGCCACACACATAGGTGGTGATGAAAGGCGATCTTCAAACTAACTATATGGATAGTACACCCTATAAGAGGTTAGTCTCATTTAACTGTAGGTCGTTTAATGCCCGGTTCCTATATTCTAAAAACGGATCGTTTTTGTTACGGCCAGTAACTTTTTCTACCAGGCGTAAGTCAAAACCGTTCCAATAAAAACGTCTCGTTGAACAATTTAACTAGCGGATTATTACTAACGAATGGGAGGGTTACCAGAAACGACTCGTAAGCTTAATGTATGGCAGGGATGAAATATGGTGTTCCTATATTCATTTTGAATACGTCAGTGAACTGTCAAATTTACCACTCGTAGATTGTTTGGATACCAGTCGATTTCGGGCGGTTTTGTCTGGGAATTGTTTTGTTCGTGTGTGTGTGTGTGTGTGAATGATGTACGCTGTTGGCCGCGAGGCCTTTACAGCTTCACCGGACTAAAAGGCGAGCTTGCAACCACTACGCTCTAGCCAGCCAGAAGGGCAAGAGGCGACATACTCGACAGGGACTTGGGACAGTCGCTGTAGGGGGACGGGTGCACTACTAAGTGCACCGGTCAACCGCCGGCTATGGGAGGGGATTTACTACTACGTCGTCGTCGTCGCCCGTATTCTGAGCGGAAAGAAGGGATGACAAAGCATCGGGGGGGTCGGTGAGAACATGTCGCGGCCGGCGGTGGCGGCAGGGGTCGGGGGGGAGATCGTAGTCGGCGGTGGCTACGATTAACGGATTCGCATGGGTAGATGCGTTCGCGAAGTGACGTGTTGACGCCTTTTTAATAAAGGCGCGAATAGGTTCGAGACCTAGATCGGAGTGGAGGTCGACGTTCCGTACGAACCAGGGGGCTCCTACGGCTTTACGGAGGAAGCGGTTTTGAACCACTTGGAGTTTATCGATGTGAGGGGGCCGAATGCCCGAACACAACACACGCATAAGTCATGATGGGTCGAACGCAAGTTTTGTAAAGTGTCACCTTATTTCTAAGGGACATTTTACTCCGCTTGCAGATTAACGAATGGAGACGACCGAGCACAAAGGATGCTCGGTGACGGACCCGCTTGATGTGCGGGCCGAAAGACATGGTGCTGTTTAGGGTGACCCCTAGATATTTAACCTCTTTGACCCAGGGAATGGGTCGGTCGAACATGGTCACTTGGCCGAGATTACTTCTAGGGCGGCGCAGGGAGTGGCGCGGGGTGGCACCTCTGGAGAAGAACACCGCAGCGCTCTTGTCCGGGTTCACCTCAATACGCCACTTCCTGAACCAATTCCCTAGGGAATTGGCGGATGCCTGAAGGTTTCTGGTAATGAAACCCTTATTCCTATGCGAGACGTAGAGAGCGGTATCATCCGCGAATAGGGCTAGATGCGCCTTACTCAAAGGAGGAATGTCGTTCGTGTAAAGGCTAAACAGGAGCGGAGAGAGAACTGAGCCCTGTGGGACTCCAGCACTGATGGAGTGGGAAGTGGAGCGCGTCATTTCGACGCGATAACGGAAGGCGCGATTCGACAAGAAGTCTCGTAAGATGAGCACGAGTCTGTCCGGCACACCCAATTGGTAGAGCTTGTAGATCAAGCCGTTGTGCCAGACTTTGTCGAATGCCTTCGCGACATCTAGGAAGAGGGCGCCCGTGTAGATGGGTTTGGGTCTATTGAGACCGGAGAGGATGTGCTCCATGATGCGGTGCACTTGGTGGACACAAGAGTGTTTGGCTCGAAAGCCGAACTGCTCGTCGATAAGGATACCCCTGGACGTTACGAAGTCTTTGAGCCTCGCCAGAAGGAGGCGCTCGTATATCTTGGCCAGGGAGTTGAGGAGACTGATAGGGCGGTAGCTCGCGGGGAGATTGCGAGGTTTGCCGGGCTTGGGAATGCCTATGACGTCCGCCTCCTTCCACTTAGCGGGGAAGGTGCAGTTCGCCATGGCGGCGTTCAATATGGCCACTAAGAGGCAGATGAGTTGGGCGGGCAGGCATTTCAGAACGCGATTCGAAATGCCGTCAGAGCCGGGGGCTTTTTTAGTTTTGAGACCCATAATTAGATCTTCGACCTCCGTTTGGGTGATAGGAGGTAAGGAATCGACGGGGGGGAGGGATGCCCTGCGCTCGACTTCCCTGTCGACCGCGTCGACGTGGGACTGGTCGACGGACTGAGAGCTGGGGGCGCACTGGCTCTCGAAAGAGTCGGCGAGAAGCTCGGCCTTTTCGTCGTCGTCGAAGGCTGGGGTGTTTTGTTCGTTTGGTTTCGTGGTGTTGTTTAATATATAATGTCGAGTTCCGAAAGTGATAGAGAAGTGTTCATGATATTAGATTCGAGTGATTCTGATTCAGATGAAGATACACGTCGTCATAGAGTTTACAAACACAGAATTAATTATTTTTCGACGTTAGATTGTGCGGAGTTTCAATTGAGATTTCGGCTAGATAAACCATCTGTTCAACAATTATTATTTGAAATTTATCCTGTTTTAAGAGTAAAAGGAAATAGGTTGGTATTATAAATACCTCAACTGAATTGTTTACTTAACTTATATGAGTGTATACCTAGTTTATTTCATATTGAATACGTTTTGTTTTAGGAATCATGGGATAAGTCCTATAAATCAGTTATTGTTGGCTTTAAGGTTCTATGCTTTAGGAACAATGCTTCTATCAGTAGCAGACTTTATTGGTGTATCAAAAACATCAGCTTGTCGCATAGTGAGAGATATCAGCTATGCAATAGCCCAACTATATCCCAAATATATTTATATGCACACGAATACAGAGCAAGACTTTTATTCCATTTCTCAATTTCCTCGTGTGCTTGGTGCACTTGATGGTACACACATTAGAATTCAATCCCCATGTAAGTACTACCATGTTATATTTATTATAATTAAGTAAATGTCTCTGAAAGTTAAGATGTGTGAAAACTACTACAGTTACTAAATAGAAATATCCCTGTCATTGAAGTTATAAGCTTGTTAGGTATCAGTATAATTATTAATATTACAGGTTCTGAGATTGGAGAAGAGTTTAGAAACCGAAAAGGTTACTTTTCCCTCAATGTGCAAGCTGTGTGCAACGCTAATTTGTTATTTATGAATGTGGTGTCTCGATGGCCAGGGTCTGCTCATGATGCCACAATATTTAACAATTCTGTATTAAGAGGTAAATAGTGACATAGATAATAGGTTTGTATAATGATAATTTTATGGATACTCAAACTATACTAATATACCTACTTCATTTACTTCAGCTCAATGTGAAAGTGGATTATTTGGAAATAAGTGGTTACTTGGAGATAGCGCTTATCCTTTGAAGCCATACCTTTTGACACCTTTGCTGAATCCTCAAACCCGTGGCCAACAACTTTATAATGAGGCCCACATTCGGACTAGAAACTGCATTGAAAGGTTAGTTAACTACTGAATTTAATTTGCACAATCAAACTAAAAATTATAAATAGGTGTAATATAATATTATTCCTACCAACTAGCAGTTGTTATGTAATTTTAAGTAATATATTTTGATTTCAGATGCTTTGGTGTCTGGAAACGCAGGTTTCCAGTTGTGGCTTTAACAATGCGTTTAAGTCTTTTAAGAGCAAACGCAGTAATAACTGCAACTGCTGTACTACACAACATTTGTCGGCTTAAAAACCTAGAGGATGTACCACCAGAAGTAGAAATTCCTGATGTTGATACAGTACCAGCACATGATAATGTGGATGTATCATTAAGTACTGAGAGAGAAACTTTGATTGCAGAATACTTTAACAAGTAATAATTATAAAATTTTACTCGATGCCTTATTATTCAAGTCTAAATTTATTTAATAATTCTAATTATTTTGTTTATTTTCAGCTTATCATAAAGCAGTGTCTACATCCTGAAACTTTAGTATAGAAATTGGTACCTTTTGTAACCTATAAATAAATTAATGATATTTTTATCAATACATCCAAATATGTTTAAGGTATTAAAAAAAGGTCTTAGAAGAAATATTTTATTTGTTTGTTTTTTACCTTATACACTACATAACAAATCTTTGACACCTAAATTACATGAGAAATAAAAAAAAATACTAATTATTTATTATTAACAAAATCAAATACACATGCAAATATCTCAATTTCCTTACTAGCTAGCTTATTTATTATAACAAAATAAAACACAACATATCATTTCAATTTTCCTTATTAGCTAACTTTTGTTTCAAAATCTCTATTTCTAATTCTAATTTTTCTGTTTTTTTTTCGTAATACTTTGCAATGGCCAAGTTGCACTGAAGGCGCCCATCATCAGTTCTTTTCTTTTTTGCTGAAATACAAAAGTTAATGTAAATAGGTGTAGCAGAAGGGTACTATATCTATATATATGTGTGAGATATAACCAGACTATACCTTTGTTCCTCAAAGATTTATCTATGCTTGGCATTCCGAAAAATATCCGTTTCTTAACAGTACTTTCAGGTGTATAATTACTGCACTCGGAATGTACATCAGTTTCTTTTATCTGAACTGAAATGTGAAATAAGCTATAATAGTAGTTACTGTAGTTAGTTCATTGGAACACCACATTAACTAAAACTAAACAACTTCATTGTGGTGTTGTGTTTAACAGAGATTATCACATGTTTGTTTGATATATTTGTCATTGTAAGACAACTTATGGTATTGCATGTTTCGCAAATAAATAAATACCACCACTTAATTAAGAACAATACTAAAAATGGTACAAAAAGCTTTGGATAAAACGGAATTACCTTCAGTTGGACTTTGCAATGGAACCAAATTATTTTGCTCAATTGTCTGTTCCTCTATCTGTATTGGGTCTATTTGTAGATCCACCACCATATTGCCATAACCTGACCCATCACCACCAAATGAAACATCAAACCCACAACATGTAGATCCCAAAAGAGTAGACACCTTTTCCAAGATTTCATCGGGTGGAATAAAATCTGGTTTGCCACCACCGGTCTAAATAAAAGCAAAGCAAATATCAAATTTAATCCAGATTAACATTACCATGATATACACCTATATAATAGTTAGATAATTGTATTATAATGAATATTTTTAGTGTAATAAATATGTATGGTAATTATTTCCTTACATACCTTTAATAGGTATGTAAGGGAATAACCTGTTGGAACTTTGTTCTCTCTGCCTACCCCGCAAGGGATCTGGCTTGATGGTATAGATAAGGATTTATTCTTTATCCAAACTCTCTGTTATATATAGGTAGGGTACCTATGCCTCTCCAACTGTGTAAAAGAAAAAAATACATATATTGCTGTATTACCTTTAAATGATTTAATCTTATTGATTGGGCTCTCTTTCGAGCTGCCTTTTTTAAATTATCCCATTTTAATTTTAACTGGTCTTTGCTTCTGGGAATAGAACCACATTTTGCATTAAATACACAATACAATTTGCATTTGCATAAAAGTTCACTCAGTGATATAAGAGGACTATGCAAGCAAGCTAGTGTAGTTGCGCTGCAGGAGCATTGCTTGCTGCCACACGATTGAATGTTAAACACGGTAGATGACGACTTCGCGTGCATTGGGACTTCAGCTGTGGATACATCGGTGGGAGTGCTACGAGGCAGACCCTATGGGGGGGTAGCCTTACTATGGAGAAAAAGCGACTTCCAGTCGGTATCTATCATTGAGTGCAATGATGTGCGGTTAGTGGGCATAAAAGTTACGCTAGACGATAAATGTGTGATAATATCTAGTGTTTACATGCCAACAGATACGAATGATAGAGATAATCTAATGGAGTTTACGCAGTGCTTAGGTAAATTAAGTTCTATAGTGGATGAAAATGCTGATTCGGATGCTATTTACATGCTAGGCGATTTTAACGCCCATCCTAGTGCTCGTTTTGGTGACAAACTGTTGCAGTTCTGCGACGACCAAATGTGGGCGTGTATTGACATGGATGTGCTAGGCCTTGAGTCTGGCACGTTCACTTGTATTAGTGATGTACATGGATGTGCGAGATGGTTAGACCATTGCGTGGTCACTAGGGCTTCGGAATCGTCTATTAAACATATATGGGTGAAGCTTGATACGGTATGGTCTGACCATTTCCCACTTTTTATTGAATGTGACCCGGGTAAGTTAAGTGGTAAGGACCGTAAGGATTGTACAAACCAGGCATCATTGTTAAATAAGGTAGTTTGAGGAGAGCGAACCGCTGAACAGGTTGAGGCTTACCATCAATTATGCCATTCTCGACTAAGGGAAGTTGACTTTCCAGCTGAGCTCTCTCAGTGTTGTGACAGAATGTGCTCTAATGATAGACACAGACGTATCTTGGATTATATGTACTCGGAAGTTGTTACTATTCTGTCAGAGGCCGCGTCATATACATGTAAACGTATAGGGGTGCGTAGGAGAGGAGTTTGCATTGCTGGGTGGAATAAGCACGTAGCAGCATTCCACAGAGAGGTCAGGGTTAAGTTTTTGGCCTGGATTAATGCTGGCAAACCGAATTACGGGCACACGTATGAAGAGATGTGTGAGAGTAGGAAATCATTTAAAAAACGACTAAAATGGTGTAAAGATCAACAAGACCAGATCAGAATGGATATTCTTGCCGCACATCACTCCGCCAAAGACTTTTAAACGCTTTTGGAAAGACACAAACAAAATGAATGTAAAGCCTGGCCTCCCTGTGAGTGTCGATGGGGTAACTGATCATAAAATGATTGCTAACCGTTTTAAAGATCACTTTAGGGTAATACCAGGAGCTGGTCAAACTGGATGCGAATTGCTCTGTGGTGAGGCTGGCGGTTCGGAACGAACTGTAAGCTTTACTACGAATAAAGTACGGAAAATTAGTCTTTCCTCAATTGAAATTACCGTAGAAATGATCAAAAATCAACTTCTTAAGCTTGATCCTACTAAATCAGCTGGCCCGGATCATATCTCACCTAAGCTTTTGATCAACTGCTACACTTCAATTGCAACTCCTATCTCTCTTTTATACAAAAAGTCACTTTCTCGATGCACTGTCCCTCACATCTGGAAATCAGCCTTTATTACTCCTGACTATAAAAAAGGCTCTAGGCTCGAAATTACCAACTATAGACCGATTTCCAAACTCTGTATTCTAGCAAAAGTATTTGAAAAAATTGTCTACAATCAGGTCTATGCAGCCTTAAAAAATTCCCTTAGCCCGACTCAACATGGTTTTCTTAGAGGACGATCGACGATTACCAATCTTGTTCTTCTAAACGACTACATAACTGAAGTTATGGATAGGAGCGCTCAGGTCGATGTCGTTTACACAGACTATAGCAAAGCCTTCGACCGTATTGATCATAAACTACTCTTATACAAGCTTCTTAACATTGGAATCTGCGGAGATCTCCTTAGGTGGTTTTCGTCGTATATCGAAAATAGGTCACAAGCTGTTGTTTTAAGCAATTACATATCCAGTTGGGTGCCGATCCCTAGCGGTGTACCACAAGGCTCTTTGCTAGGCCCATTGCTGTTCATTATCTACGTAAACGACATCGACTCTTGCTTCCACTCTACTCGCTTGCTTTGTTTCGCCGACGATATGAAGATATTCTCCTCCATATCTTCGACGGAAGATATACAGGCACTTCAGTCGGATCTTTTACGGCTGGATAACTATTGCCAGAAGAACAAATTAGACCTAAACCCACTTAAATGCTCGGTTGTTAGTTTTAGTCGTAAACGCCATCCCATTCCGACAATTTATAAACTGAAAGGACAGGCGGTCATAAACAGTAATATAGTTCGGGATTTAGGTGTTAACCATGATTACAAGCTTTTGTCTGATCAACATATTGATAAAGTTGTAGCCAGAGCGACGAAAGCACTAGGTTTTATAATGAGATTATCTAGCTCCTTTAATCAAGCAAAAACTCTGAAAATCCTTTACTGCACTTACGTTAGGAGTCACCTAGATTATGCTTCACAAATCTGGAACCCTTGCTATGACAAATATGTTGATCGAATTGAACAAGTACAAAAGCGATTCATTAAATATCTATGCTTTAAACTGAAAATTCCTTATCACTCTTCTGATTATTTAAATCTTTGCAAAAAATTTCATATTCTTCCACTTTACTATCGACGTCGAACTGCTGATTTCACATTTTTGGCCAAAATTATTAACAACGAAATTGATAGCACTGATTTGTTGCAAAAAATTAACTTTAATATCCCTCGTAGGTCAGCGAGGCATAATTTGCCTATAAATGTTGCATCATTCAATTCCAATTACAGGCGGAACTCATTTATGGTTCGTGCAAGCAGAGATTTTAACCATATATGCAGAGAGTTTTCATTTGACCCTTTCAACATTGACACGGCTTCAGCGAGAAGGTATCTCAACCGTCACTTCTTTGGTTAATTGACTTTTACCGATTTATTCTTGATACACATGCTATTGCTCCTATGAGTACGAATTTATAATATGTTTCCTAAACGTGTGATCCTATAACTGGTTCTCTGTGAAATTTTTAAGTTATTTATCATAGATATGTAAACCGTTGGACCACCTTTCAATAAATAAAATCATCTGTGGTATGCACAGAGGAAAATCACCTGGACATGACAGTCTCAGCATAGAGCATCTCAAGGTTTCATTTGCCACGCGTGCTCTCCATGTTTTTCAACTTGTGTTTGTGTCATGGCTATTTACCGGTCGAAATGACTAAAACGATCGTAGTTCCAATCATCAAGTGTAAAACTGGAGATGCATCGAATAAAAATAATTACAGGCCAATATCTTTGACGACCGTAATCGCTAAGGTACTTGACAGCTTGCTTAACGATAAATTGCTGCAGTACGTTGAGCTTCACGACGCACAGTTTGGTTTTAAGTCTGGACTTTCAACAGAAAGTGCAATAGTGTGTCTCAAGCAGGCTGTCAGGTACTACACTGACAGAAAGACACCGGTGTATGCCTGCTTTCTTGATCTTTCCAGGGCCTTTGATACAGTGGTGTATGGAAGGCTTTGGGACAGGTTACGGGTGGCGGGTGTGCCGGTGGAAGTCACTGCCATGTTGAAGTGCTGGTACGGTTGCCAAAGGAATCAGGTTAGATGGGGGGAAATCTATCTGATGAGTACGGCATGAAATGTGGAGTAAGGCAGGGTGGAATCTCCTCTCCTTTGCTGTTCAACCTGTATGTAAACGACCTCATCAGCGAACTCAGCAACACTCATACGGGATGCATCATAGATGGAGTAAGCGTCAATAATATCAGTTACGCAGATGATATGGTGCTGCTGGGGCCGTCGGTGGGGTCAATACGCAAGCTGGTGAGGATATGTGAGGCGTATGCGGCTGAGCATGGACTGAGGTATAACTCAAAGAAGAGTGAAGTTCTTATATTTAGGAGCGGGAATACTGTACCCATCCATGTTCCGCCCATTATGCTTAATGGCGAGTCTCTGCGGGTGGTTAGCAGCTTCAAATATTTGGGGCACATAGTTACTGAGGATTTGAAAGATGACACTGACATAGAGAGGGAACGTAGAGCACTGGCGGTCCGGGGAAATATGATCGCTCGCCGGTTTGCTCGCTGCTCGAAGGATGTAAAGATCACCCTGTTCAAGGCATATTGTCAGTCATTTTATTCGAGCAGCCTCTGGATAAACTATACCCGCCGGGCTGCCAGTGATCTACGTGTCCAATACAATGACATCTTTAGGGTGCTGTTGCGGCTGCCTCGCTTTTGCAGCGCATCTAAGATGTTTGCTGAGGCGCACACGGACGGCTTTCATGCGATTATTCGCAAGAAAGTTGTATCCCTACGACAGCGAGTGAGAAGCAGTCGCAACGGCATCTTGCAGATGGTTGCTGATCGTCTGGACTGTCCCATCCAAAACAAGTGGATGTATGTTGGAATGGGACAGGTAATATAAATAATAATATATATATATATATATATATATATATATATATATATATATATATATATATATATATATATATATATATATATATTTGTATCTGTATTTTTATTATCAAAATTTTAATTAAATAATAATAGGTAATTAATGTTATAATATAGATGTATATCTGAAATAAATAAATAAATTAAATTAAATTTCGCTCAGTCTGTTCAAAAGATGACAATCCGGCTGACGCCCGGCGCCATTTGGTACCCGGGCCGAATGGTGTGAAATCTGTTACCGAAGCTTCCGAAGAGGCGAGCCACCAGGCCTCCGTAGGAAGAGATGCTACTGATGGCGCAACAAAATTCCCAATACGATCACATCAACGTATTGTACCTGGAACGTTAACGGTTTACTCCAGACGGGTAAATTGAGCATCGTGGACAAAGAAAGAGCTAACCACAACATTTCTATTTTGGGTATTAGTGAAACACATCTCCGTGGTCAGGGCCATTTCACCACCACGTCAGGAAGCACACTATATTTCTCGGGGCTGGAGGACTCTAGCAGAGGCGGTGTAGCTATACTTTTACCATCGAACATGAATAAGTTCGTACTTGGATACAACCCAGTGTCGCACAGAATTATTACAATGAAACTGAACACCAAACCTTGTCTCCTCAACATCGTGCAAGTTTACGCCCCTACGGCACAGTCCACGGAAAAAGAGATCAGTGAATTTTACGGTAGACTTGAGAAGACTTTAGATGACATTCCAAGCCGACAAAGACAATAATACTTGGCGATTGGAATGCCAAGATAGGCAACACAGAACCTGTACATGAACTTAAAGACATCATGGGCAAATATGGCCTGGGCACTAGAAACGAACGGGGACAACGGCTTGCTGAGTTCTGTACAGGAAGAGGTCTAACCGTTACTAACACTATCTTTCAACATCACAAGAGACGACTCTACACATGGAAATCTCCTGGCGACCGTTTTAGGAATCAGATAGACTATATACTAGTAGACAAACGCTGGAGATCCTCTATCAAAAATGTGAAGACCTTCCCTGGAGCCGAATGTAGTTCAGACCACATGCTGCTTGTTGCATTCTTCTCTGTTCGACTAAAAGCTATCCACCAAGGTTCGCAACCCAAACTCAGATCTCTGAACCCGATAGAACGTGCCCATTTTCGTAGTCTGACAGAAAGAAAACTCACAGATTCTTACCCACCATCGACAGCCGATGCCAATTCCTTGTGGGATCACTTCGAAACCAAAATCAATGAGGCTCTTGCCGACGACGTTGCCTCTAAAAAAGAAAAAGACCAGAAAAGATCCACATGGATAACTGAAGAGACGTGGAGCCTAGTTCAGCGCAGGAAATATATTAAATGCAAAGGTCTTCAGGATCCCACCGTAATGAAGGAATACTCAAAGCTGTGCAAAACGATAAAGAGGGAATGCCGCAGGAATAAAAACCACTTCATCATGGGTATATGTCGAGAGGTCCACGCATTGAAGTTGCAACTTGCGATACGCTGACCACCACCCTTCTTGCAGCAAGCGAAGTCGAGATGAGCCGTTTGTTGGACAGGATGGAGCGCACTGGTGGTAAACTCGGACTCGCAATTAACAGATCTAAGACAAAGCTTATGATTGTTGATCGCTCAGGCAAGCCGGAGCTCAGTGGGACACTCAATTTGGAATTTACAAACAACTTTGTATACCTGGGCTCAAACATAAGCAACAATAGCTCTTGTGAGATGGAAATTCGCAGAAGGAACGGGATGGCAAAAGGCGCCATGTCACAGCTGGATAAGATATACCTTACCTTAATGTGTTAACATATTTAGGATTACAGTCTAGTTTATATTCCTTTGCACTATCTTACTGACTTTAGTCTTCGATTGTAATCTGTTTTGTTGACCAAATAAAATAAATAAATAAATATGGAAAGACAGAAACGTCTCTACCAACACCAAGAGCAACTTAGTCCGAGCATTGGTGTTCTCCATATTTATGTACGGTGCCGAGACATGGACCCTCAAGAAGGCTGACCGCGACCGCATTGATGCCTTTGAGATGTGGTGCTGGAGAAGGATGCTAGGTATACCATGGACAGCACACCGCACTAATGTGTCAATCCTAGCTGAACTCAAAATCCAAACTCGACTGTCCACTACTTGCCTGCGCCGGGTTCTAGAGTATTTTGGTCACATTGCTAGGAAAGACAGTGACAACCTCGAAAAACTGATGTTCACGGGTAAAATTGAAGGCAAGCGACCACGAGGAAGGAGCCCAACACGCTGGACGGATCAGATTCGCACAGCTCTTGATACCACGTTTCACGATGCTCTGCACTCGGCTGCAGATAGAAGTGGATGGCGACTCATCATCCGCAGAAAACTGCTCTCTAACATATGACCACGACCCTCAGTAATGAGGAAACCGACGCAAGGAGGAGGGTTCAAGCGATTATTTAATAAAATACTAGCTTTCTGTAAGTCATTATTTTCATGCTGTAGAGCTTGAGAAACAGGATTAATGATTTCAAATAGTGAAGAAAAAAATGTGACAAGCACTAAGAAATCATAAGTCTCTAAAATGTGAATTATATTTTTACATTCTTCACGTTCATCTTTTTTTAGTGAAAATTAAATTTTGTTGGTACAAAGTTTTCATGATTAATAAATATTTTTTCTTTATCGCTAATAAAGCGTCGTTCTTTGAAGACTATCTGGTAGGACATACCTTTTTAAGGGTAACTTTATATTTTTCAGATGAATCGTTACTCAACATTGACCAACGTTTTATAGTATTGCTAAAAAAAGTATATATTTTTTCTAAATTATCGAAAAAAGTCGACACTTCAAGAACATGTTTCGCAGCATCGTTTAAAATTAAATTTAATGCGTGTGCAGCACAATGAACATAATCAGCATTCGGGGCATGCTCTTTTATAAGGGCTTGTAATCCTCCATATACACCCGACATAACATTTGCTCCATCGTAACCCTGTCCTCTACATTTAGACAAATCAATTCTGTATTCTTTAATCGTATTTAAAATTTCAGTTTTAAGTCCTTCTGCACTGCAATCGGATACTGCAATAAACCCCAAAAAGGACTCACAGATTTTTAATTCTTTAGGTACATTATCATCATTTTCTGTTATCGAGATTTATCGAAAAACTATAGAAAGTTGGTTAATTTTTGTTGTATCCAAAATAATTGCCAGAAATGGATTTTTTTTTAATTTCTAAAATAATATTATTCCTAACTGCGGTAACAAGTAAATTAATAATTTCATTTTGAATCGTAGGGCTTAAATAATTTATTTCGCCTTTCGGTTTTAAAAGAAGTTCTTTTAAAATAGGATCATAATTAGATAGTAAACGTAAAATTGACATAAAATTTCCAGAATCAGAATCATGGCCTCTTAATATTTAGATTACATGATGCTAAAGTAATTATAACATTAATTATACGATGCAATACATCTCTCAATGTAATTTTACTATTGATTTCACTTTGCAATTAAGTATCGATGGTATTTCCTTGTAACCAATCATTATAAGATAAGGATGCATTAATATGCTGCTGTGAGTTTTTATGGTCAAATATACATTGCGTAAAATTGCTTCTAACGGAAACACCGTTAACCCATGCAGAGGAGTACGATTTGCTTTGACGATCTGCTAATAGCCAACAGAAGTGGCAATACGGCTTGTTTAAAACATTAGAATAACATAGCCACGGTCTTGGAATTTTTATGCCAGCCTTATTTAAACACGAATAATGATAGGCCGAAAAACATTGCTTTGTTTCTGAATCTTTTGGAAACGGTCCTTGTGGTTTAAATGGACCCAATTTAAAAATTATTTTTCGTTCGCATTCAGTTCGACTGTCACCAAAATATCCTCTATCTGACGAAATTATATTATTAAATTCTTCAGACTTCTTAGAATCATCGATTTGGGTTTCTTCTATTTCCGGATGGAGATCTAATGGAGAATGTGCTTCAGAAGAATCTAAAAATATAATTGAATAAAATTAATACAGTAAAGATTTTTTTTTATTATTTAAAACTAGAGGACTAAAACTAATGTTTAGATAAATTAAAACGCTTCTGAATCGCCGATCTGTCATGATTACTCATGTCGCCACGTATAGTTTTCTTCTACAATTATTATTCAGAGTATTTCCGGTTTCGGAAGCTCATCTTGACCGACGATTTAGCGCAGTGGTTAAAAGCTTAACCCGCTGCGCCCACTGTGTCTAATAGTCGCGGGTTCGATTCCCGCACGGAACAAATCTTTGTGTGATCCACAATTATTTGTTCCGGTCTGGGTATTTGTGCATGTGCATTTTCATGTTTGTAAACGCACCCACGACACAGGAATTAATCCTAGTGTGGGGCTACGTTTTAAAAAAAAAAAAAAAAATCTCTGGATTCAAAAGCACACGGTGTGCTAATTTATCTACTAGATAAATTAGCACACCGTGTGCTATGGTGCTTTACTTACCATAGCAATCTGAATCACTCACAGAAGTTGCTTGATGAAAAAATGAAGAAATTTGGGGCATTTTTTTTATAACTTCCTCCCTTTTCTGTTTACTTTTCTTTTTATAGCTCCACTGGGATAATCTCTTTTCCTTACACTCATTCTTTTTACAAATCAAACTAATTAACCAATAAATAATTAGAAGAACAAGATCGTATTGTATAATATAATTTGTATTACAATTTAATAACGTTTGAATGAAATAAAACGTGTAAATATTGCTCCGTAGTTTGTCATTGTACTGCGGGATTCCCCCGTTTAAGTGAATGACTAAAACGGGGGAATCCCACAATAACCGATGTAGGATGTTGCCAACTTTTGGGCGCACGCTTAACCCGGAAAAAAAGAGATTGCTTTTTTGACTTTTGTCATTTCTGAAGTAAAAACTCTAAAGGCACGTATGACAGTTATTTTTGTATTTTTTTTTCCGGGAAGCACGAGATTAAGTAACATTGTGGATAATTTTTGCTTACACACGTTAGCGGCCTTTGTAGCCCGGGGGCCCCGTATCATTGATACGGCTCATACGGCGGTAGCTACGCCCCTGTCACTCAAATTTATAGTTGTGCAAGATTAAAAAAACTGGCTTCACCATTACAATAATAAATAAACAGTTCATGATATTTAATATGATATGACTGTCTCTTTGGACTAGTGGCACTTAGCGCGGGTAGCGATCACGAAGTTTTGGGTTCGAATAGTCTTTTTCTATCGAAAAATTTCAGCCGTAGTCCTTAGTCTAGGCTAAAATTTCAGAAAGTATGTTGAATGAAGAAGAGAAGAGAAAGTTGTATGATTAAAAATAATATGTTTGAACTTGTGATACAGCTGAAGTTACAAAAGTAAAGCATAACGCTTATTCACTATAACCACTTAAACACGTAATGTGGTGAGTTACGATTATCATCTCCGTTTAATGGTAGTCCAGTGGCATACTAAATATCATTACACGATCATTTTATGACCTTATCGTAAGGCGCCACGTTTGGTTATATCGTGTGTGTGTGTGTGTGTGTGAATGATCTACGCTGTTGGCCGCGGGGCCTTTACAGCTTCACCGGACAAGAAGGCGAGCGTGCAACCACTACGCTCGAGCCAGAAGGGCAAAGGGGCAACTAGCTCAAGGGCGCCTCAAGGAGGAACGGCCTTGGCCTACGCAGTCGCTATGGGGAAGGGCATATACTTGTCTCGCCATGGCGCTCTGCACCGGCCGGCGGATAAGGGATTCTTCGACCTCACCGGCGAGGTCGGTGTCTGATCCTGTGAGTGGTCTCTGTTTCCGAAAGAGGGGCTGTAAGGTCATCGGGAGGGTCGGTGAGAACATGCCGCGGATGGCTGTATTGGCTGTTAGGAGGGGAGTTAGGTTCGTAGTCGGTGGCGGCTACGATTAACGGATTTCTATGATTGGACGCGTTCGCGAAATATCGGGTTGTCGCCTTTTTAATAAAGGCGCGAATAGGTTCAAGACCGAGATTGGAATGATCCCTTACCTGCAAGGGATCATTCCGATCTATATAGGCAGAGAGTACAGAGTTCCAACAGGTTCTTTCCTTACAGACCTCTCTGGCTTCCTCCACTCATAATTCGTCTCATAGACGCTCACCGGTTACGGAATTCTATACGCTATTGGAATACCATTAAACAATCATTTTGAAGTTATCGTAACGAGCTGCGTTAAGTGTTTAATTGGTCATAGCGAATAAAGGCCGTGATAGGAAACCGTAGTAGACATTGTGATAGTAATACAATTAACGTATGACGTAACACCTCCATTCATACATGACCACTGTCATTCAAATTCATTCAATAATACTTATTATTTTTTCCGTTCCACACCGGGCACCACCCGTTTAGAGCTGACACCCGACCGTGACTTACAAAAATCACAAAACAATATTAACCATACTGCCATCTATAAAAAAATCGTCACCCACGCTAGCTATGCCACTGTTTCCATGTGGATGCTGTGTGTGCATGTGTTTGTGTGTGTGTGTGTGTGTGTGTGTGTGTGTGTGTGTGTGTGTGTGTGTGTGTGTGTGTGTGTGTGTGTGTGTGTGTGTGTGTGAGTGATGTACGCTGTTGGCCGCGAGGCCTTTACAGCTTCACCGGACTTAAGGGCGAGCGTGCAACCTGTGTGAATGATCTACACTGACGGCAAAGACTCCAACAACGTAGCTCATTCGGCGAACAGCTTCACTAGACAAGAGGGCGAGCGTGCAACAACGGCAATTACTAAGCTTCAGATGTGCATGCCGTATGACCGCTAGTTATCGTCATGCCAATATGCTCAGAAACTATTTAACGCATGAATTTTTTGATATAGGTTTTGTAAAATGTTTATGGGACAGAGTTTTGTTTAGTGACAGAGAGAGATTTGTTCTTTAACTGAGAATGCATGCATGCATGCATCGATGTTGTAACCAATGGGCAAAGTGGTATCACGGTCCAGTCGGCGGGCGCGCAGAGATGGTATTGTTTTAGTCTCCTGGCATCTCGATATTTGTACTGCGTAATTTTATTTTTCATCTGTTGCTTAGTTTGCTATAAGGTATTATGGTGCGTCTCACATATAAATGTAATGTTTCTCTTCACTTTTTAAATACAAAATAAAATTTATTATAAGTACGGCACGGTTCATAAAAATTGGGAATTAAGTTTTGTAGACTGAATAAGATAATTTTGAGTGACCGCCGCGGCTCGCGTCGTGCGCGACTCATGCCCGGTATGGCAGCCGAATGTCGCGCCCGCAGCACAGACATATAAACTAAGCAGACCAAACATAATTTTCACAACTACATAGAAAAGAATAAAACGTATCTCCGTTCCTTGCTCTCCAACCAAAAAATAATAATTTCATCTCTTTCTTTTTTATTGTTGAGACACTAGCAAACACGTAGACAAAACGCAACATGATGCAAAAACGCCATCTTGAATAAGCTTGACAAGCTGAATATGGCCGAATCGTTAGTGTATGCAAATAGTTTATCGAAATTTTTTCATTTATTTTCGCATTTAACCTGAATCCTAAGCTTCTAAAATACTAAAATAAAATGTTTAAGTGTAGTGCACCTTCGTGTAGCAGCTCATCCTATAGAAAAACACCTGAAATTACTTTTGATCGGTAAGTTTACATGTAACTTATAATCTTAAAAATATGTTTTTTGCTTATTATTAAATTATAAATGATCGTACATCTTTTTAAAAGGAATGACTAATTGTTATAAGTGCAAATTTTATAAATATATGAAGTAAGGTAGTTTCTTGAAGATTTTAGTTATATTATCAAACAATTAAGTGTACTTCTGATCTCGTTTGACGTTTCATATACTTTGACAATATTCAAGGGCCGTATTTAAACACCAACTTTTTTTAGTAGGTATATTTTGAAGATTCATTTGATAAAAATGTACAACGTTAATGACGTATAATTATATTTTAATAATTTAATTTATTTATTTATTTATTTCAGATATACATCTATATTATAACATTAATTACCTATTATTATTTAATTAAAATTTTGATAATAAAAATACAGATACAAATATATATATATATATATATATATATATATATATATATATATATATATATATATATATATATATATATATATATATATATATATTATTTATATTACCTGTCCCATTCCAACATACATCCACTTGTTTTGGATGGGACAGTCCAGACGATCAGCAACCATCTGCAAGATGCCGTTGCGACTGCTTCTCACTCGCTGTCGTAGGGATACAACTTTCTTGCGAATAATCGCATGAAAGCCGTCCGTGTGCGCCTCAGCAAACATCTTAGATGCGCTGCAAAAGCGAGGCAGCCGCAACAGCACCCTAAAGATGTCATTGTATTGGACACGTAGATCACTGGCAGCCCGGCGGGTATAGTTTATCCAGAGGCTGCTCGAATAAAATGACTGACAATATGCCTTGAACAGGGTGATCTTTACATCCTTCGAGCAGCGAGCAAACCGGCGAGCGATCATATTTCCCCGGACCGCCAGTGCTCTACGTTCCCTCTCTATGTCAGTGTCATCTTTCAAATCCTCAGTAACTATGTGCCCCAAATATTTGAAGCTGCTAACCACCCGCAGAGACTCGCCATTAAGCATAATGGGCGGAACATGGATGGGTACAGTATTCCCGCTCCTAAATATAAGAACTTCACTCTTCTTTGAGTTATACCTCAGTCCATGCTCAGCCGCATACGCCTCACATATCCTCACCAGCTTGCGTATTGATCCCACCGACGGCCCCAGCAGCACCATATCATCTGCGTAACTGATATTATTGACGCTTACTCCATCTATGATGCATCCCGTATGAGTGTTGCTGAGTTCGCTGATGAGGTCGTTTACATACAGGTTGAACAGCAAAGGAGAGGAGATTCCACCCTGCCTTACTCCACATTTCATGCCGTACTCATCAGATAGATTTCCCCCCATCTAACCTGATTCCTTTGGCAACCGTACCAGCACTTCAACATGGCAGTGACTTCCACCGGCACACCCGCCACCCGTAACCTGTCCCAAAGCCTTCCATACACCACTGTATCAAAGGCCCTGGAAAGATCAAGAAAGCAGGCATACACCGGTGTCTTTCTGTCAGTGTAGTACCTGACAGCCTGCTTGAGACACACTATTGCACTTTCTGTTGAAAGTCCAGACTTAAAACCAAACTGTGCGTCGTGAAGCTCAACGTACTGCAGCAATATATCGTTAAGCAAGCTGTCAAGTACCTTAGCGATTACGGTCGTCAAAGATATTGGCCTGTAATTATTTTTATTCGATGCATCTCCAGTTTTACACTTGATGATTGGAACTACGATCGTTTTAGTCATTTCGACCGGTAAATAGCCATGACACAAACACAAGTTGAAAAACATGGAGAGCACGCGTGGCAAATGAAACCCGGCATATTTGAGATGCTCTATGCTGAGACTATCATGTCCAGGTGATTTTCCTCTGTGCATACCACAGATGATTTTCCGTACTTTATTCGTAGTAAAGCTTACAGTTCGTTCCGAACCGCCAGCCTCACCATAGAGCAATTCGCATCCAGTTTGACCAGCTCCTGGTATTACCCTAAAGTGATCTTTAAAAAGGTTAGCAATCATTTTATGATCAGTTACCCCATCGACACTCACAGGGAGGCCAGGCTTTACATTCATTTTGTTTGTGTCTTTCCAAAAGTGTTTAAAGTCTTTGGCGGAGTGATGTGCGGCAAGAGTATCCATTCTGATCTGGTCTTGTTGATCTTTACACCATTTTAGTCGTTTTTTAAATGATTTCCTACTCTCACACATCTCTTCATACGTGTGCCCGTAATTCGGTTTGCCAGCATTAATCCAGGCCAAAAACTTAAGCCTGGCCTCTCTGTGGAATGCTGCTACGTGCTTATTCCACCCAGCAATGCAAACTCCTCTCCTACGCACCCCTATACGTTTACATGTATATGACGCGGCCTCTGACAGAATAGTAACAACTTCCGAGTACATATAATCCAAGATACGTCTGTGTCTATCATTAGAGCACATTCTGTCACAACACTGAGAGAGCTCAGCTGGAAAGTCAACTTCCCTTAGTCGAGAATGGCATAATTGATGGTAAGCCTCAACCTGTTCAGCGGTTCGCTCTCCCCAAACTACCTTATTTAACAATGATGCCTGGTTTGTACAATCCTTACGGTCCTTACCACTTAACTTACCCGGGTCACATTCAATAAAAAGTGGGAAATGGTCAGACCATACCGTATCAAGCTTCACCCATATATGTTTAATAGACGATTCCGAAGCCCTAGTGACCACGCAATGGTCTAACCATCTCGCACATCCATGTACATCACTAATATAAGTGAACGTGCCAGACTCAAGGCCTAGCACATCCATGTCAATACACGCCCACATTTGGTCGTCGCAGAACTGCAACAGTTTGTCACCAAAACGAGCACTAGGATGGGCGTTAAAATCGCCTAGCATGTAAATAGCATCCGAATCAGCATTTTCATCCACTATAGAACTTAATTTACCTAAGCACTGCGTAAACTCCATTAGATTATCTCTATCATTCGTATCTGTTGGCAGGTAAACACTAGATATTATCACACATTTATCGTCTAGCGTAACTTTTATACCCACTAACCGCACGTCATTGCACTCAATGATAGATACCGACTGGAAGTCGCTTTTCTTCCATAGTAAGGCTACCCCCCCATAGGGTCTGCCTCGTAGCACTCCCACCGATGTATCCACAGCTGAAGTCCCAATGCACGCGAAGTCGTCATCTAATAATAAAATCCTTTTTTTCAGATTTCCAAAAGATGAAAATTTAAGAAATGCCTGGCTTACCAATATGAATAGAAAAAATTGGCAGCCCAAACCATCTAGTGTGGTTTGTTCCAAGCATTTTGAAGTTCATTTATTAGATCACAGTGACTTACGTACGGTACTTACTCGTACTGCGATGCCAACCATTTTCGATGCATCCTTTCAAGAAGTAAGTATATACTTACCTATACACTACTACTACCATATTTATAAAGCATTGTAGTGCCTATGCAAACCCTCTTGTAGGTAATATGTAAATATTAGTAGCTTTCTAGACAATTGTAAATAAATGACTGCCTCGTTGGTCTAGTGGCAAAGCACATCTCTTTGTGATCACGAGGTCCTGGGTTCAAATCCTAGGTCGGACAAATGTAGTTTTTCTAATGAAAAATTCCCAGTATGAGTCCGGAGTCTGGAACTGTGCCCAGTATATGGCATTACGCTCGCCCCCTATTACATGGGACCTAACATCGTCGGCGAAACGTGGGTGTACTCAGTACACTTCTGCCACCCCATCTGCAACACCATCACACCTATATTCCTCAAGTGGGGTGGCAAAGGTGTATTGTGTACACCCACTTTTCACCAACGATGTTAGGTTCCATGTAATAGGGGCAAGCCTATTTCCATAAACTGGGTACCATTTCAGACTCTGGATTAATATTAAGAATTTTTGATAGAAAACACCGTCACGCTTATATTCCCCAGAGGGGGTGGCAGAGGTGTACGGAGTACACCCACGTTTCGCCGACGATGTTAGAATAACTACATTATTACGGCCTAAGATTTGAACCCAGGGTCTCGTGATCACAACGCGCTCTATTCACCTCTAAACCAATGAGGCAAGCGTTTCTTAATAAATTATTATTATTAAAAAAAGATGTTACCTTAAAATGTATTTTATTAAAATTTTGTAAACCAAAGCGATGAACTCCTGTATTTAAAATGTGAACATGAAATAATTATATTTAACATTTGTTTTCAGAATACATCTACACAAGAACGAGAAGTTCCAGTTAAAAGAAATGCTAGTGGATAGTATGTATTGAGGGACATGCAAAATTTACAACCTACTACCTAAAGTGGAACCCCACATTATGTAAGTATTGTATTCTTTTATGGTATTATCTTATCTCATTTAATATACTGACAATCTTACTTGCATATAGGTACAAATAAGAATGTCAGTATATTTACAGAAAATGATTAGTTTTTTTTTTTCAGAATATATCTGCACCATCACTTCCAGGACCAGGCCCAGGAAAAAATGTTCTCAGAGATAATGTTGACTTAAATATAAATAAACTTAAAAATAAATTTGCCCTTAAGAATAAAAAAACTTAAGGCCTTAAAACAACAAAACCGAAGACTTAAAACAAAAGTGTCGAAGTTCTCAGATATTATATCTGCTCTAAAAGAGTGACTTAATCAGGATAATGTTGCACATCTTGACAGGAATGGAGATAAAAAATAAAGACTTATTTATGGGATATTTAAAAAAATCGAAAAATTCCGCATTGCAAAAATAATTTTCACCAGAGTTGAGGTCATTTGCTTTGCAGTTGAATTTCTACTCTCCCAGGGCGTATAAATTTGTTCGAGACTCCTTTAATACAGTTTTACCTCACCCAGTCACACTATCACACTGGTATAAAAAAGTTGACGCGGAACCAGGTTTTACCGCTGAGAGCTTCAACACTTTAGAAGCTTTAGCAAAAGATAGTGCACATAAAGTATTTGTTAATCTAAGTATTGATGAAATGGCAATAAGAAAAGGGTTAGTCTGGGACGGGACAGAAAATTTTTTTAAAGGGTATGTCAATTCAGGCGAAAATGTCTCAGATGACAGTTTGACACTAGCCACACAAGCCTTAGTTATCTTAATAACAGCGATAAATTTTAATTGGGTGTTACCCATAGGATATTTTTTTATAAATTGAATGACTGGTGAACAGCGGGCCAATATTGTAAAAATGGCTATACAAATGTCATTTAAAATCAATATTTTTGTTTGTGGCTTTACGTTTGATGGCGCTGCATCTAATATCAGCATGGCAAATTATTTAGGATGTGATTTTAATTTAAAAAAATTAAAACCCTATTTCATGTTTGAAAATATGCGAGTAAACGTATTTTATGATCCCTGCCATATAATTAAATTTATTCGAAACACATTTGGTGAATTCGGGTGTTAAGTAGATAAAGATGGTAACATCATAAATTTTAAATATCTGAATCTATTACTTAATATTCAGACAGAAAAAGGATTGCATCTCGCCAACAAATTGAAACAGGTTCATATTTTATTTTCCAAACAGAAAATGAAAGTTCGTTTAGCGGTGCAATTGTTTAGCAAGTCAGTGGCTGACGCACTATCCTTTTGTGAGGATCATTTTGAAGAGTTTAAAGGTGCTAAAGCTACAATAAAATTTATTAACATAATCAACGACACCTTTGATGTTTTAAATAGTCGTTTTACATTAGCACCGGGTTATAAAAAGGGTTTATGTAATTCTAACATTCATCAAGCAAAAGAACTGTCTGAAATGTGCAAAGATTACCTTATGCATTTAAAACTACCCGATGGCAAGTTAGTAACCCAATCAGTACGTAAAACTGGTTTTATTGGGTTTATAATTTGTTTACACAGTGCTCTAAATATGTATGAAGATTTAGTTAGTAAAGAAAAATTACGATTTGTAACGCTTTATAAAATCAGCCAAGACTTTTTAGAAATGTTTTTTGGTAAAATGAGAGCTAGAGGTGGCTTCAATGATAACCCAAACGTATTACAATTCAGGACTGCGTATAAAAAAAATATCATAAGGTTGAAATTAAAAATGCAAAGCGATGGATTTATAATACCCAATCCGATACTGACAGTTAGTAGCACCAATAAACCTATAGATGCTGTAAATAATACCACCCCCAGTTTTGAAACAAATGTAATGGAACTTTGCAACATAAATGAAGATGATGTTGACTGTTTTCTTGAAAGTATTATTTATACTCCTTTAGATGATTACACCCACCATGTCACAATTTATATTGCAGGGTTCATAGCCAGAAAAGTAATTAAAGTGGTCCATTGTTACAAATGTCAAATTCTTATGTTAGGAGAAAAAGAAACTTTTTTATGTTCCTTGATCAAAAAAAAGGATAGGGGAGGATTGATTTACCCATCAACTGGTTTGATTAAAATTATTCAATCATGTGAAAAATTTATGAAAATGATTCAAGGCAGTATTAATAGTATAATTATGTACATATCAAATTCAACTAATTATTGTAACGAATTTAAAACAAACAATGAACATGTTTTAAATCATTTACATCTATTAATTCAAGTAATTGTCAAATTTTATGTTGATTTAAGAAAAAAACATGACGCTAAGCAAAGTAATTTGTCTGAAAGAAATTATTTAAAAAAAATATATTTTGTTTAAAAATAATCTATCTATCTCTATCTATATCATCACGCCAGCTCCCTCGCGGGGTAGGCAGAGAGTACAGAGTTCCAACAGGTTCTTTCCTTACATACCTCTCTGGCTTCCTCCACTCTCATAGTTCGTCTCATACACACTCGCCGGTTACGGAGACTCTTGACTTGCCCTTCAGCTAAGACACGGTCTATTTGGTCATGGGAAGATAGTCTAGGTCTTCCCCGGCACCTACATCCTTCCACTTTCGCATTGTATATCTGTTTTGTCATTCTTTCTTCTGGCATTCTTTCTATATGTCCGAACCAACGGAGCATACCCTTTCTCATCTTTACACCGATACAATCTTTCATACCTACTCGCTTTCTTACTACGCTGTTGCGAATACGGTCGGTCAGCGTGACTCCGCACATCTTCCGCAGAGATCGCATTTCGACCGCATTTATCCTGCTTTCGTTCTCCTTCTTACATACCCAACTCTCACTGCCATATAACAGCGTTGGGACAAGCACTCCATTATGCATGGCCAGCTGCGCCTTTTGGCTTAAGTGCCGGCTCCAAAGTAGCCTTCCCATCGCACCATTCACTCTATTACCTGCATTCACTCTTCTCTCTATATCAGCGGTGTATTTCCCATCCTTACTGAAGGCGCATCCAAGATATACAAACTCATTCACTTGCTCCAGCACATCGTTACCAACCACAATCCTTGCATTCGTTCTGGTTTCTTCCCGTTCAAAACCATAATTTTAGTTTTCTTCACATTCAAATGTAAGCCATTGTTCATGCAGTCGTCTCTCATAACTGTGACTAGTGTTTGCAGATCAATGGCTGTTGGCGCTATCAAAACCGCGTCATCTGCATACCTGCAATAGGTGGTTTATCACTAGATCACCCATTTTTACCCCTTCAGTCATCGCATTCAGTCTTTGAAGACTTTTATCCAGATACACTATAAACAGTCTAGCGGATAACACGCAACCCTGCTTGACGCCGATTTTAACGTCAAACCAAGGTGACATGTTACCACCCACCCGTACGCATGCCTTGCTGTCCACGTAGGTGGACTGGATGGCTCGCAACAGGGTGCCGTTTATACCATACTCTGGCCATATGTCCCAAAGTCTCTTTCGCACGACTCTATCAAACGCCTTCTCCAGGTCCACAAACCCGCAGAAAACCTTCCGGCCTACTGCCAGATGCTTTTCTACGATGTTGCGGAGGGAGAAAACTTGATCCGAACATCCTCTTCCAGACCTGAAACCTCCCTGTGCCTCACACAACACTCCATCGGACTTCTCGCGCATTCTCCGTTCAATAATTTTACCATACACCTTAGCTGCCAAGCTGATCAAACTGATGGCCCTGTAATTGGCGTTTAAAAATAAATAATTACAAATTTGTTAATTATTATTAAGGTGATTGCGAAATTTTATGTTTTTATTTTATTTAAATCATTATAAAAGACTGATTTTGTTAGATATAAATATTCATAACTTTAGTTGGTTTTATTTATTCTACTTATTTAAAAATCGTTTCCATTGATCCATTTCATTCGAATCATGTAGATTCGTATAACGTATGCAGTATATAAATGCGCGAAGCGAATCACGTCTCTGACGCTTAGTACACACGGCGACACATCAAGTTAGACACCCAACATACCCATAGCTACGCTACATACAATCCAGAGAATCGTGGGACAAGGACTCCCGAGCTTACCCACACAAACACACTGTATTGTAAAACTTTGCACCCCGTGCCCGTGCGGGTGTGTGCGTGTGGGTTGCTCGCACGCAACGTCTCGTCTGTTGTCATTTTCAATCAGTGCCATAATATCGCGCTTAAGGGATAGTTGCGTCACACATTTCCGTTTAAATATTTTTTTTATTTAGTGCGTGTGCGTAAATTATAATGGCTCCACAACAGAGGCAGTTAAAAGTAACGTTGCGAGAGAGTGGTTACACTATAAAAGAAATTGAAAGGCGGATGGGGATAACGGTGAGTGATAAACATTTATATTTAAATTTATTGAAAATAAATTAATTGATTTTTTTTTATTGGTATATTTTGATTATATGTGCTTGAAGACTTGTAAGTTGTTACAATTTTAACGCAACCAAACATAGTCTTTACTTATTAAAAGTTAAAAAGGCATTTAAGTAGAATGTCAAAAGATCTGAAAATGAATATTTGCGTTTAATTAAAATCATAATGTTTGTTAGCGTGTAAAATAAAATAAGCATTGTTTCATATTAACGATTTTAAGCCAAATATTTTTATCTGTTATGACTATTTTACATTCTATTCTTAATATAGCTCTAGTCCGTCTTTTAGTTCGAACAAAATCATTGATACGTCATAATAATTATATGCATTTCTACCCAGATATTAGATTGAATAATGCCCTAGGCAGCTAATGTCTAATAACATTGTAATTATATCGTATGAGTTAATTGACTAGCATTAAATAGGTAGCTTAGTTTGGCCGAGCTTAGATGACCGCCTGCTTGGTCTATTGCTTGGGCGTAGGCCATTCGACTCAAAAAAAATCACATGAGTATGGGTAGCACTTGTTGTTGTGTGTTATAGCAAACGCTTCCACGACACAGGAACAATACCAAAGTATGGGCGTGCATTCTTTCAAAAAATTATTATAGTGATTAAGTAATTTACCATTGTTTCAGGTATCAACCCAAACAATACGCCGCAGGTTGCTTGCTGCTGGATTAAAAACCAGAATCCCAGCAAAAAAATTGTTTTTTCAAGAGCCCACGCACAAGCCAGAGTTAGTTTTTGCCTCGAGTATTATAACTTTGACTGGCAAAACAATGTTGATGAAAAAACATTTAAATCGAATAAAGATGGGCGTAAAATACTGAAACGCAAAGATAATGAAAGATATTTAGCCCAAAATACGTTACCTAACAGGTCAAGTGGTCGGCTGAGTTTAGGGTTTTGGGGCTGAATGAGTTCTGTTGGTCCTGGTGAACTGGTAGAGATATCTGGTCGCCTAAATGCAGAGCAATATGTCGACATTTTAAGAGACGTGATGGTGCCGACTGTGCGATTGCACCATCCGACAGGCACCATATATCTTTGCCAGGACAACAGTTCCATACATAGTGCTGGAGTTGTTCAGGCATGGCTCCAAGCACAGCCGGACATTCAAGTTATACCATGGCCTGCGAAGAGCCCTGATCTAAACCCAATTGAGAACCTCTGGGGACAGATGGTTCTTAATTAGGATGTGTCAGTAGTGCGCAACATAGAAAACTTGAGGCAAACGGCCATCGAGACGTGGGAAATGATGAGGGGGGATCCTCATGATATGTGCTGGAACATGGTAACTGGCATGAAAGCCAGGTTGGATGCAGTGCTAGATGCTAATGGCGGGCCACCAGATATTAAAGATCTAGCATTGGATCTCCCTGACTGACATGCCAGTTTCCATCCGTCCGCGTATTTTTGGAATAAACCGTTTTTAACATGAATGCCATTTAACATCTTGCGCATGGCTATGTATGATTAACTTATTTGGTAACATATTGTAGACACTGTAAATTATTTTAACATCATTATATTGTTTGTTTTGTTTTTACGAGTTTATTTTTTTGTTATACATTTTTTTTACTTTTTTGTTTTACACATTTATTTGTAATATAACATTGATTATTTTAATTTTAAAAGATATGGTTTTATAATTAGATTTAATTTAAATCATGTTAAACTATGTTCTACCAATTGAAATGGCTATTATTTGTTTGTTTTTTTTTTTTAAAAAAACCTAGCCCCACTAGTATTTATTCCTGTGTCGTGGGTGCGTTTACAAACATGAAAATTCACATACACAAATACCCAGACCGGAACAAATAATTGTGGATCACACAAATATTTGTCCCGTGCGGGACTCGCACCCGCGACTATTAGACGCAGTGGGCAGAGCGGTTTAAGCTCTTAACAACTGCGCTAAATCGTCCGTCGCTAACACTGGGTTTATATTTTTTGTTTTTACTTATGACAGTTTTTTTTACTGTTAATATGATTGTTGTTTATTGGTTTGAAGTGATAATTATATCATAATATTGAATTAAAACGTTTTTTTATTTACACTTACGTTGTTTTTATTCATAAAATTATTAGTATTTACAAAATAAAGAAAGTAGGCAAACAATGGTTTCCCATTTTATACTATAAACTATTCAATGTGGTTGAGCTACCCCAAATAGCTCTAGGTGTGTGAATCCCAAACAGATATACGACCACGTTCAACAAGATGTCATCACTCGATTTTGTATGATTGCAAGTGTAGATTGTTAATAATTAAGCGAATCTATAGACAAATTATAATAGAGCTTACTATTAAAAGTTTGGCACATATCAGTTTGCTGGACTAAATTGTGAGATTAAAAATGCTCTTTGGGCATATTTTTAATATTATAACTCTATTTCTCTATCTATATTATCCAGCCAGTGCCCTAGCGGGGTAGGCAGAGAGTAGACAATTCCAGCAGGTTCTTTCTTTATAGACCTCTAACATAAAAACTATTTTATCTTAAACAATACCTATCTACCTAATATATGAAATTTTGCAGTGGACAACCAGATTGTGGCCAGGTAACGTTTATCGTTTTATGATTAAATATTTGACTCAATCAATCAGAGTTTTTATATAGTAGCTGCTCGCGTTTAATCTTCGCAAAAAAAAATCTTTGTGTGATTCGTAATTTTTGTCTCGGGTCTAGGTAACTAACTCTATAGACTATATGAAACTTAAATTGCAAACGCACACACAATACGGAAGGTAATAATAATTCTTAGTGTGCCTATATTTGTTTTTACACATAAATCAGTATAATATTATTTTTTGGTTCAATTTTATAGTTAAGTAGATATAATCTAAAACCTTAAGTATTACTTTTACACTCTTGTTGAGTCAGTTTCTCAATTATTGTTACTAAGATCGATAAAATACAGTCATAATAAAAATTAAATATGTAAAAATGCAACTTTGTAGTTACAGACGAATAAAATAGACAATAAGGGATTAGAAAGGGCGGGCCGCGCAATTCGAAAATACTTATTTACGCGTCGAGCTCAACTTGTTTCAAATATGCCTGCCCAATATATCTGTAGCAACCTATAGGTAGATATGGACAGAGCGCCGCGGAACGAAATGACAACAACATATCGCACCCTCTCGCACAATTCGCAGCGTTTAACTTTAAATGGTTCAAAGTCCAAACAGTCTAGGTTGATGTGTCGCCGTGTGCACAGTTCCTTGCGGGCCTGAATCCGGCCCCTTTTGTTGTTAATGTGTGCGTAAAATTTGTAGGTGGGCGTAATTGGCACGCAATTTTGATCTAATGTTTAGTCTGCTTCTTATTTAAAGTCTGTGGCCCGCAGCGTGCTGTGAGAAAGGGACAGGTATACTGTTTGTTTTTTTCTTTTACAATATTATGGCTCAATGTCTGCATGTTACTTGGGGCCTCATTGAAAACCAGCGCTGTGATAGGGTAATATTATTGCCTTATCACTGCATATAGCTGAATGAGGGTCCATTTTGTTGGCGAGACTTAGGTAATATTATTGCTTTTATTATTAATAACATTTTGTAATCTTGTGTGTGGTACCAAGTAGTAGAAACCAAATATTTTTCTCTCTTTCTATTTGAGATTGGTGGTGCGGCCACCAAGAACTTTATGGTTATTTGTTAGCTGATGAGAACTTTATGGTTATTTGTTAGCTGATGAAATTATTCCCGTGTCATGGTCCCGTATGTGTTTACAAAAATGAAATTTACAAACACAAACACCAGACCGAAACAAATATTTGTGGGTCCCACAAGAATGTGTCCGGCGAGCGTATATGAGACGAACTATGAGAATGGAGAAAGCCATAGAAGTCTGTAAGGAAATAACCTGTTGGAACTCTATACCCTCTGACTATCCCGCAAGCGATCTGGCGTGATGATATAAATGGATAGACAAGGATTTGTTCCGTGCGTATAATGAACCCGCGACTTCTTGATCCAGTGGCCGGACTGACTTAAGCCCTTAATCTCTGGAATAAGCCCTTTGACGTTGTTGTACATCCTAGTATTCATATAGTTATGATTAAGACAATTTATAAGTTACAAGTCAAGAGTTTCCGTAACCGGCGAGCGTGTATGAGACAAACTATGAGAGTGGACAAAGCCAGAGAGGTATGTAAGGAAAGAACCTGTTGGAACTCTGTACTCTCTGCATACCCCGCAATGGATCTGGCGTGATGATATAGATAGATAGAAGTTATGATTGAGGGTATATATTTTTTTTAATCTATAGTTTTCAAAACGTAGACCCACACTAAGATTTATTCCTGTGTCGTGGGTACGTTTACAAACACGAAAATTCACATACACAAATACCCAGACCGATTCAAATAATTGAGGGTCACACAAAGATTTGTCCCTTGCAGGAATCCAAACCGCGACTACTCGACCCAGTGGGCGAAGTGGCTTAAGCTCTTAACCATTGCGCCAAATCGTTCCTCCATTTCGAAAACAAATACGAACTTAAACAATTTATTGCGGTTTATTTTTGATTTTAAAAATAGTTTTATTTAATGTACAATATTCGTGTAAATCTAAAAACTCAATAGATACGTACTGTTACATACTCGATTCCCATGGCTATATTGCTGAATTGCAGTTTCCCCCTACCTCTAATTCAAAAGTGCCGATCAGCAATATATGCCTCTACAAACCCCGTTTTTTTTTCAAACGTCAGTCACTTTGGTACTTAGTCTAACTGCTGCCCAACTATGCTGGTTTCCGCCTGCCGGTTAGCTTAGTAGTGAACATTAAGGGCTCGGGCACGAAGTCAGCGGGAGCGGGGCGGTGGCGGCGGCGGCGCGGGGAGCAGCGCGTTTCAATGCATATATTTATATGGAACTGGCCTCGAAGGCAGCGGCGCGGGGAGCGGGCGGCGAGCGGCGTACGAGCGGTGCGTACCAATCTAGCGGTGCCCGCGCGTCTGCATTTACGTAGTGTTGAGTTGTAGTATACTTTTGTTGCTTTTTAACGACCGAAGTTTCAAAATGCCAGCCGACGTGTTGGAGCAAATTTTTACAATGATTTTTGATAGAACAAAGATACTAATTTCTTGTAACACAACACTACGCCGCTCTAGCGCCGTGCGGTCTGCCCGCTGGCTTCGAGACCGGGTACAGCGATGCCGCGCCGCTCCCCGTGCCACCGCCGCCGCCGCCCCGCTCCCGCTGACTTCGTGTCCGAGGCCTAATATACCAAAAGGATCTAAACTAGACTAAGACCTTCAGGATGGCTCGCATGTGAGTGATGAAGCAGTAGTATACGGTAGATTGCTGAAAGGCTCGACTGATAATTCACAATGGTGTACCTACGCTTATACAAGTTGTATCATAAATAACGCAAGACCTCAGTCACCCCGATTAGATAAACGAAAACCAATTTTCCAAATTTAAATTTTTTAACCCCTTTTTTTTACGCAGTTTTATACCCGAATTAACAATGAAACTTGTACGGTGTATGTGTGCAAATTAAGAAATACGTTTTAGAAATGCATTTGAAATTTCCGTATTGCTTTGAATCAAGAATAAATTTAGTTTATTATAGCGCACTAAGGTATTAATAGCATTTTTTGCAAATTTAAAAAAAGAAGTAATATACATTAAAAATTGTTGGAATCAATTCAGTTATCGATTTAGAACAAACTACTGTCAGGTCTTGCGTTTAGTTATGTTACACTTTGTATATGCCAGTGAATGTTGGGTATGGCAAAAGAAGCATGAAAGTAGAGTGAATGCCGTCGAAATGTGCTGTTAACTTGTTAAACGAATAAGGATGTGATTGTGTCATTAGAACCGATATGTACCTATCTAAGTTGAAGGATGACGTGGTGTCTAGAATTAAAAGAAGTGTCTTGAATTGGTATAGACATGTGAAGAGAATGTGTGACAGACGACTTACGAAGGAAATATATTGAGCAAATGTGAGTTGAAGTTGGAAGAGGTCGCCCAAGAAGAACCTATCACGACCAAATTAATGGTCTCTTCGAAAATCGACGGAAATTCATTGAGAGAATTATGAACGTAGATGAAACAAAAGAGGTCTGTCAGAATCGTATGTAGCAAACTGTAGTCTCTACCTACCCCAGAGGGATAAAGGCGTGAGTATGTATATAAGTATGTAGCACAGTATTAAATATCTCTGGTATGTAGATTGTTATTTAAACAACAAATTGCTCGGATGTATGCAAAAAATCCTATATCCAAGTTTTACGCAGTTAACTTTTTTCAGTGACGTCATCGTCGTCTAGGCGCGGGCCGATGCGCTATCGGGCGCGGAGGCTGGCACGGCCAACATCTGGCGCAGTGCGCCCGCCAGTCGACCGCTCGTGTTACATTGCCATCCGATTTTACGTTGACGCTATCTCTCCGGATCATTAAGGCGTCGCATATAATTATTTCCCTCAGGAATTAGTGTTGTTCGGGTGATTGGGATTACTCATGTGTGCGTCCGTCTAAAGTCCAAATCGTGTTTTTTATGTAAGCTACAAGTTGCGATCCTGAACCAGTGGACAAGGTTAAAACGTCTACTGGTTGAGGTTAAGACCTTCTCTACTGTTTCTGGGTGGGAATTTGTATATCGAATTTGTTTATGTTCTTCTGTGCCTTGGTCGACATTGATACTGATGACTTGTGACTGATGAGTCAGACTTGTCGATAAATTAATAAAAACAATATTAATAATCTTTTATAACAGCTATAAAATTATTATTGAAACGTAAAGCAATTGTGGATTAGTCACTAATTAACGTTTACGGCTTCATCTCTTAGCGGGTTAATTTTCCGTCATGTTCCAGTAGATAAGGTTATTGTGAAATACCTCTGTAGATATAGTATCTATGGGAAACGCTTTTAATATGTGATCAAACGAACTTCAAAGTGAAGTTCGATCAATATTATATGAGTCGCGTGTGTGTGTGTGTGAATGATGTACGCTGTTGGCCGCGAGGCCTTTACAGCTTCACCGGACTTAAAGGCGAGCGTGCAACCACTACGCTCTAGCCAGCCAGAAGGGCTAGAGGCGACATACTCGAGGGCGCCTCGAAGAGGCGCCCTCGGTTGGGACAGTCGCTGTAGAGTGACGGGTGCACTACTAAGTGCACCGGTCAACCGCCGGCTATGGGAGGGGATCTACTACTACTACGTCGTCGTCGTCGTCGTCGCCCGTATTCTGAGCGGAAAGAAGGGATGACAAAGCATCGGGGGGGTCGGTGAGAACATGTCGCGGCCGGCGGTGGCGGCAGGGGTCGGGGGGGAGATCGTAGTCGGCGGTGGCTACGATTAACGGATTCACATGGGTAGATGCGTTCGCGAAGTGACGTGTTGACGCCTTTTTAATAAAGGCGCGAGTAGGTTCGAGACCTAGATCGGAGTGGAGGTCGACGTTCCGTACGAACCAGGGGGCTCCTACGGCTTAACAGAGGAAGCGGTTTGAACCACTTGGAGTTTATCGATGTGAGAGGGGGCCGAATGCCCGAACACAACACACGCATAACTCATGATGGGTCGAACGCAAGTTTTGTAAAGTGTCACCTTATTTCTAAGGGACATTTTACTCCGCTTGCAGATTAACGAATGGAGACGACCGAGCACTAAGGATGCTCGGTGACGGACCCGCTTGATGTGCGGGCCGAAGGACATGGTACTGTTGAGGGTGACCCCTAGATATTTGACCTCTTTGACCCAGGGAATGGGTCGGTCGAACATGGTCACTTGACCGAGATTACTTCTAGGGCGGCGCAGGGAGTGGCGCGGGGTGGCACCTCTGGAGCAGAACACCGCAGCGCTCTTGTCCGGGTTCACCTCAATACGCCACTTACTGAACCAATTCCCTAGGGAAGGTTTCTGGTAATGAAACCCTTATTCCTATGCGAGACGTAGAGAGCGGTATCATCCGCGAATAGGGCTAGATGCGCCTTACTCGAACGAGGAATGTCGTTCGTGTAAAGGCTAAACAGAAGCGGAGAGAGAACTGAGCCCTGTGGGACTCCAGCACTGATGGAGTGGGAAGTGGAGCGCGTCATTTCGACGCGATAACGGAAGGCGCGATTCGACAAGAAGTCTCGTAAGATGAGTACGAGTCTGTCCGGCACACCCAATTGGTAGAGCTTGTAGATCAAGCCGTTGTACCAGACTTTGTCGAATGCCTTCGCGACATCTAGGAAGAGGGCGCCCGTGTAGATGGGTTTGGGTCTATTGAGACCGGAGAGGATGTGCTCCGTGATGCGGTGCACTTGGTGGACGCAAGAGTGTTTGGCTCGAAAGCCAAACTGCTCGTCGATAAGGATACCCCTGGACGTTACGAAGTCTTTGAGCCTCGCCAGAAGGAGGTGCTCGTATATCTTGGCCAGGGAGTTGAGGAGACTGATAGGGCGGTAGCTCGCGGGGAGATTGCGAGGTTTGCCGGGCTTGGGAATGCCTATGACGTCCGCCTCCTTCCACTTAGCGGGGAAGGTGCAGTTCATCATGGCGGCGTTCAATATGGCCACTAAGAGGCAGATGAGTTGGGCGGGCAGGCATTTCAGAACGCGATTCGAAATGCCGTCAGGGCCGGGGGCTTTTTTAGATTTGAGACCCATAATCAGATCTTCGACCTCCGTTTGCGTGATAGGAGACAAGGAATCGACGGGGAGGAGGGATGCCCTGCGCTCGACTTCCCTGTCGACCGCGTCGACGTGGGACTGGTCGACGGACTGAGAGCTGGGGGTGCACTGGCTCTCAAGGGAGTCGGCGAGAAGCTCGGCCTTTTCGTCGTCGTCGAAGGCTGGGGGTGCGCCTGAAGGGCGGGACAGCGGGGGCATGTCAGTCGTGGAGTCGGATTTGAGGCAACGCGCCAGCTGCCAGTAGGCCAGATGCGATGGCGGGATGCCCTCTAGGAAGTCACCCCACCGTTCCTCCCGGACCTCCGCGACACGACGCTTTACCTCTCGTTATAAAGCGCGCATCCGGGCCCGATTGGCTTCGGTGGGGTAGGAGTCGTACGCTCGGATAGAAGCATTCTTGGAACGAATGAGATCCTTAACATCGTGCGGCAGTCGAAAGCGGTTGAGGTAGAGATCTACCGCCTCGACTTGCTTGGACGATCGACTGACAGCCGATCGGATGTGTTCGGTGAAGGCATCTACGGCCTGATCGGTGTCCTGAGGGGACGGGATGGAGTCCGAGCTGAGAGGGATGGGGGTAGGGTCGGCATCCGCCAAGGCCGTGCTTAGCGCATGCCAATCCACCACCGTCTTTTTGGGTCGCTGAGGGGCGGAAGGGGGGGAACCGAGTCTCATGACTACAGGTCGATGGTCAGAGTCGAGTTCCTGGACTACTTCCAAGGAGTGCAGCCGTAGGGTGACACCCTTCAGAAGCGCCATGTCCAGGACGTCGGGTCGGTGGTTGGGATTGATAGGATAGTGGGTAGGGTGCATAGGTGCGATGACGTCAAAGTCGAGAACGTCGACCAGGGCGTCAAGGCTCCTACCGTTAGGGGAAGTGGTGAGACCGTTCCAGGCCACGTGCTTACTGTTGAAGTCGCCCGCCAGAATGACGGCGCTTCCCAGATTAAGGAGTGCTTCAAAGTCACTCCTAAGAACGGATTTAGTGGGGGAAAGGTATACGGAGTCGATCACGATGGGCTGGTGCCCCGTGAGAGAGACGCGACAGACCGAGGCTTCGATGTTGGTGAGCGCGGGGAGATCGAGAGGGATGCAGTGAAGGGACCTCCTGTAGTAAATGAGAGTACCGCCTCCGCGGGAGCCGATTCTGTCATTACGCACGAGGTTATAGTTTGCGATCCTAGGATCGCGTTGTGCGGGCTTGAGGAAGGTTTCCTGCACGAGGAGGATATCAAGTTGGTGATCTCGGAGGAAATCAGCAACCTGATCTCGCTGGGAGCGAAGGCCATCGGCGTTAAAGAACGCCAGGGATAGGTTGAGGGGCTTATGGCGGGGATGTCGTAAATCCATTATTGGGTGCGGGGGGGTTGGGTTCTGAGGGACGCCAGGACGTCATAGACGTCCCTGTACTCCGCGGCCAGGAGAACCTGGTCCGCCAAGTTGGTGGCGGCGCGGAGTTGAAGGGCGAGTTCACGGACTCTGGGGAATAGTGCGGGGCTTATCACCGCCGAGACGTTCATGATCACGTTGACGTCCTGACTGACGTTAGTGGGCGGAGGGGGACAAGCCGCCGCCGGCGGGATCGCCGGCGCGCGCTTCGGGGGGCGGGCAGGGCCCACTGACGGGTGGGAGGCCGCGGTGTAGGGCAGCGGCTTCACCCACGCGTTGGTGCCAAGAGACGGCCTGAGCGGCGGGGGAGGGGGGTCAGCTTCAGTGGCGCGGAAGCGCGGGGAGCTGAGGTCGCCGGCGCTGAAGGCATCGGACGAGGGTGCGCTGAGGGCGCGGGGGGGTGTTGAGCTGAGGGCGCAGAGGGGGGGGGGCAACCGCGCGGGGGCGGCGGCGGCCGCCGCGCCTCGCCCGGCCGCGCTTCCCCTTCGAGGCCTTGGGGCAACCGCGATAGTTCGCGGTGTGCCCCTTGGTGCCGCAGAGGTCGCAGCTGGGGGGCTCGGCCGCTGTCTCCTTCGAACGGCCGCACTGGGACGTCGCGTGGTCCCCGATGCACTTCACGCATCGAGGGCGCGTGTGACAATTACGGGCAGAGTGCCCGTATAGCTGGCAGTTGTGGCACTGCCCGGGCGTGCCACGTTTGTGGGGGGCCTCCACGGAGAGGCCAGATATGTGGCACACGGCCTTCAGGTCGAAGACCCTACGGCCGGACTCGGTGCGGTCGAGGACGACCAGCACCATGTCGTAGGCCTCCTTGGAGCGCCCATTGACCATTCTGTGCACCTGGCGCACAGGAAGGTCCTGGGACTGGAGGTCGGCTTTAATGACGGCGGTGTCCAGCTCCCTAGGGACACCGCGGATTACTACCCTGAGCTCCCTTTCCTCCTCCAGGGTGTAAGTGTGATATGCGATCTTGTTCGATCGCAGGAAAGCGGATAGCCGTCGGTGGTCGTCCGAAGACGCCACCTTGACGGCTATGCCTTGCGCGGTGGAACGTGTCATTTATTTGGCGATTGTAAATCGCCTTAGAGATGCGCTCCCAGGCGCTCTTGTCCTGAATGACAAGCGGCGGGGGAGTGATGTTCGGACGTGCGGGGCGCGCGAGGGGGGAGGCCCTCGCGGCCGCGTTGTGAGACGGAGACGGAGACGGCCGGGGGCCGGAGGGGCCGGGAGAAACGGAGGCGTTCCCGGCCTTCTGGATCTTGGGAGGCGGCGAGTCGCGCGGTTTACGCGCCCGCTTCCCATTTGAAATGGGAATGAAGTCGTCCTCCGACGAGATCGACGGGGACGATGGGGACGACGGGGACGACGGGGACGACGGGGTCGGGGACCGGGCGGGGGCGGCACGTCTCGCGGACGCGCGCTCGACCTCCATATCAGAGGTCCGAGAGAGGCTCGGACCCGCATGGCGAGACGGGGCGGTCGGCGGGGGTCTGGGGCGGTGCAACTAAATCCGTTCTCGGCGCGGCGAACGGAGTCGCGGGGCGCGCAGAAGGCGCGGGGTGCGCGGGGGCGGGGGCCGACGCGCGCGCGGGCGACGCTTCGGGCGAGGCGGGCGAGTACGACGCCCTGAATTCCGGGCAATTCAACACGATGTACCTTGTTAGATCCCGGACAAAATCGGGAGGGAAGTCGTCAGCCATTTCCATAGGGGAAATGGCAGGGCGCGTGGACTAGAAAGGGGCCCTAAGACCCGGGCGTGAACGATGCCCAGATCCCCCCACCGGATGGCGCCTTAAGGGCGGGCGGCACCAAAACCCTAACTTGCTCCGGGTTGAAGAGAACCGCCGCACGGAGAATAGGATAGCGGGATGGGTAAGGGTAGGGTCCTGGCCCGAAATCAAGAGCCCTGACTAGGGAAGCCCCCAAGGCCAGAGCTCAAGCCCTTACGAGATGGCCGCCCTCTGAAGGAGGGAGGCGACCGCTCGGGTCCCGCTCAAGCCCGGCTTACGACACCGCTCGGCGTCCATCGGACTTACCACGAACGGACAAGAGACGTGGATTTACAATACAAACGAAACGAAATTACAAACCGTTATGAAAAAAAAAACAGTTAGGAAAAAACCGCGGGAGGGCCGGCCGCGCCGTTAACCGACTCGGCTGCCTAGCAACCCACGTAATTGGTCACACCGGGCGATACGCGAACCGTACCTACACGAGACGCAAAAGCATACGCGCAGCGAATGCAATTACGTAAACACGCAAGCACACGAGCGTTACGAAAAACGCGGGAAGGCCGACCGCCGTCAGAACGGCGCGTCTACCTATCGGCTCGCCTAGTTGCTACGCGCGAGCCAGACGCGGAGAACTAATATCGCAAGCACGTATATATGTACGTATACACGTATATCGAGCCAACGAGATCACCACTCCACGCAAGCGCAGGCGTTACCAACAGAGCAAGTCCATTATGAAATATTTACGTGCGAAAATACGAAAATAGCGAGCGGGCGGGCTGCGCAGTGGCACGACCGAACGCGCGCGAGGCACAGCCAGAACTATGCGTCGCTTCATTCGAAGATATTATAATTAACCACGTAGTCCTTTTAACCTACAGGCAACTTTGCAATTTTAGATAGTATTTAAAAAAAAAAAATTACTCTATTGTCTATCCCCACCACGTTCACCTTACCAATGTCGCCGTTGAGGAGCCTCATTCTTTTAGAGATTAAAAACATCGGGTACATCAAAACTTTAAGGGTCTAGGGTGGGAGGGAGATTATATCTTCGAATGAAGCGACTCATATAATATTGACCGAACTTCACTTTGAAGTTAGTTTGATCACATATTATATTTCTTCGCTTCATTCTTCAGATATAATTAACTACGTAGATGTTTAGAGGATAAAGTTTGGATGTGTTAGAAATACAGCTCGGTTTACTGTAATAAAACGATTTGTTTGTGAAATAAAATACCTGCTTCTTATTCTTATTATTTATAGTCGTATATATTTTCTAATCAAAATGGTAATATTTTCTAATCAAAATTATTTAAAGAGAAGCCAAGAGCACTGTCCTTGCGAATTCTGTGTCGTCAGAAATTGGACGTTGATAAAATTTCGCGAACGTTTGAGAAGTTTTCGTCCCGCTGGCGGCTTTTCTGATTACATCAAAGCTGGCGCCGGAGGCGCGCGCCGTGCACGTGGCGGCGTGGCGGGCGCTGTGTGCACCGAACGTCGCCACGTCCACGCCGCATTCATTAAGTGAGCTTTTTATCCACCTGTTTATTGGCTGTGAGGTAGCCCCTCTATGGGGGCTCCTCACAGTCAGTATAAGATTTCCTATATTTTGGGACCTTAAACCTCTTGTCATAGAGATGTAGTCCTGTACGACTGTGGCAGGACAAATCCTTGGATTCTCCTTAAAAAATGGTAAAATTAATATGGGCTGTACGCGACCCGGAGCAGATGTCTTGATTAGGTCTGGGATCGGGATCCTAATGGCTGAAGGTGTTACAGACACATTGTATACCTTGATTAAAGAAAACGTTTGAACTCTGTGTGCTGTACATAGGGCAAGCAATATAACTAGATTTTTAGTTATTTGTAAGAGACTTAGTTCGGAATTCGGGTACCACTCTGATACGCGATTGAGCACGAGTTGTTGGTCCCAAGTTGTTACATATTTGGGAAAGTTTGGTCTTAATCTATACGCCCCCTTGAGAAGGCGCTTAATGCTCTCGTCAGATCCTAAACTATTGCCTAATAGGAGGGACAGAGCCGAACGATGACTGTTGAGTGACCCATAAGACGCGCCCTTCGTAAACTGTTGGGTTAGAAAGTTTAACACAAATGGAATGGAACTGTAAAAACAATCAATATTGTTTTCTGAGCAGTATTCCCACCAAAGCTTGAATGTCACATTATATTACTGCAGAGTGTTGGTTGATATAGAGGCCATCATTAGTTCTATGGACGCGTTGGGTGCTCCTTGATGAGCGAAGGCGTGCCGGAGAGCACTGCTGCTGCCAGGGTAAGTGTTTGGTGAAGGAGATGACGGGGTCTGTAATAGGAACATAGGGGATTCTTGTTAGGGCCAAGGTAGACTATCTTAGACGTCAGTAGGCTCTTTAATAAAGGAAACCAGGGTTCTGAAGGCCAAAAGGGAAACACAAAGATACCCGTACCCTAGTCGCAAATTATTTTTCGCAAGCATTTCAAGATTAATGGAAATGGAGGGAATGCGTAAAAAAATAATCCTTCCAGTTAATTGTAAAGGCGTCCACGCATATGGAGTCGGGATCTTGTTTCCATACGTAAGTAATACATTTAGCATTGGCCCGAGAAGCGAAAAGATCTATAGAAGCTTGACCCAGCTGGCATATAATTAAATTAAAACCCTTGGTTGTCAACTCCCATTCCGTATCCGGATTAATCTTTCTAGATTCTTTGTCAGCTTCATTATTATCTTTGGTATAAATGTAGGATGCAAAGAGCCAGATCTTTCTTTTCTCGCATCATTGCCAAATGTTTCTGGTTAGTTTATTTAGGTAAGGGTACTGTATACCTCCCATTCTATTACTGTAGCTAATCGCGGTAGTGTTATCTACGCGCAAAAATATGCTACATTCGGTATGATCACGCACAAAGCATTTTAAAGCCAGAAAAACAGCTAATAGTTCTAAATAATTAATATGGTATATCAATTCGTTTTCTTTCCAATTGCCGTTTACCTTAGAACCGTTACAGACAGCGCCCCACCCAGTACGTGAAGCGTCTGTGTAAATTTCAAAATCGTATTTTGAAGTGTCAATGGGGCTACTTATTACGCGAATATTATTTTGCCACCAAAATAAATCTTTTAGAACTACGTTACTCAGGAGGATTTTTGAGTCGTAATTGTCAGAGTTTCGGAGAGCTAAAAATTTTTGTCGCTCTAAAATTTTTGTGTATAGCCATCCACATCGTGCAGCCGGACATGCAGCAGTAAGAGTGCCAATTAATTGTGCAAATTCTCTTAAGAGGCACGAACGCAGTTTGGAAAAACGTTTTACCAGGTTTGCGATATTGTCGCGTTTTTCTTGTGGTAACGATAGTGTCATATCCTGGGAGTTGTAAATAAAACCTAAGAATTTACAACATTGATGAGGCGTTAGCGAACTCTTTTTGTAGTTCACTATAAACTCTAAACATTCCAACAATTTTAAAGTTTCATGAACGTTATTAAGGCACTCTGAATAACTACTGCCGATACATAATATATCGTCCAAATATAAAACAGACTTGTGACCTTTTAAACGCAAATACGAGATAACTTCTTTCATTATTTTGCTGAAGGTTCTAGGGGCAACCGAAAGACCGTAAGGCATAGCGCAAAATTCATATGTGAGGGTATTTGACGTAAAATTGTCTTGGAATTGAAAACGTAAATATCTACGGTGCTCTGGGTATATTGGTACGCTAAGATAAGCCTTCTCTAAGTCTATGGTAGCCATAAAACATTGAGGTGATATGAGTTCTTTGGCAGTTCTGTGGTCTTCCATTTTAAAATGTATTTTAGGAATAAAGTTATTCAATGATTTTAAGTTTAAGATAAATCTTTTGCTACCATTACTTTTAGAAGCCAAAAATATACTGGAAATAAATTGGTCATGTAATTTGTTACATTGAGAAATTGCACCTAAGTCTATAAGTTTGCTTATAACTAAAGTCATTTCGTCTCTTTCTAAACCTGACCAAGTGTTTTTCGGCTTTAGGGACTGAAATACCTTTCGACAAAAGGGTGTAGGGAACCCATATTGTATCCATTCTAGTATGGTCTTATTACGAGTTATACGTTGCCAACAATTAAGACGAGACTAAACGTGCAGCATGTACCTGTGCAGCCGAAGTGCAGAGCAGGTAATCCGAGGCAGAGCTTCGCCGGTTCGCGATGTTCACTGCTGAGGATGTGAAGTCCGTGGTTTCGAATTCGAAGTCACAGGTTTCACTTGTGAGACGGGCGCTGCTTTGCGAGGCGTATAGTTGTATGTTCTCATGTCAAATCGCCACACCAGTCAAGGTAACATCCTTATAGGTAACACCCAAATAGAGGTAGTAGACGATTACAATTATCTTGGGCACTGTTTATCCTTTGGCTCTGAGTCTATTAGCAAAGAGATCGCTAGACGTGTCCAATTGTTTGGGATGGTTGTGTGTGGTGTCCATGGTTGGGCTGCATATGGAAAACTTGATAGTATATTTGACGCTGACATCCCACAGTGCCTGAAAACCAAGGCATTCAATCAATGTGTCTTGCCCATCCTTACTTACGGTGCCGAGACCTGGTCGCTTACTAAAGGTAGCCTTTATAAAATCAAAGTGGCACAGAGAGCGATGGAGCGAGCCATGTTGGGCATCTCCCTTGTCGACCGAATACCAAACATAGAAATCCGAAGGCGGACTAAAGTTGAAGATGTTGGTAAACGGATCACAAGGTTAAAGTGGAGATGGGCAGGACACTTGATGAGGCGTGAAGATGGCAGGTGGACCAAGGCCGTAACAGAGTGGTGGCCCAGAACAACTACATATTTTCTTTGCAAAGTGAATAATGTATATAATTTAGATTTTTATATTTACATCTAGTTTCTGCCTACGACTTCATCCATATTGACTTTAGATTGGAACCTTACATTTTTCCGGGATAAAAAGTATCTATGTGTTAATTTAGGTAATAAACTGTGTCCCAAATTTCAGTCTAATCCCTTCAGCTGTTTTTGCGTGATTGAGTAACAAACATCTTAACATCCAAACATAAAAACTTTCTCATTTCTAATATTAGTAGGAAATAGGCTTAATATTTCCTACTAATACCGCAACACTACATGTCCCGATTATTTTTTTAATTTCAGCAACAAACATATTTCAGAAAAAGTTTTCAAAAGAAAATACACAGCTAAGATTCGAAATCTTAAAACTCAAAAAAAATGCAAATCATTAAACCAGAAAATACGAAAGGCATACAAGTTATCCCATAGCGCATCGTTTTTAAGAGCAGTGGAAAAATTACCAGATCCTGTTGCTATATTCACAAATATGCATCTGAAGCAGTTCTCAAAGATGCCTCGAGGAAGAAGATATTCAATCAAAGAAAAGATAATGTGTCTTACGATTTTTAAGCAAAGCCCAAAAGCATATAACTTATTACAAAGACTTTTTACACTCCCATCAAAAAGAACAATGCAAAAGACATTGAATAGCATATCACTGGGTACTGGAACCTATACCATAATAATTGAGCATTTAAAAAAGACAGCTAAGAAATTGCCTCTTGAAAAAAAATTATGCTCAATCATATTTAACGAAGTTTCCTTAGCACCAGGATTATAATTCCAAAAAAGTTCGGATAAAATCGTCGGATTTGAAGATTTCGGTGAAAAAAGAACAAAGAAAATAGCTGACCATGCATTAGTTTTCTTATTAAAGGGCCTAAAAGCAAAATACAAACAACCGATTTGCTTCACATTTTGCCAGAGTGCAACAAAAAGTACAGAGCTAAAGCAGTTACTAACTACAGTGATAACACAGATAAATAGCACTGGTCTTATTGTTGTAACTACTGTTTGTGACCAATCAGCCACAAACATGAGTGTTATCAATAGTCTTTTGATTGACACTAAAAGGAAATATATGCAGGCTGGAGAAGAATACAATAGTTCTTCATTTGAGATAAATGGCAAAAAAATCTTTCCAGTTTATGATCCTCCACACCTCCTTAAAGGATTGAGGAATAACTTATTAAGTAAGGATTTAAAATAGGTTAAAGATGGAATGACTAAATTTGCAAAATGGGAGCATTTAAAAATGTTATTAGATATTGACATTGGAGAAGATGATATCAGGTTAGTAAATAAACTGACAGAAACACATGTAAATAAGGAAAAGATCCCAAAAATGAAAGTAAAACATGCGGCTCAGGTGTTCAGTCAACGAGTGTCTGCCGCTTTAAGATTCTTAGCAAGTTAGTATTATTTTTTGTGGTTATAAAGACCCATTTTGCATTCATTATTTAATTTAAAAACATTTTTCTCAATGTTTTTTTAAAGGTTATTTCTTTTTTTTCAATCGCAATTAATATTTTTATTTGCGAATTAGGTCTCATTGATGTTATAATTTAAAAAAAAATGTTAGTTCTAATGTTTATATGCAATTTTACTATTAACGTTGTGTGTGATATATCTAACAAATATGCATATCAACAATATTATCTTACAGCCTTATTTTGTTAAAGTGCAATATAAATTTTGTTCACTGAGTTCTTAGATTTACGCGAATATTACACATGAAATAAAACTATTTTACGGATTTTATCGCGGTTTATTTTTTGATTTTTAGTTCCCGACGTTTCGAGTGCTTTGCAGCACCCATGGTCACGGGAGGGACTGAGGTGTTAGACGTCCAAAAGGTATAGTTGTTCCGGGGTACCCTCAAACTTCTTAATTATTTTTGTTGGTCCGATCTACGCAGAATGAGCTCACGGTGTCTTGAGGTCTTGCAGTGTTATGCTTGGTTTTGGATTTGATTATATTAATTACCGGATCCTAAGTCGATGGAAGCACCCAACCATCTTCTCTATTGAAATTAGGATGTTTTTTAATTTCAATAGCCTCGCGAACCATCCTTGGTAGGTATCGGTGTTCTTTCACGAGAATTTGTGGTCTATCAAATCTGATGTTATGGCGGGTGCGGTCAAGGACATGTTCACAGACTGCAGACTTCTTTGAGCGACGGTGTTTTAGGCGGATGCGTAAGTTTGAGGGTACCCCGAAACAACTATGCCTTTTGGACGTCTAACACCTCAGTCCCTCCCGTGACCATGGGTGCTGCAAAACACTCGAAACGTCGGGAACTAAAAATCAAAAAATAAACCGCGATAAAATCCGTAGAATAGTTTTATTTCATAAATTTTGTTGTTGTACATAAAATAAATAAATTAATATGATAAAATCTAAACAAAACGATTTTATGGTTCACTTAGTTTATGGTTCATTTTATACTTAGTTGCAGTCTAATCCCCCAAACAAAAATTGAGATTGAAGCGTTAGTTCTAATTTTTATGTTCTGTTTCAGGTCATAAAATTTTGCCAGAAGAATGCTGTCACACTGCTGACCTTTTATTATTAATAGATAAAACTGTTCAACTCCTTTAATGGGCATGCGTATACTGATAGCGCAAAGCCATACAAAAGTGCATTAAAGCCAGGATCACCACATTTTAAATTTTAGGAACAAATTTTGCCCATTTGAAATTCAATGGCCTTTGTAACTGAAAAAAATGGTGCCGTTAAATATGTCGTAGTGCCATCCATTAAAAATTGGAAGCATAATATAAATTCTATTGAGGAAATATTTTTTTACATTCATAAAAAATATGACGTATGCAACCTATTGCTGCGAAACATTAATCAGGACCCCTTAGAAAATTTCTTTTGTAATATGCAAGCAATGGGGTCCGAAATGTTTCACCAACATGTTTGCAATTCATTGGGGCATACAAGACATTGCTTGTAAATAATCTAACCTCGCCTCACTCTGTTGGGGCTAACTGTGAACAAGATAATAAAATGCTAAGGCCATTGCAATATTTATTAAAACTAAAAATACAAGGGAGGATAAAGAACCCAAAACATTAAATGTGGACTCCTTGTTAAACCTATGTCAAACTGCTTTAGTGCAGCAACCCAGCAACATAGTTAACAAAGAAGCGAAACGCTATGTTGCTGGATACCTAGTTAAAAAAAGTATCCCGTTAATATGTGCAAGCTGTACCAAATGCAGGCTTGAATTAATAAGCACAACGCCTTCGAACTACGCAGACTATATATTAATAAGAGATTATACTGGAAAATCTTGTAAATAACCATCGGAGGCGTTGTGCATATTTCTAGATGAAGTATTTTTAATAATAGAAACCTAATTGAAGGAGTAGCCACATTTAATTGGAATTAAAGACATAATGTTTAAAAAAATACAAATATTTTGTAATTTTGGGTTCCTTACCTGCAATCTACATAAAAATAGACTATCTAATTATTTGATTGGCCTTACAATTAATATAATTGTTCACAGTTGGTGCACCAATGTGAACAGGATTTTGAAGGGCAAAATTAATACTTGTAGCCCTAATGACTGCGTAAAAGCACAAGCGTTAAAATATTTTCAAACCCACAAACATAAAAGAAAACAATAAACACAAATTTAAAAGATCTTTAGTATTTTATTTCCACAGAGTGAATATATGCATTTTCTGACTATCTTGAAGTTTTCTTTGTATGAAATGGGTTAAGTTTTTAAGAATCATGTTTTATGTAGTATGTACCTGTACATTTTCTCTAAATATAATTTGTTCAATAGTGATGAATAATTACCCAGAGCACTTATGCCCCTGGAAGCTGGCAATAATCGGTCACAATAAGGTCCCAATATTTATACGATTTTTAAAAACTTAGTTCATATAAGTACCCAAAGAGAATATAATCACTATACATAAGTACCTAGGTACCAATATAAAACAAGTGGAGCGCCATCTACCGGTATGTGTAATCAAATCGGTATTTCAACGTTAATTGTCATCCTTATCATAATAGATTATAATCAAATAGATAATTCAATGTCAGTTTGTGTAGTCGATTTCATAATCTATATAATTTATTCGTTAAGTCATGCGACTCGCGCTTGACACCTTTTATGTTTGTCTATGGTTGGTCGAGAGCGCGAGGAGCGACAGTTTTTATTTTTAAGGTAGATTATCGCCTGACTTCGTTGTGTAAAGATGTGCTCAGTAAAATATAATTTAAAGTGTTTCTGTGGAGTTTAATTTACATCGGGTTTCTGGCAACGTGATATATGTGCAGTCTTACAATCAGAAGTGGGACGAACCACGTGCGTATCTAACCTCAGAAACTGATAAAGGTCAGTGCATTTTCAACTGGACGACTAAGCTACATACATCGAGAGGTTAGTGATTAAGTTAAGTTTATGAACTGTGTGAAAATATAACTTGCGACTTTAACGTATCCTTCGTCATATCAATTGATTGGTGCAAGTACGTCCTTTAACGCAAATTGATTTTAATTTGTGCGTCTACCGACATTAGCATTACCCAAAAAACAAAGATAAACAAGAGTGATTTGTGTTAAGCTTATAGGCATTGTTACTCATGTCACCTGAATAAGGTTATTGTGATCCCTACGTACGCAATTCTTTTATACTTTAAGTGTTACTGTTTTATTTGTTTTTTCCTCTCTTGGTAAAGTTCGCGTTTTATTTTATATTTTTCACATTCGCACATTGTAAGCGACATTCTTAGTGGCTCGCTATGTGGTCGAATAGTCGATCCAGATCACGAATAAGGCGCGGTAGTAAGCGCCATCGGCGCCACTCTTAATAGTTTTACCAGTACTACCCTAACTACGTCATCATCTAGTCAGTCATGGTCGTTCTCATAAACTAAGTAAGCAACCCAAGCGGCGTGATGAAGGTAGTAAGAAGCGTCAGAAATGTAGGTTTAAAAGCAAAAGGGCTTCATTGTTACAAGGTCCAATGCTAGTTCGCGTACTTTAACACCACCCTTAACATTAGGTTTATTACGCGATGACATAAATTTGAATAATAATGACACTGTCCGTAACGCCTCCCAGTCGATCTCAGTTGTGCCAGCGTTGGGTAATATTCCAGCCGAAGGTAGTACTAATTTTGGTGCGGGTAATTCACAAGCGGTTGCAACTGACCTTAATCCATTACCGGAATTTGATCCTAGTGACGGTTCACAAAATATTGAATCGTGGATTCATAAAAGTTAATAAGTGCTCTCAAATTTGTCATTATGCACTTAGCAAATTGTCAGGTTTGGCTAGGAAATGGTATCAAGGCCTACCGGCACTTCTTTTTTCTTGGACCGAATGCATAGAGAAATTTGAGTCTGCTTTTCCTTCCACGGAGAATTATTATGGGGAGCACTGCAAATAATGCTCTACATGAGATGTAAATTAGGTCAACGGTTAGATATTTATTACGAAAAAAAAAAATATTTTGATGAACACATGTGGCAGGCAGAAAGGCTGCCGTGTCCATGGGATTAATGAAAAAAATATAAGAATGAGCGCTGATGCATGCCGATTTTAAGAACCGGACCAACTATTTTTTTATTTAAAAACTTTAGCACAGAACGATAACTATGCACCCAATAGACATAAAGCCAATGTGACAAGGGGTATGAGACCTACTCACGGTCAGCCTATTAGTAGTGCAGGGGATGGACATAAGTGACATTATTTGTTTTAATCGTGGTGAAGCGGGCCATTACCGATCTGGGTGTACCAAACCAAAAAAAAACATCTGTCATAGGGTGGGCTATTTAGCCAAAGACTGCCGTATTAAACCAGGCTTAACAAATATAGGCTCTGTTAGGGGATCAGAAACTTTTCTTTACAGCCTCATACTAAGGTTTCAGATTGCGACGTAATGTGTATTCAGTCAACTGTGACTGATAACGACAAATATTTTAAGGAGGTTATTATTGAAGGCTTTGCGCGAAGTGCTTATATCGATTTAGGCAGTTAATTGCACGTTATTCCAAGAGTCCGTCGCTAAAGAAATATTTGGCAAGTGGCAAGATAACTCTCGATTACCGAATCTTAGAGGCTTTGGTGATGCTAGCGTGAGACCATTAGGTGTAGTTAAATGTACCATCATGATTGATGGGATTTAAGCTCATATTGATTTCGTGGTAGTTGCGGATCAGTACATGACCACCAATCCGCACTGGGTCTCCACCAATCCGCACTGGGTCTCCACCAATCCGCACTGGGTCCGCGTGGTGGAGTATGCCCCAATCTCTCTCACCTCGATTTGTGAGAGAAGGCCTTTGCCCAGCAGTGGGCAGTATAGGCTGATATTATATTATATTATACATGATATGCGTTTTGAGACATTGATTTAGACATGAGATTTAGTTTTCTGTGAAGTACCTAGTAGCGACTGTGTTGAACTAAGAACTAAAGATACATTAAGTACATTAGCTGAAGTTAATCTGGAGTCATACATTACTTCTCCGTTAGAAGTGGACTCCGCGTCCAAATTTTCGGGATCTTTATATGTGCCGGCAAGTTTTTGTAATAATGTTAACCATAGATATTTTATATTACCCCGTATATATATAGCTTTAATGGCGGTTAAAGGTTTTATGATGATTACTAATGTAACTAACAATAACTTGTTGCTTGAGAAAAATCCTGTTGCTTGAAGACATTTTTTTACTGAAATTAATAAGGCTTGTATTCGAATGACTATGACTGACAGTAACGTTAAGGCTCCCTTGCCACTTCGCGACCTTAAAATTGGTGCGTCGTTAAGTGCCGAGGAGTCTTTGATATTTTATACATTATAAGAACGACACCACGATTGTTTTGCTCTCAATATGTCAGAACTCTGTAAAACAGATCTCACAGAGATGGCTATAAGATTAAAAAACGACATGCCTGTGGTTTATGTCAGACAATGTATTTCAAAGAGAAGGGTGAGCTTTCACTTATAAGAGAAAACCCCTTAAAAATGGTATATTAAGAGAAAGTTTGTCCTCGTTTGCAAGTCCCGTGCTCTTAGTAAGTAAGAAAAATGGTCAAAAGAGATTGTGCGTTGATTATCGTACGTTAAACAGAAAGAGGATAAGTTTCATAGCTTAGGAGACAATGCGTCCTTTCATACCTAGCTTCCGGCTATTATCAAGTGCCAGTAGCTGAAGTGTAAACACCTCACAGCTTTTATCACCCCTGATGGTCTATATAAATTTAATCGTACGCCGTTTGGCTTGGCTAATTCGCCAAGCGTTTTTCAAAGGTATATAGTACCTAAAGGTCTATAGTCTAGTACCATGCATCACGGCGCAAGCCAGAACCTGGTATTGGCTTACATGGATAATTTATTAGTGCCATCAAAGACTATTCCCGAGGGTTTAGATAAGCTCGAAAGGGTTTTTGCTATGCTTAGAAATGCAATACTGGCATTGAACTTTAAAAGTGAGTTTTCTTTCAAGAGAGTGTAGAATATATTGGTTATGAAATATCTAAGGATGATATAAGACCTGGAACGTTCAAGATTAACGCTGTAAAAGAATTTCCTATACCGAAAATATCCACGAATTTCGCCAATTTGTAGCATTGGCGAGCTATTTTCGCAAATTTGTACGTAACTTTTCATTAATCGCTAGACCGCTTACTACTCTCACCAAAAAGAATGAACCATGGTAGTTTGGATGTGAACAGATAGCAGCTCTTAACGAGTTAAAAGATGTTCTTATTAGTAGGTCAGTTCTCGCGTTGTATGATCCAAAGGTTTTAATTCAAGTTCATACAGATACGAGCAAGGTAGGAGTTGGCGCCATTCTTTTACAAGATACCGGTAAAGGTTTTAGACCTATCGCTTATTATAGCCGCCAAACCTCTCCAGAGGAACAAATATTTTATTCGTATGAATAAGACCCTTGCGGTTATCACGGCTCTTAATAGATTTAGAGTATACCTCCTTGGGGGTATCATTTAAGCTAGTGACCGACTGCAATGCGATTCGAAGTACGATGACTAAAAAGGATTTGGTTCTACGTGTCGCGAGATGGTGGATATTTATGCAAGAGTATGATTTTGAGATCGAGTATCGGCCAGGTGCCAGAATGGCACATGTGGATGCTTTGAGCCGAAACCCGATCGATGCAAAAGAGCCATTATCACGCGACGACGATGCGAACGTTTTTCGTATTGATTCCGCGTTGATTAAAACATGTGTTGATGAGAACTGGCTATAGACTGTACAACAGACGGACGATGAAATACAAAGAATTATCGATATATTAAATGATCCAAACAGTGATAACGTAGTAGAGATTAAGAACAATTTCTTGGTTAAGAATAATAGATTATACCGCACATGTATGAAAGATGGTGGCGTCAGCATGTTGTGGGTCGTACCCAAATCAGTTAGATGGCAGATAGTTAAGAGTAACCATGACGAACTCAGGCACTTTGGATTAGATAAAACATATGACAGGATTCGAAGGGTGTATTTGTTAAAAAAAAAATATTGGGTATATAACCGTTCAATCGTTGATGCTCTCGCCGCGAGTAACCATGGGAAGCCTGATAGTGAGTGAGATATTATGGTACCTCGAGTGCAATGGGGTCTTAATAATACGGTTAACAAATCCACCAGAAGGACTGCAGCTGAGATACTGTTAGGCGTTGTACCAACTGGCGTATCGGATGGTATAATGAACCCGGTAGTGGAAGTTAGTGAGAGAGTAGTCATTGAACAAGAAAATCAAAAAGAGCGTTATGATAGAGGTAGGAAGCACATAGTTAGAAAGTTAGTTGGTTCGAATACACAGAGAAGTTCATGTTATGACTGGTATCAGTAAATATGAATGGTATAAAAAGTAAATAGTAAAAAAATAAATAAAAAAAAGACAAATGTTAACAATTATACAATTGGTAAGTTGCATGTGTATCATATAAGTGATTTTTATGATTATAGATCTTCAGTATTTGTATGCATGTGTTAGATCATTTCCTATGTGGGTCTTAAAAGAATAATAAAAACCCAAGCAGAATTGCAATTTTTAAAATTTTAATGGAATCTATTTACTAAGATGACATGATTCATACAAACAATTTATTATTAAAATAAAACCAAAATAATTAATGTTACTTATATTTTTTTTTATAAGCTATAATAAGCTATAAAGCAATAATAAAAGAGATATATAATATCACAAAAAGGAATAGAATATTATTACGGAGATAATCAATTAGAACAATCATTATTACAACATATACTTAACTTTGCTCACGGTGCCTTTACGTGTTTCCACAAGGAGTATTTATAATAATATACTTTCAGAGCTCCGCTCGGCTCAGCTGTCGGCGACACAATGCCCCCTACCGTGTGTGTGTGTGTGTGTGTGTGTGAATGATGTACGCTGTTGGCCGCGAGGCCTTTACACCTTCACCGGACTTAAAGGCGAGCGTGCAACCACTACGCTCTAGCCAGCCAGAAGGGCAAGAGGCGACATACTCGACAGGGACTTGGGACAGTCGCTGTAGGGGGACGGGTGCACTACTAAGTGCACCGGTCAACCGCCGGCTATGGGAGGGGATCTACTACTACTACGTCGTCGTCGTCGTCGTCGCCCGTATTCTGAGCGGAAAGAAGGGATGACAAAGCATCGGGGGGGTCGGTGAGAACATGTCGCGGCCGGCGGTGGCGGCAGGGGTCGGGGGGGAGATCGTAGTCGGCGGTGGCTACGATTAACGGATTCGCATGGGTAGATGCGTTCGCGAAGTGACGTGTTGTGTGCGAATAGGTTCGAGACCTAGATCGGAGTGGAGGTCGACGTTCCGTACGAACCATGGGGCTCCTACGGCTTTACGGAGGAAGCGGTTTTGAACCGCTTGAAGTATGTCGATGTGAGAGGGGGCCGAATGCCCGAACACAACACACGCATAAGTCATGATGGGAGCCCCCTACCGCTCGATCGTCGGGCTTTTATATAGTTTTGGCGAAACCAAATGAACACTTTTTTAGAACTACCTACATTACATTTTTTTTTTTTACATTATATTTTTTTTATATTTAATGACATATGTATAAAATCACGATCAAATAAAATGATGTAGGTTGTTGAGGTGTTTATAATTAAAGAAATAATTCTTAAAATATGTTAATCAATAAATATTGTTGTAAATCAAGAAACGACCAATCAGCTGCACATCCATATACTCCTTTTTTTTTAAATAATCTATCACATGCAGTGATTAATCGCCAAATGACGACCAGCCCTCGTGGCGAACCAGCCCTCGTGGCGAACCAGCCCTCGTGGCGAACCAGCCCTCGTGGCGAACCAGCCCTCGTGGCGAACCAGCCCTCGTGGCGAACCAGCCCTCGTGGCGCACCAGCCCTCGTGGCGTTTAGGTACTACAGCTGCTGCGAGTGCATGCCGTGGCGAGGTGTGTGCTATGGCGGGGCACATGCCGTGGCAAGGCGTGTGCTATGTCGAGTCGCATGCCGTGGTGAGGCGTGTGCTATGGCGAGGCGCGTGCCGTGGCGAGGCGTGTGCCATGGCGAGGCGCATGCTGGTGCGAGGCGTGTGCCATGGCGAAGCGCATGCCGTGGAGAGGCGCATGCCGTGGCGAGGCGTGTGCTATGGCAAGGCGCATGCCGTGGCGATGCGTGTGCTATGGCGAGACGTGCTGTGTCAAGACACTTAATGTAGTAGCGCAGGCCTTGGTGCATACCGATGACGTGTGAAAATTATTAATTTATTTTATTTAGGCATTAGGTAGTAAATTGTTAAAAGATTATAATTCCAAAAAAAAAAATTGACTAAGTACGCTTTACGAAATAATTAAATACACTTTCTCAAACATAGAATTATCCATAATATATGTAATTGTGTCTTTACATCACGCGAGGACGCGTGCATGGTCAGAATTGGCCGAATGTAATCAAATAGGTATTTCAACGTTAATTGTCATCCTTATCATAATAGATTATAATCAAATAGATAATTCAATGTCAGTTTGTGTAGTCGATTTCATAATCTATATAATTTATTCGTTAAGTCATGCGACTCGCGCTTGACACCTTTTATGTTTGTCTATGGTTGGTCGAGAGCGCGAGGAGCGACAGTTTTTATTTTTAAGGCAGATTATCGCCTGACTTCGTTGTGTAAAGATGTGCTCAGTAAAATATAATTTAAAGTGTTTCTGTGGAGTTTAATTTAATGTACATCGGGTTCCTGGCAACGTGATATATGTGCAGTCTTACATATGGTAGGGGATAACAATTACAGCAACATCTATGAATAAGGGTACTGAGATTAGGAAGTCAAAACGCGAGTGGCGTATCTATCTCAAATTATATTGTATTATCTATGGTCAGTACGGACGGACGATTTAGCGGACGGACGATTTAGCGCAGTGGTTAAGAGCCTAAGCCGCTCCGCCCACTGCGTCTAATAGTCGCGGGTTCGATTCCCGCACGGGCCAAATCTTTGTGTGATCCACAGTGATTTGTTCCGGTCTGGGTATTTGTGTATGTGAATTTTCATGTTTGTAAACGCACCCACGACACGAATAAATCCTAGTGTGGGGCTTCGTTTTTAAAAAAGAAAAAAGAAAAGTACGGAGGCATCTACAAAAAATTATATAATTTTAGAAAGGATTTTTTTTTTCGTTAGTTAAAGTTCGTCTAGCGCCTCGGTCATGTATGCGCTTATGCGCTTTGAAACAAGTTTGTTGCAACTTTTCGGTACGCCTATTAGGATATACCAGTGTTTTTGCATTTTGTTGCCTTCGTGTTGAATCTCGTTCAACCTCCAGGCGAGCCGTGTTCGTAATTCGAATCGAGGCACAAATTGTTATTGTTTGACCAACGTGGGGAGTGAGAGAAAGAACACTGTCTTACCTGCGTGGTTATTGCCTTCTGATTCGGACGACGAATCCACGATAATCCGATGACGTTTTTTATGGTTTCGTCTTTGTAGCTTCTTGATTTTATTGTTATAATATTCTATTTTGTCTTCAGCACTTCTTTTTGGCATTTTCTAAAACTATTATTTTAGAAACACTATAAATTACTACTAGTCTACGCTCCGACCTTGTAATGCACATATCCAAAACCCCGAGAACTTTCAACTCGAATTGGCAAACCGCTTCGAATTGCTAGACAGCAGCGCATCAGTGGACGAAATCAACAACAGGCTGGTAGAGACTGTCCATACGGTCGGGTCCAAGTATTTTAAGCCCCACCGTAAAAATAGACCTCAAAAACTATCCAACTACACCCGAAACCTCATGGCTGAGCGACGTTCCATGACGCTCCAAACCTCCGATGATGCTAAGTCCTATAGGCAGCTCAATGGACAGATATTGAAGTCCTTGCGACACGATTTACGGTCATTCAATACAAGGCGTATTGAGGAGACCATAGCACAGAACAAGGGCTCTAAAGTGTTCGCAAGAGACGCGTCTATTGGGCAAAGCCAGTTGACGAAGCTGAAGACTGAGGACGGAAACGTAACGTCGAATAGGTCGGAGGTGCTCAGGGAGATAGAGAGGTTCTATGGGCAGTTGTATACCTCAGTAGCTGAACCTGTTGTTGACTTGGTAAAAGACCCAAGAGCCAAGCTAACCCGACACTACACTGAAGATATCCCGGACATCAGCCTGTACGAGATTAGGATGGCTCTCAAACAACTCAAAAATAACAAAGCGCCGGGCGAAGACGGAATTACCGTAGAGCTTCTGAAAGCGGGCGGAACGCCGGTACTTAAAGTCCTTCAGAGGCTGTTTAATTCCGTCTTGCTCGAAGACAAAACGCCGGAAGCATGGAACAGGGGTGTGGTGGTACTGTTTTTCAAGAAAGGTGATAACACTTTACTGAAGAATTATAGGCCCATCACACTGCTGAGCCATGTTTATAAGTTGTTTTCGAGAGTCATTACGAATCGTCTCGAACGCAGGTTTGATGACTTCCAGCCTCCCGAACAAGCCGGTTTCCGGAAAGGCTTTAGTACCATAGACCACATACATACGCTGCGGCAGATTATACAGAAGACCGAGGAGTATAATCGGCCACTATGCTTGGCGTTTGTGGACTATGAGAAAGCCTTCGATTCGATCGAGACTTGGGCGGTTCTTAGATCTCTCCAGCGATGCCGCATTGACTATCGGTACATCGAAGTGTTGAAGTGCTTGTATAATAACGCCACCATGTCAGTCCGAGTACAGGGGCAGTGCACGAAGGCAATTCCCATAAAAAGAGGAGTAAGACAGGGAGACGTCATTTCTCCGAAACTGTTTACGGCCACCTTAGAGGACGCCTTCAAACTCTTGGAATGGCAAGGACTTGGCATCAACATCAATGGCGAATACATCACTCACCTTCGATTTGCCGACGACATTGTGGTCGTCGCGGAGTCGCTGGAAGATCTAGGACGAATGCTCGGTGACCTCAACAGAGTATCTCAACAAGTGGGTCTTAAAATGAACATGGACAAAACCAAAATAATGTCTAACGTCCATGTCGTACCCACCGCACTCACCGTTGGGAACTCTTCTCTTGAAGTTGTCGACGAATACATTTACCTGGGACAGGTAGTCCGGTTAGGTAGGTCCAACTTTGAGAGAGAGGTCAATCGACGAATCCAACTCGGCTGGGCAGCGTTCGGGAAACTGCGCAATATCTTCTCATCCAAAATACCTCAGTGCCTTAAGACTAAAGTTTTCAGTCAATGTGTGTTACCAGTGATGATATATGGATCAGAGACGTGGTCTCTTACAATAGGTCTCATAAAAAAGCTCAGAGTTGCTCAGCGAGCTATGGAGAGAGCTATGCTCGGCGTTTCTCTACGCGATCGAATCAGGAATGAGGAGATTCGTAGAAGAACCAAGGTCACCGACATAGCCGTTAAGATTAGCAAGCTGAAGTGGCAATGGGCGGGCCACATAGCGCGTAGATCGGACGGGCGTTGGGGCAGAAAGATTCTAGAGTGGAGACCACGTATTGGCAAGCGCAGCGTGGGACGACCGCCTGCCAGATGGACCGACGATCTTGTGAAAATCGCAGGAAGTCGTTGGATGCAGGTGGCATCGGACCGGTTACGCTGGAAAGCGATTGGGGAGGCCTATGTTCAACAGTGGACAAGTATGGGCTGAGATGATGATGATGATGATAAATTACTCCTTTTAGATCTTTAAGTTATGGTAAAAAACAAAAAATACGTAATTAAAATGAAAAAGTTGAGGTGAATATAAATTATTTTTACAAAAATAAAGACGGAAAACATGTAAACGTGTTAACGTTGCCGCGCACGACAAAAGAATGAGGCTCCTCAAAGGCGACATTGGTAAGGTGAACGTGGTGGGGATAGACAATAGAGTATATAATTTTTTTTTTTAAATACTATCTAAAACGTGCGAAGTTGCCTGTAGGTTAAAAGGATGATGAAGCGAAGAAATATAATTTATTAGGACTATTGGTGTAAGGTATAAGATAATTATGTCATCAGAAATGCTCAAACCTTAGTCAAATTCATGCAGAACCTTAATGCATGCACAAAAATAATATCCTGTAACAGCTGAAATAGCTGGTAGGCTAGCGGGTACCTCTTATAACCAATTATATTAGCTATTATAACCAACTAGTTACTACCCGCGTCTTCTTCCGCGTTACCTTTAGAAAGGAACCTAACACTTTTCCGAGACAAAAAGTATCCAATGTGTTAATCCAGGTAATGTTAATCCAGACTGTCTGGCAAATTTCATCCAAATCCATTCAGGCGTTTTTGCGTGATTGAGTAACAAACATACAAACTTTCACCTTTATAACATTAGTAGAATATACTCAAGTCTGTCCAAGAGCGTGCTCGTCGCGACCCGTGCCAGTCATTATGGCTGCAATCTTGGACCGAAGACGTACCGCAGTGCGGGCTAGGGCGTCCCCCCGAGGCGACGCGTACCGGCCCGCCCCCGTCGGTACGAATATAGGTGGAAGCGGCGATGGGGGCCGCCACCCATCACGCCGGGCCCGAACTGGCGAGTCGTGGGGTGCAGAGTGCCGAATAGGCACTTGGAATGTAAGAGGTGGTATGGAAGATAAGATGCATGAGGTGATTGATGTAATGAAAGAGAGACGCCTGGATGCTCTGTGTGTAACAGAGACTAAGCGGAGGGGCAGTGAAACCTGTGATCTGCCTGATGGAGCGATGGCTCTGTGGTCTGGTGTACCGCAGAGCAGTCGTGCCAGCATGGGGGTGGGTATCTTGCTGTCCCGTCGCCTGGCCTCTGGAGTGAGAGATTATGGCCTGTGCGATGCGAGACTTCTCTGGGTCCGTTTAAAACTGGGTGTCACTAGAGTATTTTTGGTCGCAGCGTATGCTCCCGTAAGCTCGTCGACACCCCAGGACCTTGAGAAGTTTTGGGATAATGTCAGGGAAGTTCTGGATTTGGCTGAGGCTAACGAAAAGGTGATTCTGTGTGGCGATCTGAACGGATGGGTAGGAACCAGGCGGCAAACTTGCGACGCTGCTCTGGGTCCTTATGGTGATAAGAGAGTGAACGATGCAGGTAAGCTCATTGTAGATGTTTGTTTGGAAAGGGGTCTCCTTGTGTCTAATACGATATTCCAGCATAAGGACATACATATGTATACGTGGAGAAGGAATGAACAAAAAAGCATGATAGATCTGATCCTGGTTGATAACCGTCTCCGAAGCAAACTACAAGATACGCGTGCGTATAGAGGCCCCACTCTGGAATCAGACCACTATCTCGTAGTTGCGCGGTTTAGTGGTCTGTTCAGGAAGTGGAGGCACTGGCGAGAGCGTATCCCCTTCAGAGACCTTGAAAGATTAAAGGTTGAAAAGTTGCAAGATGAGAGCGTGAGGAGAATGTATGAAGACAGAGTCCGGGACAAGCTTTTGACAGCAGGCTCTTCGGACTCAAATGTAGATGAATGCTGGAATAGCCTGAAAGAGAGTTTGGTGGAATCCGCGAAAGAAGTATGTGGTTGCTCAAAGAAGCATATTACAGCAAAAGGTGATGCATGGTGGGATGCGGAGTTGCAAAGCTCCGTAGAAAGTAAGAAGAAAGCGTGGCAGGACTATGTATCTTCTTTGAACCTGAATGCCAGTATGACAGAGATGAGGAAAGAAATATACCGGCAATGCAAGAATGCCACTAAAACTTTAGTGAAAGAAAAGCGTGAAAGAGCCAGTATGATTGAGGAGGAGAGGCTGGCGAAGAACTTCGAGAACAACACCAAACTCTTTTGGAGCAAGGTGAGAAAGGCTCGAGGTGATTCGTCAGGCTCCAGAATGGAAAGGATAAAATCTAAAGATGGTGACATTCTTGCAGACACACAAGCTGTGCTAAACCGGTGGAGTGAATATTTTGGAGAAATGTATGGAGATGACCCGGATGCTGATGCCGCAGACGTGCCTAAAGGCGAGATTGCGGCACCAGAATCAACGGAGGACATCACTATGGAAGAAGTTGAATGGGCGATAGGAAGTATGAAAAACGGTAAAGCTGCGGGAGTAGACATGATATCTGCCGAGATGATCAAATATGGTGGAACTTGCGTCCGGGACGCTTTCCGGGCCCTTGCAAACCTTTGCTGGAGGACCGGTAGAGTCCCTACAGATTGGCGCCGCGCAGTCATAGTACCCTTGTATAAAGGCAAGGGTTCACAATATGACTGCGCCAATTACAGAGCCATCAGTTTGATCAGCTTGGCAGCCAAGGTGTACGGTAAAATTATTGAACGGAGAATGCGCGTGAAGTCCGATGGAATGTTGTGCGAGGCACAAGGGGGTTTCAGGTCTGGAAGAGGATGTTCGGATCAAGTCTTCTCACTCCGCAACATCGTAGAGAAGCATCTGGCAGTGGGCCGGAAGGTTTTCTGCGGTTTTGTAGATCTGGAGAAGGCATTTGACAGAGTTGTGCGAAAGAGACTTTGGGACATTTTGCCAGAGTATGGTATAGATGGCACTCTGTTGCGAGCCGTCCAGTCCACTTATGTGGACTGCAAGGCATGCGTACGGGTGGGTGGTAACAGGTCACCCTGGTTTGACGTTAAAATCGGCGTCAAGCAGGGTTGCGTGTTGTCCGCTAGACTGTTTATAATATATCTGGACAAAAGTCTTCAAAGACTGAAAGCGATGAATGAAGGTGTACAAATGGGTGACTTAGTGGTAAACCATCTACTTTATGCAGATGACGCGGTTTTAATAGCGCCAACAGCCACTGATCTGCAAACACTAGTCACAGTTATGAAAGACGACTGCATGATCAATGGCTTACACTTGAATGTGAAGAAAACCAAGATTATGGTTTTTGAAAGGGAAGAAACCAGAACGAATGTAAGGATTGTGGTTGGTAACGATGTGCTGGAGCAAGTGAATGAGTTTGTATATCTTGGATGCGCCTTCAGTAAGGATGGGAAATACACCGCTGACATAGAGAGAAGAGTGAGTGCAGGGAACAGAGTGAATGGTGCGATGGGAAAGCTACTCGGGAGCCGGCACTTAAGCCATAAGGCGCAGCTGGCCATACATAACGGAGTTCTTGTCCCAACGCTGTTATATGGTAGCGAGAGCTGGGTATGTAAGGAGGAGAATGAAAGTAGGATAAATGCGGTAGAAATGCGAGCTCTGCGGAAGATGTGCGGAGTGAAGCTGACTGACCGCATTAGCAACAGCATAGTAAGACAGCGAGTAGGTATGAAAGATAGTATCGGTGTAAAGATGAGAAAGGGCATGCTCCGTTGGTTCGGGCATATAGAAAGAATGCCAGAGGAAAGAATGACAAAACAGATATACAATGTGAAAGTGGAAGGATGCAGGTACCGGGGAAGACCTAGACTATCTTACCACGACCAAATAAACCGAGTCTTATCTGATGGAAAAGTCAAGAGTCTCCGTAACCGGCGAGCGTGTATGAGACGAACTATGAGAGTCGAGGAAGCCAGAGAGGTATGTAAGGAAAGAACCTGTTGGAACTCTGTACTCTCTGCCTACCCCGCAAGGGATCTGGCGTGAGGTTATAGATATAGATAGATAGATAGATAGAATATACTATTAATCAATAAGCTGTGTAGACAGCTTATTGGTTAATAAATAAAATAAAAGCTTGTTTTGAAATATATATCTACTTATGCAAATCAGGTTTAAATATATTTATAATAATGTAGATAAATATAAAGTAATGTTGACATAGCAATTGTAACGATAAAGATATTACAGTAGTTACATATAAACAAGTATGCTAGGTCTAGTAAAAAGCTATCACTATATTCACTATCTTTGTAAAATGGTTAAATAAAAGTAAAAAATGTTTCGAAAATTCTCTGCCCCGAGTAACCACTCGGGGACCGGCAGACCTGTCCTAACATTAAAAGCTAAATTTTTACCACTACCAAATTAGCAACCAACGGGAGTAAATATACTGCTATGATCGGAAATTCTTTCATTTTTCATAAATCTAAACGCTATCATAGTTGATCTTTTGGCCTGCACGTAATCCAGCATTCCAGACAACTACCCTTAACGTCAAATTTATCAGCGAGTTCGGAATGTATGACGCGAGACAAGTGGTAAATGACGTCAAGACAATGTAATAGTATCAATATTTTAAAGTATATAATCGGGCTTTTAATAATTGAAGTAAAATTTTACTTCTCTTTAGGTTTAGTAACATAGGTAATGTTGATTCAACGTCTTATTCAGGTAAATCCACGAAGAAAATATATGATTCGTGGGTAAACCAACATTGTTATTTCGTATTTTTCGTATTTATTGGGTATTTCGAAATCACCACCGAAAGAATAATATTCGGCTTCGCCTAGTGGTTAGAGCGTATAGGCCGTTCCGCATACTCAATCGAGTATTGTTTGTTTCATTGCTCGCATCGCACGCGGCACGACACAGGATTTAATCCTACGTCTTTCTAAAGTTTATGTCTTTTAACGCCGAACCAAGATTGAAAAGAATCTTGGATTGCTGCATATTCTATCGATCTCCAATCTGCATGCCAATAACTAAACTTGTCAATCCCAATTTATTTACGACAACAGGTTGCCGGCGATTAGTACGGCGAGAAGTACGGTATCTAAACTCTTTCGTCCGTTAGAAACCCTACGACGAAAACTGGACAAGAAAGTCTATGGTAATCACACGAGAAGCTTAAGTCGCTTACGTTACTTGATTAAAAGGTCGTAGGATCGATTACCGCGTAACACAAATTGTGGATTTTTTTATCACCCAAGTTTCTTATTTGATAAATCCTTTGTTCTTGAACTTTACAAATTTGCTTTTCTAGAAAAGTTAAACTTACTAGGTAAATAAGATTAGCAGAGAATGTTACTTACATGTTCCTTCTAATACACCACCATCACGATTATGTAGATATATTCTAAGCTGTTCTAGTGACCTTGAATACTTAATGTGACAAAAACGAAATGTACAAATTAGTCATCCAGGCCTATCTTTTGCCATGAACAATTAAATATGTAACGCTGCCGCGTTTAGATAACTATGAAATAATTACATAATGATAATTTAAAATATCATTAAATGATTATTTCACGAAGTTATCGTAACGGGCCGCGTTTGGTCATAGCGAATAAGGGCCAGTGGTAAAAGTGAAATAGACCGTTGCGCTTTATTGTGCCAATATTGTTTTTTGTTTACTATTGGACTTGAGACTAAATACCAAAAAAATATGAACATAAGTCGGTATATTATTTGGCACTAAGGCCTGATGAGAGCCGTGAATAATAAGAAATATCTTTGTAATAAAGTTTTTTTGGTTAACTGTAACTGTAGGTCATTTGCTTATTAATCTTTTTGGGTGCAATGGAAATAAACGTTATATTTTAAAAAATATATCCTTTTCTTTCTGGGGGTCTTGTCCAAGAGCGTGCTCGTCGCGACCCCTGCCAGCCGCTATGGCTGCAATCTTGGACCCAGCAAGTACGGCAGTGCGGGCTAGGGCGTCCCCCCGAGGCGACGCGTAACGGCACGCCCCCGTCGGTACGAACATAGGCAGAAGCGGCGATGGGGGCCGCCACCCATCACGCCGGGCCCGAACTGGCGAGTCGTGGGGTGCAGAGTGCCGAATAGGCACCTGGAATGTAGAGGTGGTATGGAAGATAAGATGCATGAGGTGATAGATGTAATGAAAGAGAGACGCCTAGATGCTCTGTGTGTAACAGAGACTAAGCGAAGGGGCAGTGAAACCTGTGATCTCCCTGACGGCATGATAGGTTAGTCCGACTAGGAATCTTAGTTCCCGTACAGTTCTCAGATCATGCTACCTCAATTGTACCGGCATTAAAAGAAAACGGCAAGGTAAAAATAGCTGGGGATTTCTCTTGTACGTAAAATAACATTTTAAAAATTGATAAATACCCTTTGCCTCACATAGACGAAGTATTTGCCAAAATCGGTGGAGGACAACATTACTCAAAACTTGATTTAAGTAATGCTTACAATCAATTCTGTTTGTCTAAACCGTCACAAGAGCTAACTACAATTAATACACCAAAGGGTTTATTTAAATACACGCGGCTCGTGTATGGTCTCGCGAACGCTCCAGCTATTTTCCAAAGGGCCATCGAGACGCTAGTTGCGGGAATAGACGGTGTTTCTTGTTGGTATGATGACATTTGTCTCACGGCTCCTAATCGGAATCTGCACTTAGCTAGGCTTCGAGAACTACTGTGCAGATTGCAAAATGCGGGACTAAGACTTCAAAAGGACAAATGTGCATTCTTCCAGGAAAGCGTTACATATTTGGGTTACACTATAGATAGGAACGGTCTGAGAACGTGTTCGAGCAAAGTAGAAGATATTTTAAAAGCGCCGGCGCTTTCTAACCCGTTAGAATTAAAAAGATTTCTAGGCGTAGTAAACTATTACAGGAATTTTATTCCAAACGCGTCCTCGTTGTTAAGTCCTCTGCATGAGTTACTGAAGGAGGGCGCGGTGTGGGAGTGGGGACAACAGCAGGCGCGCGCGCTGGCCGGGGTGCGCCGCGAGCTGGCCTCGGAGCGCGTGTTGGCGCACTTTGAGCCCGCTGCGCCGCTCGCCCTTACCGTGGACGCGGGACCCGCGGGCCTCGGTGCAGTGCTTGCACATTTAGCCCCGGACGGGACAGAGCGACCGATTGCCTTTGGGTCGCGCTCGCTCACTGCTAGCGAGAAGAACTACAGTCAAATTCAGAAAGAGGCGGCGCGTAGTAGAATGTGGTGGCCGGGTATCGACGGCGACATCGAGCGAGAGGTGGGCTGCTGCAGCGCGTGCGCCGCCGTGCGCAGCGCGCCGCCGCGCGCGCTCCCCACGCCCTGGCCGCGCCCGCCGGCGCCCTGGCACCGCATTCACATCGATTATATGTCTACAGGGCAAACGGTATACCTCGTCGTTATAGATGCGTACAGCAAATGGTTAGATTGTATTCCTATGAACTGCGGCACCTCAACTGGCGCGTTGATAACTAAATTAAAAGATTTATTGTCAGTTTTTGGAGTCCCGTACGTAATCGTATCGGACAATGATATTAAAATTTGTTCCTCCGAATTTCAAGAGTTTTGTCTAAATAATGGTAAGAAATATTTAAATTCTCCTATATATCATCCATCTAGCAATGGTCAGGCCGAAAATTCCGTCAAGATTTGCAAAAAAATGATTAAATGCATTATCAGTGAAGGTCAGATCTCGGTCCGCCAGATCCATGAACGATTATTAAATTTTAAAACACAGGCGAGTTTGCGGCACCAGAATCCACAGAGGACATCACTATGGAAGAAGTTGAATGGGCGATACGATGTATAAAAAATGGTAAAGCTGCGGGAATAGACATGATATCTGCCGAGATGATTAAATATGGTGGAACTTGCGTCCGGGACGCTTTTTGGGTCCTCGCAAATCTTTGCTGGAAGACCGGTAGAGTCCCTACAGATTGGCGCCGCGCAGTCATAGTACCCTTGTATAAAGGCAAGGGCTCACAATATGACTGCGCCAATTACAGGGCCATCAGTTTGATCAGCTTGGCAGCTAAGGTGTATGGTACAATTATTGAACGGAGAATGCGCGAGAAGTCCGATGGAATGTTGTGTGAGGCACAGGGAGGTTTCAGGTCTGGAAGAGGATGTTCGGATCAAGTTTTCTCCCTCCGCAACATCGTAGAAAAGCATCTGGCAGTAGGCCGGAAGGTTTTCTGCGGTTTTGTGGACCTGGAGAAGGCGTTTGATAGAGTCGTGCGAAAGAGACTTTGGGACATTTTGCCAGAGTATGGTATAAACGGCACCCTGTTGCGAGCCGTCCAGTCCACCTATGTGGACATCAAGGCATGCGTACGGGTGGGTGGTAACATGTCACCTTGGTTTGACGTTAAAATCGGCGTCAAGCAGGGTTGCGTGTTGTCCGCTAGACTGTTTATAGTATATCTGGATAAAAATCTTCAAAGACTGAATGCGATGAATGTAGGGGTAAAATTTGGGTGATCTAGTGGTAAACCACCTATTGTATGCAGATGACGCGGTTTTGATAGCTCCAACAGCCACTGATCTGCAAACACTAGTCACAATTATGAGAGACGACTGCATGAACAATGGCTTACATTTGAATGCGAAGAAAACCAAAATTATGGTTTTTGAACGGGAAGAAACCAGAACGAATGCAAGGATTGTGGTTGGTAGCGATGTGCTTGGAGCAAGTGAATGAGTTTGTATATCTTGGATGCGCCTTCAGTAAGGATGGGAAATACACCGCTGATATAGAGAGAAGACCAAGGAAGCAGCTAAAGATAAAAAATATAGTTATGTGTGGGTAAAATTCGGTAAAATCCATGTGAGAAGAAATGACACCTCCGGTATTCTAGTAATTAACAAGATAAGTGATTTAAACAAAATTGTTTAATTTGTTTTGTATTTAATTTATCCTTTGTTACACTTTTAATTTTTCACTTTCTTTACGTATACATTAGATTTTATTATAATTTAAACAAACATAGATTATCTCTAAATAGAATAATTGTATTGTTTAATGTGTGCCATTGCATATATGCATATATATATTATTACGACATAGGTTATCATAACATCAAAATGTTTAGCGCCCCTGACTCCTCCCTTCCGTCGACATACGGCTATTGTTTCGCTAACTGTTCTATTCACATTATAGTAGAATATGCTAATTATACAACTGTCTCGCTTGCTCAACCGTACTTCATATTATACACGTTCGCCTATCTGAATGTAACTAAATTTGCTGTTAGTAGGTGCATATTACTGCGAATAATGTTTTTTATAAAATACCGCCAACGACTATTATTAATTTTATTTGTTGAGTTTCTTTGTTACCGTTCCTATTATTTACGTGGGACGATATTTAAGTTAAATTACGTATTAATGTCTTTATGTTACTTAAATAAAAATGGCTGTGAACAGGAGTAATTTTGTTATAAACTCGAATATTAATATCTATTATCAGAATGTTCGTGGACTGCGTTCAAAAACGAGTACTTTTTATCGAAATGTATGCCTTGGATCTTACGATATCATAGTTTTAACGGAGACGTGGTTGATAGAAAGTGTTAATAATTGCGAATTATTTAACGACAGATATCTTGTATGGCGTCGCGATAGGGACTATGAGTTCACCAAACAGAGCCGCGGCGGTGGTGTGCTTATCGCTGTCCGGAATGAACTGCTAGCCATACCTCAGCCTACTTTTAATTCCACAGCTGAAGATCTTTGGATAACACTCCATGTTATTGATCCAAAAACACGAAAGAGCTGGAAGTTGCATGTATGTGTTATTTATTTATGTAGACAGAATTTAGGTCTTTCTTTTTCAGAACAATTGCAAAATTTCTTAACTAATTTAGAAAATATATTATTATCCAATTCCGATGACAAATTTCTTATAATTGGGGACTTCAATATGAGTAGTATTGTCTGGGCAATTGATGATGAGGGTTTCCTGTCCCCTACTAATGTGATAAGCAATGATGAAAAATTATTAACTGATGATTTATTATTACATAACTTGCACCAGTATAACGAAGTTCTTAATAATTATGGCAGGATATTAGATCTTGTTTTGTGTAATGATTCCGTATCTGTTTCTGAATGCCGTGACGCGTTGGTACCGATTGATCCGCACCATAATGCACTTATAATTCAATTATTGTTTTTTGAATATGCATACCTTACACCTGGAGTACGAGAAAAATATGTTTTTTCAAAAGGTAATTATGATGTAATAAATTCCAACATATCAATTATCGATTGGTCTACGGTATTTTCTAACGGGTCGGTGGACGAGTCTGTTGAATTATTCTACTCATATATCAATAAATTCATTGAAATAAATGTTCCTAAAAAAGTTTGCAAAAGAGATTCGTATCCAGTATGGTTTACCTCGGCATTAAAAAAAGTAATCAAAGAGAAACATAAATATTTTTTGAAATTTAAAAAATATGGTAATCGTTCAGATCGCGATACGTTCAAACTGCTTAGGGAAAGAGTAAAAAGACTGGAGGCGGAATGCTATAAAAATTACATAAGCGCCGTTGAAAAATCTATTATCACAAATCCTAGATATTTTTGGACATATGTTAAGTCTCGCTATAAATCATCTAATATACCTAATACGATAAAATATGGTAATAGGACAGCTAATAATGGCAATGCTATATGCAATTTATTTTCAGATTATTTCTATTCAACTTTCCTCCAGCCTTCTTCTACTGGTCCCCTTAATCGTCCATCTCTTGAACACACTCCACCTTTGGCAGATATCTTGAACATTCAATTAAACCTGGACGATATAATTAAGCTTCTCTCAAGCTTAGATATTAATAAATCTGCTGGCCCAGACAAACTACCTCCAATTATTTTTGTTAAATGTGCTAAAACAATATCAATACCTATTTATTCGCTGTTTCACAAGTCTCTGGCCGATTGCATAGTACCATCCATATGGAAGTCTGCTTTTATAATCCCAGTCCACAAAAAGGGAGCAAAGACAGAAGCAACAAATTATAGGCCTGTATCTAAATTGTGCATACTGGCCAAAGTGCTTGAGAAAATTGTTTATAACCAACTTTTTGCAGTTATTAAGAGCTCCTTTGATGATTTACAGCATGGTTTTCTTCAAGGACGCTCAACTGTCACTAATTTAGTACTATTGAATGATTACATTACACACTCAATGGGCAGTGGTGCACAAGTGGATGTCGTCTACACTGATTATAGCAAATGCTTTGACAGAATTGACCACAAAATGTTAGTTTTTAAGTTAGAACTTATTGGCATTAGAGGTGACTTGTTGAGATGGTTAACATCGTATATATCTAAGAGATCTCAGGCTGTTGTCATTAGTAATTATATTTCTAGTTGGGTTATTGCGCCAAGCGGAGTACCGCAAGGTTCAATTCTAGGTCCACTTCTGTTTTTAGTCTTTGTAAACGACATCGCTACTTGTTTTCGTCACTCGCATTTACTTTGTTTTGCAGATGACATGAAAATGTTTAAATCAGTGTCATCAATGTCAGATGCCATAAATCTTCAGTCCGATTTGAAGCGTCTTGATGAGTATTGCGCCCTAAACCAACTTGATCTTAATCCCGCCAAATGTTCAGTCATAACGTATAGTCGTAAGCATAGTATAATTCACTATGATTACTCTTTAAAAGATCAGATGCTGAATAGATATCTGAAGATACGTGATTTAGGGGTGTGTCATGATTCCAAATTGCTCTTCGATGATCATATAGATAATATAGTTACAAAGGCTTCTCAAACTTTGGGATTTATAATGCGTATTTCAAGGGATTTTAAGGAGGCTAAGTCTTTTAAAATACTATATTGTACTTTTGTACGCAGCATATTAGAATATGCTTCTGAAATATGGAATCCAAGGTACAAGGTATATATTTCTCGTATTGAGAATATACAAAAGAAATTCATTAAATATTTATGTTATCGTCTTAAAATACCCTACAAGTCTGATAATTATTTAAAGTCTTGCGCCAAATTTCATCTCCTCCCTTTAACTAAACGACGTGAAATCGCAGATATAGTATTTATCTTAAAAATTATATCCAACAATATTAATTGTCCCGAACTTCTTTCTAAACTGAAATATAATGTCCCAGCAAAAACGGTAAGAAACTTTGTTCCTATTCATGTACCCTTAGTTAAATCCAATTATCAACAAAATACATATGTATGGCGAGCAAGTAACAGTCTTAATAAATTTTGCAAAGTAAATGATTTTGATATATTCAATGGCAGTGTGTCGACGGCGAGGCGAATATTAGGCAATGAATTTTTCTCATCTATGTCTTTGCAATAGAACGTTGTAATGGTCTGGTTAAGTCTTCTTCACCTGTTTTCTTTTTTCTTTTAAATTAGAATTATATTTGGTCATGTTCGTGATAATCTTAAGCCTATACTGTGTTTAAACGTGAAGATCAGTAATTGGCCTTCTGCAGCTTAGACTTACATTTATTGTATCTGTACGTAATGTATCATGTGCTGTTGATCTTCCTACAAATAAATAAATAAATAAGAGTGAATGCAGGAAATTGAGTGAATGGTGCGATGGGAAGGCTACTTGGGAGCCGGCACTTAAGCCAAAAGGCGCAGCTGGCCATGCATAACGGAGTGCTTGTCCCAACGCTGTTATATGGCAGTGAGAGTTGGGTATGTAAGAAGGAGAACGAAAGCAGGATAAATGCGGTCGAAATGCGATCTCTGCGGAAGATGTGCGGAGTCACGCTGACCGACCGTATGCGCAACAGCGTAGTAAGAAAGCGAGTAGGTATGAAAGATAGTATCGGTGTAAAGATGAAAAAGGGTATGCTCCGTTGGTTCGGGCTATATGCCTGAAAGAATGTCAGAAGAAATAATGACAAAACAGATGTAGGTACCGGGGAAGACCTTTTTTTTTTATCGCAGGTAAAACCCTTTATGGGTACCCGTCCGCGTTCGGGGGACGCGGAGGGTTTTGTAGTCTATTGTTTATCGAGTAGAGATAATAATATTACCTACCTACAATAATTTTATAATAAATGAAAAATATTATATTAAGGGTGGTATGAACTTTCTTCTTTAAACCGAGTTTATAAAGGTTTGGTGGCTTCGGTCAAAACTTTGGCCCATTTTAGCCGAAGCCCAAGGTGGTAGTTTTTGCCGAAGCAGCCGAAGCTGAAGCTTCGATCGGACACCATCTGCTACTAAGATCCCGCAGTTCTACATGTCCTCTTTTACCACACTCAACCTTCACAGTTTTGGCCATCTTCTACACTGGTGACAGGGTGTATCTATTCAGATTAAATTTATTTTCTCCGTAACGTCTTCACTTAGGCCACCAGAATCGTATAGTTCCTGTCCCAGGTCTCGCTCCATAAGGTAGGACAGATCTTTAACGCTTTACCACATTACTGGAACTCTGTATGCGAATTGACACCGGTGCTTTAAGGCGGCTGGAATGAAACGGTCCATTTTTTTTTTCTAATTTTAGACCAACGAGGAAATTAGAGTGAGTAGGCAACAGAAGTAATGTCACATCAAACAGAAGTAATGTCACATCAGACGCAAGCGAAGGGATAAACGTGAAGGAAAATTATCCAGGAGGTATGCGTATCAACAGGCGAAATGTTTGGGCACATCCCTTGAATGATTGACTCTATACCAGCCATACTCCATACCGATTTACGATGCGTATTAATAATATTTTTAGTGTTCCAGTCAATGATAAACAAAGGCATAAATAAGTGTATCACATTTCATTTATTATACTTCGCGAAAAACCAAATGACCGTTTCTATAAACGATGCGCATTAATGAATAATAATTCAGTGTTCCAGTCACTTTACGATAAACAACTGCATAAATACGTGTATCATATTTCAATTATTATACTGCGCGAAAAACCAAATGACCGTTTAGATCAGAGGTTCTCAGACTTTTTTTCTCATAGACTACTTTAAAAATTTTGCTGGTTCCGGTGGACCCCCTGCAGCTTCTACCATATTCCCAAAACTCGACAAAAAATGTGAAGATTAAAACTTACTATGATTTGCGTTGCGGCTGAGTTCCAACCACGAATTAATTAATTGATTGTGCTGTGAGTGGATGTCAAAAAAGTAAAGTTGGCCAATCAAAAAAGTGATTCTATCAATATTACTTTTTTGACATCTTTATACAGCACAAGGAACCAATCAATTCTCACTTATTTCATTTAGAAAACTCCCCATTCGGAGTGGTAAAAAAAAAAAGAAAAATGGTATATTTTTTTGTGTTGTATTTATTCAAATATGTAATTATTACACTATTAATTATTACACAGGCCTACAAAAAAAATTTTTTTTTGGTGCAGCTCTGTTTGTGCCTATGGTCGATAAAAAAGGTAATGTACAATAATATATTGTCATACGTTATTTTGACTCATCAGCTCTAGTTTACCTTCTACCCTCATTTAATTTTTTTCCCGGTCTTTTTCGTAAATAGTCATTATTACAATAACATCGATGAAGTTTATATTACTATATCATTATGGCTAGTACGTCCAGATGTTGTGTTACCAATCCTGATACATTTTGTTATGTTTGTGGTGAATACATACTAAAAGATCAGCGTAAATCGATAACAGACACTGTGAATCGCCTGTATTTTGCTTACTTCGGTATTGAAATTCGACACCAAGATAAAGTGTGGGCGCCTCATAGTGTATGTAAACTATGCGTTGAACATTTGCGACATTGGGAGAAAGGGACACGTAAGTCCTTGAAGTTTGGAGTGCCTATGATATGGCGAGAACAACAAAATCATTATGACAACTGTTACTGTTGTATGACTAATATAGTGGGCTTCAACAAAAACAATCGCCGTAAACGGTAATACCCTAATATTTCTTTAGCACAAAGACCTACTCCGCATTCAGAAAATGTTCCAATACCAGCTTTTCACCAGGTAGTGCAGCAATCTCAGGAGGAAATAGCTGAACCACCTAGTTCTTCTCAAGTAGATGATGACTTTGAATACTGCGGAAACACATCAAACTCTAAGCCATTTTCGCAGAATGAGCTTAATGACCTCATCAGAGACTTAGATCTTTCTAAGGAACATGCTGAGCTACTAGTATCCAGATTAAAAGAAAAAAAATGCCTTTCCTCAGATGTTCGAGTGTCTACATATCGCACGAGAGAACGACGCTTATTACAGTTTTTTTCATCTGATAAAAATTTTGTGTATTGCTGTAATGTGAGTGGTTTGCTGATATTAATGGGTTTGACGATCTATCAGCCCAATTAATGGCGTCTCTTTATTGACAGTAGTAAACGAAGTCTCAAAGCAGTTCTTCTACATAATGGAAATAAATATGCTCCCGTTCCAATTGCTCACTCAACGTCTGTGAAAGAAGTATATAAGGTAATTTTAATTCTTTTACAGAAAATAAAATATTTTGAACATAACTGGGTAATCTGCGTCGAGTTGAAGATAGTTAATTTTTTATTGGGTCAACAGAGTGGTTATACTAAATACCCATGCTTTATTTGTCTCTAGGACAATCGAGTCAAATCACACTATTGGACTCATAAAAATTGGCCTATGAGAGATGCTCTTGTTGTCGGAGAAAGAAATGTTATAAATGAACCCTTAGTTTCAAGAGAAAAAATCATTCTTCCGCCATTGCATATAAGATTAGGGCTGATGAAACAGTTTGTTAAGGCTCTCGACAGAAATGGTCAATGTTTTCAGTTTATTTCACAGAAATTTCCTGGTTTAAGTACTGAAAAACTAAAAGCAGGTAGGTATCTTTGATGGACCTCAAATACGTCAGTTAATGAAAGACACCACTAATTTTGAGACGGACCCCTGGGGGTCCACCTGGACACTTTGGGAACTAAGGGTTTAGATAGATGAAATTCTCGTGTTAGATAAACACTGTGTTTAGTGTCGTTAATTTAAACTATTTGGTATAAAATTACAAAAAAAAACAGACCGATTCACGATAATCTGAGTAGATCCAATAGTGTTATTGCTTTTGATTACGTAGCGAACCGTTTAGTTTTTTATACTTCTCAACACAGTAGGTATTATTTCTGTGGCGTTTACATACATGAGTTTATCATACACTAGCTGCCCGCGATTTCGTACGCGTTAGACTTTAGACAGGAACTCAACATTTTTCCGGGATAAAAAGTATGTGTTAATCCAGGTAATAAACTATTTGTGTGCCAAATTTCATCCAAATCCGTTAAGCCGCTTTTGCGTGATTGAGTAACAAACATCTAAACATACAAACTTTCACAATTATAATATTAGCAGGAAAAGACTGTAAGAAATGTTTGCGCCGTCACATAAACGCTTGTTCGGTGTGGGGATCAAATCCACGACTACACGATCCACTAAGCTGGGCGGTCTCCGCTCTTACTGGACCAGGCCGTTGTCAAGACGATTCACGATGTCTTTTCTATCCATTCTTGGTGAAGCTTGTCGTAATTCACAGAGTATATCAGTTTTCCATTTTCGTAATTCTCAGAATATTATAAGGTTAGATAAATTGTAGTGCGCACATGCACGCGCGAGAACACATTGACAGCTTTTGAACATCGAACACAGACATCACGCACACAGTCCGTAACTGAATTTTTTGGCGACATTTTTGTTAGTAGGTAATGTTCGGTCTTGACAAGTCTTAGTCTAAGACTTATACGAGCCATATCAGACTTGATACTTTTGCCATCGGTGATTGGCGATCTAACGACTGCATCCAAGCAGTATCGTGTTTTGGCGACTTACTGCATTCGATTGAGGCATCAAAATTGAGCGAATCGAGATCGAGAGATTTGACTTAACAACTGCATCGCTATTTGACGTTATATTTGTTAGCTCTATGTTACTCGTATTAACGGACCTATTCTTATTTGTATTGGAATAGAATGGCGGGTAACAATGATTAGGTCCTGGGTGCGAATCCTAGGTCGCACAGTTTTATTTTACTGGGGGTTTTCTGTCGAAAAATTGTCGATAGCAGTACAGTCAGCAACGTAAGTCGCTTGAAAATCTATTTTTTTTCAAATCGGTAATACTCTTTATTTTACAAAAGTTGGTACACATTGTCAGAACCATATTATTAGCAACATATTCAAATATATCTGGATCAGCAAAAATAATCGATTTGATGTAAAGCAAAAGTGTGCAAGCGATTTGAAAAACTGAGAAAGTTAAGCAACTTATATTGCTGACCTGGCTTACAGTGTGGTGATCTCGCAGTGTAACCAGTCCAAGCTATCACTAACTTGACGATGGCTTGGTCCAGTGGTTAAAAGCTTAAGCCACTTCGTCCTTTGGATGGAGTGGGGGTTTGATCCCGGCTCGAGACAAATCTTTGTGTGAGTAAAACATATTTTTTTCGGTCTGAATTTCGTTTTAGTATGTGAATTTCATATACTGAGTTCTTAGATTTACGCGAATATTACACATGAAATAAAACTATTTTTTCGGATTTTATCGCGGTTTATTTTGATTTTTAAGTTCCCGACGTTTCGAGTGCTTTGCAGCACCCATGGTCACGGGAAGGACTGAGGTGTTAGACGTCCAAAAGGCATAGTTGTTCCGGGGTACCCTCAAACTTCTTAATTATTTTTGTTTTTGTTGGTCCGATCTACGCAGAATGAGCTCACGGTGTCTTGAGGTCTTGCAGTGTTATGCTTGGTTTTAGATTTGATTATATTAATTACTGGATCCCAAGACGATGGAAGCACCCAGCCATCTTCTCTATTGAAATTAGGATGTTTTTTAATTTCAATAGCCTCGCGAACCATCCTTGGTAGGAATCGGTGTTCTTTCACAAGGATTTGTGGTCTATCAAATCTGATGTTATAGCGGGTGCGGTCAAGGACATGTTCACAGACTGCAGACTTCTTTGAGCGACGGTGTTTTAGGTCAGCTATGTGTTCTTTAACCCGAGTTTTTACTGGTCTTTTTGTTTGTCCTATGTAAGAGAGACCACATTCACAATCAAGCTTGTATACTCCTGCATCTTGAAGAGGGATGTGACACTTGACAGATGGTAAAAACTGACTGATCTTCTTTGGCGACTTATAAAATGTTTTAATTGAAGCACGCTTCAAGATGTAGCCAATCTTGTCTGTGACTCCTCTTATGTAAGGTAGTACAGCAGGGAGACGCTCGACTGTGGCTTGTTTTACTCGGTCACTGTGATGTTGGCGTGGGACTCGAAGCTTATTGTCGTGCAGGACTTGCTTGACATGTTGAAGCTCGGCAGCCAGATGTTTCTTGTCACAGATCCCTTGTGCTCTCTGAAACAAAGATTTACCCACAGTACCTAACTGTGATGGATGGTGGTGAGATTCACCGTTTAAGTACCTATCAGTATGGGTCTTTTTTCTATAAACCGTATGGCGTTGTTGGGGTTACGGATTACTGAAACATCTAGGAAAGCTAGGGAATTGTTTGCCTCCAACTCCATTGTAAACTGAATTTTAGGGTTAATGGAGTTAAGATGATTAAGGAATACATTAATTTTGTAAGATGGTAATATTGTGAAAGTATCATCTACGTACCGCTTGTAGAAACTTAGCTTTACAGGTGAGGTACGAAGGGCTGTCTCCTCAAAGTCTTCCATGAATATATCGGCAACAATGGGAGATACAGGGGAGCCCATCGCCACACCATCTACTTGCTTGTAGAACTGCTCCTTCCACAGTAGGTAGCCAGATGTAAGGCAGTGTCTCAATAGTTCTGAGTATTCCGCTGGCATGTTGTTCTCCGCTAGTTTCCTTTCTACAATTTCGACACAGTCTTGTACAGGTAAGCATGTGAATAGTGACTGGACATCGAAACTGACCATAGTTTCATTGTCAGTGAGATGTAGATTTTTGATCTCACTAACAAAATGGTATGAATCCTTAACATGTGCTCTTGTGTGTCCTCTGAGTGGCGAGAGCACTTTCGCTACGTGCTGAGCCAATCTGTAGGTTGGTGTGTCGATTTGGCTAACAATTGGACGTAGGGGAGCATTCGGTTTATGAATTTTTGGGAGCTCATACAACTGTGGTGGTTTTGCGCACGAAGGTATTAGTGATTTGACGTCCAGATTCAATGTTTCGGAGTGTTACTTTATTAAATCATTAGATTGTTTTAATATACTGGTGGTTGGGTCTGTCTTGACCTTTTTGTATGTGTTTGCATCCGATAAAAGTTCTTGTATTTTGACATTGTAATCTGACGTATCCATTATGACCGTAACATTACCTTTATCCGCGCGGAGAATAGTGATATCCTTCCTATTGCGTAAGGTTTTCAACGCTAAATATTGATTTTTAGGAAGATTTAGTTTGGGCACTGAACTTCGACGTAACATGGATGAGACATCCTGACGTATTGCCTCCGAATCTTCCCTCCCTATACTATTTTTGGATAGGACGTCTTCAACGGCGCTGATAATTTCCTCATATGGTATCCTTCGAGGTGTTACAGCATAATTTAAACCTTTAGATAGGACTTTTACGATGTTTTCATCCAATGTTTGTTTTGACAGATTGATGACTGCGCGTGATTCGTTGTCTGTGGTGCACGGTTGCGTTTCGTTACACCGTAATGATTTATTCTTGACCTTTGATTTAGTTGTTAATTTATTATATTTTATTATGTGTTTATTTTTGCATTCATTATATTTAGATGTTTCACGCTTATTTAAAGTATCAATGCATTTATTAAAATCAAATGTAGTTAACACTGTCTTTAATTCATTGGATGAAATCTCTATATTTCTGCTGAGGTGGTGTAGATCGGAACGCGTTTGATGAATCACCGTTCGTAACAACTTTTTACTTGCCTGGTTTAGGATCTTAGCGCTTCCTCGTATGCCTTTCTTGGTGGATATCTTGACACACGTAGGAATGAGGGAAGGAATGCGGGTAGGTGCTAATAGCAACAGACGTGTCGCTAGCTTCTCTTTTTATTTTAATTAATTAAAACAAATTTAAACGTGCAATATTTATTAATTAATATTCCTAATCATTGTAATAAGGAATACTTACATATATGTGACGCTGTGACACATTAAACCTCGCCTGCCAGCTTTTCACCACAGGGAACTAGTTAGTACATAACTTTTACTTATTGCTTCAAGACTATGTCTGAATTGGATGCGATTGTATCTGCACAGAAGAGCCTGGAGGATAGCTTCCTGAAGAAGATGTCTGACCTGGAGGCACAAATTCAAAGTGCAGGCCCTGCCAAAGATACTGTGGCTAAGGTGGCAGATGAATTCCGCACCTTTCGAGAGCTCATCTTTAAAATGCTTGGATTGCTGCGTCAACAGATCAGCGAATGTTCCAAGCAGATTGATATGGTCGAGACCAGACACAGACGGAAAGCATTGCTGTTTCTAGGTATTGCCGAAGTTGATAATGAGAATTGCACATCAGTTATCCTTGATTTGCTTAATAGCAGAATGGGCCTCAAGAATCTCACGGTTTCCTCTATACGCAGCTGCCACAGACTTGGAACTTCTAGCATTAATCATCACAGGCCTCTTCTTGTGAGATTTACCAGCGTTGACGTTAAACACACAGTCTGGAGGGCGAAGACGAAACTGAAGGGGTCTTCCATCTCAGCACGGGAATTTCTAACGAAATCCAGGCAAGCCATATTCAACAAGGCGCGTTTGCATTTCAGCCTTAATTCATGTTGGACTCAAGACGGTGTTATTATACTAAAAGCTCCTGATGGTAGTCGGCACCGTATCTCTTCAGCTGACGAATTAAGCCCTTTGATGGGAAAATACCCGAAGGGGCTGGATGGTCTTTCTTCGAAAAATACCAACCGTAAATAATGTCTTAAGTGGTATATTTTTGTTTATCCTCATATTTGACTGTTTTATTCCGACTTACTTTCCTTTGCCATCTCAAATATTTTAGATCTCGTGTACTTGTGCATTTCTTGTGTTTCTATTTCTTGTATTTTTATCTTTTCTTTGTGCGTATTATGTATACAACAATTTTCATGTTTTAGATACCCTCATCGTCAAATTATAATCTATAGTTGTTTCATACTATACAAACACAGATCACAGTATTTATATAATTGAACCAAAGATCTATATAAAGTACCTAAATTAAACTAAGAAATTTACAAAATTAACTTCAAACAAAATAGTATTATCAACTTGTTAATCTAATGTCAGAGATTAGCCAACGTCAAATGTCAAACTTTATGTCATCATGACGTCTATATTTCGGTGTGTTCCATTATTCACATGGGATGGGTGGTGCCCGTTCTGGGTGCCAAACGAGACTAATATTTGGTTCAATGGTGTAAAGGCGTAAAATCATAAGTATAGAAACTACAACTGAAGTATATTTTTCTTTGGCGCTTAGAACTGTCACAGTACCACCTTACGTGAAAAATACTTTAGTAGTAATATAATTAGCACCTATTGTGTTCTGTGTTTGTTCCGTTTCATGCAAATTCTTTGCTACGTTCCGTTCATTCTTTTATTTTACTTGCTTTCTATTGCAATAAGAAATAATGTTGGTTTTAATTTTTATTTCTTTTTTTAACTTTTTTTTGTTAAAGATGTGTACATTTGTAAATTTGTAAATTTATGTTTAGCTGGCGGGTGAAGTGGTTATATAGTGAGGCACTACTGTTTTGTTTGTAGGTTTATTAGTATATTTATATTTATTGTTATAATTATATATGTTTTCAGACAATGATTCGTTCTATTCCGTCAATGAATCTACCGTCCCTTCGTGCGATATTAGTTTCTGTTCTATAGACGACAACCTTGGGGACTTTCTCAGCAATAAATTCGACCAACAATCTGGCCATTTGCTAAATGTGTGCCACATTAATGCACAAAGCATACCTAGTCATCACAACGAATTGTATGACACATTTAGCAACATCAATGTTCATGCCGTCCTGATTTCCGAGAGCTGGCTCAAACCTCATCTTCTATCCACCACTTATGCCCTTCCTGGTTTTATTCTTATTCGGAATGACCGGGTCGGCAGAGGTGGTGGTGGAGTGGCTATATACCTCCGTAGTGACTTTCCTTTCAGAATTGTAGCCACATCTCCTGACGACTCGAATTCTGAGTTTCTTTTTCTCGAGGTTTGGGTCAAAGGAGCCAAAACCATTATTGGAGTCGTATATTGCCCTCCCTCTGCTGACTATTTCACCGAATTCGACGCGGTTTTGGAATCCTTGGGGTCTGACTACGAGCATCACATCATCATGGGCGATTTCAACACTGATCTCTTAGCCCGCAATTCCCCCCGTTCCCGTAAACTCCTTCAACTCATAGGGTCAGCCAGTTTGCACATTCTGCCTCTTAATGCCACACACCATAACATCAAAGGTGATGATACCTGGCTCGACCTTATACTCACCTCTAACCCCTCTTACGCTTCCTTTCATGGTCAACATGATGCCTCCGGTTTTTCCCACCATGATCTTATCTTCCTTTCATACATCCTGAAACCTCCTAAGCCACGTCCTAAGGTCCTGTACAGGCGTTGTTTTGCTCGCATGGATATCGAAAAATTAACTGATGATGCATCTAAACTTGATTGGAATCTCCTCATGGGAGCCAACACCATCGACGAGAAAATTTGCATTTTTAACAGAACCGTAATCCAGCTTTATGATATCCATGCCCCTGTGAAAAAGGTGCGGTTGAAGAGACCACCAGCTCTGTGGATGACAAGGGGGATTCGAATGGCCATGAGGCGCAGAAATCGTGCGTTCCGAAAGTTTAAACATGACCGCACGGTAGACAGCTGGACCTATTTCAAAATTGCTAGGAACCGGTGTAATAAGATGATACGTGACGCTAAACGCCGCCATATTCTAAATAATATAACATCTTCTACGCCTGCCGATATTTGGAAATTCCTTAGTACTCTAGGTGTTGGCAAGGCTCGACGTCATGACCTACCAAATACAATAAGTTTAGACGATCTTAATAACCATTTCTCCACTGTTCCTCCCATTGATCGTCTAACTATAGATCAAACCCTTTCTTTCTTGGGTGGTCTTAGACGTCCAAACATCAATCCTTTCTATTTTTCTCCAGTCGACATATGTGAGGTTAAAAAGATTATTATATCTATCAAATCCAAGGCTGTGGGTTGTGATAAAATTTGCAGATTCATGATCATATCAGTACTTGACTATCTCCTTCCGGCGATTACTCACCTTGTCAATTTCTCTTTAGAGTCCGGTGTATTCCCATCTCTCTGGCGGAAAGCTTTTGTCCGCCCCCTGCCAAAGATCCCCAATCCCACCCTTCCTAGCCACTACCGTCCAATATCCATTCTCCCTTTTCTTTCAAAAGTGCTCGAGGCCTGCGTTCACAAGCAATTTTCCCATTTTATATATATCAACAATTTAATTAACCCTCTTCAATCTGGATTCAGGCCCGGCCATAGTACCGTTTCTGCCCTTCTTAAAGTGACTGGTGATATCCGATCAGGCATGGAAGATACCAAAGTTACCGTCCTCGTGTTAGTTGATTTCTCGAATGCCTTCAATACCGTTAGTCACGAAATCCTTCTGTCCATTCTCTCCTTCCGTTTGTGCTCACAAAAGTCACTGGATTGGTTTTCCTCTTATCTTCGAGAACGTCAGCAGTCCGTTTTGAGTGATGACGCATCGTCAGCTTGGTGCTGCCTCGACACTGGCGTTCCCCAAGGCGGTATACTTTCTCCTCTTCTATTTTCCATTTTCATTGATCTGATAACTCAAGAACTTCAGTGCACGTATCATCTATATGCTGACGACTTGCAATTATATTCGCAAAATACGGTTGATAAAATTCCAGACATTATCATCAAACTAATTCAGGATTTAGAGGCTTTAAAATACTGGTCCGACAGGTTTGGTGTCACGGTGAATCCCACAAAGTGCCAGGCGATTCTTGTGGGAAGTTCTAGACTTTTGAGCAGAGTGGATACTGATTTATTGCCTACACTTAAATTCAACAGGACAGTTATCCCCCTAAGCTCTAGCGTTAAGGATCTCGGTTTGCACCTTGACACTTCGTTCAGCTGGCAAACACAAGTTATGGCCGTCGGTCAAAAGGTTACTGGTACGTTACGATACTTGTATCGGTTGAAAAACTTGCTTCCTACCAACACAAAAGCAATGCTTGTGCAATCCCTGATCTTTCCTATTTTCGACTATGGTGATGTGTGCTATTTCGACCTGAATGCAGATCAACTCAACAAACTGGACCGCCTTCTCAATAACTGCATTCGGTTCGTCTTCAACTTGCGTAAATACGACCACGTGTCGGAGCAGCGATCACTATTAAAGTGGTTGCCCATTCGGCAGCGTAGAACTCTGAGGGCACTGACTACGCTTTTTTCCATCCTTCATTCTCCAGTCTCGCCCGCTTATCTTACTTCCCAATTTCAATATTTATGTTCTAACCACGATAAACATCTTCGTTCTGTAAATAACCGTCTTCTTCAGTGCCCCCCTCATAGTACTGATTTCACTCATTCTTCGTTCTTTGTGCAGTCTATCCTTCTTTGGAATGCTCTGCCTCTGGAACTCAGGATGGCCACTAATCGTTCCTCTTTTAAAAAAAGTCTACAAGACTATCTACACCAAAGGTTGAACCCCTCTCAATGTTAGTCGCTTCACGTTGTTATGTCGCACAGTTTTAGTTTATGTATACATTGTATAATTATTTATATATGTATATATTTGTGGTATATATATAAATATGTATATTATCGTTATATATAATTTGTATATATTAAGTATTATGTATAGTTAATTAGTTGTTATTTACATATTTTTTTGTTTTTTTTTTCTTTACCCTCTCCAATTCGTGTAATTTCGCACCTGCCACACTTGTCTCTACACCACCCCAAGGTAGACTGGCAGAAAATGCCTCAGGCATTAAGTCCGCCTATGTACATAAAAGTGCATAAAGAATAAATAAATAAATAAATAAATAAATGAGATTGTGGTCTCTGCATCTCTTCAAGAAATTTAGGGATGTTGTAAATCTTGCGCGCTTAGTCTTGAGATCTTCTAACCGGCGTATTTTATTTGCGATTTCCAGTCCGTACTGGTTCACATACTGAGTTCTTAGATTTACGCGAATATTACACATGAAATAAAACTATTTTTTCGGATTTTATCGCGGTTTATTTTGATTTTTAAGTTCCCCATGGCCATGGGTGCTGCAAAGCACTCGAAACGTCGGGAACTTAAAAATCAAAATAAACCGCGATAAAATCCGAAAAAATAGTTTTATTTCATATGTGAATTTCATGTTTGTCAGTGATGTGTGTGTTAGGCGTTGCCTAGGGCGTGGGGCTTTTTATAAAAAATAAAACTGTTCTGTGCGAGAACTGATCATTCAGCATGAGAATGGAATAATTGTGGAAGTAAAAGGCTGTTACCAAATCAATCGGTCGATCGTCAGTGTCATCCATCGATGTTACAATGGATCATACACACACCAAATCGATCTACTTGAATGACCGTGTCGCCCGTTGCACGTTTTCGGCCGGTATTCGTGGACCAGCCAAAGCTAACACATCCATCGACCGACAACGACCGACGTCGAGCAATATTATCGTTACATTCAGGATTACGGAAGTCTTGGTCCAGTGGTTATAGCTTAAGCCGTTTCACCCACTGGATTGACGGTCGCGGGTTCGATCGCCGTACGTGACAAATGTTTATGACCCATAAATATTTGTTTCGATCTGGGAGTTTATGTATGTGGTTGTAAATACACCCAATTGACAGTGGGCGGATCAAATGGCTCGTAACACAGACGGCCGTCGGGGTAGAGGGTGGTAGACTGATGAGAATGGGTACACCACAAAGCCGTTCGTTGTGGCGGTCTTTGTGGGAGCTCTTGGTCCTGCAGTGGACGTCTTTTGGATTAAGAAGAAACGTAGCCACGACACAAGGATATTTCCTTGTGTAGGGCTTCTTTAGCAAAAAGGATTGGGTTTGAGGTATATAAAAAAGTGAGACATATACATACGGTTTGCGCATATCTTTTCTTTAATACGAGCATTTTACAACAATATTGAAACGAAATCGTAATTTTGAGATCTGCTGCCAACATACACTAAGGGCGCTCAAGAAATAAACATAAATCGTGCGCACTAATCTATATAAACAAGTCGCATAAGTACATACAGGCTTCCCGATATATTCTATACACTAAAACTATATCACCACTTTCCGCTCCACGTTCCCTGAACGTCTCTCACTCACTGAAAGGTCCACAGACACTAGTTGATAAGTTTTGGTCATTTGTTTGACTGTCTGCTTATATTTTTAACTAGTAGATCACTTCGTACACTGTGGCCTTCTTGTCGCCGGAGCCCGTCACAATGTATTTGTCGTCTGATGATATGTCGCAGCTGAGCACCGATGACGACTCTTTTGACTGGAAATAAACACGGGTTATAATTAATGAAATTGTGCATTGACACTAATAGGCTCGGCCCTATTGCGTGTCGAAATTAATGTTATTAAATATTGAATAAACGATTTTCAAGAAAGAATGTGGTACACATTTCGTCATTCTTGAAAGAGACCATTAATTTGATATGACGAGTTGCCTCAAACGCCCACATTCGCACAAGAGCTTTTTCAACGCCTAATCACTTTTTAGAAAATGTACTGTTAGCCCTCTTTTTTTATTTCAACGTTTTATTAATGTACGTTGAAAAAGCGCTCGAGATAAGAGCTCTGCTAAGAACTAATCATTTATATAACTCATTTCATAGTTAGGTTTATTATACCGCGGACAGTAAATATAATGATAAATATTTGTATGTGCGTCGCCACAACAAAGAGGACTAGTATTACTTCTTTATTTATTGTTGATAGCAAGTTTCGATTGCTTCACTGGTAGAATGCAATCATGAAATGACTTTTCATATCTTAATACACATCTCGACTTTATTCGCAACAATGAAACTAACTCAACATTGAAATAAAAAATAACCACTCAATCCGTACCTGGAATATACTAGCGCCGTACGGCGTGCGCCACGCGTTGAGCAAGTTGTCCTTGCCGGTGGAGACGAACCACTTGCCACACGACGCGAACCGCAGCGACAGCACGCACGACTCGTGCAGGTGCAGCTGGTACTTGTCCGGCTTCACCGCGTGCAGCACCTCCACGTTACTGTTCTCCATGCCTACGGCTAGCCACTCGCCTAGGGAAGAAACGTTACGATCGTTTTTATTCTGGAAAATGGGGCTAGATGACCCGTTGAACTTCATACCACCTAAATTTGAATTGATTATATTCATAAGCGATTACCAAAATGCAAATAATGTTCCTTTGGGTTTTTCCTTATTTTCCTTTTTCCTTCCTTCCTTCCTGAATGAGGCGAACAATCCAAAAAAAATGCAGATCGGTCGAGCCATTTGCGATTTTTTGCGAGACTAACGCACGGCAATTGATTTTTATATATATACATATGCAACTCAACATGTACCGCTCAACAGAAATTTTCCATAGCCGAATCTCTCTTTCTTACTTTGTCCATACACAATTAGTATTTTATCAAGTTGAATAGATAGTGTACATAGTGATTGTAAGCGTTTAGGTTGGAAATTTGCGTTGCGGCTGCGTTCCAACCACGAATTAATAGTTTTCGAAAAAAAGTGAGCATTGATTGGTTAATTAATTAATCGATTGTGCTGTGAGTGGATGTCAAAAAAGTAAAGTTGGCCAATCAAAAAAGTGATTCCATCCAACTTTACTTTTTTGACATCTACTCACAGCACAAGGAACCAATCAATTCTCACTTATTTCATTTAGAAAACTCCCCATTCGGAGTGATAAAAAGAAAAATAGTATATTTTTTGTGTTGTATTTATTCAAATATGTAATTACACTATTAATTCACTATTAATTATTATTGTTATCATATAACATTGTAATATGATAACAGTCGTAATATAATTAAACATTAATAACGTACGTAACTACTACAATGACAATCACAAAATAGTCATAATTTTAATGGGAGGGATGTACTTGATGGATTGACAGCAAATAATTAATGTTTGGCTTTAGTTTTGTTAGGAATAACCGCAAATCTCCCCGTTCCGTGATATTCAATCTGCTCCTTTTTTTGTTAAAAGGTTTGTAACGACACTAAACCTTTTTCGACAAGATATGACGAGGGAAACGCTATCAAAAACTTTCTCGCAATTCCCCACAGTCGATTATTTTTCGGGTATTTTTGCCTGCAGCCAAAATGTTTGATACCCTCTTTTAAATTTCACCTTCAGCTCTTCATTAGTGCTAAGCTCGAGTAGCTCCTCTTGTAATATCACATTCTCCACTTCCGTTTCATCAAATGGATTTATGTTCCATGGTGGTATTTCCATCGTCAGAATATCTTCATATCTGATTTTGAAGTCATCATGCAGGGCAATTAAATGTTGAACGTATGTCTGAATATCCTCATCAAGGCATTCTACCTGTGACAAGTTTGAAAACTGGGAAAATTCGCGCCGACTAATATTTTACTTCATAAATTTCAATTTTCCTAGAAAAGCTGAAATTACACCCTTTGTTTTTATTAAATTGAGGCTGTCCCCTTGTAATTGTACGTTAATGTCTGCTTTTAAATTGATCAGGTTTTCTTTTAAATCTGGATCTTTACTTTCCAGAAACTCTAAAACTGATTCAAAAAGTGAGTAAAATCTTGTTAAACATGCACCTTTCGACAACTAGCGTACTTCAGTAGGTAAGAGCAATCGTTGGAAGTCTTCATCATTTTCATCGCACAATTGTGCAAATAATCGCGTATTCAACGCATTGCTTCTTATTTTGTTAACTGCATTAATCACAAATTGAAGCGATTGGTGCAATCTATCACTCAAATTTTACTCGCTACTAGGTGTTGTCGGTGGATGACACAGTAAATTGCAGTTACCTCTGGTATAATTCTTTTAAGATGGTTTATAAACCCACGATATCGCCCGACCATGGCAGGAGCTCCATCTGTTGCCACCGAAATAACGTTTTTGAATGGAATCGATTTTTCCTTAAAAAAATCACTCAAGACATCAAATACTGTAGGTCTACCATGAAAGTTTCAATCCGAAACTTCGGAGCCGAACGATACACGAACGAAATACGATGCGTGTACCTACCATGAAGTTGCATCGGATTTATTTCTTTCGGTCGGGCACCATAGACTGTGTTCGTGAATGAATGACAGATGCGAAGTATGTTTCTGTTTACGAAAAAAGTAAGTAATAAATGAAGTAGTATAAACCAACCAAATGAAAAGTGCATTTGTTTCTAATATCAGGCACATGGTAATTTATGAACATTTCAAGTTAGTCGTGTAAAATTATTAAATGTCAAGTTGTCATAATGACATAAAGCCACGAACTATGCATATATTATTCCAAAATTTCGCACTTATTTGTCAAGTTAAAATGGCGCAATAAATAATTTCACATTTGCTATAAAATCCGATGCAAGTTCGCACCCACTACTATTTCATTTACTACAGGAGGTCCCTGCACTGCATCCCTCTCGATCCCCCCGCGCTCACCAACAACGAAGCCTCGGTCTGTCGCGTCTCTCTCACGGGGCACCAGCCCATCGTGATCGCCTCCGTTTACCTTTCCCCCGCTAAATCCGTTCTCAGGAGTGACTTTGAAGCACTCCTCAATCTGGGAAGCGCCGTCATTCTGGCGGGCGACTTCAACAGCAAACACGTGGCCTGGAACGGTCTCACCACTTCCCCTAACGGTAGGAGCCTTGACGCCCTGGTCGACGTTCTCGACTTTGACGTCATCGCACCCATGCACCCTACCCACTATCCTAACAATCCCAATCACCGACCCGACGTCCTGGACATGGCGCTTCTGAAGGGTGTCACCCTACGGCTGCACTCCTTGGAAGTAGTCCAGGAACTCGACTCTGACCATCGACCTGTAGTCATGAGACTCGGTTCCCCCCCTTCCGCCCCTCAGCGACCCAAAAAGACGGTGGTGGATTGGCATGCGCTAAGCACGGCCTTGGCGGATGCCGACCCTCCCCCCCTGCCTCTCAGCTCGGACTCCATCCCGTCCCCTCAGGACACCGATCAGGCCGTAGATGCCTTCACCGAACACATCCGATCGGCTGTCAGTCGATCGTCCAAGCAAGTCGAAGCGGAAGATTTCTACCTCAACCGCTTTCGACTGCCGGACGATGTTAGGGATCTCATTCGTTCCAAGAATGCTTCCATCCGAGCGTACGACTCCTACCCCACCGAAGCCAATCGGGCCCGGATGCGCGCTTTACAACGAGAGGTAAAGCGTCGTGTCGCGGAGGTCCGGAAGGAACGGTGGGGTGTCCTCCTAGAGGGCATCGCGCCGTCGCATCTGGCCTACTGGCAGCTGGCGCGTAGCCTCAAATCCGACTCCTCGACTGACATGCCCCCGCTGTCCCGCCCTTCAGGCGCAGCACCCCCAGCCTTCGACGACGACGAAAAGGCCGAGCTTCTCGCCGACTCCCTCGAGAGCCAGTGCGCCCCCAGCTCTCAGTCCGTCGACCAGTCCCACGTCGACGCGGTAGATAGGGAAGTCGAGCGCAGGGCATCCCTCCCTCCCGTCGATTCCTTGCCTCCTATCACGCAAACGGAGGTCGAAGATCTGATAATGGGTCTTAAATCTAAAAAAGCCCCCGGCCCTGACGGCATTTCGAATCGCGTTCTGAAATGCCTGCCCGCCCAACTCATCTGCCTCTTGGTGGCCATCTTGAACGCCGCCATGACGAACTGCACCTTCCCCGCTAAGTGGAAGGAGGCGGACGTCATTGGCATCCCCAAGCCCGGCAAACCTCGCAATCTCCCCGCGAGCTACCGCCCTATCAGTCTCCTCAACTCCCTGGCCAAGATATACGAGCGCCTCCTTCTGGCGAGGCTCAAGGACTTCATAACGTCCAGGGGTATCCTTATCGACGAGCAGTTCGGCTTTCGAGCCAAACACTCTTGTGTCCATCAGGTGCACCGCATCACGGAGCACATTCTCTCCGGTCTCAATGGGCCCGGAAGACCCGTCTACACGGGCGCCCTCTTCCTGGATGTCGCGAAGGCATTCGACAAAGTCTGGCACAACGGCTTGATCTACAAGCTCTACCGATTGGGTGTGCCGGACAGACTCGTGCTCATCTTACGAGACTTCTTGTCGAATCGCGCCTTTCGTTATCGCGTCGAAATGACGCGCTCCGCTTCCCACTCCATCAGTGCTGGAGTCCCACAGGGCTCAGTGCTCTCTCCGCTCCTGTTTAGCCTCTACACGAACGACATTCCTCGTTCGAGTGATGTTAAACTAGCTTTATTCGCGGATGACACCGCTCTTTATTATTCCAATAGGAACAAGGCCCTCATCACGAAGAAACTCCAGACCGCCGCCAATACCCTAGGGGATTGGTTCAGGAAGTGGCGAATCGAGGTGAACCCGGACAAGAGCGCGGCGGTGCTCTTCTCCAGAGGTGCAGCTTCGCACCACTCTCTGCGCCACCCCGGAAGGAACCGAGGTCAAGTGACCATGTTCGACCGACCCATTCCCTGGGTCAAAGAGGTCAAATATTTAGGGGTCACCCTGAACAGTACCATGACCTTCGGCCCGCACATCAAGCGAGTCCGTCACCGAGCATCCTTCGTGCTCGGTCGTCTCCGTTCGTCCATTCGTTAATCTGCAAGCGGAGTAAAATGTCCCTTAGAAATAAGGTGACGCTTTACAAAACTTGCGTTCGTCCCATCATGACTTATGCGTGTGCTGTGTTCGGGCATTCGGCCCCCTCTCACATCGACAGACTTCAAGCGGTTCAAAACCGCTTCCTCCGTAAAGCCGTAGGAGCCCCCTGGTTCGTACGGAACGTCGACCTCCACTCCGATCTAGGTCTCGAACCTATTCGCGCCTTTATTAAAAAGGCGTCAACACGTCACTTCGCGAACGCATCTTCCCATGCGAATCCGTTAATCGTAGCCACCGCCGACTACGACCTCCCTCACGACCCCTGCCGCTACCGCCGGCCGAGACATGTTCTCACCGACCCCCCCGATGCTTTGTCATCCCTTCTTTCCGCTCAGAATACGAGCGACGACGAAGTAGTCGCAGACGTAGTAGTAGATCCCCTCCCATTGCCGGCGGTTGACCGGTGCGCTTAATAGTGCACCCGTCCCCCTACAGCGACTGTCCCAACCGAGGGCGCCTCGGTTGGGACAGTAGTAGCCGCCGTAGTGGTTGCACGCTCGCCTTTAAAATCCGGTGAAGCTGTAGAGGCCTCGAGGCCAACAGCGTAGGTCATTCACACACACACACACACCCACTACTATTGGTAGTTTCTTTTTGTGTTTTTACAATTTTTATATTGTCTTTTCTTTTTGTTTTTACAATTTTCATATTTTGTTATTAACGGCAACAAAGGCTATTTGGTATTATACTGTGTCCTTCGTTCTCGATATAAACTATATTAGCAGCTCTCTCGAGTCGCTTGGCAACCGCGCGTCATTTAGCCAATTGAAAAGTCAACGCCGCAGCGTTCGGAACCGTACGATAATTATCGTACACATACGATAATTTTGTACCTACGTACGATGTACGATAGCATATTATTATCGTACGCAGATTGTACGATAATTTCTATCATGATGCAAAATTTGAGAATTTATATTATTCCACTCATGCGCTGATAGTCTAAATCACAGTAGCATGATTTTATTTTGTCCAATAAACACTACCCATTCATATCCATTTCTTCTTTATAAATACAAAATTTTGGCGTGTTCCATACCCAACTTGCATGGGAACAGTGAAATTTTGTCTGAGTGAATTTTAAGCTTGGCGCGTTTATTGAACTTAAAGTGGAAAGGGAATCAGTTCAGGTCTGTACCACGTGTAAAACATTTGGGTTTCAGTGTTCTGTTGATTTGACAGCGGTGGTTTAAAAAAGATAAACTATAGAGTACTTGCATGCATATCAATATTACAATTTATATGATTTATTTATCTATAATAGACATTATCCTAAAAAATACGATAATTTCGATCCATGTACGATAATTTTACGCCCCTGGTACGATAGTCAGTCCACTTCAAGTTGCTAACGCTGACGCCGCCTCTATGGTATCTGTGGACATAACCTCTGCAAGCATTCTTTTGAAAGCGCGGCAGCCGACGCTTTGTAATAAAGTTTTTGGGCGACATTTAATTTAATAACTTGTTATGGCACTGAAATTATATAACAAAAAGGTTGTAATATACTCAAGTGACCTTGTGAAATAAATTTAAAACATCGTATAGGCAAATTTAGAAAAGTTTACGTCCTGGCAAAGAAGTACATTTTAAAAAGATCAACCGATAGTTGTTTATTTGTGGTGTTTTTCAGCTTAACTTGTTTATTTATATAATATCTAATATTTGGAGACGTGAGTTTCGTCATATTAAAATTTGGGAAAGCTTCGTCGTCCGAAAAGTAAACTTATGAAGTCTACGTCCCTATTCGTGTACAAACAGTTTAACACGAAATATACCTGAACACGATTATTAACCGTCTATAAATTGGCAATGTTATACCTCCAATAAGAGAAATTAGGGGGACGTTCGTCAATTATGATGATTGTTCAGGATCGATGGCATTTTAAGGACACGGGTGATGTACGAGATACATCGACGTGGTCCGCAAGACTTGACGATAATTCAAGGACACGAGTGGTGTACGAGATACATCGGCGTGATCCGCAAGACTTGGGGCCCATACGAGATATGTGCTGAAGGTCATACTACTCATAGGTTTCATCCATGAGGTGTTCCTGTGCAGTTCACATTTCTACAATGGTAAGAATCAAAAATGTTACCTAAAATACATACCTTAAACATGCCTAAAACAGTAAATACAAAGACTATTGCTATAAACTATAAGCAATTTGTCATATTATATCTCCAAAAGGAGACTTACTGAAAGGGTAATTAAAGTGACATTGTTTATGTATAACAATACATTATTAATAACAAAAGTCACTCCTTTGCAGAAACATAGTGTTTTTATTGATTTCATTATTAGACATACGTGTATAATAAAAGAATAGGAAAATTTGAAACAAACCCTATACCAACCCGTCTGGCCAGCGTGGTATAGTAGGCCGAAACCTCCTAACATGGTAAGGCACCTAAAACAAAGGCCCCCAGTTCCCGGTAGTCCCGCTGTCCGCTGCCACGGTAGCGGTCGCGGTAACAGCGGGGCAGGGGGTGCGAAGAATCTCCGGGCTACGACACAAGGCTACCAAAAACACCTGACCCTGGCTACGTACAATGGACGCTCTCTACGGCTGGACCAACACCTCACTGAACTCGAGGTAGAACTAGGTCGCATAAACTGGCACATATTGGGGTTATCCGAAGTCCGAAGACAGGGCGAGGACACGATAACCCTTGAGTCAGGCCACCTGTTCTACTTTCGTGAAGGTGATCGGCCCTCTCAGGGCGGTGTCGGTTTCCTGGTCAACAAAGCTCTCACTAACAACGTTGTAGAAGTCAGCAGTGTGTCGACACGGGTAGCGTACCTCATAATTAAAATCACCAACAGGTGCACCCTGAAGGTGGTACAGGTATATGCGCCGACCTCGACATACTGCGACGACATAGTCGAAGCCATGTATGAAGACATAGCCAAGGCATTACATGGCACCACCAAGGCTCACTACAACGTTGTTATGGGGGACTTCAATGCCAAAGTGGGAGTACAAGAACGCGGCGAAACAATAATCGGACCCCACGGCGTGGGGCGCCGAAACCACAGGGGGCAGATGCTGGTCAACTTTCTGGAGTCGCAGGGGCTCTTCTTGATGAATTCGTTCTTTAAGAAGAAGCCTCATAGAAAGTGGACATGGCGAAGCCCCGACACTGTGACGAGGAACGAGATAGACTTCATCATGACTGACAAGAAGTCTATATTTAGAGACGTCTCCGTGATCAACAGGTTTAATACCGGCAGCGATCACCGACTTGTCCGAGGCGCTCTAAATATAAACTTCAGGGCCGAAAGGCGTCGCATGATGAGGGCTACTCTGAGACCTACTGCGCCTCAAATAGCTTTAGGGTTCGAAAAGATCCAACTGGAGCTTCAAAATCGTTTCGACCTGCTGGAAACCGAAGGCAATGTTGACGAAAAAACCGACACAGTGGTCAAAACGCTACAGGAGGTGTCTCGAAGGGTGTTTCCCGGCAAAAGCGGTAACAGAGAGTCTAAACTCTCGCTCGAGACTCTCGAACTTATGAGGCAGAGACGAGAAATGTCATCCACGCAGGCGTCTTCGCCGGATGGGAGGAACCTCAACCGGAAGATCCGGAAGCTGGTGCGACGTGACCTCCGATGTTCCAACACCCGCGCCATCGCGGCTGCGATTGAACAGAACAGAGGCACCAAAGTCTTCGCTCGCCAGCTAGGTAAATCCCATCTGACGAAACTTAATACTGCAGATGGCAAAACCGTGACCTCCAAGTTCGAGATACTCGAGGAGATTGAGAGTTTCTACAAAGACCTGTACGCATCACGGATGACTAAACCCACGAGACCCAGCGCTGACGACCACAGAGCCCCACTCGCACGCCACAACACGGAAGACATCCCTGATGTCAACCAGGACGAGGTCAGAGTGGCTCTCGAGCAGCTCAAAAACAACAAGTCGCCAGGCGATGACGGAATCACCACTGAGCTCCTAAAAGCAGGCGGGACTCCAATACTGAAAAAGTTAGCGAGCCTCTTTAATTCCGTCATCCACCAGGGCTTAACACCTCAAGCGTGGAGCGGGAGTGCGGTGGTTCTGTTCTTCAAAAAAGGTGACAAAACCTTGCTGAAGAACTACAGACCCATCTCACTCCTGAGCCACGTCTACAAGTTGTTCTCGAGAGTACTCACAAACCGCCTCGCTAGAAGACTTGACGAGTTCCAGCCACCGGAACAAGCTGGGTTTCGAAAAGGCTACAGCACCGTGGACCACATCCATACTGTTCGGCAGATTGTACAGAAGACCGAAGAGTACAATCAGCCGCTGTGTATGGCTTTCGTGGACTACGAGAAAGCCTTCGACTCCATCGAAACCTGGGCGGTTCTGGATGCTCTGCAGCGATGTGGCATCGATTGGCGCTATATCGAGGTGCTGAGATGTCTATATAATACCGCCACAATGACCGTCCAGCTCCAAGACCAAAAGACCAACCCGATCGAGCTGCGTCGAGGTGTAAGACAGGGGGATGTAATATCCCCCAAGCTCTTCACCAATGCACTCGAAGACGTCTTCAAGACGCTGGACTGGACTGGGCGGGGCATTAACATCAACGGCGAATACATCTCACATCTTCGGTTTGCCGATGATATCGTCATCGTGGCAGAGTCACTGGAACAGCTACGCGAAATGCTGCATAGCCTAAATGGAGCCTCTCGAGGTGTCGGTCTCGGTATGAACTTGGATAAAACCAAGATCATGTTTAATGACCATGTCACGCCGGGACCGATCTACGTCGATGGTTCGATGCTCGAAGTTGTTCGGGAGTATGTCTACCTTGGACAAGTTGTCCAATTTGGTAGAAACAACTTCGAGAAAGAAATCAACCGCAGGATCCAATTGGGTTGGGCAGCATTTGGCAAGCTACGTCACGTTTTCTCTTCGCCTATTCCGCAATGCCTGAAGACTAAAGTGTACAACCAATGCGTCCTACCTGTTATGACCTACGGGGCCGAGACGTGGACACTCACAGTGGGACTGGTCCACAAATTTAAAGTCGCACAGCGGGCTATGGAGCGAGCTATGCTCGGCGTCTCTTTGAAGGATAACATTCGTAACGAGGTAATCCGACAAAGAACCAAAGTTACCGACATAGCTCGCAAACTCAGTAAGCTAAAGTGGCAATGGGCTGGTCACATCTGCAGAAGGACCGACGACCGATGGAGCAAACGTGTCCTAGAGTGGAGACCGCGACTTGGTAAGCGTAAGGTAGGACGGCCCCCAGCTAGATGGACCGACGACCTCAAAAAGGTCGCTGGGACAGACTGGATGCGGAAGGCGGAGGACCGTGTGCAATGGCGCGTGTTAGGAGAGGCCTATGTCCAGCAGTGGACTGCGATAGGCTGATTGATTGTATAATAATACTGAAATAGCCCAAACTGGAGCTTATTACACAAAGAATTGTGCAAAATTATGAGTACTTGTATTAAAAAAGTTAAATCCAGCAATACTTATTCCTGAACAGGGTTTATAACCAAATAAGCCAAAGTAATATACTAATGGCAATGCCTGTTGTAACTGACAAGCAACAGGACTGTGGATACATTCCAAATATAATATCTTATCCTACCGATGCTGCGGCAGGCAGGTTGTGGGATAATTTGTGTTATGCACAAAGATACTTAAAAGATAATATAAAATACCTGGTCTATCCAGTTAACATAGAACTAATAATTATCTATCAATATTATCCTAACCTAGACTCCTTGCAGGGTAGCCAGAAAAGATTAATCCTAACAATACAGTCATGAATCCTTTATTGAGATAAGAACCTTTAAGGTCAGCAGTATATATTTTGCATAAAAGGAGTGTTAATATAGTGGATTATCAATATGGAATTATTAACTAGCTAGTCATAGCCAGTAGTTAAAATTTCATAAAACGACCACCGTTGTAACCAATATAGAACTACAATCCTCATCCTGGGTATGGAAATATTAAGTCACAGTGTACCTATCAGTTCACCAAAAACAACATCACGTTGGACATTGGAAATCTCCTACCAAAGAAAGTGAGGTACAAAAAGCATGATAGGCATTTTACACAAGGACTTGGTTTTTAAGTTGCTGAAAAATTCAGAAAAACTATCAGGAATACAACATGGGTTTTACAAAGAAGCCATAATATTGGAGGCTAAAGGTATTCACTGACGGTGGTATGTATCTATGACACTAATAATGCCTTCAACGACAAACATAATTTTATTGGTTTTTGTGCAAGTACTTGCACTTCAGACAAGTGAATCTTGTCCTACATATGTTTAACATTATGTATAAAAACATTATTATTAGAAACACTATTGTTTAATAATTTGAAATATAATTTATAGCTATTTTTATTAAAAAAAAAAAAAAAAAAAACTTAATGCTAACACGCTAGACCTTACAGTCATAATAAATATACTAATAGAAAATTTATTAGTACCTATTCAGTTTTCTATCATATAATGAGTTAAATGGTTTTGGGTTCTTGATTATTTCCTGCATCAATTATAGTGTACTTAATAATATTAGAAATTTGAGGCACACAATGGAAAGCTATACATCAATTCATGATTTGGAGAATAAGATGTTTTTACTGTATTTTTGTTTGATCATATGATAATCAATAAATAATATGTAATTAAATAAGATTATTCAAGAAATTAATAACTATAAAAAAAATAGTTTTGTAATTAGTTTGGAATGTGTACAGTTATTTTGAACACCAGTGATGTTTTCTGGTATAGTTATGATAACACAAGTACAAACTGCTACCATTAAAGTAACAAGTTGGTTTTAGAGCACTATATATGTTGTAATTTATTTAAAGGTGTTTCAGTAAAAAATATTGGATTGAGATATCATACAAAAAATTGCAATTTTGGTATTGTTATACTTAAATTATTACATCCACATGTTACATGTATCTTATAAATAGGTATCTATATATAAAAAGAAAATAAAGTCATGCAAATGACTTGATAATAATATCCATTTGAAAATTTAATGATATTATGTTGACAAGCTACGGTGGATGAAATATTGAGTTACAGTAATTGAAAGTATGGATTATCTTAAACAAGAATAATCAAAAGTATATTCTTATCACAGGTATCATAAATATTATGTAGTATCAGCAATAATCTAAGTCCTAAGGAACTTGATATTATTTATTTATTATTAATGGGGGATACATAATAATAAGTTGAGTAACACTCAATTCTCACGGTTGGACATCTAGAACTAACTAGAAAGTTACCCATTGCAATTTTTGTTTTTACTTATAAATACAGTCACATACAAAGAAGCAAAGGAAGTGTGGTATGAAATGAAAATTTCATGGTATGAAATAATTCAGTTATGAATAGGATTCCCAATATGATACAGTTGTAACCCATGGTTCGGTTTAGTCGACTGTAACTTATTCGCTTCTTAAGTTATTACTAAATTAGGAGTGTATTTTTTAGTATTTTTAGTATCAGTAATGTAATTGGTTCAGGAGTGGTCCAATCGTATTGCCAAAACGAACGTTCGCGGGCGTTATTGCGCAAGAACGAATCGTTAAGTAATACATAAATATTTATGTAGCCAAGGATTTATTTGTCGGCGCACACTCAGAACATGGAAATGATTCCGGGATAGTTTCGAAATTTAAATTGAATTAATAATAGTGGTATAGTAATAACACTGGGGTAGGTTATGTTTGTTTACCACGCATTAGTACTGCCCTTCGTTCCAGACTCTAAAATTGGGGGGAGGGGGGCGCGAGATTATATAGGTAAAGCACATAGCCTTATGGGAGGAATATCTCCAGATAAGGTGTGTGTGTGAGTGATGTACGCTGATGGCCGCGAGGCCTTTACAGCTTCACCGGACTTAATTCCATAAAAGTTCATTAGTACAAAGGCCTCTAGTACAAAAAAAAATTGTTAAATTTTGATATATGTACATCTTTAAAGATTAAAAATATAACTAACAGTAAATATAGCCGAATGTTGATATTAAAAAAAAAAAAAAAAATCATAAATTAAATATGTAATGATAGCAAAACCATTCTTATAATCACCAAGTTAATTCGTAGCCTTCGTTTGGTACCGTACTCAAAAGGAGATCATTTGACAAAAAACAGTTGGAAGTGTCTTCCAACTATTTTTTGTCAAATGATCCATTAGTGATGAATGATCCATTAGTGGGGAAATAGGTTTCCCTGTTATATTTGTATCATATTGTTATAGATTGGGTACTAACAGACTTTGTTTTCAGGTCTAGTACACAGTAAGGGTTTCTAGCTATCTATCTATCTCTATCCATATTATGACGCCAGATCTCTTGCGGAGTGGGCAGAAAGTGCAAGGTTCCGACGGGTTCTTTCCTTGCATGCCTGCCTGGCTTTCTTCACTCTCGTAGTTCGTCTCATAAGGGTTGTCAATGATACAAGAATTATTATAAAGGATTCAATTTTATATAAACAAAACTCTAGATGGGCAATTCCTCAACTCTTGTTATATAGAAGATATCTATAGAAGAAAGATCTCTATAGAAGACATAACAGATAGAGACTGCACTGATATCTGATAAGTAATGATTGATTAATATTACCCGGTATTAATGAATTTTGGACAACAGGTGTGGTATAAAGGTATATAACAGATGCTTTAAAGGTTTTGTTGGGATGGATCTACACTACATAACATAATAGGTTATAGAATTTAATTATATAAATTTATTTTAAATAAGTTAGACAGACTGGTTGTAAGAAACAATATATGTGTATATATTTGTTGTTTATGTTGTATGGCAAAACAAAGAACGGGAATGTGTTATAGTACAAATATACTAATGATATGTTATTTTTTAGAGGTCACGCTCAAAAAAAAAAAAAAAAAACCTTTATGTGGTATACTTCAACTTTACCCTTATAGCTCTAAACAGCTGCTAATATAGTTTATATCGAGAACGAAGGACACAGTATAATAAGTGATAAAACGAACTTACCTGAAGTGAAGTTCGATCATTATTATACGAAGTCCTTCGTTCGAAGATATAAGTACCCAACCCGCCCTGCCCGTTGGTAAAGTTGAAATGTACTACTTCTAAAAGGAATGCTTGCAGAGGTTATGTCCACAGATACCATAGAGGCGGCGTTGACTTTTCAATTGGCTAAATGACGCGCGGTTGCCAAGCGACTCGAGAGAGCTGCTTATATAGTTTATATCTTCGAACGAAGGACTTCGTATAATAATGATCGAACTTCACTTCAGGTAAGTTCGTTTGATCACTTATTAAAAAGCAACTCGGCAAGAATTTATATGAGAGTCATCGCAACCTAGGCGGATGCCCTTCTGCTTTCGATCTTTGAAAGAATTTATAGAAAAATCGTGTTTGTCCGTATGTTTTGTACTCTTATGTTAAAATAGCAATAATCATATTATAAAAACAACATATAATTCCAGTTTGAACGCATTTATTGCTTTAAGATATCAACAAAATCTTCAATAATCCATTCGTGTTTATATTTAAACAGCCAAAGAATTAAAATTTATACTTACGAGAGGAAAAAGTAACCTCTTTAGTTTTCGTATAATTGAGGTTAAAATCACGAAAGCAGTGCTGTCAAAATGCCGAAACTTCGTTTGTTTGAATCGCTTCATGTACCATGAAGTGATTCAAACAAATTGCATTTTACGACGGACGAAACGTCACAAGCCGTCTTCAGGACCGATTTCGGAACGAAAGTACTTCGTGGTAGGAATCGCCCGAAATTTCGATCCGAAACTTCGAAATTACGTTTCATGGTAGACCTACTGATTCACCTTTAGTGTCAGTCTCCAAAGTTTTCGCGAATAGTAGCTCTTCATGAATTTCTTCGTCCATAACAAATCGAACATATGCCAATAATAATGCTTCATTAACCGGGTAAAGTTGTTTCGTCCATTGAGTTCTTAGATTTACGCGAATATTACACATGGATTTAATTATATTAATTACTGGATCCCAAGTCGATGGTAGCACCTCTCTCTATTGAAATTAGGATGTTTTTTAATTTCAATAGCATCGCGAACCATCCTTGGTAGGAATCGGTGTTCTTTCACAAGGATTTGTGGTCTATCAAATCTGATGTTATGGCGGGTGCGGTCAAGGACATGTTCACTGACTGCAGACTTCTTTGAGCGACGGTGTTTTAGGTCAGCTATGTGTTCTTTAACCCAAGTTTTTACCGGTTTTTTTTTGTTTGTCTTATATAAGAGAGACCACATTCACAATCAAGCTTGTATACTCCTGCATCTTGTAGAGGGATCTGACACTTGACAGATGGTAAAAATTGACTGATCTTCTTCGGCGGCTTATAAAATGTTTTAATTGAAGCACGCTTCAAGGTGTAGCCAATCTTGTCCGTGACTCCTCTTATGTAAGGTAGTACAGCAGGGAGATGCTCGACTGTGGCTGGTTTCACTCGGTCACTGTGACCTTGGCGTGGGGATCTGTGACAGGAAACATCTGGCTGCCGAGCTTCAACATGTCAAGCAAGTCCTGCACGACAATAAGCTTCGAGTCCCACGCCAACGTCACAGTGACCGAGTGAAACCAGCCACAGTCGAGCGTCTCTCTGCTGTACTATCTTACTTAATATAGTAGTTTATAGATTTTGAAATGTCATAAATGTAAATAGGTAAAAAAAATAAAATATAGAGATTCCAGATTTAAACAAAAAGAAAGAAATATAATTTCAATTATTGGTATAAATTCTGCACATGATCTTAATTGTCCATAAGATTATTTGTAGGAAAACTGCGTTTATTTCAAGTCATCAGTAAATATATTCTTTTTGACACACTAAGAATGATTTCAATGAGCTTATATTAAAACACTTGTAAGCATTTGCTGTTCTTATATCATCATCACGATCTGTACTGGTAATTGGCTTCTGAGTTAGATTTTTTAAAATCTTTCTGGATTGCTAAATGTGGAGCCATGAACATTAATTTTCTATGCAAGTTGTTGTGGGTGCAGTAACCATTATCAGAGTAATCTTATTGATGAAAAAAATCTTAAATTCATTCGCCATTACTTTTGGGTTGCAACGTTGTTTTTACGGGGATATTTCATCTTGCAATCATATTTTCGTTGTAGTTGATTTTTGTTTTTTTTTTTTATACATTCTATTATAACAGTGTGGGCTACACACTGTTATTTTGTTATTAAGATGATATTTTATAATGTTAAATAATTCGGAATAATTACTTTCGGAAGTACTTTATTTTTAATTGTAGGTGTTGCTTAGTCTTGTAGCTCCATAATTGTAGTTTTTCTTACTATACTATTCTCAAGATACTATGTTAAAAATTATCTGGAGACGAAGCGCAATTCATAAAACAAGGTATGTGTGTGGGTTCAATTAAACAGTCATATGCGTCATTAGTTATCTCATATATTTTATATACATATATCTGAGGTTAATATTTTGTAAATATAATTAAATATTTCAAAGGTTTCTGGGCAATAGTTGTTGCATTTTAAACCAATGTTTATGTTCATTAATGCTGCAGGCTTCTTCGGTATTTATTGATCCGATAAAGCGAATTCTATCACTTCTGGCTTACGTTGTTTTTGTAATTGTGTGAAATTGTCAGCAGAGATATGATGACTTGATCATAGTAGGTCTTTTGATTACAAAGTTAAGTATTGAATTAAGGGGAATCCTACGAATTCTATTAACAATGTATTAAATTCCTTTAGATCGATACTACAATCGCTTGTTATTACGATACTGTGATGGTTTTTGTATAACTTGGTTTTTTGAATAAAAACAAATTCATACTCTGCTTACTGTTTTTTTTTCTAAAGAACCAAGCATCTGAGCTGTGGTTTAGTTTCGCGGGAAATATTTGTTTAGCCATTTATTTAAGCAAAGGTTCCAAGTTTTCTAGAAGCCTGATATAATAATGTAACACGATAAGATCTTATTTAAAGTAAAAAGGATTTGGTCATAATTTTGTGAGAAGGAACTGACTGCTTACGGTCATAGCTAGATTTTCGGAATCTAGCGAAATAATAACTTTTCAGTAGTAACAGTAGACTGCCCATATTTTCAAAGCTGCTGGAGTAATTTTTGCAAAACTTGCACCGATCCTAAAGTGGAAACACATTCGAGTCAAACACAACGTATATACATACACACATACATTAATCCCTACGTACACATACATACACATACACGTGCATACACAAATACATGCATACTTACACGCATACTTTCGTATACCTATATTTTCATTTATTTGGACCATAACAAAATGGTATACATCCTATACTTTGCGCTTGCCCCGAGATGGTTTGACCTGGTAATATGAATAGATAAATAGCATATTAAAGAAGTTAAATACAATCATTTTAATTTTAAAAGAACTTTTGAAGAAAAAACTTTTGTTCCGAAAACACAATGAAAATATCTTGCTTAGTTGAGTCCCATTGGACATCTATCGGCTCTATCAGGCCTTGATCACCTTCTGGGTCCATAGTACTTGTAACGACAAATTTGACAAGCCCAAATACGACGTGCTTATGTTGAGTAATTCGGTAATTCGGTTGCCCACCATCTGGTTCCATCATCAGACTCGACAAAACTGATCTAACGAGCCCCAAGCGCAATGGGGTTATGTTGAGTACTTGGGTGGTTCTTTTAGTCACCTTTCGGCTTCACCATCGGACCCTGAACAGCATCTGGTCTGTAGAGTTACACAATACTAATACATACAGACCTAAACATAGAAAGGTTGTGTGGCCGCCGTCAAATTTCGTCATCGGACAGGCTCCATATTGTCATTGTCTCCCAACTGATGTATATATGCCAAATTTCGGCTCAGTCTGATGCCTTCGGGTGCTTAGGGATGGATCACAAAAACTTGGACCGGGAGGGACAGATAGACAGACAGACATACATGCGAGCAGTGGGGGGTGAGTGAAGGCTAATAGAAACAAAATAAGACTGATTAGGAATAGAGTAGGTATAAACATATGGAAAAATTAATGATTTTAGACTTTGATTATAATATTACGTTGTTGTGCTTTACAAAGATATAGATTTGTATTTGCTGTTAACGTCAAGATTTGGATGGTTATATGTAAATTCAGTATAAAGGCTACATTCTCGACGTACATGCATAAATTCATAATGCTACTCTTCAAGACTTTCTTTTTGTAGTCCATGATAAGAATAACGACGATCAAGGTATTTCACCATGGTTAAATTTGAGGCCTGGGAATGGTTGCTGGGATACTATGATAGAGGGGGAGCATAGATGTTTTCGCTTGATTTTGAGTTGGTTGCTATTTGTCGGATAATTGAGTGGATTTGTTTTCTAAGGGATTCTGGGTAACTAGCGGGTTATTTGATTGAGTGGATATGTTTTCAAATTCAAAATTCAAATTCAAAATTCATTTATTCCACGATAAGTTATACAAATAGCTCTTGTTCTAGTTGACACCAGTACTATTAATTATATTTAAGAAAGAGATTAACGTTGACGGCTATACTAGTATAAACTGTGTCACAGCCATCAGCATCTTTGACCCTTAATGGTTTTGTAGAGGTACACAGTTCAATTTGTATACTTACGTATATGACGAATAGATAATAAGTAATGAATGAAGTAAAAATATTCAATAAAAATAAAATCGGATTAAAATAACAAAAAAATATTCAAAATATTAAAATTAAAAAATAAAAAACAAAAAATTTAGCAATATTTAAGGGTATAAAATTATAATGAAAATTAAATATGAAATTACCACAAGCGCAAAATATCTATATTAAAGTTAAGTCTGTTATGCCTGTATGATTTCCTCAGTTTGGTCATAATTTAATTTTTGAAGCATTTTACGTACAATATCTTTGCACTTTTTGAAGGGCAGAGAGTAGATATTATTCACTCTGTGTGCCACATTATAGAGACGATTACTGATGACGTAGTACTGGCGTCGGGCAAGAGCAGTTCTATGGGGGGTCATTGTACAAACCCTGGATTTGTTGCGATTAGAAATCGGTTGAAAATGAATATTTCTATGCTTCCGGAGAATGGCAGACAAGATGAAAAGTTGTCTAACTGTTAGCACGGAGCACTCCCCATAAAGATCCTCAGTACCATATCGACGTGGTTTGCCAAGTATTACTTTCAGTATAGATCTTTGAGCACGTTCTAAGGAAATCATAGTAGTCTTGGCGGTACCGCCCCACGTAGCAATGCAATATTGCATCAGACTTTGTGCAAGAGCATAATAGGGTATAAACCGCATAAGAGGGTTTTAAAGTCAGCAGAGTTTCTAAGTTTTCTGAATACGGGAATCAACTTACGTATACGACAAGTTAGATTACTGATATGAACTGACCAATTAAGGTTAATCTATAGTTAGACCCAAATATTTGATATTAGAGGCACGCGCAAGTCTTGGACAATTGCAATCGTTCACAAGTTCACAAGTGTGCGCTCTGACAGAAAAATCTGCTGGCGGTTGGGTGTTGGAACGATGAGTGAAGGTAATGTATTTGGTTTTGTCTACGTTCCATGTCAAGAGGTTATCAGTAAGCCAGCTTATCACCTGTCTAAGTGCCCTCTCCGCATTATGCTTAGCATCATCTCAACTCTTACCATATACCAACAAAGCTGTATCATCAGCATACGCGATGATATTGCAGTTGGGTATCGTTTTTGTACATAAATTATTTACGTACAGTAGAAAGAGCGTGGGACCTAGAACGCTGCCTTGAGGAACTCCAAAGGAAAGGGGCATATTGGCGCTGGTGTAATCACCAATTTTTACGCACTGGGTGCGGTTAGTAAGGTATGAGCGAAAAATATCCAATACTATTCCCCGTATTCCGCTAGACTCCATTTTCGTAAGCAATATGGGAACAGAAACAGTATCAAACGCCTTTGATAGGTCAAGGAATACGCCAATAACTTTAAATGAACTGTCCAGGTTTTTTGCAATCATCTCTGTAAGTAGTAGAGTTGCGTCTTCCGTTGATTTATTTTTCATAAAGCCGAATTGATTTGCAGCTATAATGCTATTCTTTTGTAGATAATTAGTAAGTCTAATATTGAGAAGTTTTTCTACATTTTGGAGATGATAGTGAGAACTGATATTGGTCTATAATTTCCGACACAGTCTCTGCTCCCAGACTTGTAGATAGGATGAACCAAAGCCCTCTTCAGAATATCAGGAAAAACACCAAAAGCGCAAAGCATAAATTACACATGTGTGAAAGAGGAGAAATTAAACTACTTCGAGCTTTTTTGATTACTAGCGTCGGTATGTTGTCAGCGCCTGTAGCAGAATCATCTTTTAGATTTGTTATAATGGTTTCGATCTCACCCGGGCTAGTATCGTATAACGCCATAGAGTCTCTTTGACAACGAGATCGTAATTCATGGTTAGTGCTCGACACATTCGACTGCGTTATCCCACCTGTATGTAATATCGCATTCGCAAGAGATGCACCAATTCCTGCAAAATATTCATTAACCATGTTTACAGATAGATGAGAATCCGGATTTAGGTTAAGCAGCGCATTGGGTATAGATGCACGCTGTCTGAGGTTAACTACCTTGTTAATCGTATTCCACATACCCTTTGGATTATTTTTATTTTTCTCAAACTCGGATTTCTCATAGGCAATCTTTAATTTTTTCAATAAATTATTACAAAAGTTCCGATATCTTGTGTACGTTATATGTAAAATCGCATTGTTAGGATCACGTTTAGTTTTTTTGTGCAGTTTATCCCGATGGATACACCGTACTAATCCTGGCGTGATCCATGGTTTAATTACACGTCTACGGTGCGAAACAGTTATTAGTTTAGAATGAGTATCGATGGCTTGAAGAATGGTGTCAGTTAATAGGGTGGCCACCATACTAGGATCTGTTGCATTGTAAAGACGACTAAAATCTAAAAGTTTTCCGCTGGATACTGGATGGTTCACTTGTGGTCGGATTGAGTGGATATGTTTTCCGCTGGATGGCTCACTTGTTGGCGGATTGAGTGAATATGTTTCCGCTGGATACTGGTTGGCTCAGTTGTTAGCGGATTCAGTGGATATGTTTTCCGCTGGGATATGTTTCCCACTTTTAGGTTCACTACACGTCGAATGTTATTGTTTGTAGTGAGATATTGCAATGACTTCAGAGGGTTGTGCTAGTAATCCACCTGGTGCGGTCTGCGACGATGAGTATTGGGCGGCATGCTGCCGACTTTACATCTCCGTGACTATGTCATTGCAGGTTTATAAAGGTTAAACGGAAGCATCTGCTATCTCCGTCCCGTACCGATGATGAAAGCAGCTGTGCTAAAGAAATTGTGTGTATACGGCGTGTGACGTCGACGGCGCGGAAACTGAAAGTGGTTCGCTCCAAATCTGCAATTGAGTCTCATCTATTTTTATATACCCATATAGTTATTATTTTTATTATACTCGAATGTAAGCTAGCAAGAATTGCTGTCACTCTTTGGTCAAGTGACTGAAAAGTCCGCTGTATTAAACAAAATTAAATCTTAATTCAAAATGAAGAGGACGCTATGATGGCTCCTTTACTGTGCGTGCGGTGGTACTTTAGAGTTCCCTTTTACACTCCATACGCGATGACTGTACTTTAGATGTTTTTAAAAGAAGAATCAAAGAGTATTTCCTTTCCAGTTCTATCTATCTATCTATCTATAACCTCACGCCAGATCCCTTGCGGGGTAGGCAGAGAGTACAGAGTTCCAACAGGTTCTTTCCTTACATACCTCTCTGGCTTCCTCGACTCTCATAGTTTGTCTCATACACGCTCGCCGGTTACGGAGACTCTTGACTTTTCCATCAGATAAGACTCGGTTTATTTGGTCGTGGTAAGATAATCTAGGTCTTCCCCGGTACCTGCATCCTTCCACTTTCACATTGTATATCTGTTTTGTCATTCTTTCCTCTGGCATTCTTTCTATATGCCCGAACCAACGGAGCATGCCCTTTCTCATCTTTACACCGATACTATCTTTCATACCTACTCGCTGTCTTACTATGCTGTTGCTAATGCGGTCGGTCAGCTTCACTCCGCACATCTTCCGCAGAGCTCGCATTTCTACCGCATTTATCCTACTTTCATTCTCCTTCTTACATACCCAGCTCTCGCTACCATATAACAGCGTTGGGACAAGAACTCCGTTATGTATGGCCAGCTGCGCCTTATGGCTTAAGTGCCGGCTCCCGATTAGCTTTCCCATCGCACCATTCACTCTGTTCCCTGCACTCACTCTTCTCTCTATGTCAGCGGTGTATTTCCCATCCTTACTGAAGGCGCATCCAAGATATACAAACTCATTCACTTGCTCCAGCACATCGTTACCAACCACAACCCTTACATTGGTTCTGGTTTCTTCCCTTTCAAAACCCATAATCTTGGTTTTCTTCACATTCAAGTGTAAGCCATTGATCATGCAGTCGTCTTTCATAACTGTGACTAGTGTTTGCAGATCAGTGGCTGTTGGCGCTATTAAAACCGCGTCATCTGCATAAAGTAGATGGTTTACCACTAAGTCACCCATTTGTACACCTTCATTCATCGCTTTCAGTCTTTGGAGACTTTTGTCCAGATATATTATAAACAGTCTAGCGGACAACACGCAACCCTGCTTGACGCCGATTTTAACGTCAAACCAGAGTGACCTGTTACCACCCACCCGTACGCATGCCTTGCAGTCCACATAAGTGGACTGGACGGCTCGCAACAGAGTGCCATCTATACCATACTCTGGCAAAATGTCCCAAAGTCTCTTTCGCACAACTCTGTCAAATGCCTTCTCCAGATCTACAAAACCGCAGAAAACCTTCCGGCCCACTGCCAGATGCTTCTCTACGATGTTGCGGAGTGAGAAGACTTGATCCGAACATCCTCTTCCAGACCTGAAACCCCCTTGTGCCTCGCACAACATTCTATCGGACTTCACGCGCATTCTCCGTTCAATAATTTTACCGTACACCTTGGCTGCCAAGCTGATCAAACTGATGGCTCTGTAATTGGCGCAGTCATATTGTGAACCCTTGCCTTTATACAAGGGTACTATGACTGCGCGGCGCCAATCTGTAGGGACTCTACCGGTCCTCCAGCAAAGGTTTGCAAGGGCCCGGAAAGCGTCCCGGACGCAAGTTCCACCATATTTGATCATCTCGGCAGATATCATGTCTACTCCCGCAGCTTTACCGTTTTTCATACTTTCTATCGCCCATTCAACTTCTTCCATAGTGATGTCCTCCGTTGATTCTGGTGCCGCAATCTCGCCTTTAGGCACGTCTGCGGCATCAGCATCCGGGTCATCTCCATACATTTCTCATATATATTCACTCCACCGGTTTAGCACAGCTTGTGTTTTCCAGTTAATATATATAATACATATATATGTGTTGTGTATTTATTATATTAATTCATATTTGTGGATATATCATTTATTTACTTCTTACTATATCCTCTGAATTTTTTTGTTATTTTTTTGGTTCCGTGATTGTTGTACAATTGCCCTCACTTCCATATAAATAATTTTTCTTCACTCTAGGGTTAACTGGCAGATACTCAAATTGAGCATTGGAAGATACTCAAATTGAGTTAAGTTCGCCTTTGTACATCTTTTGTTTAAATGTTCTAACTAATCAATGTTATTTTGTACAATAAAGAATAAATAAATAAAAATAAACAAGATTTCAAATGCATTTCTAAAACATTTTTCGTATCGTGTCACAAGTGTCGTGATTATTTTGTATATCTAAATGTTTGAAAGTTGGTAAATAACCCTTTGAAATCGAAAGTTCGGTTTTGGTGTTGTATTCATAAAGCAAAAAATTTGTTGGGATGTCTGAGGTCTAGTCAGTTTTGTTGCCTCTTGGGAGCGAATAAATATGTCACAGAGTAACGTGGTTGTAAAAAAAGTAATGCAGTTGGATTGGTTTGGGTTAGGTTGGTTGGCAAATGCAAAATAATCACTCTTATCGCTTATTATTCATAGTTTCTTCACGTGTTTGGCAGATGTAATAAATCGTGGTATCTATCTTAATGATTGCTATAGAATGTAATTCGGGTTTGGTTAGGTTGAAAATTGTGATCAAAATCGGATAAACAGAAATACGTTTAATAATTATAATGTGTGTATAGCCAATGTCACGATTTAGATAATAATAATAATAGTACTTTATTGTACACCAGCAAAACATTAAATTACAAACAATTTATAAACAGTAAATAAGTACAAATGGCGGCCTTATTGCTGAAAGCAATTTCTTCCAGGCAACCGTTGGGAAAATAACAAATACCGATAGAAAGGGGCAGTTAGTGGCGTACATTATTAATGATATACAAAACACACATATTATAATTTAATCTATTACATATTATAGCTAAACACTGAAAAAGATTATATAAAAAAATATAAAAAAATGCAAACAGTTAAATTATGGATAAGTAGTGATGCTTAACCATTGCTTTAAACGAAAGCAACGACTTTGCACGTCTAACTGAAATGGGCAATGCATTCCACAAACGAACAGCTTGAATCGTAAAGGTTTTGTCGAAGAAATTTGTGGAATGCATCGGCATTTTCAGCTTCAAATTCTCCGATGATCTTAGGAACCTTGAATGTGTCTCATGAAGAAACTCAAACCGATCTTTGAGGTAAGCTGGGGTTATCGGATTAAACAGAACACTGTATAGAAGCGATAATATATGAGAATTCCGGCGAAGGCGAATTGGTAGCCACTTGAACTTTGTACGAAATTCAGAAACATGGTCATATTTGCGCAAGCCAAATATGAACCTTATACAAAAATTTTGAAGTCGCTCAAGCTTATTAAGTTGCTGCTCTGTGAGGTCAAGATAGCTGGCGTTTGCATAATCGATAATAGGAAGTAGAAGGGATTGTGCGAGTGCAATTTTAGTGGCTGTTGGGAGAAAATTGCGCAACCTTCTTAAAGAGCCTGCGGAGGCAAAAACCTTGCGGCTGAGTTCTTGCAGCTGTGGTCCCCAAGTGAGGTTGGTATCGATGTAGATCCCCAAATCTTTAACACTGTTACTTATCGGTATAGTGATACCATTTAACATGATTTGGGGGGGTTGCGACCAATCAAGACGTGCAGTGAGTCTGGGACTGCCAACAACAATGACTTGTGTTTTAGTTGGGTTGACTTTAAGACCGTAGCGCCCACTCCATTCACATACCTTAGACAGATCATGGTTCATTGAGTTCACAGCCTCCGAGAAGTTGGCCAGTGGTGCTTGGGTGTAAAGTTCGAGATTATCTGCATAAAGGTGGTATGACGAACGTAGTTGATTGGAAATAGAGTTAATAAAAACAGCGAAAAGTAAAGGAGATAGAACGCCACCCTGTGGTACGCCGGAACTAGTGTTACACCAAGAAGAGTAAGTTTCTTCGATGCGAATACGTTGCCGGCGACCAAGCAGGTATTTACGAAACCAGTCAATTGCCGTTGGAGATATTAATAGAGCATAGGACTCCAAGCAAAATGTCAAGATCTACAGTGTTAAAAGCATTGCTGAAGTCGAGCAGTGCTAATAAAGTCAAATTGCTATTTTCCATACCTAATCTTATATCGTCTGTGATTTTCACCAGTGCAGTAACGGTACTGTGGCCAGGACGAAAGCCAGACTGGAAAGGATTAAGGTGAGTTATTATTGAGAAATCTGCTGAATTGGTCATGGACAAGGCGCTCAAGAACTTTGGATAGGAGAGGTAATATTAATATAGGACGATATTCGGAGACAGATTTAGGATTGATACGCCTTTAACTACTTCTATACAAAATAAATTAATGTACCATGATGTTAGTTTTGTTCGTTTACAAAAAAGAAACAGATTACAATTATTACATGATATATATTTATGATTATAGGTGCTTAATATAATCGTAATTGAAATAGTTATTTCAGGAAGCGTTATGATTATGTATAAAGACCAAAATGGGTATGCTATTACTTATGAGAAACTATTAAGGGCAAATTAGAATGTTTGTATATGATAAGATAAGAGTGTTATTTTTTGTATTATGAGTAAGTGATTGCCAGGAGGCATCACGATGCCGGATGGCCGAATGTCACGATTTCCGGTTACAAATGTTATATTTTGAATTGTAAAAGTATTTTATCTGACTTTTAATTGTTAAAGAAAATAAATATTTCATTTGATTTGTTGATTTAACGTAAGCGCTGATTATAATGGTATCTGATTTGACTCAACTAAAAGTATAAATTGATCAGGCCGGCCAATTTTAAGTTAGTTCGATTCGAGCGCTCGAACGGAGCAGATGTAGTAAACGAGTGACCAAGAATTGTTAAAAAGTATATCGTGTACCCACACGGAATTAATGTTCGAGATTGAAGGTATGATAACTTTATATTTAACGTGTTTTATTCGCTTCTTCACACAGGAGTATACAAGCTTGATTGTGAATGTGGTCTCTCTCTTATACAGGACCAACAAAAAGACCGGTAAAAACTCGGGTTGAAGAACACATAGCTGACCTAAAACACCGTCGCTCAAAGAAGTCTGCAGTCTGTGAACATGTCCTTGACCGCACCCGTCATAACATCAGATTTGATAGACCACAAATCCTTGTGAAAGAACACCGATTCCTACCAAGGATGGTTCGCGAGGCTATTGAAATTAAAAAAAACATCCTAATTTCAATAGAGAAGATGGTTGGGTGCTACCATCGACAAGTTTGAGGGTACCCCGAACAACTATGCCTTTTGGACGTCTTAACACCCCAGTCCCAGTCCCCCCCAGTCAGTTTTTTTTCGATTCGGAATCGTTTTTTTTGTGGAAAGTGGCGATGAAAGTTTTGTTAGTGTCCCATCTCTTGCTGACACTCTCACATCGACGTTCTCTGATGTCATTAGAAACTTTAATGTCGTTCATATTAATGCTCAGAGTATTCCGGCTCATTATTCCGATATGCCTGCCAGCTTTGACTGTAAAAATATCCACGCTATACTCGTTTCCGAATCTTGGCTGAAGCCGTGTCTCCCATCTACACTCTATTCACTTCCGGGCTTTAATCTCATTAGGAACGACCGCTCATCGGGCGGTGGCGGTGGTGTGGCGATATATCTCCGATCTAATATTCCCTTTTCTTTAATTGAACTATCGACACAACCCCCGCCACCAAATGCTGGTGAGCATCTTTTCATTGAGATCGAGCTTCATCATTCTAAATTACTTCTCGGTGTCTATTACTGTCCTTTGTCAAGTATAAAATATTTTTCTTCTTTTGAAAATTTGTTAGAAAATTTGGTTCCTTCTTACAGTCATAGCATTATTATGGGAGATTTCAACACATGTCTGCTCAAAAATAACTCCCGCTCTTCTAATCTTCACTCAGTTCTTGGCTCCTGTAACCTATCCGTGCTTCCGCTTCAGGCCACCCATCATTTTCCGAACTCAACTCCGTCACTTCTTGATCTTATCTTTGTTTCTTCAACTGAACACGTTGCTAAGCATGGGCAGTGCTCAGCTGACGCATTTTCTTATCACGATTTAGTTTTCCTATCCTATAAAGTCCGGCCACCTAAGGCTAAAGCTAAAATTCTTATGCAGCGCAATTTTAGTGACATCAACCTTAAGATGCTTCGTGAAGATGCTGCCAATATTGACTGGGATTCTTTGTTTATGTCGGACTCGTTGGATGATAAAGTTAATATTTTCACACCCACCTTAATACGGTTATTCGATGTCCATGCGCCTATTTGCTCTATTAGAGTAAAACATCTTCCGGCTCCTTGGCTGACTGATGATATCAAGTTGTTAATGAGCAAAAAAGTGGCCACTGATTCGAATTGGAATAAATATGTTGCCATTAGAAATCATTGCAATAAGGTGTGTAGGGATGCTCAACGGCAACATATTCACACTTCTGTACAAAACGGAAATCCAGCAAAAGTCTGGAAATTTCTTAAATCAATGGGTGTCGGCAAGTCGCGCCAAAACAACATTTCTAAAGACTTAGATATTAATCTCCTAAATCAACATTTCTCTGTTTCGTCTCACATGGATAAGACATTAAAATCAAATACTCTTAATTTTCTTTTATCCATACCGGCGCCCGATTATTGTCCATTTGTTTTTAGTCAATTCCCTGCTTGTGATGTTAAAAAGAGCATACAATCGATTACATCCAATGCAGTCGGCAGTGACTGTATCAGCCGTAATATTATCCTACCTATCCTTGATGAAATCCTTCCTGTCATTTGCCATATCTGTAACCATTCCATATCCAGCGGCCACTTTCCATCTTCTTGGAAAGAAGCCCAAATAACGCCTCTCCCGAAAAAATGCAATCCCACGTCCTTCTCTGAATATGGTCCCATATCTATATTACCTTTTCTATCAAAGGTTCTCGAGCGCCTCGTCCACGATCAACTGAGTCAATTCCTTAATAAAAATTCCCTTCTTAATCCTTTCCAGTCTGGCTTCCGTCCTGGTCACAGTACCGTTACTGCGTTGGTGAATATTACGGATGATATAAGGTCAGGAATGGAAAATAGTAATTTAACAATACGTGCACTGCTTGACTATAGCAATACTGTGGACTTTGATGTTCTACTTGGGATTCTTCGCTCTATTAACATATCTCCAACAGCGATTGACTGGTTTCGTAACTACCTGTTTGGGCGTCGGCAACGTGTTCGCATTGAAGAAAACTACTCTTCTTGGTGCAACACTAATGCCGGTGTTCCACAGGGTGGCGTTCTCTCTCCTTTACTCTTCGCTGTTTTTATTAACTCTATTCCCAACCAACTACAATCTTCATACCACCTTTATGCTGACGATTTGCAAATCTACACTCAAGCTCCGTTAGTCAGGTTGCCGGAAGCTGTTAACACTATTAATGATGATCTATCCAAAATAAGTACTTGGAGTAAGGAATTTGGTCTCAAAGTCAACCCAACTAAGACACAGGTTATTATTATTGGTAGCTCTAGAATGACCTCCCGGATTGATTAGTCACAATTACCCCAAATTAAGTTTGACGATATTACCATACCAATAAGCAAAATTGTTAAAAATTTGGGGGTTTATATTGACAGAAATCTCACTTGGGGCCCGCAACTTCAAGAAGTTAGTCGCAAAGTTTTTGCTTCTGCAGGGTCCTTGAGAAGACTGCGCAATTTTCTCCCTACTGCCACTAAAATTGCTCTCGCATATTCCCTTCTACTCCCTATAATCGATTATGCAGACGCCAGCTATCTTGATCTCACAGAGAACCAATATAACAAGCTTGAGCGACTTCAAATTTTTTGCATTAGATTCATATTTGGCCTTCGCAAATATGATCACATTTCTGAATTTCGTTTAAGACTCAAGTGGTTACCAATTCGCCTTCGCCGGAATGCTCACATATTATCTCTTCTTTATAATATCTTATTTAATCCAACATCTCCCACTTACCTCAAAGAACGATTTGAATTCCTTCACGACACACATTCAAGGTTTCTAAGGTCATCGGAGAACCTAAGGCTGAAAACACCAATGCATTCTACCAACTACTTCGATAAATCCTTTTCTAATCAAGCCGTTCGCTTGTGGAATGCATTGCCTGTAACAGTCCGTCGTGCACAGTCGTTGGCGTCCTTTAAAAATATGGTTCACCACCACTTTCTTCATTTATAAATTTTTCATTGCACACTCTCTGTGTTATGTGTAAGATATATTTATATATTTGCATAGTATTATATGTGTATATATGTATGTATATAATGTTGTATTATAACTATGATATGTATGTAAGTAAAATGATGACAGTATGTATTATTGAGGTTTATAGTGTACGCCACCATAACTGCCCTATTCCGTATGTTGCTTCTTCCAATACATTGGTTGTCTGGAAGAAATTGCTTTTAGCGATAAGACCGCCAATTGTACCTATTTTTTTTTTCTTGTATGTAATTAATTGTTAATATCACTGGTGTACAATAAAGAGTACTCTATCTATCTATCTATCTATCCCTCCCGTGACCATGGGTGCTGCAAAGCACTCGAAACGTCGGGAACTAAAAATCAAAAATAAACCGCGATAAAATCCGTAAGATAGTTTTATTTCATGTTGTATGGATCTTAATCCATAATAGAGTTTTATGAATACGGCTGAATCGATTTTAATGTAATGTAAAACATTTTTTCATACATATATTTTGATATATTTCTATAAATTCGATAGAAAATACTTTTAAATAATATGTAGCCACCCCTATACATCGCTATATAGTTGCGACAACCTACCAATAGATGGTGCTGGCTATTCGCCATACATGGCTAGAACGCGATATTAGAGTGCGCACGACGCCTAACATATGTACGCTTGTACATACCCGACAACAACTCTCGGGGAGAGTGGAAGGCCCCGCCAGAAACACCACCCGTCTGGCTGGAAAATCTTCCCTTTGACATATCCTGCCACAACGTTCCTGCCAATTATACAAATATTTTGATATCAAAACTCCGCGATTTTAATTATTTATTTATTACTTTGATGCACGTTACGGGTACGTAAAAACGCGTTCAATTTATGAAAATATATTTTATTAAGTCATTTAGCATGAAATATTTACAATCATGCAGGTCAATCATAATATATCTCTCCTTTAGTGAACAACCACACAGTCGGGTAAAAAAAAATTACTAATAAAGTAGGGACAAAAAGTTCAACCTTTCTCGGCTTTCTGTTCTTTCATGGACGTATCTAATAATGACTCTGTTCAGTATTTAATTTTTAATACGTACCTACCACACGCAAACATTACAAATATACTTATTACAACAAAAAATAAAAGTATGTATAACAAATAGGCAGGTAAATACTTACTTTTTCTGACACTGGCAAACACTAACATCGATTCACTTTACTTTACTTTTCTTTTTAAAATTCCGGAAACAAATGAGTAACGTTTATCCTTGGCATTCGTATTTATATTGGTAAAGAATCAAACAGATTCATGCAAGATTGCAAGCACACACACTACAAGTCGTATTTCGTCCCTTTGCACGTCTGAACAAGCGTTGCGGACGGCGGCGGCGCTTTGCAAGTCTCGACACGTTGTACTGAATATGGAATATGCAAGTTTTTACAAGTAACAGTCGCTGAGCTTCTTAAAATATTATCTGCCTACATTGATAGGTGAGGTCAAGCCAACATTTTAGTTCTTCACTATCGAAAGAAAATACATTTTCGTGGACCCCCGCTTACGAACTGTGAACCCCCATTTTTTGTCACGCCAACGTAGACCCCCGTCGAGTCTCCCGTGGACCCCTGGGGGTCCACCTGGACCACTTTGGGCACTAAAGTGCTAGACAATTACATCGTTCCATTCCACTAGCTTGCGACTGTTGCGCCGAAGTTAATAAAATGCTACTGAAGGTCAGTAAAACCATTCAATTACTGTTTCATAGGTATATAAACGTCCCTACAAAGGATCTAACGTGATGATATAGTCAGACATATGTGTATGTAAACATACCTGTAGGGCAATATCCTAATGAGAATATCTGTGAACTGAAGTCGTGTTGTTGTAATTGTCTGCCTTCTCTCAGGTCCCAAGATCTGAAATCAAGGAAAAATATACATTACATTTCGGATACATATCCTTCCTGCTATAGTCTCATAACGCAAAAGTTTGTGAGGATGAATGGATGTATGGGTCTTTCTTACTCATTCACGCAAAAACTACTGAACGAATATGGATAAACTTTACAGTAATACAGCTTATACATCAGAATAACATATAGGCCATAATTTTTAAAGGTATTCATAAACGCGTGCGCAACCGCGGGTAACAGTTAGGATTTTAATAAATTTGATTACGGCGCCGAGTTATAGACTGTACGTTACTTCTATAGCGCTCGTAGCGCCCAGCGCTCTAAAAAATAATATTTTTCAAAAAGTATATCTAAACAAAAAAATTCCAACTGACCGGACAGTGTTGTCCAGCCCGCCGGTCCACAGCTTGGTGCCGTCCGCGGAGATATCGATGCAGGAAGCGCCGTCCGTGTGCCCTTGGAACTGGCGCACCAGCGTCTGGTTGTGGAGGTCCCACACCGCTATGTTACCGTCTGAGCAACAACTGAAGCAAACCTGCAAAGTTTCAAAGATATTAGTGACGCTATTCTTAAAAATCAATTGTACTGAACTGTGATAATATTGCCTCCTCTACATGATGAACCAATGAGCTGTTGAAAGTCGTAGGTAAAAACTACAAAGCCAGTGATTGTAGCGTTCGTTGAGAAAGGCCTTCGTCCTGCAGTGGACGTCATTGGTCTGATACTGTATTAATATTTAAGATTCTAATCAAATCTATTATTCTATTCTAATAATTACAAAATTAGTACAATAAGAATAACGCTCAATTCTCTTTCTTGAATTGCATAAATGGCAGCAAATGTAGGCATAACTATTTCTCATCGATCAAGCAGTTTGTTGTTACCCTTGGATTACATTCAGCTCCGGCGCTGCAGTGAGCAGAGAAATAAACACGAAACTGGTGAACAAGAGAGTGTAAATCGCGACATTGAGAAGTGTGTAGTGCGGTTATGTACACTTGATATGTCCACACTATTAATTTATTTTGGCTTCCCTTCTAACTACCGCGCGAACGAATGGGTAATGATTTATATTCAATCTGGTGGTAATGATTTATATGGTAATAGGGTTGTCATTAAGTTAGCTGTTATAGGTTTTTAACAGACTTCAAAAAGGAGGAGGTTCTATTGTTACGTCGTAACAAAGTTTTAAAAATATAAAATAAAAATAAAAAATCTTTACACACAAACAAACAAAATAACTAGTTGTTACATCGAATGGAAACCGCGCGCCTTAACTAGTGATAGCATCATAATGACCATATAAGGTATTCGTTGGCACCGGAAATCAAATTCCTTCTAGAACATCTAATAAGAAACGCCCACAACATAGAAAGATCTAGAAATAATACAATAGCGAACAACGGGACAATGATCCTATCTCGCTCGGTTCGATTATTGCTATCTTAGTCCCACAAAAATTTTATAAAAAACAGACAATAGTTTAGGGCGTGTCTTGCTTCGGTTGAGCCGTTCTTTCCATATCTCTGTCCTCGTCTCAGACGAAGGATCAAGAGATCTGGGGAGTGCGCACTGTTGCCTCAGGCAGGAAGTAGGCCGTCCTGAGACAGTATATAAAAACGAATTCGCGCAGGAACAAAGCCTTTTTCGACGCCAGAGCTCGCACGACAATCACTCCTAAGCAATAGTGATAGTACCAGTGCTTTATTAAAATAAAAAGTTTTAGATTAGCAACATTTTTCAACCCCCTTGGTAAGATTAATATAATTAATTCCAATAGTTCTGATTGCTGTTAACTAATGTTTCGTGGCTGGATTAATTCGATTACTATTCAACAAGTGATTTGTTCTACCTTTTAATAGTGTATTTTTCTATGGCTATATATATTTCTTAATAGTGGGTTAACAACGTAACAAAATGTGACAGCGAGTATCTTAAAATTTGTAAAATATAACCTTATCTATTTAATCATTCCGATAAGTTTTGAATATGTTTCACCGCGGTATTTTTCTTTATTTCTATTATCATATTAATTTCGTCCAAATTGTGTGTTATTTAACATCGGTGGCTTGTGACTATCTATTGTTCTAAAATATTTGTTGTCAAAATTCCGTAAATACTAAATTTCTAAACATACATAAAAATAATGAGCTTTTGGTTTTGTTAATCTATTAAAAATTGCCACCGCAAAATTGTATAATGTAACACAAATTTATTTGCTGGATTGATCTCACGATAAGAGGGTTTTCTCAATATACCCGACAAGAAAAAATATCAATGGTCATTGTTTCGCTCGATGCTTTTATAGAACTACCGTATTGTGAAAAAATTAAAATCTTTTGTACCTAATAGCGTAGTGGAGTGGTGATCGTCCAAAAAAATAAACAGTTGGGGATTGATTCTGGGTTGGGTAATAATGTTTATTTAAATAATTGTTTTTCCTTAGTATTATATTTAAAACGGACATAAATATCACCACTCCATTTCGTGGTAATTTTTAATTGCTTCGCGAAAGATGCCGACGCCCACTCCTGGTCTCACCTAGTGCCTAGGGGGTCGGATCTTTCGCGCTACATGTGTCCAATTCGGCGCGTTCCAGAAAACTGGGGGTCCACCGTACGGGTTGCAAAAGTACGGTTTGGGAGACAGCAGGCCACATTTCTGCCCGTCGACTCCCGCTGACCTCGGCGGCTGAGGGCCTTCTATAGGGCACCTCGCAAGTTCCCCACCTAGCCGGTGGAAGCTGATCACCGAAGACCCCCACGCGTCACGGGATCGAACAGCCGAAAGTTAAGTCCCCAGCGCCCATAGGTTTTTTGTGTGACCCGAAAACTCCCCTGTGCCGAGAATTCACACCCCGGGTGAAAAAATGAAGTACTTATTTTAATTTTATTTGTTTGCTTCTTTTTTTGCGATTTTTATTTGTTTCAGTTATTTAAATATATATATTTTTTTAATAAATAATTGTATTTTTTATAATTGTGTTTTTATTTGTACCCGCCGTCAGGCGGTCGTAACACTATGTTCGGTTGTATGTATGCTTTTTTTTTTCTTTTTTTTTTTTATGTATGTTCACCGATATTTCCGTCAATTGAGACCGATGTTGATGATTTTTTTTGCATTGGGTTCAGTATAGTTCCAAGGTGGTCCCATTTTAATTTCCTTGGCATTGGACCTTGGACTTAGAAGATACACCAGGGAACTCCTTAACGACAAACAATAGGCATGTGTAAATTGAGATATTATGGGTATTACATCAATCCTATAGGTACCTTACTATAGAACTAAGCAGTATATTAGCCAACTTCAAAAAAGGAGGTTCATAATTCGTCCTTTTTTTATAACTCCTTTACTTATGAACCGATTTTGATGATTCTTTTGGCATTGGGTTCAGTATAGTTTTGAGGTGGTCCTATTTTAATGTTATTGGTATTGAACCTTGGACTTGGACGAAGATACAAGAGGGAACTCTTTAACGGCGAACAGCACGAATGTATAGATTCCGTTATTATAGTCATTATATTAATCCTGTAGGTTCCTTACTGTACAACTCAGCAAAATAATATAATATAGATATATAAATATTACTAAATAATTCACTCGTCACTAAAAATTTTAAAATAATAATCTTTAAAAAAAAAAGGTAAACCGACTTCAAAAAGCAAAAAATAAATATTTGAAGTCGGTGCCAAGTAACCGACTGCACCAACCAGCACCGACTTCAATTATTTATTATTTGCTTTTTGAAGTCGGTTTACCTTTTTTTTTAAAAGATTATTATACATGCTCAGCTTTACTTTAGCTTCAGCTTAGCTTAACCTGGTTCCATTTTGTTATTTGAGTTTTACGTTTAATATGAAATATGTAATTTTACCACTGACATATTATTTGCGTTAGATTAGAGGTGACAGTCCGAAAAGCGGCAGAAATATAAGAGCACAACTATGGGTGTGGTGCTATTTCCAATTAGTTCGATCCAAACCTAGCATACGTCAGGACGAGTTAATATGCTAAAACTACAGGTTTATAGTAATTTAAAACTATTTTCTACTGTTGCTAGCTACAAGTAGGGATAAACGCGTAAGTATATCCACATGTGGCAGTTTTTAGCTGTAATTTTGTTCGTGATTTGTGTATTTAAATGTTTGTTACCTTAGAGTCAGGACTAATGGCAAGCGCGTAACAAGCTGGCGCGGAGGACGTGAGCTCCGCTTTGATCCTAGGCGTGGGCGACGCCAGGTCCCAGATGGAGAGGTTAGACGCCTCGCCGCCCACGATCAACGTACGACCGTCAGGCAACAGCTTCACTGATCTTATGTAATTATCCCTTTGCTGAAATACAAACATACGAGTTTTTTTAAGAAGCTGCGATAGCCAAGTTGATGGAACGCTAATTGCTTTGGAGACTTACGAAGTCAGATTCAAACTCGTGACACAGGCAGGTTTAATTTTTTGATCGCGGATCCTAATTTGGATACCATTGTTATCTATTGGTTTAGGAGAAGAAAATATTACTACTATCAGCAGGCGACCTATATTTGTGAGAGAACCTGATCTGTTTTTAAATAACATCTGAAATTACCAATCATATTAAATTATGGTAAACTGAAACCGGCTCATTTAGAGGATAGTATAAAGAATACTTTAAGCGGTACTTATTAAAACATTCAATTTTAACTTCGGAATTTGGAGCAACATAGACCTATTGTTAAACTTCTACAAAACATATATACCAAAAAATGCATGAATCGAGGACAGTTATCCACTCACCAAACAGTCCAGCTGGCTGACTGGCGCCTTGCTCAGCTGGCTGATGTCCCAAACCTTGACGCAGCCCTTCCCGCCGGTGTACACGTACTTGGTGGGAGAGGACACGGTTACGGCGCACACCACCTCGCCGTGCGCCAGCGCCGACACCTGGCGTGCGTGCCGCGGGATGCCCGGGCCCATCAGGGCGTCCGGCGGAAACGGCACCGGCTGCATCTGGCCCTCGGCCGACACGTGGAATGAGTATGCCCTGGAACAATAGTTGGAGATTGTACATTATTTACTTGTAGTCATTTTATACTACTTACTACTCTTCTTTCCAGATATTCAGTGTTAAGCGCGCAAATTATTTTTATAACAGCTATCCCACATTAGAAATTTTCCAGCGTGGATGCGTTTAGGGACATGAAATAAATATTTGTGGGTCTAACAAAGATTTGTCCCGTGCGGGGATCGAGCCCGCGACTACTCGATCAAGTGGGCAGAGCGGCTCTTAACCACTGGACCAAGCCGTCCGTAAATAAAGATTTATGTGGTTTTAAACTACTGTTTGAGTTTTGGCACTCGTTCGCTATCCCATTTGAAATGAAGACCCGGTTACAAATGCCAATTAGAATAGGGTGCGGCCAAAACTGTTACAATTGTTTTGTGGCTGAATAGCTCTTGACCATTTCAGGGTCAGAACCCATCCATCAGAACCCGTTACATTAATTAAGCCTGAAAAATCCTAGACTAGAATCTGAACTTCTGAATCAGAACCAATGATCTTCAAACTTTAACACATCTAGCAGATAAGAAAAAATAACCAGAATACGTTAAACTCTGCCTACCCCGCGAGGGAGCTGGCGTGATGATATAGATAGATAGATAGAGACGTTAAACTTTGACACTTACGGCTTACCGCCGGGTATAGGTGCTAACGCGGCTGGTCCAATCGGCGGGCGTAGAGGCTCGTAAGCCATCGCCGCCCTCGCAGAGTACCCCGCCAGTCCATAAGCGTCGTGCGCACCGTTGCCGAGGTACGGGTACTGCAACGCGGAAGGTTTCACCGCGGTCTTCAGAGGAGCCCCCGCGGCACCCGCCCCGCTCGCGCCAGACGTAGGAGTGACCGGTTTCGAGATTGGTGTACTAGGTTTTTCGTCTAGCTTTTTCGCTGACGGCGTGGAGGCATTACTTGATGTACCCGATCTGGAATGAAAAAAATTTGATTTTATGTTCTGAGAGTCTTGTACTAATTGACTAGTATACTGTAGATGTAAAGTTCCGGTACTGTATACGAACATCAGATGAATCAGTCTTCAGGGAATACTTATTCAGTGTTTCCAAATAAAATCTGCTTTATGATAATGAAATAGGTAGTTCCAAACAACAAAGGGTATTTACGACATGAAATTGTCCAAAAGTTTCATTGAATGGCGTTATCTATCACGAGACTAATCTTATTGCCGTTAATGGGACTCACAGAACCTCGGCGGTGTATTCGTAATTGATTCAGTCGGGGGCGGAGGCGGATTAACTTTCGACTTGAACAACTTGTCTGTCGTTCAATGACCTGGTGAGTAACAAGTAGTTTTCACACAAGGGCTTCTGTTAAACGGATAGAGCGATAATCAGGAGTTAACGCACGACCAGTGAGCTTAACGATAGGAAACGCCGCGGGGCGCGGCTTTGGCGTGTACTACTAATGTACTGTTTGTTATATTTAATTAGGGGTGAAGTGGTCCACGGCTTTCATGTTTACGCAAAGCCTAGTTATGTAATACTAGGGAATACATCGGTTTATTACAAAAAATATATAATTGTTAGTATTTTACCTGGGGCTATGTGGGGGGTGCTCCTTTTTGGGTTGAAGTTTGTCCAAGCCGTTTTCTCGGGGCGATGGCGCACCGTTGTGTGGAGACGTTGGTTCTTCGCTCGCGTCGTCCACAACCAACTCCTGCAAATAACAACATAGTAATCAGGAAGGCAGGTACCTAATCATAGTAAATCCATTAGTATTAAAACTTTGGATACAAGCCATTCTATGCTATTTCGCCAAAAGACTGGCAGATGACAGAAATTGATAAAACCAAGGGTTATAAAATTTGACTATAAATAATAGTTACACTCACATGGCCCATGTCTTTTTCCTCTTTCTTAAGTTTCTTGTGATCGGGCTCCGCAGGACTCCGCGTCCTGTATTTCTCCCTCTCACCGGGTGATATTGAATTTCTCTGAAACAACAAAAAAGAAACGTTCGATACAAACGAACCGCGATTCCATTTAATATTGGCGGTATTGGTCTGTGTTTAACAAATACGAGTAGGTAAACATAATCAAAACGTTTACGGGCAAGCTTACGTACGTACTAAGCAATCGATCATTGTTCGCAAATAAATCGGCGCGCAGTGAGGCGAGCTCTACAGTCAATATATATAACAAACTGACCGCATGATTAGCTCCGGGAGTGGTCATCGCCCCCTCGCCGGGATGGGGTGGCCGCCGGAGGGGAGGCGACCGAAACTTTTGGATGAGCGCGCAAATACGGACTAATGAAATAATCATATACGTGACGAACGACCGGGCAGCGCTCCACTGATTCCGTTCATGTTGACACGCTATACATTCGCATATCCGCGCTCCGTCGGCATACCTATCCGATATACGGATTATATCAATATTAGGTCGAGTGCTCGCAACGAGTTGCGTGTTAGACATATGCTATTTCAAGTGTTCGCATGCAGCCGTGATGGCGGCCATTCGAGCGAAAATGCTATTCGATTGTTTTTGAATTTTCACTTAATCATTGTTTTATATAAATCAGTAACGGAGTGTCGTTAATTCCGAAGTTAGGTGTCGTAACCCGTGTTGAATGCAAACAGCACTTAATCTGTAGTCCTGGCGGGAGCGTAGCTACGGCTCGATAGTGCCTGGAGGGACTAACGGGCCTAATTTGACGAGGCACTAAGTTGGAGTCGAGAGCAAGAGGCGGTTAATTTGCTCGGCACGCGGGCGCCGGCGACCTGTCGCCGCCCGCTGTGACTTACTGCCCTCCCGGAGGCACTTACACCCACAAAGTCGCCACTCCAGATTGTATAAGCGGATTATGGAAATTGACTCCACATCTTAGACTCCTAGGTCGGACGCATGTTGGTTTTCTATCGAAAAAATCCCAGTCCAGAGTCTAGAATTGTGCCCGGTTTATGCCCCCTATTACATGGGATATAATATCGGCCGCGAAAAGTGGGTATACACCTCTGCCACCCCCGCTTGGGGAATATAGGCGAGACGGTGTACTCTTAGACTTTTACTTCCATAATGATGACAAATTGAAACTTTCCTATGGTGACACTAATTTCCGATGTTTTACAATGAGTTAAATTCACGATAAACAATTATGGGGTTTAAGTATAATATTTATAGTTTTTACATTTATTTATGAAGTTATTCTTTCCGATGTGTGACATAAAGCATAATGCGATATTAAAATATTCTTAGCGGTCTATCATGTGCTTTTGATTCGCTTGTTAATTTTCAGAAAACTAAAAACGAGTAGCTTCAAAGATTCAGAGCTTCAGAGTTAAAGCTTCAAATGCATCGATTTCATGTATTTCTCTTCACTCGAGATCCGGCTTGTATTAGAATAGATTTTCTTTTCTTTAATAGTCTCCTATAACTATAAACGCTCCGTTTCATGTACAGAGCTTGATTTTTACGACCGAGAAATTAGATAATAACATCGGAGCGCAACATCATTCTCTAAGATAAACAAGTCGACACAGCTTATTGCGGGCCTCGTTATTGGATATTTGATAGGCGTGATGTATCCAATAAACTTTTATTAATGGCACAAGTCACGCGGAACGAAACATGAAAGTATATACTCTATATACCTAGGTATGTAGTAAGTACCTACGAGTGGGATCATGCAGTGAGGGTCGAACGTGTACCTCAAGCCCTAATTTTACGATCGTCGATCTGAGAGCTCGAGCGTCGAATTTCAAGTGAGGCTATTCGTAGAGACCCACGGTGCCATAATGTGACGTGTCCGATTGGATCCGATTGGATGGATTTTATGTTGCCCATACGAGTCGTTCGCTCGAGGTTAGGCCGTTTGTGGTTAATCGGTAATTTAATAGATTGAATTTGTGGTCGGCTGCCGAACGAATAGTTGGATGTACTACGCGCCCGTAGGCAGATGGATTGTGATGAGATTTGATTTTATCCTTTGATTAGGAAAGCTATAAAACTATTGGTTACAAATTAATACAGCAGTAGTTGGATTTATCATGAAAGCTTTAGTAATAATAATAATAAGTTAATATATGAAGTTGTGAAAGGTACGAACTCTCCATAACGAATAACTATACAGTGACTCAAAGAGGATTAAGCTCGCGTATAATTCCATTACCTATCCAGAAACACCCAATAAACCATAGCGATCCACAACCTTTTTCTATTTTCAACATAAAAACTCACAGAGCTAATCTTTGTTTATCCCATTACGCGGGTCGAGCTCAAGAAAAAGGCAATTGAGCGCGGGGCTGCGGCGGGGCGGGGAGACCGGGACGTTAAACAAGTACTTGGCTACAAGCTCCGACAACACGACTCATCGGCTACTGTTTGTCCCGTGGAGGTCGCATGGTCGCACACATGTGTCGCGGTGAGGAGGGCGGCGGGGGCGCGCTCGTGACGTAACATATAAAGTGGCAACACACAGACGCGCTGTTAACGCCGCCCGGGCTTATTGTCTGCGGTCACGCGACGAGCCGTTTAGCCGAGCTTGCCGCGCCGCCGACGCCGCCCGGTTAACCGAAACCCCAGTTAACCGGACGCTCTGGGGCGGAAGCGGGGAAATAGATAAATAGACCGCCCGCCGCTCGGAAATGTACGGATTGAGTTCAGTCTATATTTCAGGCATAATAGTTTTGAAAGTTACGTGATTTACACGCGACGTTTTCAGCTTTTATCGAGACTACCAATTTTATACGACTCCGTTTTACGATACTGTCGTCGAAAAGTTTTATTGCGTACGTTTTATTTTTAAGTCCCATTACGCTGTCAATTTATAATGTACGATATCGCGGCCGTTCACGGCGCGATAAAACGGGTATGCATCGAATAAATTCATTCTTAAGTACCGGCGCGTTATTAAACCGGTCGCTACCGGACCGGGCTGCGTCGGCAGGAACGTAAACAATAATCGGTCGGAAACGAGAGTTCGCATTAGTCGGAAACCTGGCCCACAAAAAGTTAATCGCCATCGAGCGTATAAACCGCGGCGCGCTGCGCGACTTTAAAATTTACTTTATCGGTTCATTCGTATACATAAATAATGGAGGAATTTCTGAATACACATTAAATTGTAACTAACGTATTCTTTATAGGAGATAAAGAATACATTAGCATAAATTTATGGTAGCGAGTCGGCGTTTCGAGCGCGTTTTTACGTGACTCGTTAAGTTTATAGTCGCGGACTGCGTTTACTGCGCTCGCTATCGCTTTACGGCCGACCCCAAATAACCAAATTGCCTGCGCTCGACGCCCGTTGTCGGGTTGACGTGCCCAGCGGCCGCCCGCACCGTGCCCAGCCTCATGTTGCCAATCTTTTTTTTTTTTAAATAAAATATCCGTTTATATTTTATTAGTATATAGACTTGCAAGTTTAACTGTCGAATTCAAACTTTACTCGAGGGTGAAAGAGGACCTTAACATCGCTGACGGTTGGTTACACTACACTTTTAATACCACTTTACTCGAACAAACTCGTGTAAAAGAATACCAAGACAGAAAAACTCGCAAAAATATTCAGCCTGAACATAATAGGGATTCTGGAAATTATAAACTAGCAACACCAGGGTTTTTATTCGCTATGACCAAACGCAGCGCGTTACGAAGTATTGAGGTGAACCCGGACAAGAGCGCTGCGGTGTTCTTCTCCAGAGGTGCCACCCCGCGCCACTCCCTGCGCCGTCCTAGAAGTAATCTCGGCCGGGAAGTAATGACCATGTTCGACCGACCCATTCCCTGGGTCAAAGAGGTCAAATATCTAGGGGTCACCCTAAACAGTACCATGTCCTTCGGCCCGCACATCAAGCGGGTCCGTCACCGAGCATCCTTTGTGCTCGGTCGTCTCCATTCGTTAATCTGCAAGCGGAGTAAAATGTCCCTTAGAAATAAGGTGACACTTTACAAAACTTGCGTTCGACCCATCATGACTTATGCGTGTGTTGTGTTCGGGCATTCGGCCCCCTCTCACATCGATAAACTCCAAGTGGTTCAAAACCGCTTCCTCCGTAAAGCCGTAGGAGCCCCCTGGTTCGTACGGAACGTCGACCTCCACTCCGATCTAGGTCTCGAACCTATTCGCGCCTTTATTAAAAAGGCGTCAACACGTCACTTCGCGAACGCATCTACCCATGCGAATCCGTTAATCGTAGCCACCGCCGACTACGATCTCCCCCCCGACCCCTGCCGCCACCGCCGGCCGCGACATGTTCTCACCGACCCCCCCGATGCTTTGTCATCCCTTCTTTCCGCTCAGAATACGGGCGACGACGACGACGTAGTAGTAGATCCCCTCCCATAGCCGGCGGTTGACCGGTGCACTTAGTAGTGCACCCGTCCCCCTACAGCGACTGTCCCAAGTCCCTGTCGAGTATGTCGCCTCTTGCCCTTCTGGCTGGCTAGAGCGTAGTGGTTGCACGCTCGCCTTTAAGTCCGGTGAAGCTGTAAAGGCCTCGCGGCCAACAGCGTACATCATTCACACACACACGCGTTACGAAAACTTCGTGAAATGATCGTGTAATATTCTTTATGCCACTGGAGTACTACCATCACACGATCAGAGGGCCTAGCCAAGTGCTGAGCGTTTTGTTTATATTCTCTTGTCGCAATCGATAGCGCAATGTTTTGACCATGTGAAAATGTCAGTCCCGTATATATTTCGCATTATCTGTTAGCGTTCACGAATATAGAAAGTCCACTTGGCTACATGCACTTTTCACTATAGATAGATAGATAACACTATTGTTCCAACAAAGATACACAATATAGAAATATAATTTTATAATTTTACAAGGTAGTGTAACCATTGATATACATAACACTAGATCAGCAGTAACGGCGTAAATGTTTGCCGGCTAAGAATAAGCCCGCAGCCAAGTTTCAAGCTTCTGTCATTCATTGGCCTGCCTGACGTCTCTCGAGTAACACGTATTAATAACAAATCACAAAATAGGTAAATGCGTGGTGTAAGAACGCGATTTGAGGTCACAAAATCACTATACCGCAAGCGGAACTACTTTCCATAAAATAAAAAACCGATTTCAAGCTACAAAAATAAATTTGAGATGCAGTGTTGCCAATTAAAACACCATTTGGTGTTCCCGTCTTTATGGGAAAATGTTGGATGATTGTGACACCTATAATTATGTACTATACGAATACCTATTTTGTTAATTTTTTTGGATCCAAAGGGTGCAATTTGTATAACTCCAGATCCCTTGCGGGGTAGACAGAAAGTACAGAGTTCCAAAAATTTCATTAAAATATTATGAAAATAAATAAGCTATTTGCTCAAAGCGAATAATGAACACAATTCTTTGTTACATAATAGGGAATATGCGTGTATTTTTTTTATATTTTTATACGATAGATTACATCAATATATAAGTGCAAAAAAAATTTAAACGTCAAAAACAAAATGTAAAGGGCAAAAAAAAATGTTGAAGATAGCAAACAGATAAGAGCATTTTAAACGCCCGCCATTTTGGCGCGCTTGGCGTGACGTCAAAGTCTAAAATAACAATCAATTAGTGAACAGCCGCAGAAGTATTTTATTCTGTAATTTATTTTTATTTTGTATTTAGCTATACTTTTATACAATGGATTGGTGGATTGCTACTACTATACAATGGAACAACACTGTGTTGTGCCTAGGTGTAAAAATACAATAAAAAATGCACCCGATATGTGCGGGACATAAGGAAAAAGTGGCGTAAAATCAGGAAAACATGGTATCTCCATCAACTTGTTTATATTGCTGCGAAGATCACTTTAACGTAAGAATTAACTTAAATAATTTAAACTAAAATTTTGTCTTTGTGTAAATCGACAACAAAAAATAACTATAAAACTAACTCAATAGCAAACATCCAACAAATATGCACTTGTTGACATTTGTATTGTAGACCTTGACGTCATATTCGATCTGACCAATAGCGTGGTGTTCCCGCTACTTTGAATTTCCCACTCATTTTTTGTACTTTCAATAATTATTTTCTTAATAAAAAGTAATGTTATTAAAAATATAATGGTATAGACATTATTCTAATGCGATAGTTTGTAAAAAAAATATTTGACCCTTATTTGAATTACACGCATATTCCCTATTGCCTAATGGATCCGGTAAATCCCATTTGATCTCATGCATGTCGTAGAAAGCAATTGGGGAATTAACCAAGACTTTTACTCTCCTATTTTTTAAAAAAAAAAAGCCCCACACTGGTAATTATTCAATGTCGTGGGTACGTTTACAAACATGAAAATCACACAAACAAATACCCAGACCTAAACAAAATGTGTGATTCACACAAAAATTTGTACTATGTGGGAATCGAACCCGCAACTATTCAGTCTAGTAACCGGAGCGGCCTACCGCTCTTAACGTCAACAGTCAACAAAAGTCTTAACGTCAGCTCGTAACAAAGAAGTCGTCAGTGGAAACAGAAAATAGGCAACATCGTTTTACTGAGTTTGTTGAAGAGATACACATTTTGTAAATTTGTATTTATTTTACCCGCTCTAAGTAGACTGCAACAATCAACCTGAATATTTTGAAAATAATGCAATAGATAACATTAGGTGTGTTTTGTTTATTACTCATTCAATAATATTAGCATAGTTTGACAACATACCCTCATAGACACTATTAACTAATATTCAAATAATCTGTATAACAATTCTTATTTCATATAGATAAAATGAATTAGGTACTAAAATAATTTATGTATTGGATTCTATCTGAAATGTAACGAAGTTAATTAAAAAATACATAATAAAAAAATTATATTCATAACATCATATTCATTTTTCATTTAAATTGTGGAACATAATCATATAGTAAGCAATACTGAGCCTCCTACTACTAGTAATATTGCTCCTCTATCGGATCGACGTAATGTCGGTATGGTGGGGAACAAGAGTAAAAGAGATGGATATATGTTTACTCCAAATTATTTATTGGATTCAAAGCTACGTCGCCATACTTTTAAGTCGTTACACTTTTTTCAACGCGCCGAAGTGACGTTTGCTTCTCTATTTATTTACCTCAATGAGTGTAACAATGGGTGGGCTCATCACTCATAGTGATATCTTCCAGGCAACCACGCCACCTATATTGTCGTAACGTGCAGCGTTACGTGTTTGGTCATAGCGAATAAGGGCCCAGCTAGTCTGGTCGCAAGTGCAGGTCATTACGCCGCCACTTCTCGCGGCAACTCCTCGCCGCGCCACTTACAGACAGCTTGGAAACTTGCCCGATACAATTGATGTTCATTACCGTACTGTTCGTTAATTTGCTCAATTAAAAAGGTAAATAATTACCTGACCTGCCCTTGTGGAAAGGACATACTGCATATAGCGTCATGTTAAAATTGAGTATTTTCTTACAGAGTGGATGCCTCGTTGGTCTAATGGCGAATAATGTGCTTTCCGATCACGAGGTCCTAGGTTCAAATCCTTGGTCGGACAAATAAAGTTTTTCTATCGAAGAAAAAAACTCCAAGTATCAGTACGGAGTCTGGATTTATGCCTGGTATATGGCAATAGGTTCGCCCCCTATTACATGGGACCTAACATTGTCGGCGAAAAGTGAGTGTACACAGTACACCTCTGCCACCCCCGCTTGGGGAATAAAGGCGTGACCTTGCCTTTGTCCCGCTGTGGACTTCTCGAGGCTGAAGATCGATTACAGAGAAATTCTCAAAAAATGGAGTCTCAAAAAAGATAAGTTTTCCCAAAGATAGACATTCTTTCTTCTTCTTTTTTTTTTTTTTTTAACGTAGCCCCACACTAGGATTTATTCCTGTGTCGTGGGTGCGTTTACAAACATGAAAATTCACATACACAAATACCCAGACCGTAACAAATAATTGTGGATCACAAAAAGATTTGTCCGGTGCAGGACTCGAACCCGCGACTATTAGACGCAGTGGGCAGAGCGGCTTAAGCTCTTAACCACTGCGCCAAATCGTCTGTCAACATTACACAGGTACCTAACATTTTTCTAAGTCTTGATGTGTCTATGCAACAGTTTCGGGTGAAATTAGCCTTGAAACAAAACAAGGAATTGAGTCGTTGAATGTCGGTCTTGGACTAAATGTAAACACGCTACACATAAAACGTGTCGGAACACAGCGCGGACTCACAAATTAACGCCAACTCGGGCAGCTGTATCACACAAAGTAAATTCCGGAGATGCCGTCGATAAGCAATCTCACCCCGCCCCCTTGCTCCATTACAGGATTAATAAGCACAATTAACAGGAGCAGGCGAAAGGAGGGTCGGGTGCGGGGGGCGGAGGCACGATCGCTTTCACGCACGCAAACAAATGTCACGTGGCACGGGGCCTTAATTTAAAACGATAATTGAGTTGACTTGCGAAATTCATCCGCCATTTCGACATTCCCGGAGAAATTTCACGGAAACTCCCCTCGAAACTATGAAGCCCTTTAGTGTCGACGACTTTAATTTTGTGTTTGCGTCCACTTTGCGGTTTCAAGGCAAATTTTAATACGGTGTACGCGGCTTCGCTTTGTAAAATTACTTAAATAAATTACCTCGAATCGAGTTTCTTCGCTGTACTGAAAGGCAACTCGTTTAGAAAATTGGCGTCAATTTCGTTGGCGTTTATTTCGTAAACTGCGTACTTTTTACAAGATTACAATGTGTATCTGAAATATTTTACAGAACATGGATGAAAGAGTGTTACTTTTCTTTATTCAAGTAAGCGACGTTAGAAAAAAAGAAAGACATTATAATACCAAAATGTCTGCAGCATTAATCTGGTAATAGAATCTATAACAGCAACGAGTCGTGTTGACAAAGCCGACTCCCTTAATTGTGATTCCTGCTCTTAAATCAAATGCAAGAGGGGCCCCCCGCAGAGGTTTGTGCGTCGACACTGCCGCTACGGCTTAATACCAGTCATAACTCCCCGCGCCCTCAGCGCACCCCCGTCCGGTGCCTTCAGCGCCAGAGACCACAGCTCCCCGCGCTCCCGCGCCACAGAAGCTGACCCCCCCTCCCCCGCCGCTCAGGCCGTCTCTTGGCGCCAACGCGTGGGTGAAGCCGCTGCCCTACACCGCGGCCTCCCACCCGTCAGTGGGCCCTGCCCGCCCTCCAAAGCGCGCGCCGGCGATCCCGCCGGCGGCGGCTTGTCCCCCTCCGCCCACTAACGTAAGTCAGGACGTCAACCTCATTATGAGCGTCTCGGCGGTGATAAGCCCCGCACTATTCCCCAGAGTCCGCGAACTCGCCCTCCAACTCCGTGCCGCCACCAACGTGGCGGACCAGGTTCTCCTGGCCGCGGAATACAGAGACGTCTATGACGTCCTGGCGTCCCTTAGAACCCAACCTCCCCGCACCCAATAATGGATCTAGGACCTCCCCGCCATAAGCCCCACAACCTATCCCTGGCGTTCTTTAACGCCGATGGCCTTCGCTCCTAGCGAGATCAGGTTGCTGATTTCCTCCGAGATCACCAACTTGATATCCTCCTTGTGCAGGAAACCTTCCTCAAGCCCGCACAACGCGATCCTAGGATCGCAAACTATAACCTCGTGCGTAATGACAGAATCGGCTCCCGCGGAGGCGGTACTCTCATTTACTACAGGAGGTCCCTTCACTGCATCCCTCTCGATCCCCCCGCGCTCACCAACATCGAAGCCTCGATCTGTCGCATCTCTCTCACGGGACACCAGCCCATCGTGATCGCCTCCGTATACCTTTCCCCCACTAAATCCGTTCTCAGGAGTGACTTTGAAGCACTCCTTAATCTGGGAAGCGCCGTCATTCTGGCGGGCGACTTCAACAGTAAGCACGTGGCCTGGAACGGTCTCACCATTTCCCCTAACGGTAGGAGCCTTGACGCCCTGGTCGACGTTCTCGACTTTGACGTCATCGCACCTTGCATAGGTGCGATGACGTCACCCCCCCCACTATCCTATCAATCCCACTATCCTATCAATCCCAACCACCGACCCGACGTCCTGGACATGGCGCTTCTGAAGGGTGTCACCCTACGGCTGCACTCCTTGGAAGTAGTCCAGGAACTCGACTCTGACCATCGACCTGTAGTCATGAGACTCGGTTCCCCCCCTTCCGCCCCTCAGCGACCCAAAAAGACGGTGGTGGATTGGCATGCGCTAAGCACGGTCTTGGCGGATGCCGACCCTCCCCCCCTCCCTCTCAGCTCGGACTCCACCCCGTCCCCTCAGGACACCGATCAGGCCGTAGATGCCTTCACCGAACACATCCGATCGGCTGTCAGTCGATCGTCCAAGCAAGTCAAGGCGGAAGATCTCTACCTCAACCGCTTTCGACTGCCGGACGATGTTAGGGATCTCATTCGTTCCAAGAATGCTTCTATCCGAGCGTACGACTCCTACCCCACCGAAGCCAATCGGGCCCGAATGCGCGCTTTACAACGAGAGGCAAAGCGTCGTGTCGCGGAGGTCCGGGAGGAACGGTGGGATGACTTCCTAGAGGGCATCGCGCCATCGCATCTGGCCTACTGGCAGCTGGCGCGTAGCCTCAAATCCGACTCCACGACTGACATGCCCCCGCTGTCCCGCCCTTCAGGCGCACCCCCAGCCTTCGACGACGACGAAAAGGCCGAGCTTCTCGCCGACTCCCTCGAGAGCCAGTGCGCCCCCAGCTCTTAGTCCGTCGACCAGTCCCACGTCGACGCGGTCGACAGGGAAGTCGAGCGCAGGGCATCCCTCCCCCCCGTCGATTCCTTACCTCCTATCACCCAAACAGAGGTCGAAGATCTAATTATGGGTCTCAAAACTAAAAAAGCCCCCGGCTCTGACGGCATTTCGAATCGCGTCCTGAAATGCCTGCCCGCCCAACTCATCTGCCTCTTAGTGGCCATATTGAACGCCGCCATGGCGAACTGCACCTTCCCCGCTAAGTGGAAGGAGGCGGACGTCATAGGTATTCCCCAGCCCGGCAAACCTCGCAATCTCCCCGCAAGCTACCGCCCTATCAGTCTCCTCAACTCCCTGGCCAAGATATACGAGCGCCTACTTCTGGCGAGGCTCAAAGACTTCGTAACGTCCAGGGGTATCCTTATCGACGAGCAGTTCGGCTTTCGAGCCAAACACTCTTGCGTCCACCAAGTGCACCGCATCACGGAGCACATCCTCTCCGGTCTCAATAGACCCAAACCCATCTACACGGGCGCCCTCTTCCTAGATGTCGCGAAGGCATTCGACAAAGTCTGGCACAACGACTTGTTCTAGAAGCTCTACCAAATGGGTGTGCCGGACAGACTCGTGCTCATCATACGAGAGTTTTTGTCGAATCGCGCCTTCCGTTATCGCGTCGAAATAACGCGCTCCACTTCCCACTCCATCAGTGCTGGAGTCCCACAGGGCTCAGTTCTCTCTCCGCTCCTGTTTAGCCTTTACACGAACGACATTCCTCGTTCGAGTAAGGCGCATCTAGCCCTATTCGCGGATGATACCGCTCTCTACGTCTCGCATAGGAATAAGGGTTTCATTACCAGAAACCTTCAGGCATCCGCCAATTCCCTAGGGAATTGGTTCAGGAAGTGGCGTATTGAGGTGAACCCGGACAAGAGCGCTGCGGTGTTCTTCTCCAGAGGTGCCACCCCGCGCCACTCCCTGCGCCGCCCTAGAAGTAATCTCGGCCAAGTGACCATGTTCGACCGACCCATTCCCTGGGTCAAAGAGGTCAAATATCTAGGGGTCACCCTAAACAGTACCATGTCCTTCGGCCCGCACATCAAGCGGGTCCGTCACCGAGCATCATGTGTGCTCGGTCGGCTCCATTCGTTAATCTGCAAGCGGAGTAAAATGTCCCTTAGAAATAAGGTGACACTTTACAAAACTTGCGTTCGACCCATCATGACTTATGCGTGTGTTGTGTTCGGGCATTCGGCCCCCTCTCACATCGATAAACTCCAAGTGGTTCAAAACCGCTTCCTCCGTAAAGCCGTAGGAACCCCCTGGTTCGTACGGAACGTCGACCTCCACTCCGATCTAGGTCTCGAACCTATTCGCGCCTTTATTAAAAAGGCGTCAACACGTCACTTCGCGAACGCATCTACCCATGCGAATCCGCTAATCGTAGCCACCGCCGACTACGATCTCCCCCCCGACCCCTGCCGCCACCGCCGGCCGCGACATGTTCTCACCGACCCCCCCGATGCTTTGTCATCCCTTCTTTCCGCTCAGAATACGGGCGACGACGACGACGTAGTAGTAGATCCCCTCCCATAGCCGGCGGTTGACCGGTGCACTTAGTAGTGCACCCGTCCCCCTACAGCGACTGTCCCAAGTCCCTGTCGAGTATGTCGCCTCTTGCCCTTCTGGCTGGCTAGAGCGTAGTGGTTGCACGCTCGCCTTTAAGTCCGGTGAAGCTGTGAAGGCCTCGCGGCCGACAGCGTACATCATTCACACACACACACACCAGTCATAAACAATTCGTTCCGCCTTAACGGACGATTCGATTTGATAGCGTGATATTAATAGCAGTAAAATTAATTTGAAAAAGTTACTAGACGACCTTAAAAAAATAATGCTTTTAATATGTTAAAAAGACAGTTGGTCGTGGTTGTACTTGCCAGCAAGTTTAAATGTCTTACAAATTTTATACAACGAAAACTGACAATAGTTTTGTGTGAAAATAACAAATGAGGACGAAGTTGCGCGAATCGCGAAATATTTTACATTCCATACACATTCATATGGGTGAAAGGGTGGAATAAATAACTGAAGTTAATTCGAGTAAAAATTCTACGGTCATAAGTGTCCATTTTGATGACATACTTAAACTGTCTCAATAATCGAGATGAGGTAGTCACAGACAATACGAACGCGCAAGCGAGCGGGCGCACGGCGAGTGCAAAGGGTCGCAGCCGGCGCACGGTTATTTAAATAAGAGCTCCCTCGCCACCCGTCAATAAAACATTAAACACGTAACAACAACAACAAGTTTATGCGCAGCGACAACTCTAGCGGATTCCGCCACTTCGATAATCCGGGGCGGGGGTAGCCCTAAATTAGGGTCGAGACAAGCCGTAATCCCCCGCTCGGCGCGACGGGGGATTTATATTGTTATTGCTCCGCGTCCGGAATTATACGAGGATTGAGGGACTAATGAAAGGGGAAATTTAATTCCTAATGATTCTCGTCTTAGTCCGTAACGAGGAAACTCGAGAAAGGGCTGTGACCCGCGCACTTTTTATGATTAATCGCTTCGAGCGAACCGAAGGTTATTCAATTCGATTCCCTTTTTTTTTTTTTTGGTGTTTAGTGTGTTTGCTTTTATTTGGAACGAAAGGATGTCAACGTGTTTGACGAGTCAGAAGTTAATATTTTTTGCCTTAATTATGAGTGGAATCAGTTTACCCTATGCTTCAATGACTTTATGAAATTAAATATTTTATAATAAGTGTAGATCCTAAGTATTACATGAAATGATGAATCTAAGCAGCAGAATACAAAAATAATGGGTAAGATCATTTCATCATAAAATTGTGTCTTGGTTACTAAATGCCAACTCGATTATTCATTTGTGTCAAGAACATTTATCGCAACTAAACACGACAGAACACTATTGTAGAGTTCCAAATGAGTGAGCAGAATGGACGGAGTGTGCACGCCGCACGCCGCACGCCTGCCGCATCGATAAGCACTCTGGCGAAGAGGCGCCTTCCCCTGATACTGGCATATTGCATCTATTAAAAAGGCCACAGGCTCCGTCGTCCATCAGATTTTGGCCTGTCTCATAGCCCTTAGACACGACACTCAATTTTTTGTAGGTTCGTGAACTCACAATTCATGCGAACCCGCGGTAACCCTTACGTCTACATGTGTCTCAAGCTATATATGGAACAAACATTTTTAAGCCCAAAAATGTCATAGTTGGTGATCGTGCCGGTTTTAGTGAATGGGCAACCTGTGGTATTTTTAAAAGTAGACTAAGGTTATATGAACTTTATGATGAAAAATCTTATAACCATAAACCAGAATTTATTGAATATGTTATGAAATTAAACAATCCGGTAATGTCATTAAAATGACTTGGAACGTTATTAATAGTGAAACCGGTAGGACAACAGTGCCAAATAGAGACTTTAATTTGAAAATTGGTGATAAAAATGTGAGAGCGGATCAGGTAGTAGCGTCGGAGTTTGAGACTTTTTTTACTAATATTCCTTTGTTAACTACTAAAACTCTGACGTCGTCTTGTTCTTCGGCTGAGTTGCTTCTTAAACAAAGTGTATCAGAATGCAGCACATCTTTTGAATTTTCGGTTGTCAGTGGGAAAGATATAATAAATCATTTTAATAATCTTTATATTAAAAACACGGCGGATGTAAAGACAGTTAGTTCTGTGATCCATATTATTGCCCCCCACTTGGCATTTGTGTTTAACGGTTGTGTTGCTAGTGGTGTATTTCCTGATCTTATGAAACTTAGTAGAGTGATTCCTTTGTTTAAATCGGGTAGTACATCGGATGGATCCAAATAACTTTCGGCCTATTTCTGTGCTGCCCACGTTAAGTAAAATATTTGAAAAAATTATCCTAAATCAGTTGATAAACCACTTAAGCAGTCATAAACTACTTCACAAAAACCAGTTTGGATTCACTAAGAATCGCTCTACTACTGATGCAGGTGTTGAATTAATGAGAAATATTTTTATAGCCTGGGAGAACTCGCAGGATGCTTTAGGTGTATTCTGCGACTTGTCTAAGGCGTTTGACTGTGTGCATCATGAAACTCTCCTCAGGAAATTACACCATTACGGAATTAGGAACAGGGCTCTCGACCTCTTGACATCTTATCTCTGTGATAGAATTCAAAAGGTTGATGTTAATGGGAAGCGATCTCCCGGTTCTAACGTGACAATGGGCGTGCCCCAGGGTTCGATTCTCGGTCCATTTCTATTCCTCATATATAAATGATTTACCCTACTATGTAGGGGATAATCAGGACATTGTGCTGTTCGCGGATGATACATCTCTATTATTCAAAATTAAAAGACAGCTGCTTAATTATGACGATGTGAACAGTGCACTATCAATGGTTGTTCATTGGTTCAACACGAATAATCTTCTCCTTAATGAGAAGAAAACAAAATGAATTAAATTCACAACGCCAAATGTAAGACAGGTTGCAACTAATGTACAAATAAATGGCGTGGATTTAGACCTTGTAGAGTCGACTGTATTTCTAGGTATCACTATTGATGCCAGATTACAATGGGGTCCCCATATTGATCAATTATCTGGTAAATTAAGCTCAGCGGCATATGCGGTAAAGAAAATTAGATTACTAACTGATATTAAAACAGCTAGACTTGTTTATTTCGCTTATTTTCATAGTATTATGTCATATGACATACTACTTTGGGGATGCTCTGCAGAACTTTTTATATATGAAAATCTTCTATATCTTAAAAAAAAATATCAGTAATTTTGAAAAATATAGCGACATTCATCATGTAAATACACGGAACCAAGATGATCTTATTGTACATTCCACTCGTCTCCACAGAATTAGTAATTCTTTCATGGGGCAATGTATACGATTCTACAACAAAGTACCCATAGATATCCGAAACATGCCTATCAATAAGTTTAACAAGGCAATTAAAACTAGACTAGATTATCTTGACGATAAAACAGATTGGGTTTGAGCAGCTCCTCAATCAGCAACATTTATAAATGATGTATAATACATTTTTTTTAAAAAACAAAAAAATGGTTATCGGAAAGGCCAAACAAATTTAATTAAAAGACTAGCCCGCTGAGTTTCTCGCCGGATCTTCTCAGTGGAGGCCGCGTTCCGATCCGGTGGTAGATGTAAAAAATGTAATAATTTTGACGTTTGTAAGTGCTTATGTATTGGCCTATACAAATAAATGATTTTTGACTTGACTTGAAAAAAAAACAATCACTTATAGACAATCGGACAGCGACCTGTTTAATGCGGTGAACAATTAACAAAGTCCTGTGATGTACTGCCCCTAACTGTAAAATTGGCGACTAACTGTAACTGCTTCCGTGTGGCGGTTTTTTAATGCGTGGACTATGTAGGACTTGGTTGTCAGGCCATCCAATTAAGCAAGGAATTGCAAGTAAACTGGTAGTCTGTTTCTGTACTCAGCACATCAATCAACACCTTTTTTTTCTGGGGGAAAATCCTGCATAGGACTTCCGCGAGCCTCGGGGGAAGCTCGTGGGGCGTGTCGGATGCCTACCGACTAAAAACCTCAGGGTGGCCACATCATCATGTGGCCACCCTGGGGCATCGTTATTCGTTACGTACGCGATGCTTCACAAGCCGACGTGAAACAATGAATCGATGAGGTACGATTGTAATCGTGACAGTCTTAAAACAAAACGATTCTCATAATTTTACCTCGGGGAGATTTTATGATAGCTGGTATATTGCTGTCGTGGATTTTCTTTTTAACTTAATACCGTTTACTTACATTATGCAAATCTGAAGTGGATGTCTAGATTTTTCTTTACTGCAACGATTTAAATGAAAAAAAAAGTTAAGTAGGGTAAAGCCACCAAAGAGTACGCAGTGATTAAAATTGGTTGCATTTTTTGTTGTATTGGCAAAATTATCTCATCTGTCAGTAGTGTTAAGTCAGGTCAAAGTGTTGGATGGTATTTTTTTTCGTTGCGATATGTATTTACAAGTTTATACCTAATAATCGATTTTTCCTGCATCAGATCTTATTTTTCTAATATTTTAAACACGTTTTGTAAGGTTTGTGATTAAGTTGCACCCAAGGAATGTTATTTTACTCGAAATACATGTTTCAAATTTAATTTTATTAACAGGTTATGTCGCCTTTTTACTTGTTTTTAAAGATTGTATTGAATTTAGCTACATATCCGTTCTTGGTAAGAGTACGCACCCAAAGAGTACGCATGCGTACTCTTAGCTTGTTTGTAGCAAATATTAACTGATTGCTTGTGTTATATGTGTTTTTTCGCTTGCTTATTGACTATTATTAACATGGGCAAATATACAAGAAAATCAGATAGAAACTTCTTTTTTACGGAAGAAATCCTCAAAGACGTAAAAGAAAAAGTAGTAAGACGGCAAAGCAAGAGATCAATTGCAGAATCGTTGAACATTCCAGAAGCCTCTTTAAGAAAACGATTAAAAGCAGACACCGTGGAGAAGAAAAAAAAGAACTGCCTACGATTTTGCGGGATAAATAGTCTGGAGCATAGATTCAATAAAGACAAAAAGCAGGCTAGTAAGCAATGGGTGGAAAGCTTTGCAATAAAGCATAGCCTCAGTCTTCGTCAGCCCGAAAAGACCAGCTTGGCTCGTGCTGCTGGCTTTAATCGTATGCAGGTGCAAAGATTTTATAATAACTTAAAGCGGTCAACTTTTAATTTTGGACAACCACTCGTCACATTTGAGTTTAGCTGCGATAGAATTAGCAGAAGATAGTGGAGTTGTTCTCTTGAGTTTGCCACCACACACAAGCAATCATTGGATACAGGCTTCTTTGGGCCATTAAAAAAGGCCTATGCTGTTGCTTGTCATAACTGGCAAGTATCGAACCCCAAACGTGCTGTTACACAATTTCAAGTAGCTCGGTTATTCGGATCAGCATATTCAAAGATTGCGTCAGTGGAACGAGGCTTGGAATCTATTGAATCCTGCGGTATCTGGCCATTTAATGACTAACTATTTACAGATGAAAATTTTGCACCCGCGGACGTAACTGATAGACCCTATTTACCTACTGAGACAAACGGAAGCTACTCTTTGCCTCTGCACTCCTTAAGCCAATCAGAAAATGTAAGTTCAGTAGAAATAACTGCTGTTTCTGGAACACCTGATATTCAAGTTAATAAAAATTCATCAACCATAACAGATTCTAAACAAGTTTCTGGAACACAATCGTCACGTGTGACGGCAGACGCATCGACAGCAAGCTCCTATCACTTCGGGATTTATTAAGCCATCCGATATTCGACCGCTACCAAAGGCTACTTATCAAACAAAGAAAACTTTGAAACCTAAGAATTCCGGAATATTAACGAGCATACCATACAAAAACCAACTTCAAGAAGAAGAAAAGCAAAAAGAAGAAAGGAAGAAAAGAAAATAAAGCTACTAAATAATAATAATAATAATAATAAAAACTTTATTACATAGAACAAAAGTTTACAATTGCTAGGTTCCACAAAACCGATTAATCGGTTTGACTGTGGAAGGATGTCACACTCGAACATGAATACAAATTCATAATAAACAATTGCAGGTATTTAAAATCTAAGAAAGCTTAATTACATAAATCCCATTTGTTAGGTGTTGGTGTCGTAAGTTTCAAAAAGATATTTTTTATACATATTCGCAAATTTCTTTTTATTATTTTCTAATCGTAGTTCAGAAGGCATTTCGTTATACAATAGTGGAAGTCTACGGCTAAGCGTTCTCCCCCCAAAATAATTATTAATACTTGTAGTCTGGAATTTTCCTTGTGTTACACCTCTTGTGCATATATTGTGGTGAATATGAGTTCTATGCTCCAAACTGCCATGGTTGTTGACAGCTAATAGATATTTATGTTTTAATCGAACCGGTAGTATTTTACAAACTTTGAATAGTTCTTTATAGTTGCTTTTGTATTTACTTTTGGTTTTGTTATCTACGAGTAGTTTTAGAAATCGTATTTGAAGTGATTCTATTTTATCTATATGTGTTTTAAATGTAAGACCGTAGCAGTCCAAGGCATAGCCCACAATACTTTCAACCAAAGCCATGTACAAATTTTTTAACACATTTTTTGGCACTTTATATTGAAGTTGGTAAAACTTGGATAAAAGTATTCGTAATTTATTTACTATATATTCTATGTGTTCAGTCCAACCAAACTTTTCGTCAACTTTCATGCCCAAATAAATTACTACACTTGTTTTTTGGATTATATTACAATTACAATTAGCATTGTTATCATGAAAACATTCCAAAGAATGGGTTATGACGTTGCATGGCGAATCTGGCATACAAGCGTAAGGGGATTTTATCATGAGTAACTGTGTTTTATTATTATTTAATATGATACCATTATCATGGGCCCATTTAACAATGCGATCGACATCCTCCTGCACGAGCCGACTAACTTCAGCAGTGTCTCGCCCAGCTCGCAACACACATAGGTCGTCTGCATACATGTACACTGAGCAGTTCTTAATGACATTACGAAGACTATTTACATGCATCAAGTAGCAGACTGGCCCGCACCCAGATCCCTGGGCTATACCGCAAGGGACCTCAGTCGGAGGGGCACTGTATATATCACATATTTTTACTCTTAGTGTACGCTCGTCAAGATAGTCTCGAAACCAGTGGTGCAGAGGTCCTCTCACCCCGCACTCGCTCATGGCTTGTAGTAGAGTCTCGTGCTGAAGGGTGTCGAACGCTTTCTTAAAATCAAATAATATTGCTATAACAAATTTCTTATCATTAAGGTGTCCGTTAATTTCATCAGTGAATTTTGACAACAAAGTATTAGTACTTTGGCCTTGTTGAAAACCATGTTGACAATCATTCAATATGTTATTCTTGGATAAAAAATTGTTCATTAAGTTTACTATATATTTTTCAACAATCTTTTCTATACTAGATAGGATTGTAATAGGTCTGTAATTTGAATATTGTTTATGATCCCCCCTCTTGTACATTGGACGCACCACAGCATCCTTAAGTTTTGGCGGAAACTTTCCACTAGAGACTGACAAATTAATAAGCTTGGCAATAACTGGGCTGATTTCTTTACTAAGCAAAACCAAGTCACGCATGCGTATGAGATCGGAGCCGGCAGATTTTCGGCTACTCATGTTTTTCAGGATTTGTGTAATGTCTTCAGCAGTAGCAGGCTTCCATCTCACAGACACGCTAGCTTGACTCACATATTCATTCCTGTCTAACCACTTATCATTACAATTATGTCTAATTTTTATAATCTCATTAATAAATTCAGAGGCGAACTTAGCTGTTAGATCAGGTATTGACATGTTATTCATATATTTTAAAATTACTTCATCTGGAGAAGGTTTAATATTTCCTATCAAACTGTTGATTCTTTCCCATATCTTTCTAATATTGCCCTTACAATCACTAATAAAAACAGACCACAGTTGACTACAGGGACTAGTCAAGAAATAATTGGATGCCCACTTTGCTATAAGCTCTCTTTGTTGAACCGCCACAAGAAGACTGGATTCAGTGCAATAGATGTGAAGCCTGGTGGCATGATGAATGAAATGAAAAAAAAAAAAATATCAGTAATTTTGAAAAATATAGCGACATTCATCATGTAAATACACGGAACAAGGATGATCTTATTGTACATTCCACTCGTCTCCACAGAATTAGTAATTCTTTCATGGGGCAATGTATACGCTTCTACAACAAATTACCCATAGATATCCGAAACATGCCTATCAATAAGTTTAAGAAGGCAATTAAAACTAGACTCTGTTAGAAAGGGTATTATAAAATTTCGGATTATCTTGACGATAAAACAGATTGAGTTTGAGCAGCTCCTCAATCAGCAACATTTATAAATGATGTATAATACATTTTTTTTGATTTTTTCAAAAAAATGGTTATCGGAAAGGCCAAACAAATTTAATTAAAAGACTAGCCCGCTGAGTTTCTCGCCGGATCTTCTCAGTGGAGGCCGCGTTCCGATCCGGTGGTAGATGTAAAAAATGTAATAATTTTGACGTTTGTAAGTGCTTATGTATTGGCCTATACAAATAAATGATTTTTGACTTTGACTTTGACTTTGAATGCACGGACTACATCGGACTTGGAGTTTTCAGTTGCGACTATTGTCGGGGCTGAAGATCTCATTGTTTTCTCATATTTTGTCGTATGTCTTTATAAATTACTACTCTGTCCTACATGCGTACTCTTAGCCTCTATGAAAGGTTCCCCACGCGTACTCTTTGCCACTCAGCATCCTAAGAGTGCGCACGGGGCGAGTTCTACAAATCTATTTCTTTTTAATTTTCTGTGATTGTTAGTTAGCTTGTGTGCATTTTTTCATGTTCCTAAATAACCAAAGTTTAATTATAAAAAGAAGGCCGATGGCTAACGTCAAATTTGATTTTTCTAAAAATAAAAGAAAAAAAAGTGCGTACTCTTTGGTGGCTTTACCCTACTGTTTATGCTTCATTACGTAGTAATCACATAGTTACTTTAACAATTTTAAATAGTTTTTAATTTATTTTCTTACTACCACCAAGTAACTAACTAAAGTACATTAAAAGCGCCCAGTTTACTATAACATTGATATTGTAAGCAACCAATGGTTGCACAGTGATTGGGTTTTTGTTCGACAAATTCGAGTATCGCTTAAATTCATTAATATTCAATTTCGTGAACAGTGCGCCGCATCGGCAAGCAAGGCAGGTATTGTTATGAGGAGCGAGGGGGCGACCAGGGCAGGCGCGATTCGATCAGGGTTGCATAAATTGATGTTACCAGTTTGTATATAGTACTCTGTGATTGATGTGATACGCCGGGATCGTGAACAAAGCCGCAAGCCGAGACGAGCAGTATCCCGACCCACACCGTATGCTCCACAGGAAATATTTACAAAAGAATTATTAAATACTTTCTTCTATTTGCGCTCATAACGTCTTCGGTGTTTTGTTGGTCGTTATTGGAACTTAAAACACCACTGGCGGCCTGTTTGTTTTTATTACAAAAAAGAACATCAAAGATAAATAAATATTTAAAAAATAACGAACGGGATCTTATGTGCAGACGTTATTTTTATGTGCGTTTGTGGTTGTATTACAAAATTAGGCGTTCTGAAAGTAACGCAGCCAATTTTAATTCTTAAATCAGCAATTCTTATTCAATTCTAATTCGTCAGGATCCCAGCAATTAACCTTAATCGTCTAGTGGTGTGGTGCGGTCCTAGGGTCGAATCTTAGATCGGAAAGTGTCATTAAAGTATTCCTTACAAAAAAAATGTCGCTAGCGTGTGTGTGTGTGTGTGTGTGTGAGTGATGTACGCTGTTGGCCGCGAGGCCTTTACAGCTTCACCGGACTTAAAGGCGAGCGTGCAACCACTACGCTCTAGCCAGCCAGAAGGGCAAGGGGCGGCATACTCGAGGGCGCCTTGTAGAGGCGCCCTCGGTTGGGACAGTCGCTGTAGGGGGACGGGTGCACTACTAAGTGCACCGGTCAACCGCCGGCTATGGGAGGGGATCTACGTGTCGCTAGCATGTAGGAGACTTCAATTGTAATTAGAATCAGAATATTTTTTATTCATGTAAACCATTACAGTATTTATGAATCGTCAGAACAGTAACAAAGACTCTACCACCACGAAATGTCATTCCTGTGGAGAAGAAGGGCAAGAAACTCCACGGTTACTCTTTTAAAATAGTATTTTTACATTTTCTTTTTCCATCTACATTTTGTTGTGGGATATGGGAGAACATGTAGGCTGGTCTATCAGGTAGGTCTAAGTTAAATTATACAAATTATACTATTCATGTGAATGGCTACATGGTTCCCTCATTTACAGAGAAAGAAATGAGAAAAAAAAAGAGAAACATTTTACTAAATTAATAGAAGAGAGGGAATATTAAATAATAATAGCTAAACAAGTTGTCCATATTCAATCAAGTGGAGCTGGAAAAGCCCCTATCCAAGTATTTTTGTCTTTTAAATTATCATCTAGCGTATAATAAGCTTGTTTACTAAGCGTACGTTTAATACAAGCTTTGAATTTATTGTCACTAAGTTTAGTGACGTCAAGAGGAATTTTATTATAAAATCTAACACAGTGAAAGAACCCCATGAAAGAAGTGTGAATTTTTGACAGACGACATTGCGGTTGATCCAATTTATTTCTATGTCGCGTATTATAGCAATGCCTATCGCCTAGCTGATTAAACAGATCTATATTTTTTCTTGTATACATTATGTTTTCATAAATATACTGACATGTGACCCTCATAATTATTGGCTTCTTTAAACAAGTCGCTGAGAGATTCGCGACTACCTAAGTTATAGATGGCTCTTATAGCCCTTTTTTACAAGATAAAAATAGACTCAATGTCAGCTGCCCTACCCCACAATAATATACCGTAAGACATGACACTATGAAAGTAACTGAAATAGACCAACCGCGCTGTGTCCACATCAGTAAGTTGTCTGATCTTTCTTACGGCATAGGCAGCGGCACCGAGCCGTTTACCTAGTCTTAATGTGAGGGCCCCATTGTAACTTAGAATCAAGCGTAATCCCTTAGAAAGATGTATCATTGATAAACTCAAGTTTCTCGTTGTGAAAGTTTTATTCAGCACATCTTCCATTACTGATTCAAATTTTGACTATTTATATTACTACTACACACAATAATATGCTTATCCAGCTCAACACAAGAAATCTCAACACACTGTTCAACTGAAAGCCCAACTATATCACTACGTTCTCTCGACTTCATATTTTTCTTTACCAAAATTGAAGTACCCCCCATGAAGCCTGGACTTACGACTATAGTGACTTAAAACCGAATAATTGGCATTATTGAATAATATTTCATGTGATTTAAGCCAATGTTCATAAATACAAACAACATCATATTTCGTTTTTTCCAAAAATAACTCATTCTCTAATGATTTTGGTAGAGAATCCTTGTATATTCTGATCGAATAATTTCAAACTACCAGGCCTCTCTTCCTCCTTAGTTAAAACATGTAATTTGCTAGAGGTACTATAATGTACATCTGTTGTCAACCCCTGTCGTTTAAACAGTTTATCACAGTATTACTAGAAAAACTATGTAATACTGGCTCGTCTCTTATCCTAGTTTTCGTTATATTATTTATAACAGAGTTAATATTATAAGCTAATAAATTAGCAATTTTTAATTTACATTTCTTAGGAAGGAACATTGCTTCCTGAGTCAATTTAAACCCACTAACAAACTTGTTAATGTCAAAAAATAAAACATTGTTGTACAGGACGACGTCTGCATGATTTGTATAAATAGATTATGTAATAGATTAAGTTACTGTAGTACATTATGTAATTTAAGTTAGAAATAAGATAATGTCATAGAATCGTAGCGCATAAACACTAGTATACAATGAGAAGAGTGTAACCCTGAAAGGGATAGGAACAATTAGAAGAGTGTAACCCTGAAAGGGATAGGAATAATTAGAACAGTAAAACCCTGGAAAGGGACAGGAATAGTTGTATCGTAATTGGTCCATTTGATTAATAAACTCGATGCAAAGCCCACTAGTTGTGACACAACAAAATAATATTTAGGAGCGCGAAACATCGCACCATGCGCGTTCGAGCAACTGGGCAACAAGAATATAGGAAGAAACTCTGCGCGAAGAGGGTCACAACTGGTGGGTGGAGCACTGTTTCAAGATTATTCGGCTTTTATTTGAATTCTCCATCACGACGCATACTAGCCACAGCAGCAACAGGACGCACGACGTACTATTCGTCCTGTTCATTTTGGTGCTTCGAGAGCCGGATTATCGTCGTCAAGAGAAAATAGAAGACGCACGCTGAAAACAGAAGAATCAAGCTGAAAATAGAAGAAAGAAACATGCCAGTCACACGCTCCACCACCAGTAGACCAGCAGCATCGGCCCCAGTCGCCGAATCGTCGGGGTCGACTACAGCGACAGAGTCGACCGCCACGTCAGAGTCGACCGCCACGACAGAATCTACTGTCATGACGGAAACAACCGCCACGGCAGACACTCCCGCGACGGAGAAAACAAAGAAACCAGTGTCCAAGAGGACTGGAACAGAGAAGACTCTCTCAACGAAGACGCGAAGATTGAAGCTCGCCCGCGCCAAGGAGGAGCTACTGGAATTACAAGTCCAATTAGCAGCTGCGAAAATATCACGAATCGAAGCCGAAGATGAAGAAAGCGAGAGTGACGCCGACACGTGCATATCAGACGAACAAGAAACAGAGAAAAGAGTCGGGAGCTGGCTGAACGACTCGCGACCTCACGTCCTGGCCATCGCCGACAGGCCACACGACATAGACGTGGGGCGCACCATCGATGCAGCGCCGCGGGCGACAACGCCGTTGCCCCCTGCACCGATCCAGCCACCACCCATCGCCGTGTCGAAGAAGGAAGAAACGACAGTCGCGACGCCGCCACAGCAAATTGACCTGCGTGAGCTGGCGTCCGCAATCACCCTCACCGCCCGGTCCGGGAGCGCCCCGAACCACCGCTTCGCTACTGAATTGCCGTACTTCAGTGGGTCACACCAAGAGTGGCTCACCTTCAAAGCTGCTTATGAAGAATCTGCGCCGAGCTTCACGGACACAGAGAACGTCGCGAGACTACGAAGAGCGCTAAAAGGTAAAGCTAAAGAAGCCGTCGAGAACTTACTCATCTACAACGCCAAGACAGCTGACATATTCCGGGCGCTCGAAGCACGCTTCGGCCGACCAGATTGCATCGCGCTGGGCGAACTAGAACGCCTGCGCGCGCTGCCCCGACTCAGCGACAACCCGAGAGACATCTGCGTGTTCGCCACGCGGGTGATGAACATCGTCGCAACGCTACGCGCACTCAACCGCGTGGCGTACCTGTACAACCCGGAGGCTGTCAAGACGACCATTGAGAAGTTCACACCGGCGCTCAAGTATAGATGGTTCGACTACGCAGCGGAAGAACAGACTGAAGAACCCGACCTACTGAGGCTCTCTAATTTCCTCAGTAGGGAGGCCGACAGGTGCGGGCGCTACGCACCTCCCGAACACGTGACACCCGAACGGGAACATACAGCCAGAAGACAGACGAACAAGACTTATAGCACCGCTGTATCGAGCCCGAGGAAAGAAAAATGTGCGGCGTGTCACGACACAGAACACGAGGTAACCAAGTGCAAGAAATTTATTGAATCGACGGTCAACGACAGATGGGACATCGCGAAGGCACGAAGACTATGCTTCGCGTGTCTACGCTTCAGAACGAAGACTCATTATTGCAAGAGGCACACTTGCGACACCGACGGGTGCAAATACTCGCACCACAGACTGCTTCACCACGTCAAAAGCGAAAGGGTCGCGGAAGACGACAACACTGAGAAACAGACAGTCGCGTCAACATGGACAAGAGGCTTCGCGTCGTACCTAAAAATAGTGCCGGTACACATTTCCGGACCGGCGGGAGGAGTAGACACTTACGCCCTCCTTGACGACGGGTCAACGGTGACGCTCATCGACGCCGAGCTCGCCAACCAGACAGGCGCGCGCGGCCCCTGCGAGTCACTGCACATCGAGGCGATCGGCGATTGCAACGTCCGGTCATCGAACTCCCGTCGGGTCCAGCTGAGAGGTACGTCCCAACGCACACATCGGATACAAGCGCGCACCATAGATAACATGAAGTCGACGCCACAAGCCGTCACAGTGGAAGACATCGCCGACTGTAAGCATCTGCGGGACATACAGAGCGACGTTACCTACAGAAGAGTGAAGCCCCAGATCATCATCGGCCAAGACAATTGGCACCTACTGCTGACGTCAGAGGTACGCCGGGGGCAGCGACATCAACCCGTTGCCTCCCGGACCCCTCTCGGCTGGGTCGTACACGGTGCGCGCTCACGACGCACAGGACACACGGAGGCGCCCACAGTACATAGAAAAGATTGACCGCGATTCGAAACTGAACAGAAGGAAAATAGACCGATACATAGGAAAGAAGATCGACCACGATTCGACATAGAAATGAAAACACAGAGAACAATTCGACGCCCTCGTCCCAAAAGAAAACACCGAGCCCGCGCGAATAAAATAGATCAGACACGACAGACGGATGATCGGGCTCAGCGAGGAAAGATGGACGGAACGAGTATTCGGACTGGAGTGGAGGCCGGACACCGACGACATCGGGTTCAACATCGACGCACGCCTCCCCCCGGGCATACTCGACAAGCCGACGCCGATGAAGCGGGAGACACTCCGCATAATGTGTCTATTCGACCCGCTCGGAATCGCTTCGCCCATCACAATAAGGGGCCAAGCGGATACTACAGGAGATATGGCGGCGCGACACAGCATGGGACGACAACATCGACGATGACCTAGCACAACAGTGGGTCGAGTGGACCCAGCACCTGCGCAGTCTGCGGGATATGAACACGTCGGTCCCGAGACTCGAACTGCAAGCCGCCGTACTGGATAATCGCCTGGGCGCGTCTATCATCGCCGAACACGACAGGATGCCAAGCTCAGTGACCTACTGGACGGACAGCCGTACCGTCATGACGTGGCTGAAGACGGGCGCGCGATCCTACCGCCCGTTCGTCGCACATCGTATCGCCGCGATAGAGGAGAACAGCGCCATAAGTGACTGGAGGTGGGTGCCCACGAAGCTAAACGTGGCCGACGACGCGACGCGCGAAGTACCCAGGGACATCGGCTCACATCACCGATGGTTCCTTGGGCCCGAGTTCCTGCGCGAGCACCCATCAACATGGCCGGCGGAGCGACCAACACTCAACGCAGCGACGGGCGAGGAGCGGACACACAACATCACCGAGCAACGGCCCGTCTCGCCGCGATCAGCCGTTCCGGATCCAGCGCGCTTCTCTACGTGGGAGCGCCTGCTACGAGCGACGGCGCGCGTACTGCAGTTCATCGACCTATGCAGAGTGAACAGACAATTAGTGAACTATAAGAGACAGGCTAGGAATCGCGAAAAGGACCCACAGTGGAATAGTATTAAGAATAGGAATAAGTGTAGCGATAAGTGTAGAATTAAGTTTAGTGATAAGGACAGTGTTAAGTGTTTACCGCTCAGTGCAGAACTATTGATAAGAGCGGAGGCGTTGTTATTGCGTGTAGTACAACACGACTCGTATAACAGCGAACTAAGTAATAGTGATAGACTATCGAAGGGCCGCCTCCGCCCCTTATCAGCGCAGATTATCAGTGGAGTGATAAGAATCAGGTCGCGAATAAGTGTGACGCCGGACATCAGCGACGAGCTGCGGTGCCCTGCAGTGCTGGACGGAGATCATCGCGTCACCCGCCTGTACATCGAGCACGTACACCGACAGCTGCACCACGCCGGAGTAGAGGCGACCATCAACGAGTGTCGAGCAAGGTACTGGATAACTCGATTACGTACAGTAGCCCAGTACAGTGGTTATACATAAGTGCTACAGCTGTCGCCGAAGAAGAGACGCGCCTCCAGAGCCGAGCACCGGGAACTTGCCGCCCTGCAGACTGGCTCACCATCAGAGGGCCTTCACGTACACCGGCATCGATTATTTTGGACCTCTGACTGTGACGGCGGGTCGGGGCACACAGAAGCGCTATGTAGCCCTCTTCGCCTGCCTGACTTCACGCGCCGTACACCTGGAAGTGCCGCAAACCTCAGCACCGAGTCAGCTGTGATGGCCCTACGACGATTCATCGCCCGCCGCGGCTGCCCAACTGAAATATGGTCGGACAACGGGACCAATCTCCGCGGCGCCGACAAGGAGCTACGGGAGGCGCTGGACAACGCCACCCGAGAAGAGGCCACGAGAAAGACGATCAGCTGGCGCTTCATTCCCCCCGGCGCCCCGTTCATGGGCGGCGCATGGGAAAGACTGGTGCGCAGCGTAAAGACGCCCCTATACGCGATCCTGACGGAGAGGCACCCGACAGAAGAGGTTCTCACCACACTGCTGGCAGAGGTCGAGTTTACAATAAACAACCGACCGCTCACTCACGTACCCGTCGACCCTGAGGACCCAGAGGCGCTGACACCGAACCACTTTCTGCTCTACGGCCCAGCGCGCAACCCGACACCAGGGACCTTCACTGACACTGACCTCATCGGCCGCACCCATTGGAGAGCGGCACAGAGACTCTGCGGACATGTTCTGGGAACGATGGATAAGGGAGTACTTACCTGGACTTCAGTACCGGCGGGAGCCCCATGGACGCGGCGCCGCCCTGAAAGAGGAGGACGTCGTCCTCATTGTTGACAACGTACTCCCCAGGAACATGTGGCCTCTTGGAAGGATAATAAGGACCTTCCCTGGAGAAGATGGAATTGTACGTGTGGTGGACGTCCGCACCAAGGGAGGAGTTCTTCGGAGGCCAGCGAAGAAATTGATAGTGTTGCGACGTCGTCCATCCACGAAGACTTATGAACCGTAGTGAAGCCGACAGTTCACGGCGGGAGAAATGTACAGGACGACGTCTGCATGATTTGTATAAATAGATTATGTAATAGATTAAGTTACTGTAGTACATTATGTAATTTAAGTTAGAAATAAGATAATGTCATAGAATCGTAGCGCATAAACACTAGTATACAATTAGAAGAGTGTAACCCTGAAAGGGATAGGAACAATTAGAAGAGTGTAACCCTGAAAGGGATAGGAATAATTAGAACAGTAAAACCCTGGAAAGGGACAGGAATAGTTGTATCGTAATTGGTCCATTTGATTAATAAACTCGATGCAAAGCCCACTAGTTGTGACACAACAAAATAATATTTAGGAGCGCGAAACATCGCGCCATGCGCGTTTGGATCCGCCCCGCGCCCATAGTGACCTAGCTAGCTAGTGACCGCCGCACGGACCGTAATCTCCCTTCGCAACCTACCCCCTTCGTCTCTCCCAAGACGAAGCGAGGCGGAAGCACCCGTATCGCACTCGTGTGGTACGGCGGGGAAAGCTAATCGCCGTCGAACGCCGACAGACTTGTCTGTCGACGGTCGCGGCAGGGCGCGTCCCCAGCCGACGCCTGCCGATTTATCGGCCCCCCAAAGGCCCTTTTCAGGGCCAACTCCTCCTGTGGTTCAGCCTCGGTAACCATGAGGCCAACCCAGGGCTCCCGCTCGCTGTCTGACCTCTCCGACTGGCGTACCAGGCCGACGAACGTCCCGTCCGCCTCTCCAGCGACTGCGTCATCGCCGCGCCCCAATGCGGCCGCCAGCCGCACCACCCCGACCGCGCGTCCCCCGTTCGCGACTGCTGCCTGCACGCAGACCGCGTCCGCGAGTGCGACCGCGCCTGCATCCCGACCCGCACAGCCTTCACCGCCGAAGGCCGGTGCGACGAAACCGAGCGCCGCGAGTGCCAAGAAGAAAAGTCCAGGTGCCGCGAGTGCAGTGAAACCCGCCGCGACACCGTCGCCTAAGCCGGCTCGCTCAGCCGCACCCTTCGCGCCGCTCCCGCAGCGCCCTGCCGCCGCCTATGCGCGCCCCTCAACCTCTCGTGCCACTGCACGCCCGTCTACCTCTCGTGCCACCGCCGCGCCCGCAGCATATGCTGCGCCACGTGCCGCCGCTCGCCGGGCTCCCCTAACGTCGTCGGTAGGGTCAAGCGTGTCCGCCAGGCATACCGGCCCGCAGAAACCGCCAGCCGGCAGATCGATGCCGCTGCTGCACACACCCTCTCCTGAACCGCGCACCTCTGCACCCGCATCGCCGGCGCCGTTCGCACTCCTCACGCCCGCCACGCGCGACCACTTTAACCTGTCCTCCGCATCTCTTGCGTCGAGCGACATGGACGTCAGCGAGTTCGTGCGCCCATCGCCGGGCCCCATCCGAAGACCGCGCGACTTCTCGGATGACGAGCTGGAAGAGGGGGTTTTTGAAGAGACCAAGCGACTCTGCACAGCCCCGCCCAGCACCACTCCACGACGCTACGCCGATGTAGCCCGAAACCCCCGCTCGCCTCGCCCCGCCTCCCGAGAAACAGAGGCTGAAGCAGTAGCGGATAAGACGCCGAAGAACCAGGCGAGGTACCCGCCCCTCATTGTTGAGCGGCTACCGAACTGGCCGAAGCACTTCAAGACGTTGAAGAACTCGCTCGGCCACGCACCCAACGCACGCCCCTATGGACAAGGCGTGCGTTTCTCACCCCGGTCCGAGAAAGAATACCGGGTGATACAGTCATACCTCTACGTCCTAGAGAAGAACGAGAATATCGCCTGGTTCTCGTACTCTCTCCCGACGGAGAAGAGCCTGAAGGTGGCAATCCGGGGTCTACCGGTGAACACCGACCCCGATGATATCCTGGCGGAGCTCACCGACATCAGTTTTAAGCCCGAATACGTGCGCCAGATCCGGGCAAGACGAGGAAGACCAGGGTGCATCTTCCTCGCAATCTTAAAGCGCACACCGGACCTCAGGCCGGGCATCTATGAGGTAGAGGAGCTGCTCTACATGCCCGGCGTCAAGATTGAGGCCTGGCGGGGCAAGCAAGGCCCCGCTCAATGCCATAGATGCCAGAAATTCCGGCACTCTAGCCACCATTGCCACAGAAGGCTGGCATGTGTGCGCTGCGGTGGTGAACACCCCGCAAAAGAGTGCGAGCGCCCCAGAGAAGAACCGGCCACCTGCGTAAACTGTGGTGGCCCCCATCCAGCTAACCACGTAAAATGCCCCGTCTTCCGGAAGGAGGCCCGGAACAAGACGGCAGGCACAGTGGCCATCAGTGGGAGAGAAAGGAGTGAGACCGGAAGAGGCCCCGCTCCCACTGAGCTCGCACAGACAGCCCGAGGAGCCACCTTAATGGCGCCTGCGAACGACCCCAAGGAGAGGAGTTCGCAGAAGAAGAGGAGGAGGAGGAGGCGCAGGACCAACCGCGCTCAGCCACCCTCCATGACCGAGACGCCCGTCGAGCCGCCCACGGTCCACTTTGAAGTTCCGGCGCCCCCGAGAGCGCCAACCAGGGCCAAGGCTGCAAAGCCAGCCCATAAGAAACCCGACCCCACCCCCCACCCAAGCAGGGGGGGTGCCACACAAGCCGGCCAGCTCGAGGCGGCAATAGTTGCCATGATAGAGGCCCTAGAAGCCATCAAGGCAGGAGGGGATCCTCACTCAATCCTCGAGGGAGTAATGGCCCGCTACACACGAACACCCGCTCCCCAAGCCGCTACTGCCAGATCCCGGACCCGGTTCCCGTGAGGCCCGCACCGGACCGACTCCCGCCGCCCACTGCAGTTCGCTCCGATGGCCCGCCGTTGGGGCCCGAGCGCGCACGCGGCGACGACACAACATTGTAACATCCAGACACGGCCCGGTGGTGTTTGATCGCCCGCTAGTTGTCCCTAGCGGTGCTGTATCGCACTACCGGGCGAAGTAAGAAGAGGGGCCTCGAGAAGTCGCCGCCTCCTGCTGATCGCTTTGTCTGGCTTCCTATGGTTCGCCATAGGTTCCACCAGGCAGGGTTGGTCGCGGAGTGCGGCGTGAACACACTCTGATGGCCCCCCCCGCGGGATCCACGGGTCTCCGCCCCTTCAAGGGACATAGTCCCGTCTCAATGACCCGGCCATATTTATGGCCGGCGACAGCCACCTCGGCCAGGGGGCCGTTGCCCCGATGCCGACTCCCCACACCCTTGCGGGTGTGTGTGAAGACCTCGTATGCCATGCGCGTTCGAGCGACTGGGCAACAAGAATATAGGAAGAAACTCTGCGCGAAGAGGGTCACAACTGGTGGGTGGAGCACTGTTTCAAGATTATTCGGCTTTTATTTGAATTCTCCTTCACGACGCATACTAGCCACAGCAGCAACAGGACGCACGACGTATTACTCGTCCTGTTCAATTGTCATTATGACTTGACAACATGTACCTACTTTACTCAGTATACCACCCTCCAATAATAACGTTTCACAAAATAATCCCCTTCATTGAATGTTTCGATATTGGAACAACATCCCTATTGACTGCGACATTTTTCAATACAGTGTATACAAGTTTTAAACTAAAAATTACTAAAACACTTTAGCCATCTTCTTCGTAAAACACTAGATGTAAATATTACCATATATTCCTTGTTATTTTGTTTTTCTTTTCATATTGTGTAAATTAGTAAATTGATGTCGTTTAATATTTGTAGAGGTTTCCTATTTTTATATTAGTTTGCATTATTTGATTTTGTATTCCTATACCTTTTTTTGTGGTATGTTTTTGTTTATATAGTATATATAAATTGTGTACAGTCAGTTAGGGCAGCAGATATTATATATTGCATGTAATTCAAACCATTTATTATACACTTGTCTGCATGTCTGTTACTGTACCTATCGAAATAAATAAATATAATTATTCAAATAATGAATAAATTTATTTTGTTTTTCTTACAAGTTGTCAGAATAAGGGAAAGCACACAACATTAAATTCCCTAAGTTTAATTGCAATAAGGTCGATACCATCAACAAAGTCCCTTTTTTGTATACCTAGGCTGTTTTCAAATAACAAAACAACTGTAGTTGTACTATCTATTTTTGTCTGCGTAATCTAATTTATTAACAAGATATAAGGCAGATTATTATAACAACAGTTGGTTACATTATAGTTTAGTTAACTGTGTAAAAGTTAACCAAAGCCTGCCCCAAGTTGGTCAGAGAAAACTAATGTTTTGTAGTCCACATCACGTTGAGTGAATTCTTGTATGGGCGTTACATGCCTGGACCCAGATGAGGATGTCAAGGGGGTACAGGTACATGAGAGATTATTGGTCAAAGACTATATACATTTGTTATATTCTAATTTTTTGGTACATAAATCTAACTTATTTATTAGTTGGAAGCGCTCTTTTCTTCGACAAATATTTGTTTTAAAATAATGTTGCCTAGTTAGAGCCTTTTTAGTTTTCCTGATAATTTTCTATCTATCTATCTATAACCTCACGCCAGATCCCTTGCCGGGTAGGCAGAGAGTACAGAGTTCCAACAGGTTCTTTCCTTACATACCTCTCTGGCTTCCTCGACTCTCATAGTTCGTCTCATACACGCTCGCCGGTTACGGAGACTCTTGACTTTTCCATCAGATAAGACTCGGTTTATTTGGTCGTGGTAAGATAATCTAGGTCTTCCCCGGTACCTGCATCCTTCCACTTTCACATTGTATATCTGTTTTGTCATTCTTTCCTCTGGCATTCTTTCTGTATGCCCGAACCAACGGAGCATGCCCTTTCTCATCTTTACACCGATACTATCTTTCATACCTACTCGCTGTCTTACTATGCTGTTGCTAATGCGGTCGGTCAGCTTCACTCCGCACATCTTCCGCAGAGCTCGCATTTCTACCGCATTTATCCTACTTTCATTCTCCTTCTTACATACCCAGCTCTCGCTACCATATAACAGCGTTGGGACAAGAACTCCGTTATGTATGGCCAGCTGCGCCTTATGGCTTAAGTGCCGGCTCCCGAGTAGCTTTCCCATCGCACCATTCACTCTGTTCCCTGCACTCACTCTTCTCTCTATGTCAGCGGTGTATTTCCCATCCTTACTGAAGGCGCATCCAAGATATACAAACTCATTCACTTGCTCCAGCACATCGTTACCAACCACAATCCTTACGTTCGTTCTGGTTTCTTCCCTTTCAAAAACCATAATCTTGGTTTTCTTCACATTCAAGTGTAAGCCATTGATCATGCAGTCGTCTTTCATAACTGTGACTAGTGTTTGCAGATCAGTGGCTGTTGGCGCTATTAAAACCGCGTCATCTGCATAAAGTAGATGGTTTACCACTAAGTCACCCATTTGTACACCTTCATTCATCGCTTTCAGTCTTTGAAGACTTTTGTCCAGATATATTATAAACAGTCTAGCGGACAACACGCAACCCTGCTTGACGCCGATTTTAACGTCAAACCAGGGTGACTTGTTACCACCCACCCGTACGCATGCCTTGCAGTCCACATAAGTGGACTGGACGGCTCGCAACAGAGTGCCATCTATACCATACTCTGGCAAAATGTCCCAAAGTCTCTTTCGCACAACTCTGTCAAATGCCTTCTCCAGATCTACAAAACCGCAGAAAACCTTCCGCCCCACTGCCAGATGCTTCTCTACGATGTTGCGGAGTGAGAAGACTTGATCCGAACATCCTCTTCCAGACCTGAAACCCCCTTGTGCCTCGCACAACATTTCATCGGACTTCACGCGCATTCTCCGTTCAATAATTTTACCGTACACCTTGGCTGCTAAGCTGATCAAACTGATGGCTCTGTAATTGGCGCAGTCATATTGTGAACCCTTGCCTTTATACAAGGGTACTATGACTGCGCGGCGCCAATCTGTAGGGACTCTACCGGTCCTCCAGCAAAGGTTTGCAAGGGCCCGGAAAGCGTCCCGGACGCAAGTTCCACCATATTTGATCATCTCGGCAGATATCATGTCTACTCCCGCAGCTTTACCGTTTTTCATACTTCCTATCGCCCATTCAACTTCTTCCATAGTGATGTCCTCCGTTGATTCTGGTGCCGCAATCTCGCCTTCGGGCACGTCTGCGGCATCAGCATCCGGGTCATCTCCATACATTTCTCCAAAATATTCACTCCACCGGTTTAGCACAGCTTGTGTGTCTGCAAGAATGTCACCATCTTTAGATTTTATCCTTTCCATTCTGGAGCCTGACGAATCACCTCGAGCCTTTCTCACCTTGCTCCAAAAGAGTTTGGTGTTGTTCTCGAAGTTCTTCGCCAGCCTCTCCTCCTCAATCATACTGGCTCTTTCACGCTTTTCTTTCACTAAAGTTTTAGTGGCATTCTTGCATTGCCGGTATATTTCTTTCCTCATCTCTGTCATACTGGCATTCAGGTTCAAAGAAGATACATAGTCCTGCCACGCTTTCTTCTTACTTTCTACGGAGCTTTGCAACTCCGCATCCCACCATGCATCACCTTTTGCTGTAATATGCTTCTTTGAGCAACCACATACTTCTTTCGCGGATTCCACCAAACTCTCTTTCAGGCTATTCCAGCATTCATCTACATTTGAGTCCGAAGAGCCTGCTGTCAAAAGCTTGTCCCGGACTCTGTCTTCATACATTCTCCTCACGCTCTCATCTTGCAACTTTTCAACCTTTAATCTTTCAAGGTCTCCGAAGGGGATACGCTCTCGCCAGTGCCTCCACTTCCTGAACAGACCACTAAACCGCGCAACTACGAGATAGTGGTCTGATTCCAGAGTGGGGCCTCTATACGCACGCGTATCTTGTAGTTTGCTTCGGAAACGGTTATCAACCAGGATCAGATCTATCATGCTTTTTTGTTCATTCCTTCTCCACGTATACATATGTATGTCCTTGTGCTGGAATATCGTGTTAGACACAAGGAGACCCCTTTCCAAACAAACATCTACAATGAGCTTACCTGCATCGTTCACTGTCTTATCACCATAAGGACCCAGAGCAGCGTCGCAAGTTTGCCGCCTGGTTTCTACCCATCCGTTCAGATCGCCACACAAAATCACCTTTTCGTTAGCCTCAGCCAAATCCAGAACTTCCCTGACATTATCCCAAAACTTCTCAAGGTCCTGGGGTGTCGACGAGCTTACGGGAGCATATGCTGCGACCAAAAATACTCTAGTGACACCCAGTTTTAAACGGACCCAGAGAAGTCTCGCATCGCACAGGCCATAATCTCTCACTCCAGAGGCCAGGCGACGGGACAGCAAGATACCCACCCCCATGCTGGCACGACTGCTCTGCAATACCCCAGACCACAGAGCCATCGTTCCATCAGGAAGATCACAGGTTTCACTGCCCCTCCGCTTAGTCTCTGTTACACACAGAGCATCCAGGCGTCTCTCTTTCATCATATCAATCACCTCATGCATCTTATCTTCCATACCACCTCTTACATTCCAAGTGCCTTTTCAGCACTCTGCACCCCACGACTCGCCAGTTCGGGCCCGGCGTGATGGGTGGCGGCCCCCATCGCCGCTTCCACCTATATTCGTACCGACGGGGGCGGGCCGGTACGCGTCGCCTCGGCGGGACGCCCTAGCCCGCACTGCGGTACGTCTTCGGTCCAAGATTGCAGCCATAATGACTGGCAGGGGTCGCGACGAGCACGCTCTTGGACAGACCCCCTGATAATTTTTTTTATTTTTAAATACCTTTTTATCCTATTGTGACCTCTGATAGAAGGAAAATTGTTTTTGGTATTAAAAGATACGACATTATTGAGGTTCAAAGCAAAACTGATTTATTTCCATGATACCCACAATACATTTACAAATATAATAATTATCAAACTGCTGTGGGTATGTTCATACATAACATACCTTTCCCTCATCACAATAAGTTACAATTACAAAATTATATACTTAATTCAGATCTAAAGTTAACATTCAGGTATGCCTATTATTTCAGGCCATAATTCCGGGTGGGGTATAACTGGTTCCAAGGGATGTTCTGATATCCCTGGTTCATCATCTGGACGGTCCCATGATAACCTTGGTTGTCTGATCAGTTGTGGTTGAGGTGTAGATCGAGCTAACATTTGGTCTATGTGTCTGCGATGCAACTGTCCATCTTCCGTCCTCACCCTATAAACACTAGGACCTTCGATCATCTCCACCACAGCTTTTTGCCATTTCTCACCAGGACCATAAACCCGTATCAAAACCGGTTGATTGACTGTGAAGTTCCGATGCGGTGGCCGCTGAGCCGCCGCCTCTAGTTGTTCATCAGCGCGACTAGACGTATAATCAGGATGCAATACCGACACAGCAGTTCTATATTTTCGGCCATTCAACATCTCAGCTGGCGTCTTATTGGTGCAATTATTAGGTACTGTACGTATATAATATAATGTCTTTGATATTTTCTCAGACCAAGGCAAATTAGCACTTGCTATCTTCTTTAGCTTATTTTTTAAAGTTTGTATCGCCCTTTCGATTTGTCCGTTAGAAGCAGGGTGGTAGGGTGGAGTGTATAAATGTTTAATCCCATTTTGCCTTAGAAATACGTTAAATTCATCTGAACAAAAACTCCTCCCATTATCCGATACCACAACATCCGGTAAACCCTGTTAGGCGAATATTTTCCTGAGAACAGTCACAACTGTTCCACTACTCATCGAAGTTACAATTTCGGCTTCAAGCCATTTACTGTAACTGTCGATCGCCACTAGGAAGGTTTTACCCTGAAACGGCCCAGCAAAATCTATATGTATACGACTCCAAGGTTTTTCTGGTGTGATCCATGCCTGTGGGTCCCTAGGTGGGTTATTCCTCACTGACTGGCATTGCTCACACTCTGCTATCATTTTCTCAATCTGCCGATCCAAATCAACCCACCACACATAACCTCTGGCATAAGCTTTCGTTTGGACAATGCCCGCATGTGGGGCATGTAATAATTCCAAGACTTCTCTTTGCAAAGTCTTGGGTACAATGACCCTATTACACCACAATAAACAGTCTTTATTGAGTGAAAGTGCCTCTCTCCGTGTCCAAAATGGTTGCATGTTGGGGTCGACTGAGCATGGCCAACCGTGAAGCACATAGAATACAATCTTTTGTAATCATAATCATTTATTCTGCAAGTGTAGGTAGGTACAATTAGGTCTTATATTATAAAATAGAACTCCACACTTTGCCACAAAGCATGCAAAATTTGGCAGACTTACTAAATATTAAAATGTAACTTTACAATATAATAAGATTTTAGGCATTAACACTTACATTTCTCATTGAATTATAATAATTATAATATTTGCACATTACATTAAAATAACAAACAATAATCATGAAATAAGTAGATAAATAAAATTGGTAATAATCATAGTCAAAATAATAAAATGTCAATAATAATCAGATTGTCAAATGAACTGGTCGAATTGAATTATTGAAAATGTCACAATTAAATTAAAATGTCAATTTTAAAATATAATGTCAACATTCATTAATGATTTATATTATAGGTGCATAATTATTTGGATTATTTCTTTCTAAATATTCTTTTACACTATAGAATGCATTTTCAGTCAAAAAATCCTTTAATCTTCGCTTAAATATTTCCAGCGTATCTATTTCGACGATACAGTTTGGTAGTTTATTATATATTCTAGGGCACATGCAATACACACTTCTACTTTTTAATAAAGTTCTGCTGGGGGTAACTTGTAACTTATGCACATGTCTTCTGCTTATTAGTTTGCCATACATTGCAATATTGGTTTTAACAAAAACTGCTATCTCATATATGTATATGCATGGCAGATTTAAAAGTAGCATTGGGTCCTTCTTGGTTTCAGTTGCGATTTTCTTTGCAGTTAATTCCCAACCCTCCGGGCGTTCTTCAAGGAGTAACACTTCTCTCAGACATTTTTCCTTAGAGTCTGATGTATTTGGCAAATTCCAACGACTAAGGGCGTCTGCATTACCGATCAATTTACCGGGCCGATATTTAATTGTATAGTGATAGCAACCCAGTTTCAGTGACCATCTTAACATCCGTGGTGATATTTGGTCCGGTATAGGTTTTGCTGGGTTGAACAAACCGACCAACGGTTTGTGATCAGTCACAATACAAAAACTACGGCCAGCTAGATATTCATGGAACTTTGTCAAGCCAAATACGATGGCTAAGGCTTCTTTATCAATTTGTCCATATCGTCTTTCATGTGGTTGTAAAGTTCGAGATGCCATCATCACTGGGCGTTCGGATCCATCGTCCATCACATGAGCAATAATCGCTCCAAGTCCATATTCTGATGAATCACATATCAATAATAACTCTCGCTTTAAATCATACCCTACTAAAGTAAGGTCAGATGAAATCAAGTCCTTTGCCTTTTTGAAAGCTGTTTCCTCTAAAGTGCCCCAAACCCAGGGTCGCTTCGATTCTAGCAAACGGTACAAGGGCTCTAGTACTGTTGCTTTATCGGGTAGGAATTTTTCATAGAAATTGTACAGTCCAATAAATGCGCGAAGGGATTCCTTATTTCTTGGCGCTGGTTTATTCTTAATTTCGTTCACTTTAGTTGAAGACGGGTGAAGCCCCTCTCTATCTATCATATGACCTAGAAACGTTATATTATCAGCAGCAAACACACATTTCTTTAAATTCAAACGGAGACCCATTTCGTTTAATTTACGCAAGACCTCGCGCAGCCGCTCATCATGTTCAGTCCTATTTCTACCCGTCACAGCCACGTCATCCAGCAGGCAAGCTACCCCCTGCATGTTAGCAAATGCAGAAGACATTAGCCACTGGAATATTCCGGGTGCTGCGCTTACTCCAAAGGCCAAGCGATTCATTCTCATAAGCCCAATCGGCGTGTTCAGAGTTAACAGGTCTGCAGTGCGGTCATCCACTTTCAGCTGAGTGTACGCCTGTTTTAGGTCTAATTTACTGAATATATCACCTCCACTTAACTTCACAAAAGCTTCTGAAGATGTGGGTAGTGGGTAGCTGTCAATATTTATAGCTGCATTAACCGTAGCACGATAATCGCCACAAATCCGGAGTGACCCATCATCCTTTTTTACTATCCGCAATGGAGTAGCCTATTTAGAGAATTTCACTGGGGTCAGTACCCCATCAGTGACCATACGTTGTAATTCCTCTATGACTTGTGTACGAAGAGGAAATGGGACTTGACGTGCCTTTAAAAACCTGGGTGTAGCGTCAGCGCGTATATGGAGACTCACTTCAGGTCCTTTGTAATGACCGAGCTCCTCCTTAAATACTTCTGGAAATTCTTTTGTAAAATTTTCAATCTGCTCTTCAGACCAACATAGTCCAGAGATATTAACGCCAAGTTTTTTAAACCAATTTCTACCCAGTAAACTTGGTCCATGTCCAGCCACAACCAGTAATTCACATTGTGCCTCTTTATTACCGAGCACAACACATACATTTGCCAGTCCTTTTACTTCTAATGGTTCCCGAGTCCATGTTACCAGCTTTACATTGGTTGAATACAGTGGAGGAGGTAAAGCCCACAAATTCTTAAATGTCTCTTCACACATGATTGTTCTTGAAGCTCCAGAATCGATTTCCATTGGTAATTTGGCACCATCAATTGTAACTTCTACTGTGATGGGACTTTGATAGTCACTTGAGAACATATAAATCTTTTCTGGAAATTCTTGACTATTCTGTGTGGTAGAGGCTCCATTTTCCCCCATATGATACACCTTCTTTGACTTCTTACTACATGCAGGAGCAATGTGGCCAAATCTTTTACAATAATAACATCTGGCTTTTATGAATGGACATCGCTCCCCTGTCTTATGTAGACGTGCACAATGTTGGCAATCATTTGATTTAATTCTACCAATATCCATAGGTTCACAGGTACTGGACGGAGTTTGCTTTGTCTCAACATTGTTTGGGTATAGATCAGAGTATGTCGCTTGATAATCAAGACACATCTGCAATGCTGTCTCATAACTCAGGTTATTAGTTTTCAATAAGTCCCTTCTCAAACGATCATCACGTACACCCAACACCAATCTGTCCCTCAACTGACGTTTCAAGTCTTTAAAATTACATGTCACACCGAGGAGATTAATCGCTGCAACATAGTCCTGCACGCTTTCCGTTTGAAGTTGTTGGCGCTTATGAAATTTCCCTGTTTGTAAAATTTCATTAGTTTCCGGCTCATAAAATTTATCCAAAATTAATAATATTTTTGATAATTTCACTTCTGTGGGCCGATCAGGGACCAGGAGAGATGCTATTAGTGCATAAGTGTCCTTGCCGCATTGAGATAAGAACATTGAACGAGCTTTGTCCTTGTCAATGTCATCATAACCAGCCGCATCCAGAGCACACAATAATTGTTCTTTGTAATTGCACTATTTGTCGACTTTTGCGTTAAAATGTCCAGGAAACACAATAGTGGCCATATTAGACGCCATTATCTGCACAACTTCACTAATTTTCTTCAGTCGCCAATAAAAGATACGACATTATTGAGGTTCAAAGCAAAACTGATTTATTTCCATGATACCCACAATACATTTACAAATATAATAATTATCAAACTGCTGTGGGTATGTTCATACATAACAGGTATCATCACCAGTCAAATCAATAATAGGTGGCATGTCACACACAGAACTGGACCCTTTACCGAATAACTCCTCATACAAGTTCTGAGTAGCAGCAGACTGCTTACTGATTTGGAGGGATTCCAAATCTGAAATGGTCTTATGAGCTTCATTCAAGTTCATGTGTGTCACCCCACTGTTCTAAGCTAGATACAATACCACGGAGCCGTTGATATTGGTCCAGAATGTCAATATGTTGTATGTTCAATTCGGCCAAATCATTCTTAAGCTCGGTGTTCTTGTCAATGATTTTCTTCACTTCCACCTCGCTGTTATCCCTCTCCTGCAACAGTTGTTGGCACAGGTTTTTTGAGAGTTGCCCGGAGCTTGTCCTCTATATCACGGGTTGTTGCTCTGCGGGTCATCATTTTGCTGGAACGTGAGAATAGGTGTCAGTAACAAGAAAAGTTTGTAAAAAGCTTTGGTAAAAGGAAAATAAAAGTTATTAAATATTAGATAATAGAAAAGGAATGTCACTCAACAATAAAAATAGAATAATTAAGACAGGATCTAGTTTCAGGGAAGTAAGTCAATATTACAAAAGGTATAAAGTGATGAAAAGATGGTTGATTATATTGTTTGTATGTGGATAGGAAATTTTGTTGCATGCTAACCTATTTTATAAGCAAATTATATGCCAATGAACTTGTGAACTTAATTCTTATATTTAATTATTTACAATACAGGCTTGTGCAGTGTATTTGTAGTGTTTAAAATGTCTGTGGCGAGCGTTAGTCGTCGATTTTGTTTCCACTACTTGTCAAACAAAAGGAGACCTGACAATGCCTGTATTTATTGGACGTGGCTCACCAGGATGAGCTGTTTACAAATGTTGTGGAGTGTGTAATCGTGATAAAAATAAAGATATTGGAACAATACTCCCCGGTTTAGTTTCTCCGGTGAAAATTTCAAATCCTTTCCGTTGCGTTGACAGCCGGTCAAAGTTTCTTCACTTTTTATTACAATTCAGCAATCACTGACTCTTATTAACAGCATATACACGTAATATCATGTAATTTTAATCAATATACACACAAAATATGGAATTAATTTAATTACTTTAAATAAATACGAGAGGTATTTTTACTACAGCTGATGGCCAGTGTTGCCAGCCAAAAAAAATCGGTGTAATGACTAGGAGTGATTGTTATATTACATAACTGAAAAAATAATCTATTATTAATAAATAATCAAATCACCTATTATTTATTACCTCAGGCAAGCGTTATTTTTTAAGCGTTACTTATATTACATATTGTCCGACGAAAACCGCCTACCAGCCTGCCACGCGACACAGCGACACTGAGGGGCCGTTCGCACGAGCGTATTTTTGCAGCGCTGGAAAAAACCGTCGAGATGAAACAAATGGAAAACAGTGCATGCGTTGACACGTGAGCGATTTTTTATCGCGACCGATTTTAATCGCGCTTGTTCTACTTTCAACGCTCTACGTTTAAGCGTTTACGCCGTGATCACACTTCGCGACCACGACTCCAACCTGACAGCCATGAGACGCCATTAAACCGTGATCACACTTGCCGATTCCGACTCCGACCTGACTGCCTTGCGACGCCATTACAAGGCAGTCAGGTCGGAGTCAGAGTTGGATTCAACTTCAGCCGACCCCGATTGCGACCAAGGTTTTTTATGTGATGCAGTCACCGTTATGATAAGCATCAGTGTATCGATATAATATGATATTGTTGTCGTGTAAAGAAATAATGTGAAAATGAAAGTGATTGATGACGTATCGAAACATCAACCTTTTATTGGGCTTTCTTTATTCGTATGTTTCTTCATCTTTCCTGTCCGGATAAATAGAAAAATAGGTAGATTGACAAATAATTATTTTAGATCAGTCAGCGCGCGCGCTTCTCCACAGAGGGACGTGTACCGTGCAGCGACATGGAATTCAGCACTAAGGGTGAAAACGATATATCGGTGTTATAATAGGCAACACATTGACGTTTTAAATTGCGAGTTATTTTTTTATTTTATTTTTTAAAAACGTAGCCCCACACTAGGATATATTCCTGTATCGTGGGTGCGTTTACAAACATGAAATTTCACATACACAAATACCCAGACCGGAACAAATAATTGTGGATCACACAAAGATTTGTCCCGTGCGGGAATCGAACCCGCGACTATTAGACACAGGGGGCGGAGCGACTCAAGCTCTTAACCATTGCGCTAAATGCGCAAGTGTTTGAAAAATGGATCACAACTTTTGAACCGGAATGACAAACAGACATCCGAAAAATAAGTGCATAAACAACTTCTAAAATATCGATTTATCGATATTTTTAAAGCGATGTTTTTTTTTACAAAAGCTCAAATCATACATCGACAATAAAGAAAGCTTAATAAAAGATTGATGATTCGAAACATCACCAATCACTTTCATTTTATATCGATCATTAAGAATAAAGGAGTATTATTTAACCGACTTCTAAAAAGGAGGAAGTTCTCAATTCGACTGTATGTTTTTTTTGTATGTATGTTATTCGAGCATTCCTCCAATTATGAATCGATTTTGATGATTCTTTTTTTGAAATCCAAGATGGTGGACGCAACTTTTTGTGTAAAATCAATATGGGTATCATTTTTAGAGTTTTAGGTGATGCTGATTAAGAATATGGGGTTAATTTTGAAATCCAAGATGTTGTGTATTTGAGGAAGTATTTGAGTACTAACGAGAGAAGTACTAGTGTGAGTTTAGTGCTTGTGTGTACTAGTGTTTGACGAACTGTTTTGTGCGTACAGCGCCTAATAAAGTACTTCACAGGTTAGTCGGCATTTAATTACCTACCCACGTAATAGTATAAACTACTCCATTATATTTACTGATTCTCTTAGTTTCTTGCAATCTCTGCATGCTAATCCATTTAGCAAACATATGCCCCTGACTGACTGGACTTAAGGTCAAATCCATTTAGGGGCCGTTCGCACGAGCGGTTTTTTGCAGCGCTGGAATAAATCGCCGTAGGCGATATTTAATCGCTTGCAAAATAAGTGTTCACACGAGCGTTAAAAAATCACTTGAAAATGTTATGGCTTCACACTAATTTTAAATGTATTTTGTCAATGTTTAGTGAAATGCTTAATCGTGTATATAAGATTTCTAAAAGAATTCAACTCCCCGATGAACAATAATGAGATAATCGACTTCATAGATTATAAAACAGAATGGTTTGACGGATTTGAGAAAAGTGGGCAATATAAACATAAATTGAATAAGATAACTTGAAAAACAATTATAGACATGTTACAAAATTAAATATAGATATTATTATTGTGGGGGGCCAACAGCAAAGGTCCGTAGATCCTTATTGTTTAACAGGATCAGTTTCTCTGCTCACTCTAATGCGCAGTTAAGAGAAATCCTTTTTATGGGAAGCTTGAAATAAAAGGCTGGAACACTTTACGGTATACACATTATTAATCTGTTTATACAGTATAGGTATATAAGTTATTACAAAACGTTCATGATGGTATAATTGTACAAAATTATTATTATACTGTTTGCTTTGACTGATAACACAGCTCTAATAAACACAGTTCTAACAAAATTTTTGCCAATCAAAAATTTTCTCAAGTCATTCTGTGAAAATATTTAAATTCAAATTTACAACATCTGTCATGTGTACCAGTAGTGAGATAATAAAAAACTAAAACCTAATTGCAAACCATTTGGTTCAACAATTATGATGTACAATAAACTTCACAATAGCTTAAATATATCAATTGTTAGATTATGCCAGAATAGGTGATAAATTCTAAGCAAGAGGAGCTTCACATTCAAAAATGAAATGTTGTAAGGATGAAAAGCTTTAACGAGGACAGGAAAATAAAATGTGGCTAAGGTCGCCAATTACTTGGCCACACAACTCGCACAACGGCGAGTTTCTTATATTCAAATTATATGATAATTAAGATGTACAGCACTGTATCAATAATTACATCTAAGACGGAAAAGGATAGAAGTCGTTTTCTTAGTCAATTTTAATTTGGAGAACTAACCCTTAGTTGGGACTACGGATTAAATTGTCCGATAAAATTTGGCCTTGTATAAATTTGCTTTCACATAATCACGATTCCAATTTTCAAATACCTGTATATGTGGAAGTAATAGAATGTCATTACAATAAACAGTACTATCTAAACGGCCTTGGGGGCTTGCTAGTTTTGCCAGACCATCCACAGTTTCATTGCTCTGAATACCCGAATATGCAGGAATCCAGGCCAACAAAAGGTTTTACCGGATTCATATGTTTGTTAAATGGATTAGCATGCAGAGATTGCAAGCAACTAAGAGAATCCGTAAATATAATCGAGTAGTTTATAATGTTACGTTAATTAAATGCCAACTAACGTGCGAAGTACTTAATTAAGCGCTGTACGCACAAAACCGTTCGTCAAACACTAGTACACACGAGCACTAAACACACACTAGTACTTCTCTCGTTAGTACTCAAATACTTCCTCAAATACACAACATCTTGGATTTCCTATTTAACCCCATATTCTTAATCAACATCACCTAAAACTCTAAAAATGATACCCATATTGATTTTACACAAAAAGTCGCGTCCACCATCTTGGATTTCAAAAAAAGAATCATCAAAATCGATTCATAATTGGAGGAATGTTCGAGTAACATACATACAAAAAAAACATACAGTCTAATTGAGAACCTCCTCCTTTTTAAAAGTCGGTTAAATAATACCCCTTTATACAAACCAACATGGCATTGAGCAAACAATATGTACGGCGAGAGAACTGCGCGGTTCCTCGTTCCTCGACTTATCAACAAACTACCCTTCTCTATTAAAGATAATCTAACGCAAAATAATATTAAATCTAAGCTAAAATGTTATTTCCTAGGTTCTTAGTTCGACTCATTGTGTGTGTGTGTGTGTGTGTGTGTTTGTTGTACCAATTAATGTTATCCTACGTAACTCTTTAGTTAGGTTGATAACGGTTGATTTCTTTTATATTTTGCTATCAAACAGTATGAAACATTCAAATTAATTTAATTTATATACTTTGTACACTCATAGGCCTGATGTAGATTTGTTTATTTATTCTTGGTATAAGTCACAAACCTCAGTGGTTTATATTGTGCCAATTATGTTAACGTTTTATTTTGTTATCTTTAATATTGATAAATAAAAACAAAAAAAAAAAAAAACTTAATGATCGATATATAATGAAATTGATTGGTGATGTTTCGAAACATCAATCTTTTATTAAACTTTCTTCGATTTCTTTATACGAATATAAATTCGGTGACATTGTAATAATATAGTTCCTTAGAGTTATGTATGCCAACACTACATCTGTTTACTGCATTGTACTAACCTAAAGCGAAATCGAAACATACATAACTCGCAATTTAAAACGTCGATGTGTTGCCTATTATAACACCGATATATCGTTTTCACCCTTAGTGCTGAATTCCATGTCGCTGCACGCTACACGTCCCTCTGTGAAGAAGAACGCGCGCTGACTGATCTAAAATAATTATTTGTCAATTTAGCTATTTTTCTATTTAACCGGACCGGAGAGATGAAGAGACATACGAATAAAGAAAGCCCAATAAAAGGTTGATGTTTCGATACATCATCAATCACTTTCATTGCCATATTATTTCTTTACACGACCACAATATCATATTATATCAATACACTGATACTTATTATAACGATGACTGCATCACATAAAAAACTTTGGTCGCAATCGGGGTCGGGTGAAGTTGAATCCAACTCTGACTCCGACCTGACTGCCTTGTAATGGCGTCTCAGGCAGTCAGGTCGGAGTCGGAATCGGCAAGTGTGATCACGGCTTGATGGCGTCTCAAGGCTGACAGGTCGGAGTCGTGGTCGCGAAGTGTGATCACGGCTTAAACGCTTAAACGTCGAGCGTTGAAAGTAGAACAAGCGCGATTAAAATCGGTCGCGATAAAAAATCGCTCACGTGTGAACGCATGTACTGTTTTCCATTTGTTTCATCTCGACGGTTTTTTCCAGCGCTGCAAAAATACGCTCGTGCGAACGGCCCCTTTGACGTATAATATCTTCGATCGACGATCTTGGATGACGTACTTATGCATTTATCGTGGGTTTGTGAGGGATTGCGGCGTCGCGTGTCAAATTGTTTGCAAATAAATCGTTGGTGTGTTTATTGTAATAACTGTAAATAAAAGTTAGTTTTAGTTACGTGTAAATAATTAATTTATCAAATATATATTTCATTTTTATCGTTTAACAGCTCACGGCGGCGGCGCGGCGTGTTTTGCGACAATAATCAAAAGGCGTCGTTCTGCGAAGCGAAGTAATAACTATTATTAATAGCGTAAAATATAAAAGGCGTTTTAAAAGTAGCGTATCGTTATAACGCGTTTTTAATATATAGCCGTTGCGAACACTCCTAGTAATGACAATAGGCGTGCCTCCTTTTGGGATCTAATATCGAAATGTGACAGCTTCTGTCATTCAATAAACCAGTGTTATTTATCTCTATCTATATCATCAAGCCAAATCCCTTGTGTCTAGTGTCATTTGCTTAAAAAAGTTGATTCTTGAAATCTGCTTCTTAATTCAAAACAAGAATATTTCATTTCCATATGAGTTTATTTCGGATTTTATAATGAATTCGCCTTTAGACGAAACTAATAACTAGGTACTTAAGGAATTGTTTATGAGATGTCTGTAATTAAATCATGTTTAATTAAATCCGTTTCGGATCAATTAACAGGACAATATTTCTAAAATAACACGTATAGCCGGTCTCTAGATCGATATTTGCCGTATTTGCTAAGTAACTCCTAGTTAACCAGTTTCTTATCTGATGGTTAAGTTATAGAGAAATTAGATTAGAAATGTATATAGTTGTTACAATTTTTACTTAAATTAAAATTTGCAATTGAAACATAACAGTTACGAAAACCGAAAGTAACTTCAGCATTAATAATGAAAATAACGTTGAAGTTTAATTTACGTAACGTTGTAAAAGTCACGTACTGTTTTTAATGAAAGGCGAGCTACACCCACCGTGAACATTCGACTTGGTATAAAATCTCGAAAAATATAATACGACGCCGACTACCGCGCAATCTGTCACTCACTTTAGGGCGTCTTAATAATTACAAGTGGCCATTCTTTCCAATTAAGAAAACTCTCCGGCTATAAATTGCGAGGGCTGTCGCGGCGCGAGCGCTGTTTGCTTTGCACCGTGCGTAAACATCCCGCCAGGGCTACCACCCCATAGAAAAAATGTGAATACCTCCCATTTTTATTTTAACATTTTAATAAAATACTCACTCCTCGGCTATATGTAAGTCACATTTGTACGCGTTGCTTTACCTTAATTAAAGGAGCGCACCTTTAAAACGCATCGACCGACCCAGCATATCGAAGAACAAACGCAAATTTATTCTGACCAGAGAGTTTTTTCGGTATCTATTAAATAAAGAAGTCGAGGAGAATGCTAAACAAGGTTGAGCGGCCCTCGCCCTACGAGTTTTCCACTTAAAGTGGTGTGCGGGTGGGGAGGCGCGCGGAGGGTGGCCACGGGGTGTGTTATTCAGAGTCGCTTAGATAAGGTAAGGAGGATGAAGAGGCGAGATGCGCGGCGTAATGAACCGGCTCCGAGCAGTTTTTGTGTGGTTCGGGCGCCCACATTTAATATTAGGCGCGATTTGAGAGCGAACGAGCGGGCGGCAGAAATAAATCCGCGGTTATTATGTTATGAGATTGTGGAAGGGCTCGCTCTGTTAGGCTTACAGCCGATGCTCAATTTCGCGTCGGTGTAAATTGCCAGTCGTAAACTTGGTTATTTTGTGGGAATTTAAGTACCTTTCCAGAAATAAATTAATTTATGTTTAAATGATCGACTACACGGTCCGGCCACCAGTTGATAATTGGTTAAATGTGAGGGGAGACGTACATTAACCGAGTTATTATAAACTATAAATTTGAAGGCTGAAACGGATCAGATTTATTTATATTTGTGTCTATCGATATTTTCGGGTGACATCCCTCGTGAGCAATAAAAATACAATCGCGTACAGCGGCAGCGGTATCGAAATGAAAAGTTTCGCTACACTGTAACGTAAACAAGGCTCCGATGTATCGGAAAATGAAACACGGCGCACGCTGTTTGCAAATAAACAGCACACCAGCAACTGCGTAGCCACCTCCGTGATTCGCTGTAAAAACATTCTTTGGACAAACGGGCGCGGTCGGCGAGCGTAACCTGATGCCCCCGTCGAGCCGCAGCAAAGACGCTCGGTTTATGTAAACTTTATTACGGAGTGCAGTCGCCCCCACCCCCGTCCCCCGGTGCTCCCTCGGTTCAAATTATAAGGCGTCCGTGCATTACTCAGCGGCGGAGTGTTTGCACAGTCGACAGCGCCGTGAGCGGACTGCCGACGCAACGGTCAGCGTGACCACTTTTTTTTTCGTATATCTACTAAACTTTAATCTGAAATCTACTTAAATCTACCAAATCTATTTACAAAATCTACCAAAATTGTACCATATTATTTCACCAAAAATAACCATTTAAACAAACAATGGTTTTACATAAAACCAAAAAAAAAACAGACTAGATTTTTTTAAATGTAACTTTATTCTAATTATACTACTACTATATTATATACATTATCGTCAGTGTCCGCATTTTGTTTAATGTTTTTGTATAATATTTTGTCCTGCTCCATCACCTTTGTCATATCTGTATCAGGTTGAAACTTTGAACAATTACCGGCTTCCTTCAATCCTTCTTTTGCGTGCAGAATTGCACACAGATTTTTGTTATGAAACCTATTTCGATCTACAGTTTTAATTCTATTAATTTGTGAAAAAATACGTTGACATTTTGCGTTCGAAACAGGTAAACATAGCATATGTTTGGCGAATTTGCTAATATTAGCAAATTTAGGTTGGTTGTCACAAGAATATAATTTGCTGATGGATTCCCAAAACTCTTCAACGTCTGTAATAGGTTCTTTGCTACTGGTGGAGCACAATAAATGTTGACGTTCAGTTTTAGTTCTCTTAATTCATTGTCAATTAATTGTACGTTACTTTCTTATACAATATTCGGAAATTTTGACGCAACATTGCTGAGACTTGTAAATTCAGCGTGTACAGCAGTTTGCGGATTCAAAAAAGTCAGTTCTTCAAATATGTCGTCATCAACTGGCAATCTTTTCTTCAATTGCACACAAAGAGTTATAAGAAAATCCTGACATCTTTTAAAAATGTCTTTTTTTTTTTTTAACGTAGCCCCACACTAGGATTTATTCCTGTATCATGGGTGCATTTACAAACATTTAAATTCACATACACAAATACCCAGACCGGAACAAATAATTGTGGATCACACAAAGATTTGTCCCGTGCGGGAATCGAACCCGCGACTATTAGACACAGTGGGCGGAGCGGCTTAAGCTCTTAACCACTGCGCTAAATCGTCCGTCAGACGTGTGTGCGTGTGTTGTTGGGGTATCTGACTTCTTTTAGAATCCAAATGCTTCGCAAAGTTAACACCCAGATACAGATTGTTGAACGGTAAATAATTTACCGACGAATTCGGATCAATGTTTTGGATTAGCGTGTTTTTCACATATTGGGTTTTCATGTAATAGTTTAAAACAATTACAAAAATATCGCGAATATCATTGTAGAGCCTGTGTACCACAGGGTAGTCTCCTTGAAAAATTGTGTTGAACTTGTTAGTATATGGTAAAATGTAATCAAGAAAATATAAATACAGTTTCATGGTTTCGTCATTGAAAGAATTAAAAAAAAAATTCCGCTGACGCATTAGAGGTCTTGTCTCCTAAATATTGTCCCTGAAAATATAATTTCAAAGCTGGCCATTGTTGTAGGATTCGCGCGATACAGCCATGGAGAGAAAGCCATCGAATGTCATAATGTCTCAGAAGCTTGTAATGTTCCGACTCTGTAAAATCCTGGAATTCCATCAATTCACGCTGACGTTTGCTACTCTGTGCGAAGTAGTTGTACACTTCTTTAACCAGTTGCTCTAATTTTCGTGGTAATAACTTGCAAGCATGACTTACTGCTAATGCCACTGAATGACATACACATTTTACATAGACGCAGTGTGGATTTAGTTCTTTCATTTTTGCCACAATGCCAGCGTTCTCTCCAAACATAACATTGGTTGTGTCAGCTGCAAAACCTATCATGTTATCCCACTTAAGACCACGTTCATCAAAAACAGTTTTAAGTGCATTTAATAAATCTTGAGCTGTTTCACCTTGAATATCTACTATACTCAGCAATTTAGTATTGACGCGATGACTATTTTTCGAGTAATATTTTATTGCAATTGCGAGAACCTTTGTAGTACTAATATCTGTACTTTCATCTATTATGATGGAAAATGTAGCCAATCCAGATTTTAAATTTTCGTGCATCTTTTCTTCAAATTGCTTGCCGAGCGCATTATAAGCTATAGCTGCAGATTTTGTCTATTTGCAAGAAAATTTTTTCGCTATTTCAGAGTCGTGAAACGCTTCATTGATAATTTCGCTTAAGTGGTCCATAATTCGAAATGGTACGTTATGTTCAACAAGACATGCAACGACTTTCATTTCTGCCTTCCTAACTTCATTTTAAACCGTTGTCTTCTTAAAATGTTGATCAATCTGTAAAACCGCAGTGTGAATATTAATAATTATACAGATAGGTACTACCTATAACCACTTTTAGGAAAAAGTTGACATATCAAAATACTTGCTGCGCCCCGCGGTGTAACCCGCGGGAAATATTATATTTAATATTATAAAATATTTGGGCAGACATATACCTATAACTTTTATTATGAATATTGGTTAAAGTTACCCCGATAATTATCATAATAAATCATACCTGAGACGATCCAGAAAAACCATTTTTTATGTGTTTTGCCGAATTACTGTGCTCTTTAATTGAAGCGATTCGGGGCAAAATGTTGCTATTGCAGGCTTTGCAGAATGCACTGTTGTCTTCACGACTTTTACTCAGCCTCGACGAAAACAATGGGTTTTTTTCCCACTCAACACGATAACTTTGTTCATATCTTCTTTTCATTTTACAAGGTGAACAATCCGCAACGAAACAAAAGATTGTTATGAAAAGAAAGTTCCTAAGTGAATAGACAATACCAATTCAAGTACTACGCAAGAACCACCTAAAGAAAACTAAACTTGTTGTGTAGGTCACAAAATTCATTTTGCTGCGTACGTAATGTTATTTGCTTAGAATAACGGGGAAATCCCTAATTCCCCATCAATGAATGAAATATCTAAATCTGTCATGATGACAGTTGAAGTTGATAACTGTCAACTTCAATTTTTATTGCAACACTAAATAATACCAAACTCTACCAAAGCAACCCTGTTAAATACTAGATTCTACGAACGCATTTTGACCTACTAGGAAATTAAGATCCATGCTCCAAATCTACTAAAAAGAAAAAAACTAAAAAGAAAACTACTAAAAGTGGTCACGCTGGCAACGATATCGGGGTCACACGCCAAGATAAACTCTTCACGTTCCGACTTCGAGTTATAAACTCGCTCACCTCACTCCTACAAACTCGTTAAAGTATGTTCGAAGATTTGATGCGCGGTAATGTGATCTGTACGTGACCGATTATGTTTGGTATTAGTGTCGTGGCGGCGCGGCGGATAGAATCAATGAAGTTTAGTTATGATGTACAGAGAAAGTAGTAACGTGACTCTGCGTATACTTGAAAGGTATCTTCTCTATTTACATAACAAAGGATTTCGTTGTAGTTATTGCCAGTTTCAATTCTTTCCTGCCCAAATCAAATATCCTTGTAATACACTTGTTTACAAAATAAGAAACCAAATAACATCTGAGGGCATAGCATAAATAATTTGTAGTTATAGTAACGTGGTCGAGGACGCGTGATGTCGTGTTTATCTATATTTGGTAAATTTTGTAGTGTAAAAAGGATGGCATAGTAACTCAATAGCGTTACGTTACCGCCAATCTGTTTGTGTTAGCCCTCTGAAATCAAAAGAATAAGTCGTCAGATGTACGATTATTGTAACAAAACAACGTCATAATGTAGGTGGTGGATGGCAGTGTACGTATCGATTCGCGTGCAGTTGGCTTGCAAAGATTCTCAGAATTCTTGTCACGCTAAAGGAAAAGCCTCAATAACACGAGATTTACTCTACTTTCGATTGATGGGAGCATACGATTGGATCAATCTATATCACAAACATGTAGGTACAGAAATATCCTTATGGCATATACACTGTTGTAACGCTACCAACTATTAATTCAAAGTTAATGAATAAAGATAATAAAAATATAAATCAGAGCTTCAAAAAAGAAGTAAAAATATACGTGCTTCAATTAAAGTTATCCCGAATAAAGTGCCGATGAAGTTGATGACTTGAGCAAACACGGTAGCATGATAGTCGACATTCGCAACACCTCGGGAACGACGCACTCACTCGGTCGCGAGCTCACTTCACACAGGGCTGCCACCAGTACCATTAATTAGTAATAAAGTTAAATGTGTACAGGACGACGTCTGCATGAGTTGTATAAATAGATTATGTAATAGATTAAGTTACTGTAGTACATTATGTAATTTAAGTTAGAAATAAGATAATGTCATAGAATCGTAGCGCATAAACACTAGTATACAATTAGAAGAGTGTAACCCTGAAAGGGATAGGAATAATTGAAGAGTGTAACCCTGAAAGGGATAGGAATAGTAAGAAGAGTGGTGGGTGGAGCATTGTTTCAAGATTATTCGGCTTTTATTTGAATTCTCCTTCACGACGCATACTAGCCACAGTCACGACACAGAACACGAGGTAACCAAGTGCAAGAAATTTATTGAATCGACGGTCAACGACAGATGGGACATCGCGAAGGCACGAAGACTATGCTTCGCGTGTCTACGCTTCAGAACGAAGACTCATCATTGCAAGAGGCACACTTGCGACACCGACGGGTGCAAATACTCGCACCACAGACTGCTTCACCACGTCAAAAGCGAAAGGGTCGCGGAAGACGACAACACGGAGAAACAGACAGTCGCGTCAACATGGACAAGAGGCTTCGCGTCGTACCTAAAAATAGTGCCGGTACACATTTCCGGACCGGCGGGAGGAGTAGACACTTACGCCCTCCTCGACGACGGGTCAACGGTGACGCTCATCGACGCCAAGCTCGCCAACCAGACAGGCGCGCGCGGCCCCTGCGAGTCACTGCAAATCGAGGCGATCGGCGATTGCAACGTCCGGTCATCGAACTCCCGTCGGTTCCAGCTGACCTTGAGAGGTACGTCCCAGCGCGCACATCGGATTCAAGCGCGCACCATAGACAACTTGAAGTGCACGCCACAAGCTGTCACAGTGGAAGACATCGCCGACTGTAAACATCTGCGGGACATACAGAGCGACGTTACCTACAGAAGATCGAAGCCCCAGATCATCATCGGCCAAGACAATTGGCACCTACTGCTGACGTCAGAGGTACGCCGGGGGCAGCGACATCAACCCGTTGCCTCCCGGACCCCTCTCGGCTGGGTCGTACACGGTGCGCGCTCACGACGCACGAAACACACTGAAGCGCCCACAGTACATAGAGAAGATCGACCGCGATTCGAAATTGAACAGAAGGAAAATAGAACAGAAGATCAACCGAGATTCGACATTGAAGAAATGAAAACACAGAGAACAATTCGACGCCCTCGTCCCAAAAGAAAACGCCGAGCCCGCGCGAATAAAATAGACCAGACACGCCAGACGGATGAGCGGGCTCAGCGAGGAAAGATAGACGGAACGGGTACTCGGACTGGAGTGGAGGCCGGACACCGACGACATCGGGTTCAACATCGACGCACGCCTCCCCCCGGGTATACTCGACAAGCCGACGCCGACGAAGCGGGAGACACTCCGCATACTAATGTGTCTATTCGACCCGCTCGGAATCGCTTCGCCCATCACAATAAGGGGCCAAGCGGATACTACGGGAGATATGGCGGCGCGACACAGCATGGGACGACAACATCGACGATGACCTAGCACAACAGTGGGTCGAGTGGACCCAGCACCTGCGCAGTCTGCGGGACATGAACACGTCGGTCCCGAGACTCGAACTGCAAGCCGCCGTACTGGATAATCGCCTGGGCGCGACTATCATCGCCGAACACGACAGGATGCCAAGCTCAGTAACCTACTGGACGGACAGCCGTACCGTCATGACGTGGCTGAAGACGGGCGCGCGATCCTACCGCCCGTTCGTCGCACATCGTATCGCCGCGATAGAGGAGAACAGCGCCATAAGTGACTGGAGGTGGGTGCCCACGAAGCTAAACGTGGCCGACGACGCGACGCGCGAAGTACCCAGGGACATCGGCTCTCATCACCGATGGTTCCTTGGGCCCGAGTTCCTGCGCGAGCACCCATCAACATGGCCGGCGGAGCGACCAACACTCAACGCAGCGACGGGCGAGGAGCGGACACACAACATCACCGAGCAACGTCTCGCCGCGATCAGCCGTTCCGGATCCAGCGCGCTTCTCTACGTGGGAGCGCCTGCTACGAGCGACGGCGCGCGTACTGCAGTTCATCGACCTATGCAGAGTGAACAGACAATTAGTGAACTATAAGAGACAGGCTAGGAATCGCGAAAAGGACCCACAGTGGAATAGTGTTAAGAATAGGAATAAGTGTAGCGATAAGTGTAGAATTAAGTTTAGTGATAAGGACAGTGTTAAGTGTTTACCGCTCAGTGCAGAACTATTGATAAGAGCGGAGGCGTTGTTATTGCGTGTAGTACAACACGACTCGTATAACAGCGAACTAAGTAATAGTGATAGACTATCGAAGGGCCGCCTCCGCCCCTTATCAGCGCAGATTATCAGTGGAGTGATAAGAATCAGGTCGCGAATAAGTGCGACGCCGGACATCAGCGACGAGCTGCGGTGCCCTGCAGTGCTGGACGGAGATCATCGCGTCACCCGCCTGTACATCGAGCACGTACACCGACAGCTGCACCACGCCGGAGTAGTGGCAACCATCAACGAGTGTCGAGCAAGGTACTGGATAACTCGATTACGTACAGTAGCCCGGATGGTTATACATAAGTGCTACAGCTGTCGCCGAAGAAGAGACGCGCCTCCAGAGCCGAGCACCGGGAACTTGCCGCCCTGCAGACTGGCTCACCATCAGAGGGCCTTCACGTACACCGGCATCGATTATTTTGGACCTCTGACTGTGACGGCGGGTCGGGGCACACAGAAGCGCTACGTAGCCCTCTTCGCCTGCCTGACTTCACGCGCCGTACACCTGGAAGTGCCGCAAACCTCAGCACCGAGTCAGCTGTGATGGCCCTACGACGATTCATCGCCCGCCGCGGCTGCCCAACTGAAATATGGTCGGACAACGGGACCAATCTCCGCGGCGCCGACAAGGAGCTACGGGAGGCGCTGGACAACGCCACCCGAGAAGAGGCCACGAGAAAGACGATCAGCTGGCGCTTCATTCCCCCCGGCGCCCCGTTCATGGGCGGCGCATGGGAAAGACTGGTGCGCAGCGTAAAGACGGCCCTATACGCGATCCTGACGGAGAGGCACCCGACAGAAGAGGTTCTCACCACACTGCTGGCAGAGGTCGAGTTTACAATAAACAACCGACCGCTCACTCACGTACCCGTCGACCCTGAGGACCCAGAGGCGCTGACACCGAACCACTTTCTGCTCTACGGCCCAGCGCGCAACCCGACACCAGGGACCTTCACTGACACTGACCTCATCGGCCGCACCCATTGGAGAGCGGCACAGAGACTCGCGGACATGTTCTGGGAACGATGGATAAGGGAGTACTTACCTGGACTTCAGTACCGGCGGGAGCCCCATGGACGCGGCGCCGCCCTGAAAGAGGAGGACATCGTCCTCATTGTTGACAAGGTACTCCCCAGGAACATGTGGCTTCTTGGGAGGATAATAAGGACCTTCCCTGGAGAAGATGGAATTGTACGTGCGGTGGACGTCCGCACCAAGGGAGGAGTTCTTCGGAGGCCAGCGAAGAAATTGATAGTGTTGCCGACGTCGTCCTTCCACGAAGACTTATGAACCGTAGTGAAGCCGACAGTTCACGGCGGGAGAAATGTACAGGACGACGTCTGCATGATTTGTATAAATAGATTATGTAATAGATTATGTTACTGTAGTACTGTAGTAGTTATGTAATTTAAGTTAGAAATAAGATAATGTCATAGAATCGTAGCGCATAAACACTAGTATACAATTAGAAGAGTGTAACCCTGAAAGGGATAGGAATAATTGAAGAGTTTAACCCTGAAAGGGATAGGAATAGTAAGAAGAGTGTAACCCCGGAAAGGGACAGGAATAATTGTATCGTAATTGGTTTATTTGATTAATAAACTCGATGCAAAGCCCACTAGTTGTGACACAACAAAATAATATTTAGACGCGCGAAACATCGCGCCATACACGTTCGAGCGACTGGGCATTGAAGAATATAGGAAGAAACTCTACGCGAAGAGGGTCACAACTGGTGGGTGGAGCACTGTTTCAAGATTATTCGGCTTTTATTTGAATTCTCCTTCACGACGCATACTAGCCAAAGCAGCAACATGACGCACGACATATTATTCGTCCTGTTCAGTAGAGTGAAAATTATTTAAGTTTTCGTAACTGATTTTAGCCGCAGAGAATAATCCGCAATCCCATTCGACACCTTGAATTTGGTGAGACCAAAAATTACGTAAGACTTTTTGCAAGTCCTGTGGTTTAGATACCGATTTATTATTTTTACTAAGTTAAAGGTAACAGACCGAATATAAGAGCACAACTATGGATGTAGTCTTATTTCGAATTAGTTCGATCCAACCGTAGCCTAAGGTTTTAAAAAAGACCATTATAAAAGACCTGAGGTCCTTCATAATTTATGTTATGGTACACTTTATTTGTTTGGAAATCATGCGGTGTCGATGCTATCAGGCGATATTCACTTATTAGCAAAGTTGTTGCAGACTATTCGGTTAACGTTGCCGCTTTAATTGTTTTTTTTTTTAAACGTAGCCCCACACTAGGATTAATTCCTGTGTCGTGGGTGCGTTTACAAACATGAAAATTCACAAACACAAATACCCAGACCGGAACAAATAATTGTGGATCACACAAAGATTTGTCCCGTGCGGGAATCGAACCCGCGACTATTAGACACAGTGGGCGGAGCGACTTAAGCTCTTAATCACTGCGCTAAATCGTCCTGGCCTGATTACACACTGTACATCTGTGTAAATCCATATCACCAGCGAAAGAGCTATCACCAGCGAAAGAGCTACCTCGGGCCCAGGGGTGTGGCACTTGCACCACCCACTTGTTTCAGTCAGGGCTGTGTTATGAAATCAGCGTGTTGGAGCACTCCTATGTTCATATTCCCAAATGGAAAACGCAGTAGGTACCGCAGTTTGTTCGTGGAATTTTTCAAAGCAAAACTTTGCCGGCGGAATTTTAAAACTAAAACGAAATTGGAAAAACTTGTGTACTCACATGTCTTTCTTCCGCTGAACTGATCCCTGGAACCAAACGGGACACATATTAGATTGAATTAGAGCATACCGTGGGGACATGAATAATGCGATTTTTTAGAACCATGTAGAGCATAGAAGGCTTCTCGTTTTTGCAAGCATAGGGATTGTTTTTGAATATATTACCTGACATTAATTTGGTAGTAGAAAAAGATTGTATACATAAAGGACTTGAAAATTCAATTCAGTATTGTAATTGGCACTGGTCGTTTTGCTCATTAGTCGTTCTGGTTTTATAGTCTTATTGATCATAGAGGTCAAATAAATTGACTATCTTCTGTGGACGTAAAGAAACACAGTATTTTATTATTTTCGACTTTGACTTTATTAACCATCTATCTGCCACGGAAAAACCATTCCGACTCGACGACGATGGCGCGATACTTTAGATAGTCTACTCACAGAACTACTTGAAAATAAGATTAAACCTTAGAGTACGTTTAACTGACCCTAATAACAAATAGAACAACAAGATCAGAAGCAACCATCTACCAATTTATAAGCAATGAAATTTATATGTGCGTTTATGCACAATTTGATGGTGATGTGTTGATGTCGGGGCGTAATTGAGATGGATCCAACGTGGAGCGTGTAAAGTGGCCGATGAATATTGCAGGAACGAACGTCGACTCACGGCAGAGTCCCACGCGCCTCCACCTGACACCTTAATGGCGTACAAGCGACCACATTACCTAACGCTTAGATAAACCTCTAATGCTAACTGTGGGTTGGATGCGAATGGCTGCTGAAACCGCGAATGTCTTTGACGGCTCGGATTACTGGTATGTACCTACATAATTTAATCTGATTGTGGTGTTTTCAATTTTGAATACGTTAACAGGAAAATGAGTTTATAGTAACTCGCAACGTAGTACTTATGTGATGGCTTTAGTCATTGAATAAGAGTAATAGAATATCCTTTTAGTGTTGACGGATTTTAAAATGGTACAGGATACTAATTCCTAATGTGGATGATAGCATTTTTATATCCGTTTTAAAGAGGAAATTTAAAAGGCTAAAAAAGAAAACTGAGGACAGTGAGGACCAATAGTGACGATAAGTCACGTCACATACTAACATCTAACTAACTAAGATAGTATCGGTGTAAAGATGAGAAAGGGTATGCTCTGTTGGTTCGGGCATAAAGAAAGAATGTCAGAAAAAAGAATGACAAAACAGATATAAAATGCTAAAGTGGAAGGATGTAGGTACAAGCGAAGACCTAGACTAACTTACCACGACCAAACAGACCGAGTCTTATCTGAAGGACAAGTCAAGAGTCTCCGTAACCGGCGAGCGTGTATGAGACGAACTATGAGAGTGGAGGAAGCCAGAGAGGTATGTAAGGAAAGAAACTGTTGGAACTCTGTACTCTCTGCCTACCCCGCAAGGGATCTGGCGTAATGATATAGATAAATACACATACTAACATTAAATGCGGAATAAGACACATTTCGACTGGGTTGACCAATACGTGTAAGTATATTAAGGCCAAATCGCAACATAAAGAAAAACACACGAGGACGTAATGAGAACAATATGACACACCGCACACTAACGATAGAAGGATAGTGCTAATTTTAACACTGGAGTAATGTACCAGTAATTACCGTATGGTCCGTAAATTGGCTGCTGTGTCGCCCACAGCCTCCCAACCCACTCTACTACGCCGACACTGATTGTCACAGACGGATGCCGACGCCGCTATCACATCTATCAATTGTAACTATGTACTTGTAATGTTATCGAACCGATAATGAAACTACATGAACATATAACGAGACGAGTAATAGGTAGCGTTCCATCAAAATTATTTTAAAAAGATTATGTTAGGGTTAATATTTAAACGTAAGAACATGTGGTTGCATTGTAGTTACTGGTTGTCTTTAGTATACGTTTAATGGGACGAATAATGTATATCTATATTATCACCCCCAATACCTTGCGGGGTAGGCAGGGAGTACAGAGTAATACTAATAAGTAGTTGTAAATAATTTGCTTTTTAACCTACTTCAAAAAGGAGGAGGTTCTATGTTCGGTTGTATGTATGGTTTTTTTTTATGTATGTTCAGCGATATTTCCGTCAATAGTAGACCAATTTTGATGATTTTTTTACATTGGGTTCAGTGTAGCTCCAAGGTGGTCCCATTTTAATTTCATTGGCATTGGACCTTGGACTTAGAAGATACACCAGGGAACTCCTTAACGACAAACAAAAGGCATGTCTAAATTGAGATATTATGGGTATTACGTCAATCCTATAGGTACCCGACTATAGAACTAAGCAGTATATTAGCCAACTTCAAAAAAGGAAGTTCATAATTCGTCCTTTTTTTATAACTCCTTTGCTTATGAACCGATTTTGATGATTCTTTTTGCATTGGGTTGAGTATAGTTTTGAGGTGGTCCTATTTTAATGTTATTGGTATTGGAACTTGGACTTTGAAGATACAAGAGGGAATTCCTTAACGGCGAACAGCACGAATGTATAGATTCCGTTATTATAGTCATTATATTAATCCTGTAGGTACCTTACTGTACAACTCAGCAAAATAATATAATATCGGTATATAAATATTACTAAATTATTCACTCGTCACTCAAAATTGTAATCTTTTTTAAGTGATCGACTGCACCAACCAGCACCGACTTCAAATATTTATATTTTGCTTTTTGAAGTCGGTTTACCTTTTTTTTTAAAAGATTTTGTCACGGCGAGTTGACGCGATTTCGTTTATTTCCGCATATTTTAGTTGCGTCGCCCCCGACCCCCGCTGACCGCCCCGTCTCGCCATGCGGGTCCGAGCCTCTCTCGGACTCAGATATGGAGGTCGAGCACGCGTCCGCGCGATGCGCCGCCCCCGCCCGGTCCCCGTCCCCGTCCCCGTCGTTCTCGTCGGAGGACGATTTCATACCCATCTCCAATGGGAAGCGGGCGCGTAAACCGCGCGACTCGCCGCCTCCCAAAATTCAGAAGTCCGGGAACGTCTCTGTTTCTCCCGGCCCCTCCGGCCCCCGGCCGTCTCCCAACGCGGCCGAGAGGGCCTCCCCCCTCGCGCGCCCCGCACGTCCGAATATCACTTCCCCACTGCTTGTCATTCAGGACAAGAGCGCCTGGGAGCGCATTTCTAAGGCGATTTATAATCGCCAAATCAATTACACGCACGCGCGTTCCACCGCGTAAGGCATAGCCGTCAAGGTAGCGTCCTCGGACGACCATCGACGGTTATCCGCGTTCGAATAAGATTGCTTATCATACGTACACCCTGGAGGAGGAAAGGGAGCTCAGGGTAGTCATCCGCGGTGTCCCTAGGGAGCTGGACACCGCCGTCATCAAAGAAGACCTCCTGTCCCAGGACCTTGCTGTGCGCCAGGTGCACAGGATGGTCAATGGGCGCTCTAAGGAGGCCTATGATATGGTGGTCCGGCCGTAGGGTTTTCAACCTGAAGGCCGTGTGCCACATCTCTGGCCTCACCGTGGAGGCCCCCCACAAACGTGGCACGCCCGGGCAGTGCCACAACTGCCAGCTATACGGGCACTCTGCCCGTAATTGTCACGCGCGCCCTCGATGCGTGAAATGCATCGGGGACCACGCGACATCCCAGTGCGCCCGTTCGAGGGAGACGGCCCCTTAGGCCGCTCCCCGCCGCTAAGGCCGTCTCTTGGCGCCAACGCGTGGGTGAAGCTGCTGCCCTACACCGCGGCCTCCCACCCGCCAGTAGGCCCTGCCCGCCCCCCAAAGTGCTCGCCGGCGTTCCCGCCGGCGGCGGCTTGTCCCCCTCCGTTCACAAACGTCAGCCAGGACTTCACCGTGATTATAAACGTTTCGGCAGCAATAAGCCCCGCGTTGATCCCCAGAGTCCAAGAACTCGCCCTCCAACTCCGCGCCGCCACCAACTTGGCGGACCAGGTTCTCCTGGCCGCGGAATACAGGGACGTCTATGACGTCCTGGCGTCCCTCAGAACCCAACCCCCCCACACCCAATAATGGATTTACGACCTCCCCGCCATAAGCCCCACAACCTATCCCTGGCGTTTTTTAACGCCGATGGCCTTCGCTCCCAGCGAGATCAGGTTGCTGATTTCCCTCCGAGATCACCAGCTTGATATCCTCCTAGTGCAGGAAACATTCCTCAAGCCCGCACAACGCGACCCTAGGATCGCAAACTACAACCTCGTGCGTAATGACAGGATCGGCTCCCGTGGAGGCGGTACTCTCATTTACTACAGGAGGTCCCTTCACTGCATCCCTCTCGATCCTCCTGCGCTCACCAACATCGAAGCCTCGGTCTGTCGCATCTCTCTCACTGGGCACCAGCCCATCGTGATTGCCTCCGTATACCTTTTCCCCACTAAGCTCGTCCTCAGGAGTGACTTTGAAGCACTCCTTAATCTGGGAAGCGCCGTCATTCTGGCGGGCGACTTCAACAGTAAGCACGTGGCCTGGAATGGTCTCACCACTTCCCCTAACGGTAGGAGCCTTGACGCCCTGGTCGACGTTCTCGACTTTGACGTCATCGCACCCATGCACCCTACCCACTATCCCGGCAATCCCAACCACCGACCCGACGTCCTGGACATGGCGCTTCTGAAGGGTGTTACCTTACGGCTGCATTCCTTGGAAGTAGTCCAGAAGCTCGACTCTGACCATCGACCTGTAGTCATGAGACTCGGTTCCCCCCCTTCCGCCCCTCAGCGACCCAAAAAGACGGTGGTGGATTGGCATGCGCTAAGCACGGCCTTGGCGGATGCCGACCCTCCCCCCCTCCCTCTCAGCTCGGACTCCATCCCGTCCCCTCAGGACACCGATTAGGCCGTAGATGCCTTCACCGACCACATCCGATCGGCTGTCAGTCGATCGTCCAAGCAAGTCGAGGCGGAAGATCTCAACCTCAACCGCTTTCGACTGCCGAACGATGTTAGGGATCTCATTCGTTCCAAGAATGCCTCAATCCCAGCGCACGACTGTTACCCCACCGAAGCCAATCGGGCCCGGATGCGCGCTTTACAACGAGAGGTAAAGCGTCGTGTCGCGGAGGTCCGGGATGAACGGCGGGGTGACTTCCTAGAGGGCATGGCGCCATCGCACCTGGCCTACTGGCAGCTGGCGCGTAGCCTCAAAACCGACTCCACGACTGGCATGCCCCCGCTATTCCGCCCTTCAGGCGCACCCCCAGCCTTCGACGACGACGAAAAGGCCGAGCTTCACGCCGACTCCCTCGAGAGTCAGTGCACCCCTAGCTCTCAGTCCGTCGACCAGTCCCACGTCGACGCGGTCGACAGGGAAGTCGAGCGCAGGGCGTACCTCCCCCCCGCCGATTCTTTACCTCCTGTCACCCAAACCGGGGTCGAAGATCTCATTAGGGGTCTCAAAACAAAAAAAGCCCCCGGCTCTGACGGCATTTCGAATCGCGTTCTGAAGTGCCTGCCCGCCCAACTCATCTGCCTCTTAGTGGCCATACTGAACGCCGCCATGACGAACTGCACCTTCTCCGCTAAGTGGAAGGACGCGGACGTCATAGGCATTCCCAAGCCCGGCAAACCTCGCAATCTCCCCGCGAGCTACCGCCCTATCAGTCTCCTCAACTCCCTGGCCAAGATCTACGAGCGCCTACTTCTGGCGCGGCTCAAAGACTTCGTAACGTCCAGGGGTATCCTTATCGACGAGCAGTTCGGCTTTCGAGCCAAACACTCTTGCGTCCACCAAGTGCACCGCATCACGGAGCACATCCTCTCCGGTTTCAATAGACCCAAACCCGTCTACACGGGCGCCCTCTTCCTAGATGTCGCGAAGGCATTCGACAAAGTCTGGCACAACGACTTGTTCTAGAAGCTCTACCAAATGGGTGTGCCGGACAGACTCGTGCTCATCATACGAGAGTTTTTGTCGAATTGCGCCTTCCGTTATCGCGTCGAAATTGACGCGCTCCACTTCCCACTCCATCAGTGCTGGAGTCCCACAGGGCTCTGTTCTCTCTCCGCTCCTGTTTAGCCTCTACACGAACGACATTCCTCGTTCGGGTGATGCTAAACTGGCCTTATTCGCGGATGATACCGCTCTCTATTTCTCTAGTAGGAGCAAGGCCTTTATCACTTCGAAACTTCAGGCCGCCGCCAATACCCTAGGGGATTGGTTCAGGAAGTGGCGAATCGAGGTGAACCCGGACAAGAGCGCTGCAGTGCTCTTCTCCAGAGGTGCAACTTCGCGCCGCTCCCTGCGCCACCCCAGAAGGAACCGAGGTCAAGTGACCATGTTCGACTGACCCATTCCCTGGGTCAATCAGGTCAAATATTTAGGGGTCACCCTGAACAGTACCATGTCCTTCTGCCCGCACATCAAGCGGGTCCACCGAGCATCCTTTGTGCTCGGTCGTCTCCATTCGTTAATATGCAAGCGGAGTAAAATGTCCCTTAGAAATAAGGTGACGCTTTACAAAACTTGCGTTCGTCCCATCATGACTTACGCGTGTGTTGTGTTTGGGCATTCGGCCCCCTCTCACATTGATAAACTTCAAGCGGTTCAAAACCTCCGTAAAGCCGTAGGAGCCCCATGGTTCGTACGGAACGTCGACCTCCACTCCGATCTAGGTCTCGAACCTATTCGCGCCTTTATTCAAAAGGCGTCAACACGTCACTTCGCGAACGCATCTTCCCATGCGAATCCGTTAATCGTAGCCGCCGCCGAATACGATCTCCCGCCGGCCCGACATGTTCTCACCGACCCCCCCGATGCTTTGTCATCCCTTCTTTTCGCTCAGAATACGGGCGACGACGACATAGTAGTAGTAGTAGATCCCCTCCCATAGCCGGCGGTTGACCGGTGCACTTAGTAGTGCACCCGTCCCCTTACAGCGACTGTCCCAACCGAGGGCGCCCTCGAGTATGTCGCCCCTTGCCCCTCTGGCTGGCTAGAGCGTAGTGGTTGCACGCTCGCCTTTAAGTCCGGTGAAGCTGTAAAGGCCTCGCGGCCATCAGCGTACATCACTCACACACACACACACACGCATATTTTACTGCCATATTAAAATTTCATTTTATATCTAAATATTTACTATTAAAGAAAGACGAATACTTAGTTTACGTAATTTACTCTTAGAACTTAAGACTCTCAAGAATATAGGCAGGACAAGAGTGCGATTAATAGTCCACGAGGTTAGGTTGTTTATCGTGATTTATGGCGATTATGAGCATCGCTTGTATTTCACCCAAGAAGGACTATTGTGTCAAGAAATTGAAATTCATTATATTAGGTATATTTATTATATTAGGTATATTTGTTCCATCAGCATTATCAACGTTTTGTCTTTATCGCGCCTGTTTTCACACACATAAAAAACACGCTAAATCACCCAGACCAAAAACACATAATAATCCTTTACGGGAATCGACTCCACGACACGTGATACTTTATATTATAATCATGTTTAATCGGGCTATCAAAGTAGCTATTAAATAAGCATACGAGAAGAGATGTGCGACATTTGTCTATAAATTATGAAATCGACGTGTCCGACGAACAAAGTCCTATAATCCAGTATTTATATTTGGCATAAATAACCTTATCGACGGGCACGAAAGTTGCAAATGTCTTTTTTTTGTTTAGCATATGTAACTTTATTCTATGGGACCGTCGAAATAAGTCGTATATTACGTCATCGATATGACACTCTTTATGGATTACATTTAATCGACTGGTTTTTTCTCCATACCGTAAATGACATCTGCCAGGCATACCACTCAAGATGAATATAATATATTACGATGTATACAAGGCCTTTATTAACACAGTTATTGACATGTCGAGATAGAATGGTCCTGTATTATCTGATCTCTGGTGTTGCGTATCTGTTTATTTTCCTAATCAATTCTCACCAATAGCGTGGATACAGTTTTCAGAAATAGTTAAAAACATGAATAGGTAACTTATCTATCTATCATGTTCAAATCATGATCGATGATTAAAGAAAAACATTTGAATTATCGCACTCAATTTACATAACATACTATACTGATAAGAGTCATATTAAATTTAATTTCTTTAGGTGTCGTTTGAGGCCACTGTTGACTCTCGGCGAATGCAGACGTGCATAAATATAATTACAATAATTTTAACAACTCATTATTAGTGAACTAGTTTAGTATTTTACCGCGATAAGCGTAACATTAGTGACTAATTGAAATGGATAATAGTGGTTTTTGATAGTTATAGATAGCAGCCCCTTTAATCGGAGCGGTCTGACACGCCGCACCCCTCCATCGACGCCCACGCCTCAAACCCAGAGGCAACAGGATGAAAGGATGGAAGTGGTCTCAACACCTGAAATACAGAATTGGATGTCTTCAATCGAGCAATGTTTAAACGAGATCTGCAACATTGCGTCCGCCGGGAAGTTAAATTCGGAGCAGAAACTTAAAATTACAAAACCTTTGCCGGAAAGTTGGAAACGGAGTCGGACAAATGGTTGCACAGTACCAGTCATTAAAACAAAAAGCGCTCTAAACACACAGTTCACTGCAGACCTTGAACAAACAACAAACCCTATCCGATCGTTTAACAGAGCTCAAAGAATCCCTTGAGTCCTGCTCAAAAGCAGCACCAGCAAGCACATCTTTTGCGGACATGGTGAAGAAAAACCAAAACAGCTTCATTCGTCCGAGCACCCTCAGTTCCGTGGCAATTTATCCGTGCGATAAATCGAAGACAAGTGAGGAAACAAAACAAATAGTCCAACAAGCAATATGCCCCGAACAAATGAAGCTAAAAGTTCGTGCTGTTCGCAAAATTAGAAACGGTGGGGTCATCATAAGCACCGAGACAAAGAGTGACTCCGAAAAGCTGAACCAGAATGTCCAGTTGGCTACGTCAGGTCTCACAGTTGATGAACCACATAAGCGTAAACCACGTATCATAGTTTTAGGAGTGCCCGCAACAATGGCCGAGAAAGATGTTTTTAAATGTATTTTCGAGCAAAATATAGCCGACAAACTCCCGGCTATAACTCGGGATACATTTATGAACACAACAAAATTAAACTACAAATCAGGCAAGAAAGCCTCTGATACTTGCAACTACATCTTAGAAGTATCGGCAGTTACTCGTAAAGCCCTCATAACCCAGGACAGAGTTTTCATAAACTGGACGTGCCCGGTAAGAGACTTCACATTACTGACCAGATGCTATCATTGCCAGCAATTCGGCCACTCAGCAAAATTCTGCAAAGCGACAACCCCAACGTGTGGACACTGCGGAGTGGAAGGCCACTCAATCCGAGACTGCACAAAGAAAACCGACTCACCCAAATGTGCAACATGCCAGCGCTTCAAAAAACCTAGCGATCACAGGACAGGCGACATCGACTGCCCGGCTAGAAAGGCTGCTGAAAATAGGTACATTAACTCTGTTGATTATAAAGGCGCCTAAGAGCGTCACAGTCATCCGTGTTTTTTTTAGAACTTTTAATTAATTAGTAATTTTAATTAGTTAGGATGGATATTAATTTAATCAGTGAAATAGATAACGCTTTCATCCCTGAGTCAAAGTCCTGTGATGTTGAGAACTGCAGACAATATCTCACCATCTACGAAAACTCGCTAACCATACTTACCCAAAATATTCGTAGTATTTACAAGAATATAGAGAACTTTAATCTATTTGTACATAGGCTTAATTTTTATTGTGATTTAATACACACATACATTAAATACAATTTATCTTATAGCAAAACGACCCACACTCAAAATGATGGTGTGATAATTTACGCTAAGGAATCGCTGAACGTCACCATTGACGAACCAATTGTACAGGGCTGTAACTGCTGGGTTGTTAAATTAGGTACAAACACAGCGGTTATTGCCATGTATAGGTCTCCCTCTTTTAGGAACTAAGACCCATTTTTAAACTCTTTAAATCATACACTGACAACACTAGCGTCTTTTAAAAATATTATACTAACAGGTGACATAAATATTAACATTGGATCTGAACATTACGATGCAGGAACTCAAGACTATCTAAATTTGTGCTCATACCATGGGCTCCTTCCCTCTCATACAAGGACTACACATCAGAGCGGTTCCTGCCTCGATCACATGATGATCAAATCCAGCCTTCAGTACTTCACGCTTATTACTAATTCCTTTATTACCGACCACTACGCTGTACTAAACGTAAATTTAATGCTGCCTAAGCTAAATCGCCGTCAGACTAATACCAAATTAAACATAAACAAACTCCAACATGACTTACGCAACATTGATTTTAACAACATTTACAATACTGCTGACCCTAACTTATCTCTATCGTACCTAATTGAGAATGCTCAACAAGCTATTATACGAAACACGACACTAATAACAGTAAATAATAAATATTATAATGGATTAATTCCTCCTGGGTTAATTCGGTGTATAAGACACAGAGATAAACTCCATCAGCGATCGAAGAGATACCCCGATAATTTAATTCTTGAAACGACCTATAAAAGGTATAGAAATTTCTGTAATAATCTGTTGAAAAAGCTAAAAATTGAACACGATAGAAATAAATTACAGAGAGTAGGTAAAAATAGCAAAGAAATTTGGAAACATATTAAGAATATCACCTTTACCTCTAGACAACGTGAATCAAGTTCGAATTTGTTATTTACAGATACTACACCCCTTGGTTCGGCTAATAATGTTAACGAATTTTTTGTAAATGTTGGTAAAAGCCTTGCAGAGAATATCCAAAAACAAACGCGCAATTATACAGCTACGTCTATCTACCAAACGAAAAAGAACTTTAGTACAAAAACGTTTGCAATGTTTGATATTGATGAACAAGAAATAAAGCGAATTATTTCATACCTAAAGGACGATTGCGCAACTGGTTGGGACGGCATAAATAACAAGATCTTTAAACGCTTCCAGCCCATATATTCCAACTTTGTCTTTCTGAAGGAATATTCCCTAAATGTCTAAAAAAGGCAGTAGTAATTTCTGTCTTCAAATCCGGGAGCAAAGACTTAGTTACTAATTATAGACCTATATCGTTGCTTCCCTCAATTTCCAAAATACTAGAAAAAATCATCAACAATAGATTAGTCAATTATCTTGAAACAAACGATTTTTTATCAAAAATGCAATTTGGTTTTAGAGCTAAACTATCCACGGCTGACGCAATGCATGTCTTTACTGAATTTGTGACACAAGAACTTGGCAAAGGATATCAGACCTTAGGAATATTCCTTGACCTAGCCAAAGCATTCGATACCGTTTCTATTCCTTTGCTCTTGGAAAAACTGGAGGCTCTAGGCATTAGGGGCACGCAGTTAAAACTGTTTGCAGACTACCTAGACGAACGGTACCAATGTGTTAAAATAGATAATTTTACAAGCGATTACCAAAGAAACACAGGCTTTGGGGTCCGTCAAGGTAGTATACTTGCCTCTACCTTGTTCCTGATCTACATTAATGACCTGTGTAATCTAAACATTGGACACGGCAAAATAATAACCTACGCCGATAACACCGCATTAATTTAGTAAATAATTGGCTTTATAACAACTTATTAACATTAAATGCTGACAAAACTAAATATGTTCACTTCGTTATGCGCAAGCCACACCCCACTGTAACTAACGAATAGATTTTTCACTTTTCTAGTACCTTTTCTGTAAAAATAGATTAAATAAAACACTAAATATATACAAATTAAACTATTTTAGCTGTAAACAAATGCTATATAACTATTTACAAAGAATGTCCTACGAACAGACGGAAAAATTACTAGCAATTTGTAGATAACATATTTTCTCATAGCATATCATAACTTTAATTTTATTATAAAAGTAGAATAAAACATATGTTATTAGTTAAGTCACTTTTTAATCAAATAAGCTATATTATTGTAATTAAAAATTTTTAGATTTACGATGCTCTAGCACTAATCATGCCTGAAACACAGGTCTCGACCTAGTTCAGGCAAACCGGTAAATATACCTACTCAAATATAAGTTCGAATAAGATTGTAACATGTACTGATCTTAAATGAATAAATTATTAGAATAGAATAGAAAACTCTTTATTGTACACCAAATTATAAATAAACAATAATGTAAGGTACAAAACAATATAGGGTACAATTGGCAGCCTTATTGCTTATAGCAATTTCTTCCAGGCAACCAAGTCGAAAGAAATATAACATAGTAGAGGGCAGTTGGTGGCGTACATTCATTAAGATTAAAAGTAACTAATAAAAGTAATATATGTATATATATATACATATATATACACACATACATACACATACATATATATACATATACATATATATATACACACATGCATATATATGATATATATATACTAAGAAATAAAAAATATAATAATTTTTATATACAGTATTTACTTAATCATGACAGCGTGTCACTAGTGACAGCAGAGAGGAAGTGGTTCTTAACCATCGTTTTAAAACTAGCCAATGTCTGTGCACGTTTAATTGTCAGAGGTAATGCATTCCACAAACGGACAGCTTGAACTGAAAAGGATTTATCATAGAAATTTGTGGAATGCATGGGTGTTTTTAGTCTGAGATTCTCCGATGACCTTAGGAACCTTGAATGTGTTACATGGAGAAAGTCAAATCGTCGTTTGAGATAGGAGGGAGATGCTGGATTAAACAGGACGTTGTATAAAAGCGATAACAAGTGAGCATTCCGGCGAAGGCGAATTGGCAGCCACTTGAGCTTAGCACGAAATTCTGAAACATGATCATATTTCCGCAAACCAAATATGAATCTTATGCAAAAATTTTGAAGTCGCTCAAGTTTATTAAGTTGGCTCTCGGTGAGATCGAGATAACTGGCGTCTGCATAATCAAGGATAGGAAGAAGGAGAGATTGTGCAAGTGTAATTTTAGTGGCAGTGGGAAGAAAGTTTCGTAGCCTTCGCAATGAACCTGCAGAAGCAAAGATCTTGCGACTAAGATTTTGTAGTTGTGGACCCCACGTGAGATTTGTGTCAATATAAATCCCCAAATTTTTACAGTGGTGCTTATTGGTATTGTGACACCGTCAAATTTAATTTGGGGAAGTTGGGACCAGTCGACACGTGTAGTAAACCTGGAGCTACCAATAACAATAGCTTGCGTTTTAACTGGGTTGACCATGAGGCCATAGCTTTTACTCCAGTCGCATATTTTATTTAAATCATTATTAATAGTATAAACAGCCCCCGACAGCCTGGCCAACGGAGCTTGTATGTAAATTTGGAGATCATCTGCATAGAGGTGGTATGAAGAACGCAATTGGTTGGAAATAGAATTAATAAAGACAGCGAAAAGCAAAGGAGATAAAACGCCACCCTGCGGAACACCGGCACTGATATTGCACCAAGAAGAGTAAGTATCTTCAATGCGAATGCCTTGCCGGCGACCAGACAGGTAATTACGAAACCAGTCAATCACCGTTGGAGATATGTTAATAGAGCATAGCACTCCAAGTAGAATATCAAAATCCACTGTATTAAAAGCATTGCTGAAGTCGAGCAATGCAAGTATAGTTAGATTACTATTTTCCATTCCAAGTCTGATGTCATCCGTAATATTTACCAGGGCAGTAGCGGTACTATGACCAGGACGAAAACCGGATTGAAAAGGATTAAGGAGACAATTCTTGTTCAGGAAATTACTGATCTGATCATGGATGAGGCGCTCAAGGACCTTGGATAGGAAAGGCAATATGGATATAGGACGATAATCGGAAAGGGAAGTAGGATTCGATTTTTTAGGTAACGGAGTTATTAGAGCTTCTTTCCATAACGATGGAAATTGTCCACTGGATGTGGAATGGTTTAAAATATGACAAATAATAGGTAGGATTTCGTCCAGGATAGGAAGGATCATATTACGTGTTATACAATCGCTGCCGACTGCGTTGGATGTGATGGATTCTATGCTCTTTTTAACACCACAAGCGGAAAATTGACTAAAAACAAACGGAGAATAATCGGGCACCGGAATGGATGAAAGATAATTTAATGTATTTAATTTTGCAGTCTTATCAAAGTTAGACGAAGAAGAGAAATGTTTATTAAGAAGATTGATATCTAAATCTTTAGAAATGTTTTCTTGTCGTGATTTGCCGATCCCCATTGATTTCAGAAATTTCCAGACTTTTTTGTAAATATTATTTATTTATTTATTTATTCTCTTCTTTTTTATACATTTTTTTATATGTTTTAGTAGTGTATGTCGCTAATATCAACATAGGTATACATTACGTATACAAACAATAAACTGTGTCTAAATTAATGCGATTCGCATCGTTAATTTATATTTTGAGCCAAAATCAGAAGCTGTACTAAAACGACGTGTGTAGGTACATAGGTATCTACATACATTAATTCAACCCTTAAATTATCGAGCCGGCGTCACCCACGTTCCGTCAGCGGGAGCACTTAGTGCCCGCTCGCCACCGGAATTAGCTCCCTGTTTATATCACCAATCAACCCTTGCGGGTTAGAGCAATCGATTAAATATGGTTTATTTGTGTAATGGATTGAATATAATATGAATGAACAGAGTTCAAATTATACATGCGGAACTTAATAATCTAATAAGTACCTACTATGTTTATATTCTGTTGACTCGAGCGGGAAGTAAGGGCAGTTCAGTAACTGACTTTATATGATTGACTGAACTTCAGTCACTCATATAAAGTACTCATTCGTCCTGGCATCCACTTCCATCAACGTCAAATGACGATGAAGGAAAAAACGCTTATAAAGAGACCGCTGAAAAGTTCCAGTATGGAAAAGGAATCAGAGAAGTGGGTTTTGTTTTTTATGAAAAAAGTATCATCTTAGAGAAAAGTATTCTGCTGTGGGGAGATATACTAAACATAAAGAGAAATTCAGATACCTTTTTGAAGTTCTACTCTTGCTGTTCAAATATAATAATAATAATATAATAATAATCATTTATTTCACTTCCACAAGGGTGACTTACAGTAATGCTTACATTATGATTTAAATTTTAATCCTTTGTGGGAGTCTGGTATCCGCACTAGGAAACCCTAGATCGTTGATGAAGATTAGGAACAAGGTAGGTCCTAGAATGCTCCCTTGTGGAATTCCAATAGTGACATCACATTCATCACTGAACCATTCATCTACAATTACACGTTGACCCCGGCCGTTTAGGTAACTTTTTAATAACTCAAGCTGATTGCCACTAATACCAAGGTTTTCCAGTTTTTTTATCAAGAGTGGTGCAGAGACCGTGTCAAAAGCCTTCGCCAAATCTAGGAATATTGTCAGTACTTTTTTACTGTCATCTAGTTTATTCACAATTGTATCAGTTAGTTGGTGTACTGCGTCACTAGTTGATCTGTTTTTACGAAACCCGTATTGGTTGTCTGATAACAATTCTTTTGACTCCAGATATGCAATTAGTTGTATGTTAATAACTTTTTCCAAAATTTTTGATAGAGTAGGCAAGATCGATATTGGGCGATAGTTACCGACACAATCCCTGTTGCCACTCTTGTGGATTGGATGAATAAGGGATTTTTTGAAGTCCACTGGAAATACTCCTGTGGATAGGCTAATATTACATAAAAATGTTATTGGATCTGACAGTAATTCTGAATACCTTTTTATTAAACTACTAGGAATATCGTTATATCCTAGTACGTAGTTGGTTTTTAAAGTGGATATAATGGTTTTTATCTCCGACACATCAACAGGTAAAAGTCCAAAGGAAAATTCACAAGGTTTTAGTGTCAGGAGCAGGTAGGTGATAGTGTCCAATCTTAAGTTGTAGCCAGCGAGTTTTAAGCCTATGTTTGCAAAAAACTGGTTTATATCGTTAACCGATTTTAGTGGGTTTTCCAAATTAATTAGATTTGTAGGTGGCGTATTTTGTTTGTTGGTATATGTAATAGTTTTAATTTTATCCCACATTTTTTTTGTATTTCCTGCACATTTAGCGAGTTCGGCTTTATCATACTCTTGCTTAACCTTTTTTAGTAAGTCATTACAAAAATTGCGGTAGCGAGTGTATATTAGTTTTAAACTGTTCATCATCATCATCATCATCTCAGCCTATACTTGTCCACTGCTGAACATAGGCCTCCCCAAAACTGTTATCATAAGGATATTTTTTAAGGTGCAAATTGTCCCGGTTGCGCATGCATCTCGATAATCCTGGTGTATTACAGGGCTTAATTATACGCTTGCGTCTTGGGATAGTAATGATTTGGGTACAACTATTTATCGTGGTAGTAAGTATCTCTAGAAATAAAGACACAGCGTCATTTGCACAATTCACGGCATAAATACTATTTAAATCAATTTTACTCATTTTATCATCCAAAGATGTGTAGTTTATACGTTTAAGAGTTTTCGTATGACGTCGTAGAACATTAATGTGTGACATACTTATGATAACACTGTAGTGATCCGTTAAAGTCGTGGGTGAAATTTAATTTTGAGTTTTGACCTCGCTATAACATGGTCCAGACACGTGTATGAGTGAGTCGGTATGTAGTGAGCTGGTAACATGCCATGAGACGCTAAGAGATTGAGGTAAATTTCGGCTCGCGTATCTGTAGTGGATGCTGAAATGTCTATATTTATATCATCTGTAAGAAGAACGTTTTTATAATTTGAAAGAGTGATTAAAAGATTATTAAGGAATTCCAGAAATTTTGAAGCATTTCTTTCACCTGGAGGGCGATAAATACCAAGTATCACAGTTTGATAATTAATTTTAATTATTAGACAATTTGCGTCTTCCAACTAGGGTTCGTATACATTATAAGGCTGGGTAGCCTTATAATATACAATGATACCTTTATTTTGTGACCTGTTATTGGTTGTGTGTGCAGTATGGTACCCACTTATGGATGGTATAAGCTTGTTTTTGTAATCCAGCATTCAGTTAAGATTATCACATCCCAATCTATTTTTGATCGCGTAATCATGGCATGCAATCCAGTAATATTCCGATTTACACTCCTTACGATACGAAATATACCAAATACGAAGTGAGTATGAACGGCAATGTAATCCCTCGAAATTGTTATGGGACTACTTTACGCTCTTAGATGGAAGAGGCCGCAATGGCATAATATAAATACAGTATAAGTAAAAACAAGACAGGTCTGAAACTACAAGGAGTACTTATAAAATCGGATTATAAATTCTTGAAAACATAAAATAAAACTATGATTATCCGAATAAGCATAATAACCCAACGCGCAACGTAAATACAGGTTGATAGTATAGTGTACATGCTTCCTCAATAATTTAAATCGACACATAAGCATATAATGTATTCCAGGATACAATATGCATGGTTTAATCAAAATAGCAAATCCGTTGCAGATTACGTAGGTACATAAGCCTTAGTTACGGCTGAGTATTGCATACATCAAAGGCATTATCTGCGCCGGGTGATTCGTCTCAAGTTTGTGAGCCAATCCTATTACTATTCATGGTACATACGCGCGTACATACGTCGCCAGACGGCGCGTTAGCGCTGTGTATCGCCACGGAGGCTATGCCTACACTAGCCACGCATGAACGCTTCTTGCACATCGCTTCCGAAACGCAATCACGTCGTAAATGACAAATTAGGGGTTTGGTTTGTATTTATATTGTTGTTAAATATTCATAGACGCGAAGTTATTACACTGTGTCCTTCGTTCTCGATATAAACCATAAGCAGCAGCTCTCTTGACCCTCTCAGCAGCCGCGCATCTTTTAGAGACTTGAAACGTCAACGCTTCCTCTATGCTATCTGTGGACATAACCTTTGCGACCATTCTTTTGACAGCGCGGCAGCCGATGCCTTGTAATGAAGTTTTGGTCGGCATTTAATTTGATAATCGTGAAATATCAGTGAGATTGCATAATAAAAAGGCTTTAATATACTCAAGTGAGCTTGTGAAATAAATTTAAAACATCGTATAAGCAAATTCAGAAAAATTTTACGTCGAGGCAAAAAGTACATTCTAAAAAGATCAACTGATAATTATTTATTTTTAGCGTTTTCAGCTTAACTCGGTTATTAATACAGTATCGGGTATTTGTAGACGTGAGTTTCGTCATATTAAGACTTGTGAAAGCTTCATCACCCGAAAAGTCAACTTATGAAGTGTATGTCCCTATTCGTGTAAAAACAGTTTTAGACGCAATATACCTGCAAACAATTACTAACCGTCTATAAATTGGCGATTCATTCATCAATAATGATGATTGTTAAGGATCGATGGTAATTCAAGGACACGGGTGATGTACGGGATGCATGGACGTGATCCGCAAGACTTGATGGTAATTCAAGGACACGAGTGGTGTACGAGATGCATCGGCGTGATCCGCAAGACTTGGGGCCCATACAAGATATGTGCTGAAGGTCATATTACTCATAGGTTTCACCGATGAGGTGATCGTGAGCAGTTCACACTTCTACAATGGTAAGAATCAAAAATGTTACCTAACATACATACCTTAAACAGTAACTACAAAGACTATAAACTATAAGCAATTTGTGATATTATATCTCCAAAAGGAGACTTCCTAAAAGAGTAATTAAAGTGATATTGTTTATGAATAACAATACATTATTAATAACATAAGCCACTCCCTTGCAGAAACATAGTGTTTTTTATTGATTTCATTATTAGACATACTTGTATAATAATCCTGAAATAGCCCAAAGTAGAGCTTATTACACAAAGAATTGTGCAAAATTACAAGCACTTGTATTAAAAAGGCAAATCCAGCAATACTTATCCCTGAACAGGGTTTATAAACAGATGAGCCAAAGTAATCTCTACTTAGGGCAATGCCTGTTGTAACTGACAAGCAAAAGGACTGTGGAAATATTCCAAATATAAAAACTTATCCTACCGATGCTGAGGCAGGCAGGTTGTGGGATAATTTGTGTTACAAACATAGATACTTAAAATATAAGATAAAATACCTGGTTTATCCAGTTAACATAAAACTAATAATTATCTATAATATTATCAGCAGACTGAACACAACATTTTAAAGTTCTTACTTTTATTTAAAATAGTACCATATTACATTTGATGCTACTTACGCACTAGAACTTATATTGGTCCTCCGGTGCACTTAGTTTCACTACAGTTCTCTCTTTGTTACACACTTTTACGGCACTTTCGTCTCACTGCACAATATGGATCTATATGCAAAGTTGTCGAGTTGCATGGAGGATCTATCTGCCACGTTTACGTCACGCATGGACCAGTACGAGGAAGACTTGCAGAACTTCAGCAATGAAACAGCACACAAGACCATTGCCAGTCTTTCACGGGAGTTCACTGAATTTAAGTGTCCTATTTGGAAGACAGTCAGTGCACTTAAATCACAAATGGAGCTCCTGATAATGGGTTTGGATAGACATGAAATGGCGTCACGGAAGGAAGTCTTGCTTCTTCATGGCCTTCCCGAACAAAACGATGAACAACCAACATCCGTGGCTGTTGCTGTGCTGACAGGAAAATTGAAGCTGACAGATGTCTGATTGGTCGGTAATTTGTTTGAGTGACGTTCAAGCGCTCGTACAGAAACCATTTAGAAACGATTACAAATTATAGATACGAGTTCTTTAAGCTATTTTGTCGTGAACTGGTGAGTGCATCGAGGACAGTTATCGATAGTTTAATTTTATTTTCGTTTTTATTATTTTATATATATATATATATATATATATATATATATATATATATATATATATATATATATATATATATATATATATATATATATATATATATATATATATATATATATATATACATATAGATAAGTATTGTACATTATTGCGTATATGTGCGATAATATTGATGATAGCTTTTTGTCTTGTTCTTCTTCTTGTACATCTGATGAGAATTATGCGAGCGCGTTCAGTGATGATTCTGTCCATTTACGTGATCAACTTATTTCTACTTTTTCTGGCTATAACAAGTCTTTTAATATAGTTCACATTAATGCTCAAAGCGTTCCTGCACATTATTCTGATCTATTATCTTCCTTCGATTCTGATCTCATTCACGCTATCCTCATCTCTGAAACATTTCTCAAGCCTGTTCTTCCTTCCATTCAATACTCTTTGCCCGGCTATAAATTAGTGCGTAATGACAGAACAGGTAAGGGGTGCGGAGGCGTAGCTATTTATCTCCGTGGAGATATAAATTACAAGGTCATCGATCAGTCTCCGAGTAATTATTCTAACTTTGCTGAACACTTATTTATTGAAATCGCCTCTAATCCTACAAAACTTCTTTTAGGTGTCTACTATAGTCCCTCTAGTCATATTGATTATTTTTCTTCATTCGAATCTAAATTAGAATCTTTTCTTATATATATGACGACGTTATTATCCTTGGAGATTTCAATACTTGTTTGCTCAAGGATAATGAGCGCAGCCGTAAACTCCGATCTCTTGTCTCTTCTGTCAATATGCATATCCTTCAGCTTAACGCTACTCATCATGCTCCCCATTGCACTCCTTCTCTTTTAGATTTAATTCTAGTCTCCGACCCCCAAAAAGTAGCCGTGCATGGGCAACTCGCTGCCGCTTTCTCGTATCATGATCTCATATTTCTGTCTTATAAAATTCGCGCTCCTAAACGCAAATCCAAATTTCACTTACTTCCCAGTTTTAAGAACATTACCTTGGAACGTTTGAGGGAAGACGTGAGTTGTATTGACTGGTCGCCAATATATAGCTGCAGTGACATAGACAATAAAGTGTCTGCTTTTAACAAGATTGTCTTAGATGTGTATGATAAACACGCTCCTCTGAAGAGGGTAAAAGTAAAGCATCTACCTGCACCCTGGTTATCGGATACCATCAAAAGAGAAATGTCAAAAAGGGACAAAGTCAAGAGACGTTATAAAAAACATCCTACTAATGAGATCTGGTCTCTATACAAAAAATTGCGGAATCGTTGTAATCGTCTGTGCAGGGATGCTAAAAGACGCCACATTCATAACTCAATCCAAAACTTCAGTACGAAACAAGTATGGCAATTTCTCAAGTCTCTGGGTATTGGAAAAACGTCTAGTAATGACTCACCCAATAACGTAGACCTTAACACTATAAATTTGCACTTCTCCAAGTCACCAGTTACCTTGGATGACGACATAAAATCCTTTACTCTCAATAATTTATCTAATCTTCCGTTGCCTAGATGTACTTCATTCTCATTTCAGCAGGTTACAGAGGGGGAAATTAAGAAATTAGTCTTATCTGTCTCCACGAAAGCGGTGGGTCATGATGGTCTTCAAATCCAAATGCTTCGTCCCATCTTAGATGATCTTATTCCTGTCATACACCACATCGTTAACTATTCTCTGCAATCTTGCACTTTTCCTTCAGCCTGGAAGAAGGCCCATGTTATACCGCTACCCAAAGTACCTAATCCCTCTTCTGTTTCCCAATTCCGTCCTATATCCATACTCCCAATTTTGTCCAAGGTCCTTGAGAGTGTTGTTCAAAATCAACTGTCTTACTATCTCTCCATTAATAATCTGCTTAGTCCCTTCCAATCAGGATTTCGCCCTGGCCATAGCACTGTAACAGCACTGGTTAAGATAACTGATGACATACGTATGGCCATGGAAAATAAGCTTCTCACTGTACTGGTTCTACTGGACTTCAACAGCGCCTTTAATTCAGTTGATTTTGACATCCTCTTAGGAATTCTCTCCTCCCTAAATGTCTCTCCTTCTGTAACTGCTTGGTTCAACTCGTATCTTCGCGGTCGCTCGCAGTCGGTTCGTTCTGATGAAGTCTCCTCTGAGTGGTGTAATCTGGCTGCGGGGGTTCCGCAAGGTGGCGTACTCTCTCCTTTGCTTTTTTCAATTTTCATTAACGCAATCACTAAAGTTATATCTTCACACTATCATCTTTATGCAGACGACTTCCAAATTTATCAGCATTTCAAATTCGATGATTTTACCGCTGCCATCGCTGCCATCAATAATGATCTCCTAAATATTAATAACTGGGCAAAAAGCTTTGGCCTTTTGATAAACCCGGCAAAATCACAAGCGCTAATTATTGGTGGCAGATATTTTAACAACCTTTTAGATCGCCAGTCTCTTCCGCAAGTTGTATATGATGCTATACCGATCCCTTTTTCAAATAGCGCAAGAAACTTGGGCATCTACATAGACAGCAATCTATCGTGGAATGTACACGTTTCGGAAGTAAGCAGGAAAGTTTATTGCTCATTTCAATCTCTCAAACGGCTCCAAAAGTTCCTGCCATTTCAAACCAAGGTAACTCTTGCTCAATCTCTTCTATTGCCACTTCTTGACTATGCCGATGTCAGCTTTCTCGATGCAAGTGAGGAACTTCTGAATAAACTCGAACGGCTGCAGAATTTGTGTATCCGCTTCATTTTTGGCCTTCGGAAATTCGACCATGTGTCAGAATTTCGTAGGCGGTTGAAGTGGTTGCCTATTCGGCAGCGTCGGGATACTCATATTCTCTCTTTGCTTTTCTCTGTTCTTAATAATCCAAATTCCCCAGTATACCTTCGTGAACGCTTTGAGTATCTTGTCCCCAGGGGAAAACCCTGTCGCTCCACCTCTTCTCTTTTACTTAGTACACCCCGACATACCTCAAGTCGATATGATAGCTCATTTACTGTGCGTGCTGTGCGTTTATGGAACTCTTTCCCTCACTCTTTACGTGATAGCCCTACTCTACAGATTTTCAGGAGAAGAATTAAACAACATTTCCTATCTACGTTAGATGTTTGTATGTATGTCTGTATATGTCTATGTAGTGTATTATTTTATGGTATTGTATAGTATGTAGTATATTTATGGATATATATCTGTAGTTTATACCTCTAATATCTTCTGTGTTGTACACTTATTACTATCCTCCTTTTGATGATTTGTTTCTCTTTCAATCAAAGGTTTGCTGGTAGAGAACTCGACTTTGAGTTAAGCTCGCCTTTGTACACACGGCGACACATCAACCTAGACTGTTTGGACTTTGAACCATTTAAAGTTGAACGCTGCGAATTGTGCGAGAGGGTGCGATATGTTGTTGTCATTTCGTTCCGCGGCGCTCTGTCCATATCTACCTATAGGTTGCTACAGATATATTGTGCAGGCATATTTGAAACAAGTTGAGCTCGTCGCGTAAATAAGTATTTTCGAATTGCGCGGCCCGCCCTTTCTAATCCCTTATTGTATATTTTATTCGTCTGTAACTACAAAGTTGCATTTTTACATATTTAATTTTTATTATGACTGTATTTTATCGATCTTAGTAACAATAATTGAGAAACTGACTCAATAAGAGTGTAAACGTAATACTTAAGGTTTTAGATTATATCTACTTAACTATAAAATTGAACCAAAAAATAATATTATACTGATTTATGTGTAAAAACAAATATAGGCACACTAAGAATTATTATTACCTTCCGTATTGTGTGTGCGTTTGCAATTTAAGTTTTATATAGTCTATAGAGTTAGCTACCTAGACCCGAGACAAAAATTACGAATCACACAAAGATTTTTTTTTGCGAAGATTAAACGCGGGCAACTACTATATAAAAACTCTGATTGATTGAGTCAAATATTTAATCATAAAACGATAAACGTTACCTGGCCACAATCTGGTTGTCCACTGCAAAATTTCATATATTAGGTAGATAGGTATTGTTTAAGATAAAATAGTTTTTATGTTAGAGGTCTATAAAGAAAGAACCTGCTGGAATTGTCTACTCTCTGCCTACCCCGCTAGGGCACTGGCTGGATAATATAGATAGAGAAATAGAGTTATAATATTAAAAATATGCCCAAAGAGCATTTTTAATCTCATAATTTAGTCCAGCAAACTGATATGTGCCAAACTTTTAATAGTAAGCTCTATTATAATTTGTCTATAGATTCGCTTAATTATTAGCAATCTACACTTGCAATCATACAAAATCGAGTGATGACATCTTGTTGAACGTGGTCGTATATCTGTTTGGGATTCACACACCTAGAGCTATTTGGGGTAGCTCAACCACATTGAATAGTTTATAGTATAAAATGGGAAACCATTGTTTGCCTACTTTCTTTATTTTGTAAATACTAATAATTTTATGAATAAAAACAACGTAAGTGTAAATAAAAAAATGTTTTAATTCAATATTATGATATAATTATCACTTCAAACCAATAAACAACAATCATATTAACAGTAATAAAAACTGTCATAAGTAAAAACAAAAAATATAAACCCAGTGTTAGCGATGGACGATTTAGCGCAGTTGTTAAGAGCTTAAACCGCTCTGCCCACTGCGTCTAATAGTCGCGGGTTCGAGTCCCGCACGGGACAAATATTTGTGTGATCCACAATTATTTGTTCCGGTCTGGGTATTTGTGTATGTGAATTTTCATGTTTGTAAACGCACCCACGACACAGAAATAAATCCTAGTGTGGGGCTAGGTTTTTTTTTAAAAAAAAATACAAACAAATAATAGCCATTTCAATTGGTAGAACATAGTTTAACATGATTTAAATTAAATCTAATTATAAAACAATATCTTTTAAAATTAAAATAATCAATGTTATATTACAAATAAATGTGTAAAACAAAAAAGTAAAAAAAATGTATAACAAAAAAATAAACTCGTAAAAACAAAACAAACAATATAATGATGTTAAAATAATTTACAGTGTCTACAATATGTAACCAAATAAGTTAATCATACATAGCCATGCGCAAGATGTTAAATGGCATTCATGTTAAAAACGGTTTATTCCAAAAATACGCGGACGGATGGAAACTGGCATGTCAGTCAGGGAGATCCAATGCTAGATCTTTAATATCTGGTGGCCCGCCATTAGCATCTAGCACTGCATCCAACCTGGCTTTCATGCCAGTTACCATGTTCCAGCACATATCATGAGGATCCCCCCTCATCATTTCCCACGTCTCGATGGCCGTTTGCCTCAAGTTTTCTATGTTGCGCACTACTGACACATCCTAATTAAGAACCATCTGTCCCCAGAGGTTCTCAATTGGGTTTAGATCAGGGCTCTTCGCAGGCCATGGTATAACTTGAATGTCCGGCTGTGCTTGGAGCCATGCCTGAACAACTCCAGCACTATGTATGGAACTGTTGTCCTGGCAAAGATATATGGTGCCTGTCGGATGGTGCAATCGCACAGTCGGCACCATCACGTCTCTTAAAATGTTGACATATTGCTCTGCATTTAGGCGACCAGATATCTCTACCAGTTCACCAGGACCAACAGAACTCATCCAGCCCCAAAACCCTAAACTCAGCCGACCACTTGACCTGTTAGGTAACGTATTTTTGACTAAATATCTTTCATTATCTTTGCGTTTCAGTATTTTACGCCCATCTTTATTCGATTTAAATGTTTTTTCATCAACAAATATAACTACATTGTTTTGCCAGTCAAAGTTATAATACTCGAGGCAAAAACTAACTCTGGCTTGTGCGTGGGCTCTTGAAAAAACAATTTTTTTTGCTGGGATTCTGGTTTTTAATCCAGCAGCAAGCAACCTGCGGCGTATTGTTTGGGTTGATACCTGAAACAATGGTAAATTACTTAATCACTATAATTATATTTTTGAAAGAATGCACGCCCATACTTTGGTATTGTTCCTGTGTCGTGGAAGCGTTTACTATAACACACAACAACAAGTGCTACCCATACTCATGTGATTTTTTTTGAGTCGAATGGCCTACGCCCAAGCACTAGACCAAGCAGGCGGTCATCTAAGCTCGGCCAAACTAAGCTACCTATTTAATGCTAGTCAATTAACTCATACGATATAATTACAATGTTATTAGACATTAGCTGCCTAGGGCATTATTCAATCTAATATCTGGGTAGAAATGCATATAATTATTATGACGTATCAATGATTTTGTTCGAACTAAAAGACGGACTAGAGCTATATTAAGAATAGAATGTAAAATAGTCATAACAGATAAAAATATTTGGCTTAAAATCGTTAATATGAAACAATGCTTATTTTATTTTACACGCTAACAAACATTATGATTTTAATTAAACGCAAATATTCATTTTCAGATCTTTTGACATTCTACTTAAATGCCTTTTTAACTTTTAATAAGTAAAGACTATGTTTGGTTGCGTTAAAATTATAACAACTTACAAGTCTTCAAGCACATATAATCAATTTAGCTGTTAATTATTGAAAGGCTGTTATGGGCGTTGGCTCAATATTTTTAGTTACAGATTACTTTTTCAGTATTATTTGTAGTCAACTTACGCTATATTGTGTGGCAGTGACCTGCGTATTTAAAAATGGCTGATTACTATGCGCCGATACTATGGCGGCATCTTGCTCTGCGGTGGTGGCGCGCTCGTAAAGCTGCCGGTGATGAGCCGATAGGTCACCCCCAGTCTCCCCATTTCGGCGCAGCCAGAAGTTGATTGTTGTCCTCTAAAACAATTAAATTTAAATACATATCACTAGCCGTAAAATTATAGTAACAGGGAATGGCAATTGCTGAGCTACTATGTTCTTACTTCTCAAAAATATTTAATTTTTAATCTTTTACAATCTCTTTAGGGAACAATTTTTGACATGAATCTCATAAAAAACAATAATAAAAGCCCACCGTTCAAATATAAAAAAAAAGTTATTACCATGTATTTTATTTAAACTTTAAAATAAATTGACACACTTGCATCAACGAAATAAAACCCCTACGTTTACATTTGCATGACAATTTGAACTTTATTTAAATAGGACAAACTCGGTCGTTTTAAGTTACGGACTATACTTCTGTATTTTCGATTAATTGATTTATTTACTACAGTAAATTTGTATTTAATTGTTGCGGATCATTCTATCAATCAATTAATCAAAATATACCAATAAAAAAAAATCAATTAATTTATTTTCAATAAATTTAAATATAAATGTTTATCACTCACCGTTATCCCCATCCGCCTTTCAATTTCTTTTATAGTGTAACCACTCTCTCGCAACGTCACTATTAACTGCCTCTGTTGTGGAGATAATTGTGGAGCCATTATAATTTACGCACACGCACTAAATAAAAAAAATATTTAAACGGAAATGTGTGACGCAACAATCCCTTAAGCGCGATATTATGGCACTGATTGAAAATGACAACAGACGAGACGTTGCGTGCGAGCAACCCACACGCACACACCCGCACGGGCACGGGGTGCAAAGTTTTACAATACAGTGTGTTTGTGTGGGTAAGCTCGGGAGTCCTTGTCCCACGATTCTCTGGATTGTACGTAGCGTAGCTATGGGTATGTTGGGTGTCTAACTTGATGTGTCGCCGTGTGTACATTTACCTATTCTTTAATTTTAATTTTATAATTTGTTACTATTTGTACAATAAAGAATTAAGAATTAAGAATCAGCTCAGACCCCTTGCAGGGTTGCCAGAGAAGATGAGTCCTAACAATACAGTCATAAAACATTTATTGACATAAGAACCTTTTTGGTCAGCAGTATATATTTTGTATTAAAGGAGTTTTAATATAGTAGAGTACCAATATGGAATTATTAACTGTTAACTATTCATAACCAGTAGTTAATATTTCAAAAAAAAACAGCAGTGTTGTAACCAACAGTCCTCATTTTGGGTGTGAAAATATTAACCCACAGTGTACTTATCAGTCCACCAAAAACAAATCACGATGGACATTGGAAGTCTCCTACCAGAGAATGTGAGGTAAGAAAAGCATGCTGGACATTTTACACAAAGACTTGTTTTTTAAGTTACTGAAAAATTTACTAAAACATTCAGGAATACAACATGGGTTTTACAAATAAACCATAATATTGGAGGCTAAAGGTATTCACTGAGTTTGGTATTTAACTATTTATCTATGACACTGTTTAAATGTGTGTCTGTCTGCCTTCAACAGCAAACATAATTTTATGGTTTTGTACAAGTACTTGCAATCCAGACAAGTGAAGGTTAAAACTCTGGTCCTACATATGTTTAACATTATGTATAGAAACATTATTATTAGAAACATTTTTTTTTTCAATTTTTTTTTTAATAATTGGTATACAGTTTATAGCCATTCTTATTAGAATTTAATTAAAGATAGACAACTGTGCTATAAACCTTATCCCACAAAGAAACTAAATGCTAATAATAGACCTTAGAGTCATATTAAATATACTAATAAAAAATTTATTAGGAACTATTTAGCTTTCTATTGGGTAATGAGTTCAATGGTTTTGGTTTTTGATTATGTCTTGCATCATTTATAGCACAGGCCTACAACGATTTTGGTGCCGGGGATTTTAGACCTGATTTTAAGTATGTCTTACATGGTGATATCAAAAATGTTACCGGTTTTTTTCTATTAGCTCGAGTTCCTGAGATATAAAAAATACAGTTTTCAGAAAAAATAATATTTTATTGGTATTAAACATCAAGAAATTGCCTTTTAAGTGATTTTCTAGAATGAGACTGACGTGGGCAATCTCGCATGATTCCCCAGCAATAGTCGGCCATCATATGGGTGTCCCACCTTCCTTGGTATCTATTCTCCATAGTTTTTATGTCTTGGTTAAAACGTTCTCCTTGTTCTTCGATCAAATCTCCTAAATTGTGTTGAAATTGATTTAGATGACTATTGAGATAGTGTAATTTTATACTCATCTTACAGCCTAAATTTTTTAAAGGACCCAGCATTTTTTCTACTAATTCTACATAGTTATCAACCTTATGATTTCCGAGGAAATTTTGTGCAACTGCTACAAAAGATTTCCACTCAAGCCTTTCCAGATCATTCATAGAAGTCTCAAAATTAGTGGTGTCTTCCATTAACTGACATATATGAGGTCCATCAAAGATACCTGCTTTTAGTTTTTCAGTACTTAAACCAGGAAATTTCTGTAAAATAAACTGAAAATATTGACTATTTCTGTCGAGAGCCTTAACAAACGGTTTCATCAGCCCTAATTTTATATGCAACGGCGGAAGAATGATTTTTTCTCTTGAAACTACATCATTTATAACATTTCTTTCTCCGACAACAAGAGCATCTCTCATAGGCCAATTTTTTTGAGTCCAATGGTGTGATTTGGCTCGACTGTTCCAGAGACAAATAAATCATGGGTATTTAGTATAACCACTCTGTTGACCCAATAAAAAATTAACCATCTTCAAGTCGACGCAGATCACCCAGTTATGTTCGAAATATTTTATTTTCTGTAAAAGAATTGAAATTACCTCATATTTTTCTTTCACAGATGTTGAGTGAGCAATTGGAACGGGAGCATATTTATTTCCATTATGTAGAAGAACTGCTTTGAGATTTCTACTGTCAATAAAGAGACGCCATTCATTGGGCTGATAGATCATCAAACCCATGAATATCAGCAAACCACTCACATTACAGCCATACACAAAATTTTTATCAGATAAAAAAACTGTAATAAGCGTCGTTCTCTCGTGCGATATATAGGCACTCGAACATCTGAGGAAAGGCATTTTTTTTTATTTTAATCTGGACGCTAGTAGCTCAGCATGTTCCTTAGAAAGATCTATGTCTCTGATTAGGTCATTAAGCTCATTCTGCGAAAATGGCTTAGGATTTGATGTGTTTCCGCAGTATTCAAAGTCATCATCTACTTGAGAAGAAATAGGGGTTTCAGCTTTTTGCTCCTGAGATTACTGCAGTACCTGGTGAAAAGCTGGTATTGGAACATTTTTTGAATGCGGAGTAGGTCTTTGTGCTGAAGAAATATTAGGGTATTTCCACTTTACCTCCGCAGTACCTATGCGCTCCTAGTACTTCAATACACTCACGCATACTGATATCTGCGGTAACGCGCCACTACCCTGCTTGTTCGCAAAAGCCCCGCCTACGCATCGCAGTAGCGGGGTCGCTATTACTACCTTCGCAGTGCCTATGCGCTTCTGATACTCACGCATACTGACGTCTGCCGAAACGTGCTCCCGTGCCTCTGTCCTGCTTGCTCACAAAAGCTCCGCCTGCGCGTCGAGGCGGTGCGGTCGCAACTATTACCTCCGCAGTGCCTGTGCGCTCCTGGTACTTTAATACTCAACTACGTCACATGCTTCTTGACTATACTGGCTTGCTTTGTTCCTCAACGCAACTTGAACTGCTATAATCTTATAATCTCCTGGTAATTAGAGAGCGAAAAATTCAAATCACTATGCCACTAAACCGGACACCCCCCGCTACGCCATCCCCGAAAGCCGAAGTGCCGCCAGTAGTAAACAGGAAACAACTGACTGTAACTTTGACACCATCATCTAGTGATCTCCTTCGGCTACACTGCGAATCAGCGCCTGATCTTCGTTCACTTACATCAACTCTCACAGAAAGAAAGAAGCGTAAATTTGATGAAGATGAATGCGATTTTTCTACTGTGGTTAAGGACATGTTTGCCACATTCTCAAAAGAACAGGAAATCCGGTTTCAAGAATTAAATAACACGATTAAAGAACTTAGTGTTCAAAATGTTGAATTAAGCAGGAGCGTTGAGCTAATGTCAAAAAAATACGATGAGTTCCTAGTAAAAATAACGCTGCTCGAGTCTGAAAGGCTGGAAGATAAAAAAACCATACAACTGCTAGAAGAGAAGCTGGAATCCCAGGAGCGAAAGTCGCGTGGAACTGGAATAGAAATAAGAAATTTGCCAAAAATGAGTGGAGAAACGAAAAGCAACCTATGCAACGACATCATTAAACTCGGCCAAACACTGGACCTTCAAATTGATTGTGCCACAATTAGGGATATTTATAGAACTCCCGCAAAAGATGGCTCAAATCCTGTTATTGTCGAGTTTACCAGCGTTTTAACCAAAGAAAGTGTCTTGCGAGGGGTGAAAAGCTTCAATAAGTCCAAAATAAAAGGAGATAAACTAAACACAACTCACATTAAACCCGATCACCCATTTAAACCAATCTTTATTTCCGAAACGTTAACCCGAAAGGACTCTGAGGCGCTCGTAGCGCTGTGCGACCGCGGTGTTCTTACCGATCACCAAGGTTAAGCAGCGTTCGACTCGGTTGGCCTGAGATGGGTGACCGTTTGTGGCATTTCATATTCGAGCGTCTCCGTGCTTCGGAAGGCACGTTAAGCCGTTGGTCCCGGTTACCACTTAATGTGGTAGTCGTTAAGCCGAGTTGGAAGCCTTAAAGGTGGCTTGATAAGTTCCAACAGCAGGTGGCCACAAACCTGCCTCCATCAATCCGCACTGGGTCCGCGTGGTGGAGTATGACCCAATCTCTCTCACCTCGATTTGTGAGAGAAGGCCTTTGCCCAGCAGTGGGCAGTATAGGCTGATATTATTATAACCCGAAAGACGCAAAAGCTGTACTACCAAGCTAGGATGTTTAAAAAGAATTATGGATATACTTTTTGCTGGACCTCAAATGGTATGGTATATCTCAAGAAAAACGTAGATACTTCCCAGATTCGCATAACCAACGAACTGGATCTAGATAAATTAAGAGTCTTAGAATGACTAACATTGGCTAAACTTAGTTATATTCTAGTAAATAGGACTCTACGTTATGTTATATTTTATATTATAATATTGTTTTACACATACACACTCTACAAAATTCATACTTTCGCAGTTTTATATTGCGCACAACCCTATATACTCAGGACCACTGTAAAATATATCTTTAAAAAAAACCCTATGGTGAAATACTCTGTTATTATTAAGTCAACAATTATAAAATTCTTTACAAAATATTTTCCTTATTATTTTACATCGAATTATTTTTTGCGATTCTCACAACCACTTTCTTGTTATTGTTATTGTGCGGCTTGCAAACTCTTTTACTATTACAATCTAACTCGTAACTCATGTAGTGCGGTACCAATCATGGTAATGAAAAAATATTATGATAAAATGTCCTTTATTATTCACATTCGATAATCTAAACGAACTTTCGGAAGACATTGATAAGGTGACAGTCTCAGAGTCCCAAATTGCTGATATTGAAGATTGTCACAAACTCATAACACCATCGTTGGATAACCTCCTATTACTGACGCAAAATATACGTAGCATAAACTGCAATATGCCAGGATTGGAAATATTACTTACTAGACTAAAATTGAACTGCGATATAATTATAGTTACCGAATGCTGGCTATCGTGCACACCAGTGATTCCTAATTTAAATGGCTACCATTTTGAGGCAACTAAAAGAAATCCAAGACAAAACGATGGAGTAGTGATTTATTATAGAGAATACCTTCGGCTAAAAGTAATAGAACCAAAATTCGAAGAATGTAACTGTGTAGTAGCTACTTTAGATAATCGCACGGCAATAATTGCTATGTATCGCTCACCATCTTTCCAAAACCTTGACCCATTTTTAGAATCATTAAATGACGTTCTAACAAAATACTCCAATTTTGAAAACATTGTAGTTATGGGTGATATAAATATTGCAATTAATGAAAATAAATTGGATACAAACGGGGAGCGGTACCTTACCCTCGCGGCTACTCATGGCCTTCTTCCAGCCCATACATTAATAACACGGAGTAAAAGTGATACTTGCATTGATCATGCCCTACTAAAAACTAAAAGCTCTGCTATGACTATTGTTCCTAATACATCCTTGACTGACCATTACCCTGTCCTGCTAAATTTAAACTTCAAGAAAAATATTCAATACTCTCTAACCACCATAAAAAAAATTGACTCAGAAAGGCTAAAACATGAAATATTAAACATTAATCTTAATCCTATCTATGACTCACCTAATCCTAATTTTTCCCTAAATTATCTTACCGAAAATCTTCAGAAAGCCATAAAAAACAATACCAAAATAATAACCTTATCAAGACGAAAGAAGATAATAAAACCGTGGATTACGCAAGGCCTACTACGTTGCATTAAAAATAGAGATAAGTTACATCGAAAATCTAAACTCTCCCCAGACAATCTTATACTAAAAACAATCTACACACGCTATAGAAATTACTGTAACAACTTATTGAAAAAAGTTAAAAGAGCCTACGAAAAAGGACTGATGCAAGCAGCGCAGGGGGATAACAAGAGATTATGGAAAGTAATAAGGGAAATCACAAACACTTCCAAAAATACGAACCACCCGAATGAGCTCCTGTCCTTGTCAACTTCTCCTCAATCGTCACTAAATACAATAAACGATTACTTTGTAAATGTAGGTAAGTCGCTAGCTGATGAGATTAAACAAAAAAGAGCGGCCAAACCTAGTACCACCACGAACTTAATTATAAATAACAGCCCTCCCACTCAATTAAATTCGTTCGTTTTAGAAAGCACCAATGAGGAAGAGGTGGAACGTTTCATTGTTAGTTTAAAAACGGATTGTGCTATTGGGCATGATAAAATAAGCAACTCCTTCTTAAAAACATTTAAAAACTTTTTAGTTCCTCCGCTTACCTTCATATTTAACTCTTGTCTGCAAAAAGGAATTTTTCCTGATAGTCTTAAAAAATCTGAAGTGTGCCCTATTCATAAGAGCGGTGACAGAAGTTGTATTATAAACTACAGGCCAATTTCAATCCTTCCATCGCTATCGAAACTTCTGGAAAAAATCATAAATACGAGACTTGTGGGGTATCTGGAAACGAAACACCTGCTCTCAGAAAACCAACACGGTTTTCGTGCAGGTAGATCAACAGAACAAGCCGTTAATTCTATTATCGACTTCATTAGCAATTGCCTTGACAAAAAAAAAAAGAAATGCATTACAATTTTCCTTGATCTGGCAAAAGCTTTTGATACGATTTCTGTACCAATCTTACTCGAAAAGCTGGAAATACTTGGTATCAGAGGTACCCAACTGAAGCTGTTCGAAAGTTACCTTGTCGGGCGGCTTCAGTGTGTTCGGATTGGCAATCTTAATAGTGGAGACCTACCAATTACACACGGAGTTCCACAAGGCAGCATCCTAGGGCCTTCCCTATTTCTTATATATATAAATGATCTTGCGAGCCTCAAGCTTCCCCATGGCAAAATAATTTCTTTTGCAGATGACACTGCTCTCACGTTTTCTGCCGATACATGGGAAGAGGCTTTCGATGCTGCCCAATCAGGCTTTGATATTGTGACGACATGGCTTGAGGGCAACGCATTAACTCTAAATGTGAACAAAACCAAATATATTTGCTTCAGCATACGCTCAAACACAGATATCAATCTCGATTTATTTAATATTATACCACACGAATGTATTTGTAAAGAAAACTGTTCATGTTCTAAACTAGAACGTCTTCAAACAATAAAATATCTAGGTGTTACCATAGATAACAATCTGAATTTTAAAGGCCATACTAAGATACTTTGTGGTAGGATCAGAAAATTAGTATACGTCTTTAAGACCCTCCGACACGTCGCTGAACCCCATGTACTGAAGCGAATATACTATGCTCTCTGCCAGTCACTTATCACTTACTGCATTATATCTTGGGGAGGTTCTCCTAAAACCACTATTAAACCAGTGGAGGTTGCCCAGCGTGCTGTTCTGAAAGTGTGCACCTTTAAACCGATACAGTTCCCCACCTCACTGCTTTACGACTTCTGTGAAGTCCTAAGCGTAAGACAGCTTTATCTTCAAAATGTAATAATTACGCAACATAAGAAATTAATCTACGACCCTGGGATTTTAAACAGACGCAGAAAACACTTGGTTTGCCCCCAATCAACCCCTTTTAAAACAAAATTCAGCTCCAGATTTCTCCCTTTTATGGGCCCTTACATATACAACAAGATAAACAAATCTCTTAACATTTACCCATTGAGTAAGAAATCCTGCAAAATTAAAGTAAGTGAATACCTTCAGAAACTGACGTACGAGGACAGAGGAATTGCTACGGATAAAAATATAAACCATAGTTATATTTTTTTTTATGTAATCAATTGTTTAAATTTGATTATTATACATATATACCAAATTAATTAAAATGTAACAGTAACACATGCGCTCTAACTTCACACACCCTCTCACACTCACTCATGCACACTTCATAACACACAAAGAGAGGACAGACTACACACCCAACATCTGTATTACTAGTATTGTTTTCTTTTCAATTTCTTTTTATTTTTTTTTATTATTATTTTTTTTCTATTTTCTTCCATGTTGTCTAAATTTTAACTAGTACAATTTTGCGAGATCACTAAAAACATATCTACATTATTTTCTTGTAATTCAAGGGGATTGGCGTTGAGGGCTGGAATACAGGCTATGCTTAGTTCAGCCTCAAATGCTAACACTTTTGTGTACATTTGCCTAAGATTAGGATATATATTTGTGTAAAAAATGTACTGGAACTTTTGAGAAATAAATAAACATTATTATTATTATTACTTGCGGCGATTGTTTTTGTTGATGCCCACTATATTACTCATACAAAAGTAACAGTCGTCATAATGATTTTTTTGTTTTCGCCATATCATAGGCACTCCAAACTTCAAAGACTTACGTGTCCCTTTCTCCCATTGTCGCAAATGTTCAATGCATAGTTTACATACACTATGAGACGCCCACACTTTATCTTTGTTGTCGAATTTCAATACCGAAGTAAGCAAAACAGACGATTCACAGTGTCTGTTATCGATTTACGCTGATCTTTTAGTATGTATTCACCACAAACATAACAAAATGTATCAGGATTGTTAATACAATCTAGATATATAATAATTCTAGACGTACTAGTCATAATGATATAGTAACATAAACTTTATCGATGTTATTGTAATAATGACTATTTACGAAATAGACCGGGAAAAAAATTAAAAGAGGGTAGAAGGTAAACTAGAGCTGATGAGTAAAAAAGACAATATATTGTACATTACCCTACTTTATCGACCATAGTCACAAACAGAACTACACCAAAAAAAAAAATTGTAGGCCTGTGTAGTCTAATTAATATATTAGAAATTTGAGGCACACACAGAGGAAAGATTGTACACCATTTCATGAATTGGAGAATTAGGTGTTTTTAACTGACTTCAAAAAGGACGAGGTTCTATGTTCGGTTGTATGTATGCTTTTTTTTTTATGTATGTTCAGCGATATTTCCGTCAATTGTGGACCGATTTTGATAATTTTTTTTGCATTGGATTAAGTATAGCTCCGCGGTGGTCCCATTTTAATTTCATTGGTATTGGACCTTGGACTTAGAAGATACACCAGGGAACTCCTTAACGACAAACAATAGGCATGTGTAAATTGAGATATTATGGGTATTACGTCTATCCTATAGGTACCCTACTATAGAATTAAGCAGTATATTAGCCAACTTCAAAAAAGGAGGTTCATAATTCATCCTTTTTTTATAACTCCTTTGCTTATGAACCGATTTTGATGATTCTTTTTGCATTTGGTTCAGTATAGTTTTGATGTGGTCGTATTTTATTGTTATTGGTATTGGACCTTGGACTTTCAAGATACAAGAGGGAACACCTTAACGGCGAACAGCACGAATGTATAGATTCCGTTATTATAGTCATTATATTAATCCTGTAGGTACCTTACTTTGCAACTTAGCAAAATAATGTAATATCGGTATATCATCATCATCATCATCTCAGCCCATACTTGTCCACTGTTGAACATAGGCCTCCCCAATTGCTTTCCAGCGTAACCGGTCCGATGCCACCTGCATCCAACGACTTCCTGCGATTTTCACAAGATCGTCGGTCCATCTGGCAGGCGGTCGTCCCACGCTGCGCTTGCCAATACGTGGTCGCCACTCTAGAATCTTTCTGCCCCAACGCCTGTCCGATCTACGCGCTATGTGGCCCGCCCATTGCCACTTCAGCTTGCTAATCTTAAGGGCTATGTCGGTAACCTTGGTTCTTCTACGAATCTCCTCATTCCTGATTCGATCGCGTAGAGAAACACCGAGCATAGCTCTCTCCATAGCTCGCTGAGCAACTCTGAGCTTTTTTATGAGACCTATTGTAAGAGACCACGTCTCTGATCCATATATCATCACTGGTAACACACATTGACTGAAAACTTTAGTCTTAAGGCACTGAGGTATTTTGGATGAGAAGATATTGCGCAGTTTCCCGAACGCTGCCCAGCCGAGTTGGATTCGTCGATTGACCTCTCTCTCAAAGTTGGACCTACCTAACCGGACTACCTGTCCCAGGTAAATGTATTCGTCGACAACTTCAAGAGTAGAGTTCCCAACGGTGAGTGCGGTGGGTACGACATGGACGTTAGACATTATTTTCGTTTTGTCCATGTTCATTTTAAGACCCACTTGTTGAGATACTCTGTTGAGGTCACCGAGCATTCGTCCTAGATCTTCCAGCGACTCCGCCACGACCACAATGTCGTCGGCAAATCGAAGGTGAGTGATGTATTCGCCATTGATGTTGATGCCAAGTCCTTGCCATTCCAAGAGCTTGAAGGCGTCCTCTAAGGTGGCCGTAAACAGTTTCGGAGAAATGACGTCTCCCTGTCTTACTCCTCTTTTTATGGGGATTGCCTTCGTGCACTGCCCCTGTACTCGGACTGACATGGTGGCGTTATTATACAAGCACTTCAACACTTCGATGTACCGATAGTCAATGCGGCATCGCTGGAGAGATCTAAGAACCGCCCAAGTCTCGATCGAATCGAAGGCTTTCTCATAGTCCACAAACGCCAAGCATAGTGGCCGATTATACTCCTCGGTCTTCTGTATAATCTGCCGCAGCGTATGTATGTGGTCTATGGTACTAAAGCCTTTCCGGAAACCGGCTTGTTCGGGAGGCTGGAAGTCATCAAACCTGCGTTCGAGACGATTCGTAATGACTCTCGAAAACAACTTATAAACATGGCTCAGCAGTGTGATGGGCCTATAATTCTTCAGTAAAGTGTTATCACCCTTCTTAAAAAACATTACCACCACACCCCTGTTCCATGCTTCCGGCGTTTTCTCTTCGAGCAAGACGGAATTAAACAGCCTCTGAAGGACTTTAAGTACTGGCGTTCCGCCCGCTTTCAGAAGCTCTACGGTAATTCCGTCTTCGCCTGGTGCTTTGTTATTTTTGAGTTGTTTGAGAGCCATCCTAATCTCGTACAGGCTGATGTCCGGGATATCTTCAGTGTAGTGTCGGGTTAGCTTGGCTCTTGGGTCTTTTACCAAGTCAACAACAGGTTCGGCTACTGAGGTATACAACTGCCCATAGAACCTCTCTATCTCCCTGAGCACCTCCGACCTATTCGACGTTACGTTTCCGTCCTCCATCTTCAGCTTCGTCAACTGGCTTTGCCCAATAGACGCGTCTCTTGCGAACACTTTAGAGCCCTTGTTCTGTGCTATGGTCTCCTCAATACGCCTTGTATTGAAGGACCGTAAGTCTTGTCGCAAGGACTTCAATATCTGTCCATTGAGCTGCCTATAGGACTTAGCATCATCGGAGGTTTGGAGCGTCATGGAACGTCGCTCAGCCATGAGGTTTCGGGTGTAGTTGGATAGTTTTTGAGGTCCATTTTTACGGTGGGGCTTAAAATACTTGGACCCGACCGTATGGACAGTCTCTACCAGCCTGTTGTTGATTTCGTCCACTGATGCGCTGCTGTCTAACAATTCGAAGCGGTTTGCCAATTCGAGTTGAAAGTTCTCGGGGTTTTGGATATGTGCATTACAAGGTCGAAGCGTAGACTTCATCAGACGCGATCTTTCCATTTTGACATTAATATTTAATGTGCCTCTGACCATTCGGTGATCACTGCCGGTTTTTACCCTGTGGATCACGGAGACATCATTAAATATTTGTCGCTTGGTGCTCATTATGAAGTCTATTTCGTTTTTGGTGGAACCATCAGGGCTCATCCAGGTCCATTTCCTATGAGGCGGCTTCTGGAAGAAAGAGTTCATCATAAAGAGTCCCTCCTTCTCCAGGAATTCGGCCAGCCTCTGACCCCTGGGGTTGCGCTGCCCATATCCAAATTGCCCCACTCTCAACTCATCATCGCCCCGTTTGCCCAGCCGCGCATTGAAGTCACCCATAACCACTGTAAAGTGTGTTTTGGAAGTATGTATGGCTCTACTAATGTCCTCATACATAACTTCGACATCATCATCTGAGTATGTCGAGGTCGGTGCGTAGACCTGTATGACCTTCAGCGAATATCTTTTGGATATTCTGAGTATCAGGTACGCTACCCTGCTCGACACACTAGTGATGGACACAACGTTGTCTATGAGTGACTTGTGGACGATAAATCCGACACCACCTTGGGACTGCTGTTCGCCCTCCCGGTAGTAAAACAAGTTGCCGGATTTTAAGGTTATCGTATCCTCGCCCTCTCTTCGGACCTCCGATAAACCAACAATATTCCACCGCAACTTGTTTATCTCTTCTTCCAGCTCAACAAGCTTCTCATCTGTCCTCAAAGTGCGTGCGTTGTATGTCACCAGGGCCAATTTTCGTTTTTGGTGGTAGCCGAATCTCTGCCGGAGATTCTTAGCACCCCTTGTCCTGTCGTTACCATGGCTGCTACCGTGGCCAGGACGATCAGGACCGCCGGGGACTAGGGGCCTAGTTTTTTCCTTTTCTTCCATAATAGTGATTGGGGGGATTTGCCATACTCGCCACGCTTGGCAGGCGGGTTGGCGAGCGCAGTTTTTGATCGCAGAAGTGTTAAGAGAATGCTGCTGCCCATTCCCTAGTTTTCCCTTAGTCGCCTTGTACGACACCCGATGGGATGAGATGGGTTGGTCCTATTCTAAGCCGGGAACCATGCGGGTATATCATCATCATCATCATCATCTCAGCCCATACTTGTCCACTGTTGAACATAGGCCTCCCCAATCGCTTTCCAGCGTAACCGGTCCGATGCCACCTGCATCCAACGACTTCCTGCGATTTTCACAAGATCGTCGGTCCATCTGGCAGGCGGTCGTCCCACGCTGCGCTTGCCAATACGTGGTCTCCACTCTAGAATCTTTCTGCCCCAACGCCCGTCCGATCTACGCGCTATGTGGCCCGCCCATTGCCACTTCAGCTTGCTAATCTTAACGGCTATGTCGGTGACCTTGGTTCTTCTACGAATCTCCTCATTCCTGATTCGATCGCGTAGAGAAACGCCGAGCATAGCTCTCTCCATAGCTCGCTGAGCAACTCTGAGCTTTTTTATGAGACCTATTGTAAGAGACCACGTCTCTGATCCATATATCATCACTGGTAACACACATTGACTGAAAACTTTAGTCTTAAGGCACTGAGGTATTTTGGATGAGAAGATATTGCGCAGTTTCCCGAACGCTGCCCAGCCGAGTTGGATTCGTCGATTGACCTCTCTCTCAAAGTTGGACCTACCTAACCGGACTACCTGTCCCAGGTAAATGTATTCGTCGACAACTTCAAGAGAAGAGTTCCCAACGGTGAGTGCGGTGGGTACGACATGGACGTTAGACATTATTTTGGTTTTGTCCATGTTCATTTTAAGACCCACTTGTTGAGATACTCTGTTGAGGTCACCGAGCATTCGTCCTAGATCTTCCAGCGACTCCGCGACGACCACAATGTCGTCGGCAAATCGAAGGTGAGTGATGTATTCGCCATTGATGTTGATGCCAAGTCCTTGCCATTCCAAGAGTTTGAAGGCGTCCTCTAAGGTGGCCGTAAACAGTTTCGGAGAAATGACGTCTCCCTGTCTTACTCCTCTTTTTATGGGGATTGCCTTCGTGCACTGCCCCTGTACTCGGACTGACATGGTGGCGTTATTATACAAGCACTTCAACACTTCGATGTACCGATAGTCAATGCGGCATCGCTGGAGAGATCTAAGAACCGCCCAAGTCTCGATCGAATCGAAGGCTTTCTCATAGTCCACAAACGCCAAGCATAGTGGCCGATTATACTCCTCGGTCTTCTGTATAATCTGCCGCAGCGTATGTATGTGGTCTATGGTACTAAAGCCTTTCCGGAAACCGGCTTGTTCGGGAGGCTGGAAGTCATCAAACCTGCGTTCGAGACGATTCGTAATGACTCTCGAAAACAACTTATAAACATGGCTCAGCAGTGTGATGGGCCTATAATTCTTCAGTAAAGTGTTATCACCTTTCTTGAAAAACAGTACCACCACACCCCTGTTCCATGCTTCCGGCGTTTTGTCTTCGAGCAAGACGGAATTAAACAGCCTCTGAAGGACTTTAAGTACCGGCGTTCCGCCCGCTTTCAGAAGCTCTACGGTAATTCCGTCTTCGCCCGGCGCTTTGTTATTTTTGAGTTGTTTGAGAGCCATCCTAATCTCGTACAGGCTGATGTCCGGGATATCTTCAGTGTAGTGTCGGGTTAGCTTGGCTCTTGGGTCTTTTACCAAGTCAACAACAGGTTCAGCTACTGAGGTATACAACTGCCCATAGAACCTCTCTATCTCCCTGAGCACCTCCGACCTATTCGACGTTACGTTTCCGTCCTCCGTCTTCAGCTTCGTCAACTGGCTTTGCCCAATAGACGCGTCTCTTGCGAACACTTTAGAGCCCTTGTTCTGTGCTATGGTCTCCTCAATACGCCTTGTATTGAATGACCGTAAATCGTGTCGCAAGGACTTCAATATCTGTCCATTGAGCTGCCTATAGGACTTAGCATCATCGGAGGTTTGGAGCGTCATGGAACGTCGCTCAGCCATGAGGTTTCGGGTGTAGTTGGATAGTTTTTGAGGTCTATTTTTACGGTGGGGCTTAAAATACTTGGACCCGACCGTATGGACAGTCTCTACCAGCCTGTTGTTGATTTCGTCCACTGATGCGCTGCTGTCTAGCAATTCGAAGCGGTTTGCCAATTCGAGTTGAAAGTTCTCGGGGTTTTGGATATGTGCATTACAAGGTCGGAGCGTAGACTTCATCAGACGCGATCTTTCCATTTTGACATCAATATTTAATGTGCCTCTGACCATTCGGTGATCACTGCCGGTTTTTACCCTGTGGATCACGGAGACATCATTAAATATTTGTCGCTTGGTGCTCATTATGAAGTCTATTTCGTTTTTGGTGGAACCATCAGGGCTCATCCAGGTCCATTTCCTATGAGGCGGCTTCTGGAAGAAAGAGTTCATCATAAAGAGTCCCTCCTTCTCCAGGAATTCGGCCAGCCTCTGACCCCTGGGGTTGCGCTGCCCATATCCAAATTGCCCCACTCTCAACTCATCATCGCCCCGTTTGCCCAGCCGCGCATTGAAGTCACCCATAACCACTGTAAAGTGTGTTTTGGAAGTATGTATGGCTCTACTAATGTCCTCATACATAACTTCGACGTTATCATCTGAGTATGCCGAGGTCGGTGCGTAGACCTGTATGACCTTCAGCGAATATCTTTTGGATATTCTGAGTATCAGGTACGCTACCCTGCTCGACACACTAGTGATGGACACAACGTTGTCTATGAGTGACTTGTGGACGATAAATCCGACACCACCTTGGGACTGCTGTTCGCCCTCCCGGTAGTAAAACAAGTTGCCGGATTTTAAGGTTATCGTGTCCTCGCCCTCTCTTCGGACCTCCGATAAACCAACAATACTCCACCGCAACTTGTTTAACTCTTCTTCCAGCTCAACTAGCTTCTCATCTGTCCTCAAAGTGCGTGCGTTGTATGTCACCAGGGCCAATTTTCGTTTTTGGTGGTAGCCGAATCTCTGCCGGAGATTCTTAGCACCCCTTGTCCTGTTGTTACCATGGCTGCTACCGTGGCCAGGACGAACAGGACCGCCGGGGACTAGGGGCCTGGTTTTCTTATTTTCTTCCATAATATTGATTGGGGGATTTGCCATACTCGCCACGCTTGGCAGGCGGGTTGGCGAGCGCAGTTTTAGATCGCAGAAGTGTTAAGAGAACGCTGCTGCCCATTCCCTAGTTTTCCCCTTAGTCGCCTTGTACGACACCCGATGGGATGAGATGGGTTGGTCCTATTCTAAGCCGGGAACCACGCGGCACCGGGTATATAAATATTACTAAATAATTCACTCGTCACTTAAAATTGTAAAATAAAAATCTTTAAAAAAAAAGGTAAACCGACTTCAAAAACAAAAAAAATAAATATTTGAAGTCGGTGCCAAGTAACCGACTGCACCAACGAGCACCGACTTCAAATATTTATTTTTTTGGTTTTTGAAGTCGGTTTACCTTTTTTTTTAAAAAGATTTTTACAGTACTTTTGTTTGATAATATGATAATCATTAAATAATATTTGTTAATTAAATAAGATTATTCAAGAAACTAATAACTATAAAAAATAGTTATGTGAATAGTTTTTCAATGTGTACAGTTATTTTGAGCAGCAGTGATGTTTCTGGTATAGTTATGATATCATAGATATAACACAAGCACAACCTGCTACCATTCAGGAAACAGTTGGTTTTAGAGCACTATACATGCTGTAATTTATTTGAAGGTGCTTAAGTGTAAAAATATTGGATTGGAGATGTCATACAGGAATTTCCAAATTTTCATGTTGTTATGTTTAAATTATTACATCCACATGTTACATGTATCTTATAAATATGTATCTATATATAAAAAGAAAAAAAAGTCATGCAAATGACTTAATAATAATAATCCCTATTTGGAAATTTAGCGATATTATGTTGACATGCTACAGTTGGTGAAATATTGAGTAACAATATTTGAAAGTATAGATTATCTTAAACAAGAACTCTGTCGGCGCACACTCAGGACATGGAACTTCTTAAAGGGCCTCACGCCATCGCATCTGGCTTACTAGAAGCTGGCGCGTACCCTTAACTCCGACTCCATGTCTGACATGCCCCCGCTGACCCGCCCCTCAGCCGCAACCCCAGCCTTCGATGACGACGAAAAGGCCGAGCTTCTCGCCGACACCCTCGAGAGCCAGTGCACTCCCAGCTCTCTTCCCGTTGACTCGGCTCATGTTGATTCGATTGACAGGGAAGTCGAGCGCAGGGCGTCCCTTCCCCCCACCGATTCCTTACCCCCTATTACCCAGACCGAGGTTGTTCGGGCATTGTGATTCACCAATTATGTGGGTGGACCGCAAAAACTGCGACTCGGAATATGAGGGTAGTTGGAAAACTACAACATTGAATTCGGGTGCAAGGGTGTTGATCGATTACCGGAAATATTTAAATTACTACATTATTCGTCGGTTTATTTGTGCAAAACAACTTGTGAGATTTCGGACAATAAGGTGGTATGCTAAAGACATCAATATAAAGGATTGAAACCACCAGGCAGCCGTGCACGGCGGAGCTACCTTCGGGAGACGAGTCAAGGTGAGTGGTTCACCTTGTATTTGGGGATTGCGGTGCCTGGACTCCCAAATCTAACCGATAGAAAACTCAGGACCAGCAACTGAGCTATCGAAGGAGTTTTCACATGAACATAATTTTGGTCCTTCGAGCCGGATTGGGTTTTCGTAAATTAGTTGGTTAGATAGGGGTTTCATTTATTTATAACGGTTACAAACGGGGTACCTACTTTTGGCATAGAAATAATTATTTAAATTGTAATAGGCATTGTGTTTAGAGGTTCTATTGTTTTCCAAAGATGGCAAAATCTTTTGAAAGCAAATTTAAAATTAAATACGACTGGTTTGTAGATTCGTCAAAATTAGTAAATAGTGAAACTTGTAGTTCGGGTGTTTTATCAGCTCGGTTCAAAAAACTGCATGACTATTTCAATGTTTTAACGGAGTCATACGAGGGAATACTGACCAATACTTCTTCAGAAGATGAAGAAATAATCGGTAGATATGAGGTAAAATACAAAGAGGCCACGGAGTTATACAACCAGTTGGATGCGGTCTCGGCGGCCTATCCGAACCTTGACGGCACCCACATGCCCACGGAGGGCGCGTCAACGCCGCGGCTACCGCGGATTGTGCCTAGTACGTTTGACGGGGACGTTTTTTCATGGTGTAGCTTCATTAGTCTGTTTACATCATTGGTTTTAACACGGAAAGATATCACTAAAACGGAAAAATTTCATTATCTTATTTCGCACGTGGAAAAGGAGCCTAAAGCACTTATTAAACATCTGCCGATGGTGGACGGGTCGTTAGACACGGCATTGGATATCCTAAAAGGCCGGTATGAAAATAAAAGATTGTTGGCGGATTCACTGATTGCGCGGATTTTACATTTGCCGGTGTTGAGTAAGTGTGCTGGGCTTCGAACTAAAATATTGAACCCGTTATTGGAATCTTCGCGGGCATTAGCTAATTTAGGTTTTCCAATTAACGAGTGGAGCTACATTTTATTGCATGTAAGTCTACAAAAATTACCAATTGACGTCAGAACACGGTTTGAGCAAAAACACGGTGGCAATAATATAAGTTTACCCACTTTTGATCAGCTCATAGAATTCCTACAACATGAATGTAGACTTATAGACACGGCCACTGCGGAACCGGTTTCTTATTACGCGGATCGCACTCACAACAGGCCCGAGCGCAGGGTGCATAATATTGTGACGGAACCACCAGCACAGGACCAGCGGGAACGGGCGAACAACTACGGCCGTATTAAAGACTGTGGCTATTGTCAGAGGTCGGGGCACGGTATAGACAGCTGTTATAAATTTGCTGACATGTCCAGGTCTAAACGTAAGGATTGGGTTAAAAGACAATGCTTATGCTTTCGGTGCTTCGGTACTCATTTGGCGGCATCGTGTACCCGCAAGGTACCATGCAGTCGGTGCGGAAATATCGGACATAACAAACTAATTTGTACAACGTCCATTGCGCGCTCTGACTCACCGGCGGACGGCGAGCCGTATACACGGCGCGCATTTGTTACGGCGCAATGCGATAGAGCGACGGGCGGTCGGCGGCGCTCACCTATTACTCAGTCGCGGCGGTCACGGCACGCGTCTCCTAGGTCGTCGGTTCGAGACTCGCGTTATCCACGGCGTGGTGATAGTTCCGCGGGATCTATGGACCGGGTACGCGAGTTAAAGGATGGTTACGGGCGTGATTCGGACCCACGGGAACAGCGGGACTGGGAGACCCGACACCGCCGGGAGCGGACTGATTGGGGTGGGCGGCAGTCGAGTCCTGTGGTGCCGCGTGTGCCACAGGAATAGCAATTACAGTCGTGTAATGTCGCCTCGGTACCTCGGCTAGCGGATAATGTCATCTTACCCACGGTCATTGTAGAAGTAAAATCCAATCGGGGGGATTTTATCAAATCCAGAGGCCTGCTAGACCTGGGTAGTCAAGTCACTATAATTAAGAGTGATTTGGTAGCAAGTTTGGGTTTAAGGCGACATTACAACCAAACACCGTTAACAGGCGTCGGCGGATTTAATAACAATGAATGTTGTCATGTTGTTAAATTTTATTTTAAACCGGTAAATTCGAGTTATTTGTTATCGGTTACGGCGGTGGTTTTGAAGAAACCAACTTCATATTTAGCGCGTAGGTTTAGTAAACAAATTGCTCATATAAAATTTTCGGATGACGGTTCATTTAATATGTCAAATGTTGACATAATTTTCGGATGTGACATATTAGGTCAAATTTTAAATGGTGAAAAGGTGAATTTCGGTACTGATGGACCGTATGCTTTAGGCACCATTTTTGATTTTGCGATTTTCGGTCCGGCGCAACCATTAAAAAATGATAACTCGGAATCAAATGTTAATGTTGGTGTTACATTAATTGAAGCGGTCGAGAGATTTTGGCGATCGGAAGAACCACCCAGGCTGAAAATCAAGGACCCGGCGGACTTAGAATGTGAACATTTGTTTTCTACAACTACCTCACGCGGCTCGGACGGAAAATATGTTGTCAGATTACCACTGTTGCCAGATCGACAGCGGTTGGGAGAATCTAAGGAGACGGCCCTGCGTCGATTTACGGCCTTAGAACGAAAAATGAAACGGCTACCAGAATTTAAAAAAAAATATGTGGAATTTATGTCGGAATATTTAAGACTCGGTCATATGACGGTTTCCAAATTTGATGTTTCGTCAGGACAGGAACATTATTTTCTTGCGCATCACGGTGTTTTTAAAAAATTAGGCGACGTCGGAAAAATTCGGGTAGTTTTCGACGGAAGTGTACCCACCAGCACCGGTGCGTCCATCAACGATTGTTTGTTCACGGGTGAACGACTTCAAAATGACATCACACAAATTATAATTAATTTTCGGTTGCCTCTGTTTGTGTTCACTACGGATGTGAAAATGATGTTCCGGCAAACCTGGATACATCCGGACGATCGGAAATACCAATTAATATATTGGCGCTCGTCACCCGATGAACCGTTGGTAGTTTATGAGCTGACCACAAACACATACGGGTTAAAGTCCAGTCCATTCGTCGCTATACGGTGTTTACATCAGTTGGCGAGTGACGAGGAGCACCGGTTCCCGCGGGCGGCCCGGCTGCTGCGTCATAACAGTTACGTGGACGATCTGAACGGCGGCGCGGACACGCTGCGCGACGCGCGGCATCTGAAGGACGAGCTCGTGGCGCTCATGCACACGGCGGGCTACGAGCTCAGGAAGTGGTCGTCGAACGCACCGGAACTGTTGGACGACTTGCCGGCGGATCATTTGGAGACGGCTCAGTCATTTAACATGGATACCGACGGATCGGAATTTATGAAGGTTTTAGGTATACAGTGGAACCCAAGGTCAGACAGTTTTTCGTATAAGTTGAATCTACCAACGGACACTACTGTCACTCGGCGCAGTATTTTATCATTGACGGCTCGCCTTTACGACCCTCTCGGATGGGTGTGTCCGGTTGTTTTCAAAATTAAATTATTACTACAACGATTGCTTAGCACTGGTGATAATTCACGGAAGGTAGACTGGGACGCTCCCGCGTCGCAGGATATAGTACGAGCGTGGCGCGATATCGTTTCGGATTTGCCTAATCTACAAAAGATTACAATACCTAGATGTCTGAAACCGGATAAAAATAGCAGTTATTCGGTTCATGGGTTTTGTGACGGATCATCGGTAGGATTTTCTGCGGTCGTATATTTGCGGTCGGTGGATGAGGCCGGTAATGTCTTTATGCGGTTGCTTATGGCTAAGTCTCGGGTGGCACCATTAAACACAAAGCGGACCATCCCTAAGTTAGAGCTGAGTGGTGCGACCCTATTGACTACGCTTATCAACCACATAGTCCCCTCCCTGCAGAGTGACATTGCGATTGATGATGTCGTGTGTTGGTGTGATAGTACCATTGTATTGGCGTGGCTAAAAACATCACCACATAAATTACAAGTGTTTGAAGGAAATCGGGTATCTCAAATTATTTCATCTAAAGTAGATATTTTATGGAGACATGTCCCCGGCGAGATGAACTGCGCGGACGTGGCGTCGCGCGGCGCGACAGCCGACGAGCTGCTGCAGCACCCGCTGTGGTGGGGGCCGCGCTGGTTGCGGGACCCCCCGGCCCGGTGGCCCGGGGAGTGCTCGGACTTTCCGGCGGACATGTTACCGGGCATGAAAGCTAAAGTTGTTAACCTTAATACCGTCGATTCAGAATTCGATTTATTGGATCGGTACAGTTCGTACGATAAATTAATAAATGTAACGGCGTACACACTACGGTTCGCTAATAATTGTAAAAATACATGTAAACTCGGCGGTAATCTCTCAGTTGCGGAACGTAGAAACGCGACCATACATTTAATACGAATTGTACAAAATACATATTTTCACGAAGAAATTTCGGCCCTTCAGTCAAAGAAATCAATTAAGGGCTCACTTCGGCGGTTGAATTTATTCATTGATAACGATCAGTTGCTTCGTGTCGGCGGCAGAATAGGTGCGTCGGAGCTGCCGTACGCTGCGCGGCATCCTGTTTTACTACCGGGCAAAGGTCGCTTCACGGAACTATTGGTAACTCATTATCATAAAATATTTTGTCACGTCGGTGCAAATACACTTTCGGCCATTTTATCTCGGACCTATTGGATTGTTTCGGCTCGACGCGTGACGCGTCATATCACCTTTAAATGCGTACAGTGCTACCGGTCCCGGGCGCGACCTGTCCAACCCTTCATGGCGGATCTGCCCGCAGATCGTGTACAGGGTGTTCGTCCGTTTCTCGGAGTCGGTACGGACTTTGCCGGACCATTTTATATTAAATCTAGCTCGCTACGGAACGCGAAGATAGAAAAATGTTTTTTGTGCATTTTCGTATGTTTAAGTACTAAATGTGTTCATTTGGAAGTAGTCAGTCAACTATCGGTTGAAGCCTTTATAGCGGCGTTTACGCGATTTATTTCTCGTCGAGGACTACCCTCACTAGTGCGGTCGGATTGTGGCACAAATTATACGGGCACGGATAAATATTTAAAAGAATTGTATGTTTTCTTGCGGGACAACCAATCTGAAATTGAACGGAACTTGACGAAGAATCACATTAAATGGCTATTTAATGCGCCCTCGAGTCCAAACCACGGCGGTTTATTTGAGGCGGCGGTTAAATCTGCAAAAACACACGTCAAGCGTGTGCTCGGCGAAGCACGTTTAACGTTCGAAGGGCTCACCACGTTCTTCACCAAGGTGGAGGCCGTCATGAACTCTCGCCCGTTATATCCGCTTAGTACGGATCCGGCGGATCTGGATGTATTAACTCCGGGGCACCTTTTGATTGGACAACCACTGGTGGCTCTCCCTGAATACCCTTACACCGATGTCAGTGTGCACCGGCTGTCTCGGTTTCAACAAATTCAAAAGATGTCTCAACACTTTTGGTCTCGGTGGAAAAATGAATACCTACACACTCTTCAACAGCGGTTCAAATGGACCTCACAGACGGAACCTCCTAAACTCAATGACTTGGTTTTGATTAAAGAAGATAATTTAGCTCCTTTACATTGGAAACGCGGACGGTTAGTCAAACTTTTACCAGGTAAAGACGGGGTTGTACGGGTTGCAGAAGTGAAAACTCAAAACGGTGTCCTGATGAGGCCCATTTCTAAATTGTGTAGGTTACCCATAGATAATTAGGAACCAAGACGGGTCTTGGTTAGGCGGGGGGATGTTCGGGCATTGTGATTCACCAATTATGTGGGTGGACCGCAAAAACTGCGACTCGGAATATGAGGGTAGTTGGAAAACTACAACATTGAATTTGGGTGCAAGGGTGTTGATCGATTACCGGAAATATTTAAATTACTACATTATTCGTCGGTTTATTTGTGCAAAACAACTTGTGAGATTTCGGACAATAAGGTGGTATGCTAAAGACATCAATATAAAGGATTGAAACCACCAGGCAGCCGTGCACGGCGGAGCTACCTTCGGGAGACGAGTCAAGGTGAGTGGTTCACCTTGTATTTGGGGATTGCGGTGCCTGGACTCCCAAATCTAACCGATAGAAAACTCAGGACCAGCAACTGAGCTATCGAAGGAGTTTTCACATGAACAGAGGTCGAGGACCTGATTAAAGGTCTTAAACCGAAAAAGGCCGAAACGCGAAAGTGGCCATCCTTAATGCCGCCATGACGAACTGCACCTTCCCTACTCAGTGGAAGGAGGCCGACGTTATAGGAACCCCTAAGCCCGGTAAACTTCGTGACCGTCCCACGAGTTACCGCCCCATCAATCTACTCAACTCCCTGGCAAAGATCTACGAGCGCCTGCTTCTGGCACTTCGTATCGTCCAAGGGTATTCTCATCAATGAGCAGTTTGGTTTTCGAGCCAAACACTCTTGCGTCCATCAAGTGCACCGCATCACGGAGCACATCCTCACTGGCCTCAACAAACCCAAACCCGTCTACACGGGTGCCCTTTTCTTCGATGTCGCGAAAGCGTTCGACAAAGTCTGGCACAACGGTTTGATCTACAAGCTCTACCAAATTGGTGTGCGGGACAGACTCGTGCTCATCTTACGAGACTTCTTGTCGAATCGCGCCTTTCGGTATCGCGGCTAGATCATATAGGTAAAGCGCATAGCCTTCCTTATGTTAGGAATATCTCCAGATAAAGCCATTACCTCTAGTACAAAATATGTTAAATTTTGGTATGTGTACATCTTTAAAGATAATAAATATAACTAACTATCTATTTATCTATCTATAACCTCACGCCAGATCCCTTGCGGGGTAGGCAGAGAGTACAGAGTTCCAACAGGTTCTTTCCTTACATACCTCTCTGGCTTCCTCAACTCTCATAGTTCGTCTCATACACGCTCGCCGGTTACGGAGACTCTTGACTTTTCCATCAGATAAGACTCGGTTTATTTGGTCGTGGTAAGATAGTCTAGGTCTTCCCCGGTACCTGCATCCTTCCACTTTCACATTGTATATCTGTTTTGTCATTCTTTCCTCTGGCATTCTTTCTATATGCCCGAACCAACGGAGCATGCCCTTTCTCATCTTTACACCGATACTATCTTTCATACCTACTCGCTGTCTTACTATGCTGTTGCTAATGCGGTCGGTCAGCTTCACTCCGCACATCTTCCGCAGAGCTCGCATTTCTACCGCATTTATCCTGCTTTCGTTCTCCTTCTTACATACCCAGCTCTCGCTACCATATAACAGCGTTGGGACAAGAACTCCGTTATGTATGGCCAGCTGCGCCTTATGGCTTAAGTGCCGGCTCCCGAGTAGCTTTCCCATCGCACCATTCACTCTGTTCCCTGCACTCACTCTTCTCTCTATGTCAGCGGTGTATTTCCCATCCTTACTGAAGGCGCATCCAAGATATACAAACTCATTCACTTGCTCCAGCACATCGTTACCAACCACAATCCTTACATTCGTTCTGGTTTCTTCCCTTTCAAAAACCATAATCTTGGTTTTCTTCACATTCAAGTGTAAGCCATTGATCATGCAGTCGTCTTTCATAACTGTGACTAGTGTTTGCAGATCAGTGGCTGTTGGCGCTATTAAAACCGCGTCATCTGCATAAAGTAGATGGTTTACCACTAAGTCACCCATTTGTACACCTTCATTCATCGCTTTCAGTCTTTGAAGACTTTTGTCCAGATATATTATAAACAGTCTAGCGGACAACACGCAACCCTGCTTGACGCCGATTTTAACGTCAAACCAGGGTGACCTGTTACCACCCACCCGTACGCATGCCTTGCAGTCCACATAAGTGGACTGGACGGCTCGCAACAGAGTGCCATCTATACCATACTCTGGCAAAATGTCCCAAAGTCTCTTTCGCACAACTCTGTCAAATGCCTTCTCCAGATCTACAAAACCGCAGAAAACCTTCCGACCCACTGCCAGATGCTTCTCTACGATGTTGCGGAGTGAGAAGACTTGATGCGAACATCCTCTTCCAGACCTGAAACCCCCTTGTGCCTCGCACAACATTCCATCGGACTTCACGCGCATTCTCCGTTCAATAATTTTACCGTACACCTTGGCTGCCAAGCTGATCAAACTGATGGCTCTGTAATTGGCGCAGTCATATTGTGAACCCTTGCCTTTATACAAGGGTACTATGACTGCGCGGCGCCAATCTGTAGGGACTCTACCGGTCCTCCAGCAAAGGTTTGCAAGGGCCCGGAAAGCGTCCCGGACGCAAGTTCCACCATATTTAATCATCTCGGCAGATATCATGTCTACTCCCGCAGCTTTACCGTTTTTCATACTTCCTATCGCCCATTCAACTTCTTCCATAGTGATGTCCTCCGTTGATTCTGGTGCCGCAATCTCGCCTTTGGGCACGTCTGCGGCATCAGCATCCGGGTCATCTCCATACATTTCTCCAAAATATTCACTTCACCGGTTTAGCACAGCTTGTGTGTCTGCAAGAATGTCACCATCTTTAGATTTTATCCTTTCCATTCTGGAGCCTGACGAATCACCTCGAGCCTTTCTCACCTTGCTCCAAAAGAGTTTGGTGTTGTTCTCGAAGTTCTTCGCCAGCCTCTCCTCCTCAATCATACTGGCTCTTTCACGCTTTTCTTTCACTAAAGTTTTAGTGGCATTCTTGCATTGCAAGTATATTTCTTTCTTCATCTCTGTCATACTGGCATTCAGGTTCAAAGAAGATACATAGTCCTGCCACGCTTTCTTCTTACTTTCTACGGAGCTTTGCAACTCCGCATCCCACCATGCATCACCTTTTGCTGTAATATGCTTCTTTGAGCAACCACATACTTCTTTCGCGGATTCCACCAAACTCTCTTTCAGGCTATTCCAGCATTCATCTACATTTGAGTCCGAAGAGCCTGCTGTCAAAAGCTTGTCCCGGACTCTGTCTTCATACATTCTCCTCACGCTCTCATCTTGCAACTTTTCAACCTTTATTCTTTCAAGGTCTCCGAAGGGGACGCTCTTGCCAGTGCCTCCACTTCCTGAACAGACCACTAAACCGCGCAACTACGAGATAGTGGTCTGATTCTAGAGTGGGGCCTCTATACGCACGCGTATCTTGTAGTTTGCTTCGGAGACGGTTATCAACCAGGATCAGATCTATCATGCTTTTTTCTTCATTCCTTCTCCACGTATACATATGTATATCCTTGTGCTGGAATATCGTGTTAGACACAAGGAGACCCCTTTCCAAACAAACATCTACAATGAGCTTACCTGCATCGTTCACTCTCTTATCACCATAAGGACCCAGAGCAGCGTCGCAAGTTTGCCGCCTGGTTCCTACCCATCCGTTCAGATCGCCACACAAAATCACCTTTTCGTTAGCCTCAGCCAAATCCAGAACTTCCCTGACATTATCCCAAAACTTCTCAAGGTCCTGGGGTGTCGACGAGCTTACGGGAGCATATGCTGCGACCAAAAATACTCTAGTGACACCCAGTTTTAAACGGACCCAGAGAAGTCTCGCATCGCACAGGCCATAATCTCTCATTCCAGAGGCCAGGCGACAGGACAGCAAGATACCCACCCCCATGCTGGCACGACTGCTCTGCGGTACCCCAGACCACAGAGCCATCGTTCCATCAGGAAGATCACAGGTTTCACTGCCCCTCCGCTTAGTCTCTGTTACACACAGAGCATCCAGGCGTCTCTCTTTCATCACATCAATCACCTCATGCATCTTATCTTCCATACCACCTCTTACATTCCAAGTGCCTATTCGGCACTCTGCACCCCACGACTCGCCAGTTCGGGCCCGGCGTGATGGGTGGCGGCCCCCATCGCCGCTTCCACCTATATTCGTACCGACGGGGGCGGGCCGGTACGCGTCGCCTCGGGGGGACGCCCTAACCCGCACTGCGGTACGTCTTCGGTCCAAGATTGCAGCCATAATGACTGGCAGGGGTCGCGACGAGCACGCTCTTGGACAGGCACTAAATATAACCGAACTTTAACATTAAGGAAAATATTTAATCATAAATTTAATAAGTAATAATAGCAAAAACATTCTTATAATCACCAAATTATTTCATAGCCTTTGTCTAGTACTGTACTCAATAAAAAACTTGTTAAAAAAGGGAAACCGACTTCAACAAGCAAAAAATTAATATTTGAAGTCGGTGCTGGTTGGTGCAGTCGGTTACTTGGCACCGACTTCAAATATTTATTTTTTGCTTTTTGAAGTCGGTTTCCCTTTTTTTACAAAGTTTTTTATTTTACAATTTTTAGTGATGAGTGAATTTATTATTATTATTATTTATAAACCTGCTTTATAATATTGATATAAAACTCATAATAACTGAATTTTCACATTCATGCTGTTTGCCGTATAGGAAACCCCCGGTGTATCTTCAAAGCCCATTGTCCAATACCAATAAAATTTAAATTCGACCTTCACGGAGCTATACTGAACCTAATGCAAATATAATCATCAAAATCAGTTTATAAGCAAAGAAATTACAAAAGAATACAGACGAATTACGAACCTCCTCCTTTTTTGAAGTCGGTTAACATTCTGCTTAGTTCTATAGTAGGGTACCTATAGGATTGACGTTATACCCATAATATCTCATTTTACACACTCGTATGGTTTGTCGTTAAGGATTCCCTGGTGTATCTTCAAAGTCCAAGGTCCAATACTGATGAAATTAAAATAGGACCACCTTGAAACTATATTGAATCCAGCGAGGAAAGAATCATCCAAATCGGTTTATAAGCAAATAAGTTATAAAAAACACAGATGAATTATGAACCTCCTCCTTTTTTGAAGTCGGTTAACATTGTGTTTAGTTCTATAGTAGGGTACCTATCGGATTGACGTAACACCCATATTGTCTCAATTTGCACATTCCCATTGTTTGTCCTTATGGAGTTCTCTGGTGTATCTTCAAAGTCCAAGGTCCAGTACCAATGAAATTACAATGGGACCACCTTGGAGCTATACTGAACCCAATGCAAAAAGAATCATCAAAATCCTACCATCCAATCCTACCATACCTACAACCAAACATAGAACCTCCTCCTTTTTGAAGTCGGTTAAAAAGAGATCATTTGACAATACAAAAAAAAAATTGTTTCACATGCCAGTTGGAAGACACTTTAGTGGGGAAACAGGTTTCCCTGTCTTATTTGTCTTATATTGTTATAGATTAGCTACTAACATACTTTGATTCCAAGTCTAGTACACAGTAAGGGTTTTCTATGATACAAGAATTATTATCTATCTATCTATATCATCACGCCAGCTCCCTCGCGGGGTAGGCAGAGAGTACAGAGATCCAACAGGTTCTTTCCTTACATACCTCTCTGGCTTCCTCCACTCTCATAGTTCGTCTCATACACACTCGCCGGTTACGGAGACTCTTGACTTGCCCTTCAGCTAAGACACGGTCTATTTGGTCATGGTAAGATAGTCTAGGTCTTCCCCGGCACCTACATCCTTCCACTTTCACATTGTATATCTGTTTTGTCATTCTTTCTTCTGGCATCCTTTCTATATGCCCGAACCAACGGAGCATACCCTTTCTCATCTTTACACCGATACTATCTTTCATACCTACTCGCTTTCTTATTACGCTGTTGCGAATACGGTCGGTCAGCGTGACTCCGCACATCTTCCGCAGAGATTGCATTTCGACCGCATTTATCCTGCTTTCGTTCTCCTTCTTACATACCCAACTCTCACTGCGATATAACAGCGTTGGGACAAGCACTCCGTTATGCATGGCCAGCTGCGCCTTTTGGCTTAAGTGCCGGCTCCCAAGTAGCCTTCCCATCGCACCATTCACTCTATTACCTGCATTCACTCTTCTCTCTATATCAGCGGTGTATTTCCCATCCTTACTGAAGGCGCATCCAAGATATACAAACTCATTCACTTGCTCTAGCACATCGTTACCAACCACAATCCTTGCATTCGTTCTGGTTTCTTCCCGTTCAAAAACCATAATTTTGGTTTTCTTCACATTCAAATGTAAGCCATTGTTCATGCAGTCGTCTCTCATAACTGTGACTAGTGTTTGCAGATCAGTGGCTGTTGGCGCTATCAAAACCGCGTCATCTGCATACAATAGGTGGTTTATCACTAGATCACCCATTTTTACCCCTTCCGTCATCGCATACAGTCTTTGAAGACTTTTATCCAGATACACTATAAACAGTCTAGCGGACAACACGCAACCCTGCTTGACGCCGATTTTAACGTCAAACCAAGGTGACATGTTACCACCCACCCGTACGCATGCCTTGCTGTCCACGTAGGTGGACTGGACGGCTCGCAACAGGGTGCCGTTTATACCATACTCTGGCAAAATGTCTCAAAGTCTCTTTCGCACGACTCTATCAAACGCCTTCTCCAGGTCCACAAAACCGCAGAAAACCTTCCGGCCTACTGCCAGATGCTTTTCTACGATGTTGCGGAGGGAGAAAACTTAATCCGAACATCCTCTTCCAGACCTGAAACCTCCCTGTGCCTCACACAACACTCCATCGGACTTCTCTCGCATTCTCCGTTCAATAATTTTACCATACACCTTAGCTGCCAAGCTGATCAAACTGATGGCCCTGTAATTGGCGCAGTCATATTGTGAGCCCTTGCCTTTATACAAGGGTACTATGACTGCGCGGCGCCAATCTGTAGGGACTCTACCGGTCTTCCAGCAAAGATTTGCGAGGACCCAAAAGCGTCCCGGACGCAAGTTCCACCATATTTAATCATCTCGGCAGATATCATGTCTATTCCCGCAGCTTTACCATTTTTCATACTTCGTATCGCCCATTCAACTTCTTCCATAGTGATGTCCTCTGTGGATTCTGGTGCCGCAAACTCGCCTCTGGGCTCGTCTGTGGCACCAGCATCCGGGGCATACTCATACATTTCTCCAAAGTATTCATTCCACCGGTATTCAGTCCACTGCAAGAATGTCACCATCCTTAGATTTTATCTTTTCCATTCTGGAGCCTGACGAATCACCTCGAGCCTTTCTCACCTTGCTCCAAAAGAGTTTGGTGTTATTCTCGAAGTTCTTCGTCAGCCTCTCCTCCTCAATCACACTAGCTCTTTCACGCTTTTCTTTCACTAAGGTTTTGGTGGCATTCTTGCATTGCCGGTATATTTCTTTCTTCATCTCCGTCATGCTGTCATTTAGATTCAAAGAAGAGACATAGTCCTGCCACGCTTAAATTCTACAGAGCTTTTTAACTCTGTGTCCCACCATTATTAACTGAAAGCGTATATATACTATACTCACGAATCGCGAATATAATAAACAATTAACAGGATCCTACAAATTCAGAAGTGTTATGTGCACGGTGTCGCAACGTCGCATTTCGATCTCTCGTTGCACGTCGCATACGGCTATCAATGAAGGTATAGAATAATGACGACAGCGCCACTAGTTTTTGTAACAAAATCTAGCAGAACTAAAGAAATATTCAGAAATGCAAGATTGGAAGTGCACTGACGTCCAACTTTTTTTTTTTTTACTTTTTCGATATCTTCAAGACATGCCGCGATCATTGGAACCATCCTCCGATCTGACGTCCGTATATCGGACGACGAAAGCAGGTTGACGCCACATTATATGCAATATTAGCCATGTAGGACGCCAAAAAGGTTTCAGGATGTAAATATATATATATATATATATATATATATATATATATAATGAGTGTGTGTGTGTGTGAATGATGTACGCTGTTGGCCGCGAGGCCTTTACAGCTTCACCGGACTTAAAGGCGAGCGTGCAACCACTACGCTCTAGCCAGCCAGAAGGGCAAGAGGCGACATACTCGACAGGGACTTGGGACAGTCGCTGTAGGGGGACGGGTGCACTACTAAGTGCACCGGTCAACCGCCGGCTATGGGAGGGGATCTACTACTACGTCGTCGTCGTCACCCGTATTCTGAGCGGAAAGAAGGGATGACAAAGCATCGGGGGGGTCGGTGAGAACAGGTCGCGGCCGGCGGTGGCGGCAGGGGTCGGGGGGGAGATCGTAGTCGGCGGTGGCTACGATTAACGGATTCGCATGGGTAGATGCGTTCGCGAAGTGACGTGTTGACGCCTTTTTAATAAAGGCGCGAATAGGTTCGAGACCTAGATCGGAGTGGAGGTCGACGTTCCGTACGAACCAGGGGGCTCCTACGGCTTTACGGAGGAAGCGGTTTTGAACCACTTGGAGTTTATCGATGTGAGGGGGCCGAATGCCCGAACACAACACACGCATAAGTCATGATGGGTCGAACGCAAGTTTTGTAAAGTGTCACCTTATTTCTAAGGGACATTTTACTCCGCTTGCAGATTAACGAATGGAGACGACCGAGCACAAAGGATGCTCGGTGACGGACCCGCTTGATGTGCGGGCCGAAAGACATGGTGCTGTTTAGGGTGACCCCTAGATATTTAACCTCTTTGACCCAGGGAATGGGTCGGTCGAACATGGTCACTTGGCCGAGATTACTTCTAGGGCGGCGCAGGGAGTGGCGCGGGGTGGCACCTCTGGAGAAGAACACCGCAGCGCTCTTGTCCGGGTTCACCTCAATACGCCACTTCCTGAACCAATTCCCTAGGGAATTGGCGGATGCCTGAAGGTTTCTGGTAATGAAACCCTTATTCCTATGCGAGACGTAGAGAGCGGTATCATCCGCGAATAGGGCTAGATGCGCCTTACTCAAAGGAGGAATGTCGTTCGTGTAAAGGCTAAACAGGAGCGGAGAGAGAACTGAGCCCTGTGGGACTCCAGCACTGATGGAGTGGGAAGTGGAGCGCGTCATTTCGACGCGATAACGGAAGGCGCGATTCGACAAGAAGTCTCGTAAGATGAGCACGAGTCTGTCCGGCACACCCAATTGGTAGAGCTTGTAGATCAAGCCGTTGTGCCAGACTTTGTCGAATGCCTTCGCGACATCTAGGAAGAGGGCGCCCGTGTAGATGGGTTTGGGTCTATTGAGACCGGAGAGGATGTGCTCCATGATGCGGTGCACTTGGTGGACACAAGAGTGTTTGGCTCGAAAGCCGAACTGCTCGTCGATAAGGATACCCCTGGACGTTACGAAGTCTTTGAGCCTCGCCAGAAGGAGGCGCTCGTATATCTTGGCCAGGGAGTTGAGGAGACTGATAGGGCGGTAGCTCGCGGGGAGATTGCGAGGTTTGCCGGACTTGGCAATGCCTATGACGTCCGCCTCCTTCCACTTAGCGGGGAAGGTGCAGTTCGTCATGGCGGCTTTCAATATGGCCACTAAGAGGCAGATGAGTTGGGCGGGCAGGCATTTCAGAACGCGATTCGAAATGCCGTCAGGGCCGGGGGCTTTTTTAGATTTGAGACCCATAATCAGATCTTCGACCTCCGTTTGCGTGATAGGAGGCAAGGAATCGACGGGGGGGAGGGATGCCCTGCGCTCGACTTCCCTGTCGACCGCGTCGACGTGGGACTGGTCGACGGACTGAGAGCTGGGGGTGCACTGGCTCTTGAGGGAGTCGGCGAGAACCTCGGCCTTTTCGTCGTCGTCGAAGGCTGGGGGTGCGCCTGAAGGGCGGACAGCGGGGGCATGTCAGTCGTGGAGTCGGATTTGAGGCTACGCGCCAGCTGCCAGTAGGCCAGATGCGATGGCGCGATGCCCTCTAAGAAGTCACCCCACCGTTCCTCCCGGACCTCCGCGACACGACGCTTAACCTCCCGTTGTAAAGCGCGCATCCGGGCCCGATTGGCTTCGGTGAGGTAGGAGTCGTACGCTCGGATAGAAGCATTCTTGGAACGAATGAGATCCCTAACATCGTCCGGCAGTCGAAAGCGGTTGAGGTAGAGATCTTCCGCCTCGACTTGCTTGGACGATCGACTGACAGCCGATCGGATGTGTTCGGTGAAGGCATCAACGGCCTGATCGGTGTCCTGAGGGGACGGGATGGAGTCCGAGCTGAGAGGGAGGGGGGGGAGGGTCGGCATCCGCCAAGGCCGTGCTTAGCGCATGCCAATCCACCACCGTCTTTTTGTATATAATGTGTTTGTGTTGTAGTTTGTGATATAAGTAAACAACCCGCCCTGCTCGTTGGTAAGGTTGAAATGTACTAGTTCTAAAAGGAATGGTCGCAGAGGTTATGTCCACAGATAGCATAGAGGAGGCGTTGACGTTTCAAGTCTCTAAAGGATGAGCGGCTGCTGAGAGGGTCGAGAGAGCTCCTGCTTATAGTTTATATCTTCGAACGAAGGACTTCGTATAATAATGATCGAACTTCACTTCAGGTAAGTTCGTTTGATCACTTATTATGATTCTGTAAACGATCTACATGACGGTTGTTAAATTGAAGGCATCGTCGTCGGTAATTCAGGTGGCACTCGAGCGCTGCTTACGCACGGGTCTGCGACCGGGCACACTCAAGTCGGGTGACTTACTAATTACTAAATAAACCTTACGAATTGACTAAAACACGCAACGCTCACACCAGTGAGGAATAATTAATTGAGCGCGGGCAAGGTGTGGCGTGGCAGTGATAGCCTAGTGGTTAGACCGTTGGACTGCAAAGTCAAAGGTCTCGGGTTCAAACCCAGGCACGCACCTCTGTCTTTTCGAAAAGCATGTGCGTATTAAAATTAATTATCACTTGCTTTAACGGTGAAGGAAAAACATCGTGAGGAAACCTGCATGCCTAAGAATTTCTCGAAGGTGTGTGATTCTCGAACCCAACCCGCACTAGGCCAGCGTGGTGGACTATGGCCTAAACCCTCTCAGTTTGAGAGGAGGCCCGTGCCCAACAGTGGGACAGTTTCTTAACAGGGCTAATATTATTTTTATTTTAAGGTGTGGCGGAGAGGCGGAGGGCCATTTACGCGGTAACTCTTACATCAGTACACCGATAATGGCACAAATTAGCCGGTAAAGGGGCAGGCGAATTGGGTTGGCTCGGGGGGGGGGGGGCGCTAAGCCGGAACATCCCGGTGCGCAGATAACCACTTGCTTTTGTAATTAACCGGAGCGACAGGCGGCCTCCAAATCCATTTCTGTGTTACATTTATATTTGTGGCGAAAGTCCCAGCGCCCCGGCGGGATTACCGCCGTGAACTCGAAACCCCTGGTTGTTTGATATGAATAATACTGAACAATACGGGTGAATTATAAATCGCCTATTCGTTTGATCGATGTAGCCGCGCGACATAAAAATATTTTCCCGCAATCTGTTCCACTTCTCTGTTTACATATTTTGTCCAAACAGCAAGATAGATCAGTTCGGAGACTTGACATATTCATACTCTCAAAGTAATATCGGGCGTAGCCGTCAGCGATCCGAAAACCCGCAAACAGTGAGTTCAAAAAGCCAGTCGAAGATGGTAAATATTGAAACAGAAGTGGGATCGGAGACGTCTGCCGCGGCGGTGCGGCGGGCGCGGGCGGGGGTTAGGGTCGAGGGAGGGGTCGGGAGGGGAAGGCACTAATAGTCTCCAGTGGTAAACAAGACGAACAAGAGGAATACACAAATACACGACAGCCTCTTAAAATATTCATCCACGTATCGAACTGTTAGTTATGTCTCAGTGTGCTTACTGGGTTGGTTGGTTGTTTTTTTAATTACTAAGGATTTCGTTGTATTACATTATACCATAAATGTAATTGCAGCTAAGAATGAGCTTATTTTCTAAAAAGGAACTTACCGTTTCCCTTATCATCTGGTCGGAGCATTTCTTGTGGTTTGTTGGCGAGGACCGAGAGCGGGTGGTGGGGTACCCCAAGGCCCAGCAACCCCGTCGGGGGCAGAGCACCCTGCCCTAGAAGAGGCAGGGGCGGCGCGCCGTGCGCCGGCAAGTGTGCTGCGTGCATTTGTTGCAGCAACCGCGGCAAGTCTGGCCTTTGTTGCTGTAACCAATTAACATCTATAAGAAATTATTTCTTTTAATAATATTATAGTCTTTCCCAAAACATTACATGCTACATGCTTCATACAATGGTACATGCTTCATACAATGGTACATGTTTCATACAATGGTACATGCATTCATAACATCAAAACTTGCTAGAAATACAAGTTTCTCAAAAAATATCCATCGTACTTATTTCGAATCATTAATGAACAAGAATTAGTGACGTCTGGTATTATACTTGGATTTGTAATACGACAGATTCAAGTATCAGTGCAACTAATACAAGTTTATTAATAACACTGATTAAGTACCTATAGTTAACGTACTCCTTTTTTCGTAAACACGGATTTCGATTTAGTTTAAAGTAAATAAACCCACGCGTCTAAATAAACCAGAAGCACAAATAATGTAAACCGAATTAGAAGGCATCGCGTGAATAAAGCAGTACATTTTAGTAGTGAGCGCGAACAGGAGTGGATTGATGTGTCGCCGCAGGGCCCGTGCATTTTTAAAACCGAAGCCGAGCCAAATTAAAAAGTCCTCCACGGGACCCCTCCGAGCCGCGATATTTTAAATAGTAAATGAGAGCTTCGCCGGCGGCGGAAACTGAGCGAAATTGATTACTCCTTCTCCGTTATTTCCCTTTTTCACTTTTCCCGCACTTCCCGTTCCTATCTGGTCTCGTTTAATGTTATTATTATGCTCTGCGGGCAGGCTTACATTACTAACTGAGCGTCTTGTGTTTTAGACATATTGCTTTACGCCCGTCGCTTATGATTTATGTATCACAAAGGTACTCTTCATGAATTTCATCCCGATAACTTTCACTGATATAGGTATACGAGGCATGCCTTTTAAGTTTTGTCGTTTGAAGAAAAAAACACAACTAGAACCTTATAGTACTTTTTATTGTTTTTCAAAGTATTCACCACGTCGCTTAATACACTTTTCCATTCGCTCAAACCAGTTATTATAACATTTATTCCACTTTAAAGTGGGGGTGTTCAAAATGGCTGACTTGAAAGCGTCGACTGCTTCTTCACCGGACTGTAACCTTTGACCACGAAGACTTTTCTTAATTTTAGGAAATATCAAGAAATCGTTAGGGCTTAGGTCAGGACTGTATGGAGGATGGTCAAGAATTTCTACTTTTTCCTGCTTCAAATACTCAATCGTTTGACGAGCGCTGTGTGAGCTTGCGTTGTCGTGGTGGTGAGGATGATGCGTCGCTTTGAGTTAGGTTTTCGAAGTTCGGCGAAGACTTGTGGTAAACAAACTGTGGTATACCACTCTGCGTTAACCGTTCTACGATCTTCAAGTGCAATAGTCGCAACATGGCCGGTTTTTCCAACGAACGTAGCCACCATCTTCTTTGAAGTGCTTCGAGAACGAACTACTTTAGTCGGCTTTGGCTCGTCTTGAAAGACCCAGATTGTAGATTGTTGTTTGGAATCAGAATCGTAGGCATAGATCCAAGATTCGTCACCACTGATGATGTCGTAGACGTAATTTGACTCTCCTCGGTTGAACCTTTGCAGAGTTTTCTTACACCATCTGACGCGGGCCGCAAAAGAAAGCAGATGCGGTACGGCAAACTAGCTTTCTCACACCAAGCGCTTCATGCAAGATCTTCTGAATGGTTGTCCCTGAGATGCCTAATAGAGCCGCTATCTCTCGATACGTCACATGACGATCTACGAAAATTAGTTGTCTCACAGCAATGATGTTATCTTCAGTGAAGGCGGATTTTGGGCGTCCTTCGCGAGATTTGTCACTAACACTAGTATATCCACGCTGGAATTCTAAATACCAGCGTTCGCCAGTCCGCAGACATGGGGCTTCATCACTGAACACAGATGTTACCTCTTCAAAACACTGAAGCCGTGTCAGGCCTCTTCTAAAGTTGTAGAAAATTATTGCACGAACATTTTCCTTAGAAAGATTCATTTTCGTAAGTAACCTGATAGATTCCAATCGACGCTGTGACTAAACAATAGCATTAATCCTAATACTTTCAACTGTTTTGAGATTCAAAATTTAAACACATTCGAATATAGAACAGTTCCAAATCCAAAATTGCCGGGAAATATGGAAACGACAAAACTTAAAAGGCATGCCTCGTACCCGCCGTCAGGCGGTCGTAACAAGTGGCGCCAACGTTTTAAGGGCAAAGCACAGGGAAGTTTTTCGTACTCTTGTGGTGTCGGTATTTTTCCTTCCAGGTGGTAAGCCTTAGCGGACGAGGCTGAACAGGGTGGTACCACCGACCCGTTTCTCCTTAAAGAGGAACGGGTAGCCGATTATTGTCATCTGGCTCCGCCGGGTAATCAAATACCATCTCCGATTACCCACATACCTGTGAACTGCACAGTGGGCAAACAGCAAAATTTTTTTCTATAACATTTTTGTGTCGAATTTTTTTTTATTTTTTTTATAACATTGCATATACATTTCATGTTTTTTTTAGCATTTGTATTTTGCATTTGTGTTTGTGCGTAATTGACATTTCCTTTCAGAGATTTTATTTTTATTGGTGCATTTTTTGCATTCATTTTTTTATTGTTGTAATCATTTAGTGTCGTGCAACTCATGTCGCTGGGCAACACACGTTATTGTTTTACTCTCACATTTTAGTCTAATTTTCTGGTTAAAAGTGTAAATTACAGTTTGAATCTTTGTGTATAAACTTTATAATCATTTTTGTGTATAGTGATTGGAATAAAAATATCAAATCATTCGTAAAATAAGTGAAAACATCATATAAACAATAAACCGTTGGAAATTAAATAAGTGCTTGCAATCTAAATCTGGTGTTTAACAAATACGCGTAAGCGACACGATATACACGGCGCTTACTACCTTTTTAACGCGAGTCGCGGCGTCGGTGGTGGGTTTGGCGCAACAGCAGATACACCGCTTTTTAATTATTTATACCATTGAATGAATACTGCCTTCCTTGCCTTACGCTTTAGGCGCTTTATACGCATTAACACTGCAGTTGTTTGAGTTTTGCTAATAACCATGTCTACAAAACAGTGTGCTGGTTGTATGAACCAAATTAAAAGCAAAGAATATTTGCAATGCTCGACCTGTTGCCATTTATTTGATTTGCAATGCGGTAATATGTCGGATAAGCGGTACAAAAAGTTGAATACAGAGAATAAAGAATGTTGGAAATGCCCCAGCTGCTGTATAAAACAACCTAGAGGCGACAATACAAACACGCCAGCATGCTCCAGCCATTCTGAGAGTCCGAAAAACAAGTCGCAACGAACACAGTCCCCGACAGATGCTATGAACGTCACTTTACGCAGTAAGTCAATTCCAATTCAGTCAGCACATCAAATACAAGATGACGAGACCATACAAATTACTAGAAGTGCACTCAGAGAGATAATTAAGAGTGAATTGGAAGCAGCTTTATCCAGCCAAGTTGAAAGTCAATTTAAAAAAATACACGACCTTATCACAGATTTTCAAAAATCACTGTCGTTCTTCAATAGTGAGTACGACACTTTGAAAATTACTGTCGCAGAAAAATCAGCAACTATAGAGAAGTTGGAAAAGGACAATAACAATCTACACAATTCTTTAAACCAACTGTCCAAACGTATGAACTTATTAGAGCAGCATGCCAGGTCCAACAACATAGAAGTACAATGTGTACCAGAGAACAGATCCGAAAACTTAGCCACCGTAGTTACGCAGCTGAGTAAAGTTATTAACTGTAATATTAAAGACGCCGACATACAACAATGTACAAGGATCGCAAAAAAAGATTCACAAAGTAGACGTCCACGCTCTATCCTCGTCAAATTTAGCAGCCCACGTATACGTGATAACTTCTTGGCAGCAACCATCAAATTTAATAAAACCAATGGGAAGGATAAACTGAACACTAGTCACCTCGGCATAGCTACAGAAACACCGCAACCGATCTACATCGTAGAACACTTGTCCGCAGATAACAAGGCCCTCCACGCAGCGGCACGGATACGTGCTAAGGAACTAGGCTTTAAATTTGTATGGGTCCGTAATGGTAGGGTTTTTATGAGAAAAAATGAAACATCAGACAGCTTTGTTCTTAATAACATGGAAATGTTGAAGTCTTTAACCTAATTAACCTACTTTTGTTATTTCAATATTTTGCATGTTCCTAATTATCATTATGTATTCACATTCAACCGTCCACTTCATATTTACTACCAAAATGTGCGTGGTTTGAAGACAAAGACATCTGAGTTCTACCATAATATGTCCGTAAACAATTATGACATTGTAGTGCTGACAGAGACCTGGTTGAATAGTAATATATTTGATTCCGAATTATTTGACGATAGGTATATTATTTATAGACGTGATAGAGAAACTAGCCTTTATAATACCCGAAAAGATGGCGGTGGAGTTTTGATAGCGGTGTCGAAACTTTTAAAATCAAATCGAGAATCTCTGTTTGAGAGCCCAATCGAGGATCTTTGGATAAGTTTAGACATTAGAACCTCGCTTAACAAGAGGCCAAAGTTCTACATTTGTGGTGTATATATGCCACCCCCGTTACAAACTGACATACTCGAGTTATTTACAACGCATGCGCAAAAAATATTTGACAATGGTGAGAGCATATTAATAATAGGCGATTTGAATCTTGGCAATATTAGCTGGACCTTTACGAGAGATTCGTTACATATGATCCCTAAAACGACTACTTCAGAACTTCATCTTAATTTGTTACTTTGAATAATTTAGATCAATATAACTGCATATTCAATAATACGGCTAAGATTTTGGACTTGATACTCAGTAATATTCCTGTAACAAATGTTAATCATTGCAGTCAGTCCCTGTCAGTGGTAGATCCTCTACACCCACCACTTGAATTGAGTATTCCCTTATTTGTAGACAAACAGTTAAAACCTAAAACAGTAGCAAGACCTAACTTTTTTAAGGCAGATTACAAATCAATCTCAGAAACTTTGTGTTCTATTTGCTGGGATAATGAATTTGACATGTGTTCCACAGTTAATGAAATGGTAGATATATTCTACAACATTATAAGAAATACTACAACCAAGCATATCCCCTTAGTCAGTACAAGAAGTAAATCTTATCCGCGTTGGTATTCTCAGGAACTAATACGATTACTTAAAGAAAAACACAAATATCATGTCAGAATAAAAAAATATCATAATCCTTTAGACGAACTATCGTTTCAAAGGCTACGAGACAGATGTAATGTTTTGAGAATGGCATGTTATTATAAATATCTTGAGCTAATGGAAAAAACCATCAAAACTAATCCGAAATTATTTTGGACATTTATTAAGAATAAGAGAAAGGGGACTAGTACATACCCCGCAGTAATGCATTATAATAACATAGCGGCTTCAAATGGAGAGGACATATGTAATTTATTCGCTGAAAACTTTTCACAGGCGTTCACACATATTGCAACAGATTCTAACTCTCCGCCTTTGTCAGAATGTGCATCCTCAGCTCTTTGTGCAATAAACTTCAGTAATAAAGAAGTCCATCAAGCTCTGAAAGAACTTGATGAATCTAAAGGTGCAGGTGGTGATGGAATTCCTCCTATTTTTATAAAAAGATGTGCTAAAGCCCTTGTTTCGCCCTTAACACGAATTTTTTAACAAATCTTTTTTAACAAATCTTTAGGTGATGGTGTATTTCCAGATCTCTGGAAAAAGGGTTTAGTAGTACCAATACACAAATCTGGCGAGAAGAATCTTATATCCAATTACAGACCCATTTCCATACTAGTTACACTTGGCAAAGTACTGGAGAAACTTGTAACGAAGAGGTTGACGTGGCACCTTAAACATACTATCACAGATGCTCAACACGGCTTTATTAAATGCAGGTCCACTACTACCAACCTTCTGTGTTTCACCTCTGCATTGGTGAAGTGTCTGGATAAACGTATTCCCGTTGATGCTATTTACACAGATTTTAGTAAGGCATTCGACAAAGTTAATCATGTTCTTCTCGTGAAAAAGCTAAATAAAATTGGTATTGGTGGTAATTTAATTGGATGGTTTAGCTCCTACTTAATAAATAGATCATCATCAGTTATAGTTAATGGTTATTCTTCAGAGTCTTATGTAGCCACTTCAGGAGTCCCTCAGGGATCACATTTGGGTCCTATTCTTTTTAATATCTTTATTAATGACATCACAAATTGTTTCCTTAATTCTAAGTATTTCTTATTTGCAGATGATCTCAAAATCATGATGCCTATTCACAGCGTGTTAGATTCTAAATTATTACAGGACGATGTAGATAGACTTACTAAATGGTGTCAAGTAAATAAAATGGACCTAAACACAAATAAATGTCATTACATACAGTTTACCCGTAACATTGCAGTACAACAGCGCAAATATTATATCAACGAGATTGAAATTAAAGAAGTAAATACAATTAGTGACTTGGGTGTCCATTTGGATAGGAAACTTAAATTTGATTCACACATATTAAATATAGCATCTAGAGGTTTTAAATTACTTGGATTTGTATTACGCAATAGTAAAGATTTTAAGAAAACATCTACTAAAATACACTTGTACAATACTCTTATTCGCCCAATCTTAGAATATAATTCTGTAATTTGGAATCCAAACTACGACATATATAATAAACGACTGGAAAGTGTGCAAAAAAGGCTTCTTTTTCATCTTTCTTACCGAGAACATATTTCACAACACCTTTCTAGCTATACAAGTAGATTGAAACACTATAATATAAATTCCCTATCTAATCGTAGAAAAATAGCAGATTCCATTTTTCTGCACAAATTATTTAACGGGCACATAGACTGCGGAGTGTTACTAAATTCCCTTAAAATAAATATACCCTCGCGAATACCCCGGAAAAACACTTATAAATTATTTCATATTCCTCATTCTAAAACTAACCTAGGATATTATGCAACTGTTCCGAGACTCTGCAGGCAGTACAATGCCCTCTCTATAGTTAATAAGCTTGATATTTGTGATACTTTGGAGGTGTATAAAGAAAAGTTATTTTAACACCATAATTGTAATGGTCCTTAATATTCACTTTAATTTAATTTTTAATTTTTATTTGTATAAATTTTTAACTTCACTTATTTGTATCATTAATAATTGTTCGTTTTACAAACCTAATATATATATTTTTTTTTTTAGTATTATTTCTCATACAGTTCCTTTAGAATTCTGTAAGAATGAAAGATTTGAGTTTTTGCTTTTATATAGATTTTTTATATTTTTAGTTACATCGTTATTTCTTTTTGTTTTATAAAAACTTCACGTGTGTTGTTTAGTTTTAAGATTGCAAGCTGTGATCTTCTGTAAGTGAGGGAGTACACTTCCCAAAAACTGCACCTTGTTTACTATATTAACTTGTGTATATCCTTTGTTGAAGATCCATATAATAATAAATAAATTTATTGTTTTGCAATTTTATTTTTTTTATGCTCTGAAAATATAATAGCGGTTACGTACATTATTTTACATCGTTCTTAATATTTTTTTTACTTGCCCACAATCGTCACATTCCGTCGCGTATTGTTTTCAAATATTTCAGTTCACTATTTTAATTTCATAATTGTCTCACAAAATATTAATTAATATATTGAGCCATTTTAGCTTCAGTTTAAGTGTTTAATAAAAATATTTATTTGAATTAGCTTGAACATAGTTAATTTTCTTTAAAAATAATTTTGCTTAAAAATGGACCGTACCATTAAATATTTACATTTAACTAAACCGGAGCTCACGTATGAAGTAGCCATACGCGGTTTCCTGTCCTTCGTATTTTTTTTTTTTTTGGTAGTACGTTGTCATACTTTTATAGTGTCTCTGATCCTCATATTAAGTCACTTATTATGTTGTTATATTCACGTGGGTTATACACGTTGAATTTACCTTATCATTTTCGTTCTGTTTCGTGGGTTCGACTCATAAAATGTTTTTCCTTTTTTAGGGTTGCTTATCAATATTATGATATATTAGCATTCGTTTTATTTTATCATGTATCGGCAAATATTAAATTCAACATTATTTCGTTCAGTAATTAATTACGTTTGTCTTTAGCGGATTAAAACAAGCCTACACGAATTTGATGTTTTGATTGGGAGTTTTGTTTTAGTGTGTATGATTCCTTTAAAGGTCTACACACGTTTTGTTTTATTTGCGTTTTGCAAATTTTTAGCGGAGTATGACAGTTTACACACAGTCACAGTTATGAGAGACGACTGCATAAAAAATGGCTTACATTTGAATGTGAAGAAAACCAAAATTATGGTTTTTGAACGGGAAGAAACCAGAATGAATGCAAGGATTGTGGTTGGGAACGATGTGCTGGAGCAAGTGAATGAGTTTGTATATCTTGAATGCGCATTCAGTAAGGATGGAAAATACACCGCTGACATAGAGAGAAGAGTGAGTGCAGGGAACAGAGTGAATGGCGCGATAGGAAAGCTACTTGGGAGCCGGCACTTAAGCCGAAAGGCGCAGCTGGCCATACATAATGGAGTGCTTGTCCCAACGCTGTTATATGGCAGCGAGAGCTGGGTATGTAAGAAGGAGAATGAAAGTAGGATAAATGCGGTGGAAATGCGAGCTCTGCGGAAGATGTGCGGAGTGAAGCTGACCGACCGTATTCGCAACAGCGTAGTAAGAAAGCAAATAGGTATGAAAGAGAGTATCGGTGTAAAGATGAGAAAGGGCATGCTCCGTTGGTTCGGGCATATAGAAAGAATGTCCGAAGACAGAATGACAAAACTGATATACAATGCGAAAGTGGAAGGATGTAGGTACCGGGGAAGACCTAGACTATCTTACCATGACCAAATAGACCGGGTCTTATCTGAAGGACAAGTCAGGAGTCTCCGTAACCGGCGAGCGTGTATGAGACGAACTATGAGAGTAGAGGAAGCCAGAGAGGTATGTAAGGGAAGAGCCTGTTGGAACTCTGTACTCTCTGCCTACCCCGTAAGGGAGCTGGCGTGATGATATAGATAGATAGATAGATAGAGATATTGCACGAACATTTTCCTTAGAAAGATTCATTTTCGTACGTAACCTGACAGATTCCAATCGACGCTGTGACTAAACAATAGCATTAATCCTAATACTTTCAACTGTTTTAAGATTCTAAATTTAAACACATTCGAATATAGAACAGTTCCAAATTCAAAATTGCCGGGAAATATGGAAACGACAGAACTTAAAAGGCATGCCTCGTATAGCCCTAATTTAATCTCAAAGTTTAAAATTGTAAAACCTGCGCACGCTAACGCCTTTTGTACCGCTGTTAGCTTCTCACTTAGCTTTTTCCGCTCGGACGGGCACGTACTTTTTTTAGCCGCCGAAAATTAATTAGATTTTCGCCGAGGGTGGAACATATTTTTTATTGGCCGCTCACGGCTGTGATTTATTGTGTGTCAAAAGGTGGCGAGCGCCACTTAGTTGGAAGTGCTTTTTTACAAAAGGGGAAATATATATTTATATAATTTAAATTATTGCCATTTGGGCGTTTACGCGTCTTTCACAAGAATTATTAAAATAAAGCGAGTAGGTATGAAAGATAGTATCGGTGTAAAGATGAGAAAGGGCATGCTCCGTTGGTTCGGGCATATAGAAAGAATGCCAGATGAAAAAATGACAAAACAGATATACAATGTGAAAGTGGAAGGATGCAGGTGCCGGGGAAGACCGAGACTACCTTACCACGACCAAATAAACCGAGTCTTATCTGAAGGAAAAGTCAAGAGTCTCCGTAACCGGCGAGCGTGTATGAGACGAACTATGAGAGTAGAGGAAGCCAGAGAGGTATGTAAGGGAAGAGCCTGTTGGAACTCTGTACTCTCTGCCTACCCCGCAAGGGATCTGGCGTGATGATATAGATAGATAGATTATTAAAATAAATAGTTTTCTATTTTAGGTTCTGTAATTTTGAAAGGTGAGTTAGAGGATGAGTTAATGAAAGATATGACAAAACGTAAGCTTTCAGGTAAGGTTTTTTTTACGCTGAGTTTTAATTACGTATTCCTCCCTCGCTCGCAGACATACCTGTCCAAACATTACGCTCGACCCAACAGTTCCTTTGTTACTCTGCGGTGACGTGATCCCGCAGCTATCGCTATCGAGTGCTCGCGTTTCACACGCTCCATACTTGGGGCTCCCCCCACGCTCCCCCATACCCCCCGCAGTCACGGCCCACTGCGCCTTCGAATGACATTAACTTGGCGTCATACCTCACCGCGATATTTTTTTCCATATTTAGACGTGATTAAATACCGTCGATAGCACCTCCCCGGGATTAAAGCTCGTTCCTCTACCGAATTTTCCATTCGTTTACTTATCTCGGAACAAGTTTTGGTGTCTATATTATCGACTGAATTTAACTTTCATTATGTTTTATCTGCAACAACAAGGGGAAGACAGATTTTTAATAATAATTTTATAAGGTTTGTGGCGGCTCGGTTAGTTGAAAGTGTCGGATAGCCGCTTTTGATAAACATTTAATGCCGATGAAAAATAAACAATTTTCATAATCAAGGCACACTTCGCAAATATAAAGCAAAAATGTGTTATAACTGTTAGGTATTATATTAACAAATAGAAAATATTTTTAAAAAAAGGTAAACCGACTTCAAAAAGCAAAAAATGAATATTTGAAGTCGGTGCCAAGTAACCGACTGCACTAACCGGTACCGACTTTAAATATTTATTTTTTGCTTATTGAAGTCAGTTTACCTTTTTTTAAAAAGATTTTCTATTTGTTAATTTAATACTTAACAGTTATAACACATTTTTGCTATAGGTACCCTGCCATAGAACTAATCAGAATATTAACCGACTTCAAAAAAGGAGAGGTTTACAATTCGTCTGTGTATTTTTATAACGTCTTTCTCTATGAACTGATTTTGATGATTCTTTTTGCGTTGGGTTTAGTATAGTTTCGAGGTGGTCCCATATTAATGAAATCGGTGTTGAACTTTGGACTTGGAAGATACACCAGGGGACTCCTTAACGGCAGCACGCATGTTTAGATTCCGTTATTATGGTTATTATATCAGTCCTACACATAACTCAGCAAAATAATATAATATGGGTGTATATATAATAGTAAATAATTCACTCGTCACTTAAAATTGTAAAATAAAATTCTTTTAAAAAAAAAGTAAACCGACTTCAAAAAGCAAAAAATAAATATTTGAAGTTGGTACCAAGTAACCGACTGCACTAACCAGTACCGACTTCAAATATTTATTTTTAGCTTTTTGAAGACGGTTTACTTTTTTTTAAAAAAGAATTTTGTATTTGATTATTTAACACCGCAACTTAGTATGTGTAAGGTGAGCTGAGTGATAAATAGTAAGGCAGCCCTAGCGGTAACGTAGTTAAATAATTAAGGGCGAGTTGGCTAGCGGCGCGAGACGCATTAAGCCACTATTAGGCGACGTCTTAAATGCCGCCGCGGGGAACAGATTGCTCGGGCTGGCCGTAAATTGATGGTGCTAATACTACCGCACGAAATATTTCTATGAAAAATGCTATAGGCATGTGTTATATTATGAAACTCATTGTTAATATACATTAACCACAAATGGTGGAACGATCGCCTTGTCTAAGGTTACAATTCCGATTTGCACCTTTAGGTTTTTCAAAATCTATTTACGTAAATAACACAAGTAAACGTCAATGCCCCTAAAATGTTCAAAAGACGCGCTAATCGACGTTCACGGATAATGGCCAAAATTCTAATGCTAATGTTAAAATAAAATGCGGCTTTACATCACTGCTAAAATCTCCAGAAAAACAGCAATAACAGGCGAACACACCACATTTTAACCATAATTGATCTAAAAGACATTACACAAGAGAGTGTGTCAGAAGTCGTGTTCACATGACGCTTGAATCATGTTAAAAGGTTTCACACGATTAGTCGCCTTTTTAGTAATTTCACCGAAAGGAGAACTAGTATTTGATTCTATGTAATGTTATCTAGCTCTTAACGACACCAAACTATATTAATTGTGCCAATACCGCCTGAATAACTTAGTTCGAAAATAATCTAAATCATGCTTATAAAAAAGAACTCTTGCTTACAAAAAAACATAAAAAACACGGTACTATTTTTGTTCCGTAATTTGTCATAAGATTAGAATTTATAATTACAATACCGATTCCACTGGTTTAATTTGTTCAGACGAGACCTACACACAAAACCTTACCAAGAAATATTATTTATTTTTAATTTATTTACCTTTATAAATTGATTTTTTTAAAACTATCTATCTATCTATATCATCACGCCAGCTCCCTCGCGGGGTAGGCAGAGAGTACAGAGTTCCAACAGGTTCTTTCCTTACATACCTCTCTGGCTTCCTCCACTCTCATAGTTCGTCTCATACACACTCGCCGGTTACGGAGACTCTTGACTTGCCCTTCAGCTAAGACACGGTCTATTTGGTCATGGTAAGATAGTCTAGGTCTTCCCCGGCACCTACATCCTTCCACTTTCGCATTGTATATCTGTTTTGTCATTCTTTCTTCTGGCATTCTTTCTATATGCCCGAACCAACGGAGCATACCCTTTCTCATCTTTACACCGATACTATCTTTCATACCTACTCGCTTTCTTACTACGCTGTTGCGAATACGGTCGGTCAGCGTGATTCCGCACATCTTCCGCAGAGATCGCATTTCGACCGCATTTATCCTGCTTTCGTTCTCCTTCTTACATACCCAACTCTCACTGCCATATAACAGCGTTGGGACAAGCACTCCGTTATGCATGGCCAGCTGCGCCTTTTGGCTTAGGTGCCGGCTCCCAAGTAGCCTTCCCATCGCACCATTCACTCTATTACCTGCATTCACTCTTCTCTCTATATCAGCGGTGTATTTCCCATCCTTACTGAAGGCGCATCCAAGATATACAAACTCATTCACTTGCTCTAGCACATCGTTACCAACCACAATCCTTGCATTCGTTCTGGTTTCTTCCCGTTCAAAAACCATAATTTTGGTTTTCTTCACATTCAAATGTAAGCCATTGATCATGCAGTCGTCTTTCATAACTGTGACTAGTGTTTGCAGATCAGTGGCTGTTGGCGCTATTAAAACCGCGTCATCTGCATACAATAGGTGGTTTATCACTAGATCACCCATTTTTACCCCTTCAGTCATCGCATTCAGTCTTTGAAGACTTTTATCCAGATACACTATAAACAGTCTAGCGGACAACACGCAACCCTGCTTGACGCCGATTTTAACGTCAAACCAAGGTGACATGTTACCACCCACCCGTACGCATGCCTTGCTGTCCACGTAGGTGGACTGGACGGCTCGCAACAGGGTGCCGTTTATACCATACTCTGGCAAAATGTCCCAAAGTCTCTTTCGCACGACTCTATCAAACGCCTTCTCCAGGTCCACAAAACCGCAGAAAACCTTCCGGCCTACTGCCAGATGCTTTTCTACGATGTTGCGGAGGGAGAAAACTTGATCCGAACATCCTCTTCCAGACCTGAAACCTCCCTGTGCCTCACACAACACTCCATCGCACTTCTCGCGCATTCTCCGTTCAATAATTTTACCATACACCTTAGCTGCCAAGCTGATCAAACTGATGGCATATTGTGAGCCCTTGCCTTTATACAAAGGTACTATGACTGCGCGGCGCCAATCTGTAGGGACTCTACCGGTCTTCCAGCAAAGATTTGCGAGGACCCAAAATGCGTCCCGGACGCAAGTTCCACCATATTTAATCATCTCGGCAGATATCATGTCTATTCCCGCAGCTTTACTATTTTTCATACTTCGTATCGCCCATTCAACTTCTTCCATAGTGATGTCCTCTGTGGATTCTGGTGCCGCATACTCGCCTCTGGGCTCGCCTGTGGCACCAGCATCCGGGGCATTCTCATACATTTCTCCAAAGTATTCACTCCACCGGTTTAGCACAGCTTGTGTGTCTGCAAGAATATCACCATCCTTAGATTTTATCTTTTCCATTCTGGAGCCTGACGAATCACCTCGAGCCTTTCTCACCTTGCTCCAAAAGAGTTTGGTGTTATTCTCGAAGTTCTTCGTCAGCCTCTCCTCCTCAATCACACTAGCTCTTTCACGCTTTTCTTTCACTAAGGTTTTGGTGGCATTCTTGCATTGCCGGTATATTTCTTTCTTCATCTCCGTCATACTGTCATTTAGATTCAAAGAAGAGACATAGTCCTGCCACGCTTTCTTCTTACTTTCTACAGAGCTTTTTAACTCTGTGTCCCACCATGCATCCCCTTTTGCTGTGCTATGCTTCTTTGAGCAGCCACATACTTCTTTTGCTGATTCTACCAAACTCTCTTTCAGACAATTCCAGCATTCATCTATGTTTGAGTCCGAAGAACCAGCTGTCAAAAGCTTGTCTTCATACGTTCTCCTCACGCTCTCATCTTGCAACTTTTCAACCTTGATTTTTTCAAGGCCTCCGAAGGGGATACGCTCTCGCCAGTGCCTCCACTTCCTGAACAAACCACTAAACCGCGCAATTACGAGATAGTGGTCCGATTCAAGAGTGGGGCCTCTATACGCACGGGTATCTTGAAGTTTACTTCGGAGACGGTTATCTACCAGGATCAAATCTATCATGCTTTTCTGTTCATTTCTTCTCCACGTATACATATGAATATCCTTGTGTTGGAATATTATATTGGACACAAGGAGACCTCTTTCCAAACACACATCTACAATAAGCTTACCTGCATCATTCACTCTCTTATCACCATAAGGACCCAGAGCAGCGTCGCAAGTTTGCCGCCTGGTTCCCACCCATCCGTTCAGGTCGCCACACAAAATCACCTTTTCATTCGCATCAGCCAGATCCAGAACTTCCCTGACATTATCCCAAAACTGCTCCAGGTCCGGGGGTGTCGACGAGCTTACAGGAGCGTAGGCTCCAACCAAAAACACTCTAGTGACACCCAGTTTCAAGCGGACCCAGAGAAGTCTCGCATCATGCAGGCCATAATCTCTCACTCCAGAGGCCAGGCGACGGGAAAACAAGATACCCACCCCCATGCTGGCACGATCGCTCTGTGGCACTCCAGACCACAGAGCCATCATGCCGTCAGGGAGATCACAGGCTTCACTGCCCCTTCGCTTAGTCTCTGTTACACACAGAGCATCCAGGCGTCTCTCTTTCATTACATCAATCACCTCATGCATCTTATCTTCCATACCACCTCTTACATTCCAGGTGCCTATTCGGCACTCTGCACCCCACGACTCGCCAGTTCGTGCCCGGCGTGATGGGTGGCGGCCCCCATCGCCGCTTCTGCCTATGTTCGTACCGACGGGGGCGGGCCGGTACGCGTCGCCTCGGGGGGACGCCCTAGCCCGCACTGCGGTACTTGCTCGGTTCAAGATTGCAGCCGTAGCGGCTGGCAGGGGTCGCGACGAGCACGCTCTTGGACAGACCCCTATTTTTAAAACTACATTATTTAATCTAAGAAACCTAAACATGTTTGACCTGCATGCATCTAATCTTTGATAATCGCTAAAAAAATGAGTTGCGAATTTTTGAATTTATCGTTATCACTGCTATAAAATAACATAAATAAAATTACATATCTAATAAAGATAGAACATTACTAACCTACGGCTGAGTATTAAGTAGTTGATTGAATGTGTGCGGTTTATATTCATAGATAATAATCATAATGAACAAAATATTATTACATTATATGACTGTATTTTTGGAATGAGTTTCCAACCTAATTAATGACTTATACAAATTAACGGTCAATAATGTGACGTAAATATTTTGTTTTATTTTTTCTAGCTTTTATTTAACTTGCAGTGAAGTAGTGATAGCCTACTGGTTAGACCGTTGGACTGCAAAGTCAGAGGTCTCGAGTTCAAACTCAGGCACGCACCTCTGTCTTTTCGAAAGCATGTGCGTATTAAAAATAAAAATCTTTAAAAAAAAAAGGTAAACCGACTTCAAAAAGCAAAAAATAAATATTTGAAGTCGGTGCTAGTTGGTACAGTCGGTTACTTAGCACCGACTTCAAATATTTATTTTTTGCTTTTTGAAGTCGGTTTACCTATCTATCTATCTATCTATAACCTCACGCCAGATCCCTTGCGGGGTAGGCAGAGAGTACAGAGTTCCAACAGGTTCTTTCCTTACATACCTCTCTGGCTTCCTCGACTCTCATAGTTCGTCTCATACACGCTCGCCGGTTACGGAGACTCTTGACTTTTCCATCAGATAAGACTCGGTTTATTTGGTCGTGGTAAGATAGTCTAGGTCTTCCCCGGTACCTGCATCCTTCCACTTTCACATTGTATATCTGTTTTGTCATTCTTTCCTCTGGCATTCTTTCTATATGCCCGAACCAACGGAGCATGCCCTTTCTCATCTTTACACCGATACTATCTTTCATACCTACTCGCTGTCTTACTATGCTGTTGCTAATGCGGTCGGTCAGCTTCACTCCGCACATCTTCCGCAGAGCTCGCATTTCTACCGCATTTATCCTACTTTCATTCTCCTTCTTACATACCCAGCTCTCGCTACCATATAACAGCGTTGGGACAAGAACTCCGTTATGTATGGCCAGCTGCGCCTTATGGCTTAAGTGCCGGCTCCCGAGTAGCTTTCCCATCGCACCATTCACTCTGTTCCCTGCACTCACTCTTCTCTCGGTTTACCTTTTTTTTAAAAGATTTTTATTTTACAATTTTAAGTGACGAGTGATTTATTTAGTAATATTTATGTGCCGATATTATATCATTTTGCTGAGTTGTACAGTAAGGTACCTACAGGATTAATATAATGACTATAATAACGGAATCTATACATTCGTGCTGTTCGCCGTTAAGGAGTTCCCTCTTGTATCTTCAAAGTCCATGGTCCAATACCAATAACATTAAAATAGGACCACCTCAAAACTATAATGAACCCAATGCAAAAGAATCATTAAAATCGGTTCATAAGCAAAGGAGTTATAAAAAAAGGATGAATTATGAACCTCCTTTTTTGAAGTTGGCTAATATACTGCTTAGTTCTATAGTAGGTACCTATAGGATTGACGTAATATCCATAATATCTCAATTTACACATGCCTATTGTTTGTCGTTAAGGAGTTCCCTGGTGTATCTTCTAAGTCCAAGGTCCAATGCCAATGAAATTAAAATGGGACCACCTTGGAGCTATACTGAACCTAATGCAAAAAAAATCATCAAAATCGGTCCACAATTGACGAATATCGCTAAACATACATAAAAAAAAGCATACATACAACCGAACATAGAACCTCTTCCTTTTTGAAGTCGGTTAATTAACTATCACTTGCTTTAACGGTAAAGGAAAACTTCGTGAAGAAACTCCCTTAGAGTTTCTCGAAGTTCGCCAACCCGCATTGGGCCAGCGTGGTGGTCTAAGGCCTAAACCCTCTCAGTTTGAGAGGAGGCCCGTGCCCAACGGTGGGACAGTTTCTTAACAGGGCTACTATTATTATTTAATTTGCAATGTTTGTTTGTTTAGGTCAAATCTTGCAAGAACCATTTCCTTTTATCCAACTGAGTTCAAATTTAACATATTGGATCAGTTTCGAAGACAATGCATTTTTATGGTAAGTGTGACCTGATTCAACACTTAGAATTCGCTCCAGATGAAGGACAACAGCGTAGACACGAAATTGTATAAACACATTTAATTTTGATTTGCCGATTTATATTGATTTATATTCATAAAATTATTCATCATTTTCATTTATTTAAAAATGAATAATAATAAAGTAAAATAAACAAATAAACACCTACACGCCTATATTCCCCAAACAGGGGCAGAGGTTTACTGAGTACACCCACTTTTCGCCGACGATGTTAGGTTCCATGTGGCGATATGTGGCGAGCCTATTGCCATGTACCGGGCACAATTCCCGCTTCCGGACTAATATTGGGAAGTTTTCGTTAAAACTACATTTGTCCGACCTAGGATTTGAATCCAGGACCTTGTGATCACAAAGCGATGCGCTTTGCCACTAGACCAACGAGGTGACAAAGATAAATGAAAAATATTGTGCGTATTTGACAGCCTGGATACCGACATTATCAAAATGGCGGTAACTGTGACACAGACGCGTATTATTTGCCACTAGAACAACCAGAAAGTACTTAAACTTTTATAAAACCAAGTACAAAATATTTATATACTGTACAAATGAAGTCAGACAAAAACGAATCGCACATAACAGCTTTGAGTATCGGTCCTCGCGTAAGGAAAAATAAAAATTGTACGTGTGTGGCATCTATTTGCCATTTAAAAGGGGGACACGTTGAAGGAGCTAAAAGGTTATAAATTGCGACAGCATCGCTTGTCATGCTATGTGTGTATGTAAGGACACGTGCTCGACTCAGCCCCGGCATATTTATAGGATATGTTTAACAATGCCTACGCACTGCACTGGTCGACTATGCCTCATCTTAGTACACATTTTTTACACATTTAAATCAAAGATACTAACACTTTAGTAATGCATATGATTAAGTAGCGGCCGCCTGCGACCTCGTCTGCGTATGTATCTTTTTAAATTATAGCTTAAGTGTTATTCTGATGTATAACCTATATTACTGTAAAGTTTCATCAAAATCCGTAACTACTTGACGTGAAAGAATTTTTTAAGAAATAAATGTCTTAAATCATAAAGGATTACAGACAACCACCCATCTTTTTTCATCATTATTTTTTAGGGGTAAAGAGTGAAAGTGAGCATTAAAAATGCACTTCTGTAAGGTTCACCATTATTTTATAATAATTATCTCGTTATAAAGCATTTTATTTGGTATTTATAAATTATTTGATACATTAAAACGTACTTCCGGTAACCGTTCACCATTTATAATAAAATAAATTTACCGATACCTATATTTAAATTAATAATAAACATAATTAATATATTAATACATATGTTGCTATATCAATAAATACTTCATGATGACACATAATTAAGATGGTGAAATGACTTTGTGGTTTTGGTAGAAGGGCATAAAAATGAAAGACTGACGGTGGGACGACGATTTGTTTGGTGAACGGTGGACAGGAAAGACGGTGGAAGTTGTTAGTGTGTTTAAAGTGCGTGTATTGTCAATTGTGATATGTGATATAAAGTGTTATATCGAACAAATATAAATAAAAGGAAAAATCAGAACTATGAAGTGTTTTGCTGCTGACCCTGCTGGCTGTCCTACAAGTCAGAAGTGGGATCGAAAGCGCTAAAACGCGTAAGTACCCGCCCATATTATCATAATTTATATATTTATATTTATGAGGAGATTCGTAGAAGAACCAAGGTCACCGACATAGCCCTCAGGATTAGCATGCTGAAGTGGCAATGGGCTGGCCACATAGCGCGGAGATCGGACGGGCGTTGGAGCAGAAAGATTCTAGAGTGGAGACCACGTATTGGCAAGCGCAGCGTAGGACGACCGCCTGCCAGATGGACCGACGATCTTGTGAAAATCGCAGGAAGTCGTTGGATGCAGGTGGCATCGGACCGGTTACGCTGGAAAGCGATTGGGGAGGCCTATGTTCAGCATTGGACAAGTATAGGCTGAAATGATGATGATGATATATTTTTGTCGTTATGTATAAGCCTGGGCTAGTAATCAGCATGATTAATTTAATATCCGCCAGGTAGCGATTCTGTAGAAAATTAATAGTTGATTTCTTACAAGTCCTATATTAATGACGTAAAACCCTATAATTTAATCTTATATTTTGACGAGTATGTAAGTTGTTGAATTTCGACAATCGTGGTTGGAATAATACACCGCGATGCTGAAAATGCCACTACCCCACGCGGTATACTTATTCTCACAAATACATATTTTATACGACCTCATAATTTGATAAGTTATGACCTAGTGAAAAATGGTATCCATATAGATTGTTTCGTATGTAGATACATGACATGAGACAGGATTGTAATTTATTTAAGAATAAATACTTTTATGGTTCATAACATGCCGGGTTCGTGTTTTTATATATATACTTTTCTTAACTTATTATTACCACTTACTATATGGACAAAATGAACATAATTAGGGTGTTCTGATGAGTTTGGATTTAATGACTAACCAAACTCCTTTTGTGTTTTACGAGGAAAATGAACAAAGATGATAAAAGCAGTCGCGACGTAACCCCGGTCCGCGACTCATCCCGTCGGGACCAGAGCATCATGAGGCAAAGTCGGTCACGCAGCCGGAGCTACACAGGCAGGTGGTCTTGTCGACGAGCACGAAGCCGCAGCCGTAACATCAGTCGGTGGCGGGAGCGAAAAACGAGAACTGGAGCGGGAACGAGAGCGACTTCGCCGCATGGAGCGCGATCTTCACGAACAGCCGGAAGAAGACAGTCTAAGACGACACAGCCGTTGGTCGACGACGACAAGAGCGGGAATCACAGCAGAATTAGCCGCAACGGGTATGGCGAGCAGCGGCGAGAGAAGACTGAACAATAGCATATGGAACCTGACGGAGAAGTAGCACTGCGACGGTCACGTTACCCTGTATTTTCTGGTAAGGATGTTATGGATATTATGCAGTCTCTTAAAAATGACGCCTCGTCTCGGCCGACTGTGCAGAGCATACTAGGGGGTAGTAAAAATTTGGATCATTAAAATATTCTGCTTGGCTTTGACCCTTCCAAAAAGAATTAACGTATCAATGTTTGGAATAATGGGGTCAATGAATATGTTTCTGCCTACGGTTGAGACGAAAGGACAATCGTACATTTTGCGATGCAGCTGCAGGGACTGGCCAAAACCTGATATGAAAGTATAAATTCTATTGTTTACATTGGCGGAATGGCGTGGAAAACTTATGTACAGTTTTCCCTGGGAACGGAATTGTGGCCAGGCCCTGGAGGAAATGCTTAAATGTCGTAGTAAGTTTGGCGAATCAATTGAAGTGTCATTTTTATGTAAAGCTCCCTTTGTTGAAACAATGCTAGAATACCGGCAAAACGTGATGTTGACTGTATAATACCGTGGATTAAACTTCAAAATCAAGTGCGTTAAGTTTGAGGTGCACTGAACAGGACCAATTATTACGGTTTCTATTAAGCAATAAAGAAAGTTATAATAGTTGCCGTTTAAAAATAGAAATAGTTAGTTTAGCGTTAAGGAAAATAATTGGTCACAGCCGAAAACAGGATTGCAAATATTATTTTTATTGTAAGGATAAAGGACATTTTTACCAGCAGTGCCCAAAAGTTGCTGAAATGTAAATGGTGTAGCAAAATAGGACATAAAGTAGAAGCATGCTTCGCGATGGATACACAAATCATTACCGATAATGCACAAAAGATAATGTGTATATCGAATTCCAAGCTCAGTGCCATTAAACTTGAAAATCGATTTTGTAAGTGCATCCATTTCTTGTAGAGTAGTGAAGGAGCATCTTTTAGAGAAACCCTTATTAATTGGCCAATCTTTTTCGGAACAACCACATACAGTTGCCTATATGGATTCAAGTAGATTAGTTTGCGATGATCGAAAGTGACGCCAAGTCAGGATTTAGTTGTATCGACATCGTTATTTGGTTAGAGTAAGGATTAGTAGACATGTTAGGTCGTATGGTCCCGCGAGTACCAGGGCTTCAACAAAGCCAATATTTACTGGATATGTATTCGTAATTTTTTCGGGTCACGGTAGTGTTATGTCATGGATGGAAATGTAGCTGTAACAATTACGCCTTGCTCAATGCCTTGTTCCCTTCAGAGTAACGCCATTTTTTTTCGTGTTGAAAGAACCGAAGTTGTAAATTGTCTTGCCACATTCCCTGAAGTCAGTTCGATATCGATTGATCTGCTTAGTCATATTGGTGTTGAACTGATGTATATCGGAGAATCCGTGTCGAATGTTCATAAACAAAAACTATTGAACTTGCTCCAGCGTTTCAAAAACTGTTTCGTACATCATCTATCAGAATTATATTGTAAAGATACTACGTAGGTGGTACGTAGGTACGTTTGTAGGTGGGTTTGCACAATCAGCGTCTCCCCTTACTAAGTTACTGTAGAAAGTCACACCTTGGGAACTAAAGAATTCCCAAGAGAATGTTTTTTTTTTTACTTTGAAGATAGTCCGATTGATAGGCCAGTGTTAGTCATATTAATCCTGGGGCAGAGACCAAACTCCATACTGACGCCAGTAGGATTGGTGTCGGCGGAATCTTACTGTAAAAAAAAAATGTCGGGGAGTGAATCTTATAAAGAAGTGGAATATTATAGCTGACAGCAAAACTGCATAAGAAAATGATTTGTGCTCATAGGAGTTTTAGACCTTGGCATTTTTTTTGCCGAGGTTAAAAAAATCTAGTTTTTCTATTAGGCATCATTAAAATAGTCACAGATTGCAGTGCTCTTTGGCCAACTTTCCAGAAACGTGATTTAGTACCGCGAATAGGACGGTGGTTGGCTAACGCTAACATGCCTATCAATTAGTTTAAAAAGGCAATTAAAACTAGACAAAAAAAAATTCGGATTATCTTGACGATAAAACGGATTGGGTTTGAGCAGCTCCTCAATCAGCAACATTAATCAATGATTTATAATACAATTTTGAAAAACAAAGAAAAATGGTTTTCAGAAAGGCCAAACAAATTAAATTAAAAGCCTAGCCCGCTGAGTTTCTCGCCGGATCTTCTCAGTGGAGGCCGCGTTCCGATCCGGTAGTAGATGGAAAAAAAAGTAATATTACTTGTAAAAGACCCTCCTTTTACACCCTATAGCTGACGGACGATTTAGCGCGGTGGTTAAGAGCTTAAGTCGCTCTGCCCACTGCGTCTAATAGTCGCGGGTTCGAGTCCCGCACGGGACAAATCTTTGTGTGATCCACAATTATTTGTTCCGGTCTGGGTATTTGTGTATGTGAATTTTCATGTTTGTAAACGCACCCACGACACAGGAATAAATCCTAGTGTGGGGCTACGTTTTATATAAAAAAAAAAAAAAAAAAAAAAAAAAACTTGATAAGCCATTTCTCACGCTACACATTGACCACCTTGGGCCATTTGTTAAGTCTAAGCTCAAGTATACTCACATTATTGTGGTCTTGGTCTCTTTACCTAGTTTGTTTTTTTTAAACCTGTTAGGAATACTGGGACACAAAATGTGATCAATAATTCGGAAACAATTTGTGACACGTTCCGAACTCGTCACAGATTGATACTGCTTTACGCAATGCCATACAAAAGACAGCTGGAACTGAAGTAATTTTTGTCCGCTCAATAGGAAGCAAAGTTAGCCCAAAGATGAAAGAGATATCAGGCGGTTCCAGTCGGGAATTTGAGGATTTGGCAACTATACAAAATGAAGTTAAGAGTAGGATAGATGAGCAACGGCTAATACCAAAACAATATTATGACAAAGTCAGAGTGACTTGGTGAAAATCACCAAGACAGCATTTCGGAACCAGGGAAAGAGTTCTAAGCTACTTCGATTTTATGAGGAACCTCACTAAGTGGTAAAGGTTCGTGGTAAATATTACAAAAGGGCTCTAATGCCTGTATTCGAGGAAATCAGAGGTAGGCATAGGACTACTGTAGCCAGTAATAAAATGAAACCGCTTAAAAAGTCGATGAAGAACATGATGATGAGTAAGGTATGGGTCCTAAGAGTAATTATGAGGAAATGATACAATAACTGAATAGTAGATTCAAGTGATGTATAGTGTAAATATATATGTGCAGGCTATGTCGTGATTAACGCAAGACCTGGAAGCAGTGCATTTTTTGAGGTCCTTAGAGTGAATTTTCTAAGGTCAAATTAAGTGAATGATCCTTGGAGTGAATTTTTCAAGGACTGGCACTGATGGTCTTCGAAGTGAATTGTCAATTGTGATATAAAGTGTTATTTTATTTTATTTTTATTTTTATTAAATAGCCACACCAACAATACACATACAAAACATAGGAACAATATATCAATAGAAGAAACAACTTATAATAGTATGTGCATCAATTACAGGTGAGTACAACATACACCTAGTAGTCCAAACATCATCTCACATATAAAATAATAATGAAAATAAAGTATATAAATTGTAGTTGAGTGAAATAATAATAATGAAAAACAAGAGAAAAAAAAATGTCACACCAAAATTAAAAAACAAAACTAAATAAAACAATTAAATATCAAACTGAAATTTGAAAAATTGTGAAAAATTATATAAACGGCACACAGTTGACGTTACTAAAGAACAATACTTCGTTAATGTTATTGAAAATTAGAATCAGGATTGAGTAAAGTGTGAATATAAGGAATGTTTGAATGAAAAATAATTTGGGTTAAAAATGTCAATAACAGCAGGTTGGAGTTCATTAAATAATCGGGACATACGAGTAAGTGGGTTATTGAATACTGTGTTAAGCGTGGAACTAGGCAACTCAAAAAGTCTAGGATATCTTTGAACGCGATTATTTATTTTAAATTTGCAGTATTCAATTAAATTGGCATCTATCATACCGTTTACGATTTTATATAACATTAACAAATCAATAATCTTACGTCGAACTTCTAAGCTGATCATGTTGAAGTAGCACAATCTGTCATCATATCCAGAAATAACTTTTCTGACTCCTGATCGTGAACTTAGGTATCTAACAAATCTAGATTGCACTGATTCAATCCGTCCTATATATTTGGCATAATATGGTGACCAAATGCAAGCACCATACTCCAGCAAACTCCTAACAAGAGCATTGTATAATAGAATTGTGCTGGAAGGATTCTTAAATGGCATAGATACTCTTATGATAAAACCTAACATTCTGTTTGCCCTCAGGACTGTTTGTTCACAATGGTTACGGAAAGACATTGCCGAGTCAAATATCACTCCCAGATCACGAACTGAATATACCCTCTTCAATTTGTCCTGTCCAATTTTATACTCATAATCAACGTATTTCTTCTTGTTAGTGAAGGTAATGTAATGACATTTCTTAGCATTCAGTGACATACGATTATATCCGCACCACTTCAAAAGTACATCCATGTCATTTTGCAGTATCAGACAATCGTCAAGTGAATTTATAGCCCGATAGATCTTAATGTCGTCAGCATATGCCAAACATTCACACTGAAGAATACCAAGAAGATCATTGATAAAGATCAAAAATAATAATGGCCCTAATTTGGAACCCTGAGGAACTCCAGTATGTGCTGTAAATGGCGAAGACTCATACCCTGCTATCGCAACGAACTGACTTCTGTTTGCTAGGTAGCTTTGGAACCATCTTAAAAGATCACCATGTATACCTATGTGATTAAGTTTCGTCAATAGTACAGAGTGGTTCACTCGATCGAAGGCCTTGGAAAAGTACCTGTATAAATAGAGTCCACCTGTCCACGTTGTTCGAAGGTTTCATAAATAAAGTTGCTGTATATTAGTAAATTAGACTCCGTTGAACGTTTACTAACAAATCCATGCTGCCGATCATTAAGTAGATGCTTAAAGTGGTAAAACACCGCATCATAAACGCAGCCCTCCAACACCTTCGCGAAACAAGAAATTAGAGACACTGGCCTATAATTGGCTACATTGTTCTTGTTGCCATCCTTAAAGATCGGCACTACCTGTGCAATTTTCCAAAGTTCAGGAAACACCCCCTCACTAATTGATTTTTCAAATATTAATTGCAACGGTTTGATCAGCACCGTAGCACACATACGAATGAAAAAAGGGGGAAGGCCATCGGGACCGGCGCCTTTATACAGATCTAATTTCTCAAGTCGAGACAGGATGTCTTGTTCCCGAATATGCACTGTACTAAGGGTATAATTAGATCTCGTGCAAGTTGGAAAAAAAGATCCGGATGATGAACCATTCGCATATACAGACGAAAAGTACTCCGCAAATGCATTAGCGATATTGTAACCACCCTCAAAGACTATTCCATTACTGATAACCTGGCCCGGAATACTGTTACCGTCTCTTTTTTGTTTGGTATAACGCCAGAAAGCCTTGATATTGACGGTAATGTTGTCTTCGATGTTTTTAATGTAACTGTTAAAACACTCATCCATAACTCTTCTAGACCTATCCCTAAGACTCAAAAAGGTGTCATGGTCTCTGGGGTTTTTAAATTTCCTATACCTTCTTCTGAACTTGAATTTTTCTTGAAGTAATTTTATAAGTGAAGAAGAGAACCAAACGGGATAATTTGACTTTCTTTGTTTAGCTAATGGTGTATGCTTTTCAATAATAACCCATAATATGTTATAAAATTTAAGAATAAACTCGTCACACCTTAAATAAGAAAATTCAATCCAGTTAATTTGTTCCAACTCTGATAAACATGCCGCATAATTCATTTTTCTAAAGTTATATTTGACGCTTGACTTATTGAGTAGTAGTTCATTCGTGTCTGCCAATCGCACAAGTAACTCAAATGGAGGATGATGAGAATCTTGTTTAGTGAGGGGAGGAGCACTAGCTATAGAGATTTTCGTCAGTAATAACTAGGTCAAGTATGCAATTATTATGATTATTAATATAATTAATCTGGGTTTATCTGGGTTATATCGAACAAATATAAATAAAAGGAAAAATCAGAACTATGAAGTGTTTTGCTGCTGACCCTGCTAGCTGTCCTACACTTCTAAGACTATACCCGTAAATGCAGTGTATAAAACTACACTATGTGATACGATAGGGATAGTTTACAGAGACTGTTTGAGAGGTGTCGTAGGTCGGCAGCAGGGGTGGGGGAGGGTCACACGCACCATTAGGCAGGAAGCCTCGAGGCGGGTCGACACGCGACGCCGACACGTGTTACACTTTCTACATAATTGCTTCTAATCACATATATTATACAATTAGCAGAAAAATAAAACTTCATTTGACAGGCGGCCATTTTGTCAGACAGACCCAATATAAAGAGCGCGCGCGTGTCGATTGAGCCATTTTGTCGGGAGCACTCGCGCCTTCTAGACGTGTTTTGAATCCTAATTTAATTATTTTATATCGATTTAATCATATTTTGTTAATTTATAAATTCAGAAGTGGGATTGGCTCGCGTTCTATAAAGCCAATCTCCGCTTTTGTACCATCCTAGTTATTTCAATTATTAAATCGTAATGGAAAATAATTCGTCTACCTCCCAACGTCGAACGACTAGAAGGCGCGAGGCAAGCCCGGATATTAGGGAAACTCTGGGTGCCATTTTAGAGCGGTTGAATGCTCTGGAAGGGCAAGCCAGTACGAGTACGCCTACTCCGCCGCCGTAAGTGCCTTCGCTGCTACCTGTTTCCACTAATTCCATTGTGGCGAATGCGGTGGTGGTGGAGGAACACTACGAGGTACCGCCGCCACCATCTTCTCGCACCAGCATGCGCACGGACGACACTGGCCTGGACGTAACCGAGCGTATCATCGGAGCATTAGCATCACTATACAAGGTCAGATCAAACCATTTTTATATCTCTATTTTCGACCCCAGTGTAACCGATATCGATTCTTGGTGCGAGGAGGTGGACAAGGCACGTGAGCTCAACGGCTGGGATGACAATGAATGTTTGTCGCGCATTGCTCACTGTTTGAGAGGAGAGGCTCGTCATTGGTTAAACGATTGGGTGACCAATGACCGCAGTTGGAGTAATTTTAAAGTTGAGTTTAGGCCGTTGTGCTCGCGGAGGGTAGACATTGCAAGCATTCTATTTGAAGTCAAGAGTACCGACTCTGATGGATATGCCACGTATGCTGATTATGCTAGGCGATCTCTGTTGCGTCTTAAGATCGTAAAAGGTCTTCGTGACGAACTAGTAGTAGCGATTGTCATACGTGGAATAAATGACGCGCAGATTCGGGCCGCGGCAACCAATGCGAAACTGTCTCCTAAAGACTTGGTTGAATTTCTTACAATCTACACAAAACCTAAAGTAGCAAATAAAACTAAAATGTCATGTGAAAGCTCGCGTCCCGGAAACGGAAATCGTCGTTTGGAGCTGAAACCCAATAAGCGTCTGCACGGTTCCGACACACGTTCAAACCTAAGATGTTTTACGTGTGGTGGAGCCGGGCATGCCAAGAAGTTTTGCTTCAAGCGATTGAGGACTGAACCGGAGCCATCCAACTCCAGTAACGGTACTGCTATTACAGATGTTGTACCCGCAAATAGAGCTGTCAGCTTGTGTCAGTTCTGCAAGAAACCTGGTCACTCGATTCAGGATTGCTTTACAAAACGTTTAGATTCACAAAATACCAAAAGTAGTGTTAACTTTCGTTTTGAGCTGCAGGGTAGGATTAACGATAACGATGTAACTACCGGCATCATACAAAAGATACCGTTGGATATACTTATCGATAGTGGATCACGTGTTTCGTTAATTACTGAAAAGGTGCTGAAGCACTTTAGATGCAAACGTATACCAAGTTTTCAATTACTTAAAGGAATAGGCAGTCAAAACGTAGTATCCTGTTGTTATGTCACCATGATAGTTGAGTTTAGAGACGTGTCTGTAGAGGTCGATTTGTTAGTCGTACCCTCAAATAGCATAAATGTACCAGTAATCATAGGCACCGATGTGTTGAATCGCGATGGTTTGGCATACATACGCACGGCTACCGAACAATACATAACGCGCATTGATAATTTGAACCCGGTGTTCTATGTGTACTCGAATGAACTTTCCGATATTAATACGCCTTTAGTGGAGACTGATCGCGGTCGATTGATGGCGATTATAAATAATTTTTCGAGTCATCTTATAACGGGCACTGCACTTTCTACTGTAAATACAGGAACCATGTGCATTCGAGTTACTAGTGATACCCTAGTGAATTACAGACCCTATTAGTTGTCACGCGACGAAAAGATACGTGTTAGAGCAATCATTCAACATTTACTTGATAAGAAAATAATTCGCGAATTACAGTCAGATTATGCTAGCCCTATAATCCTTGTCAAGAAAAAGGATGGTACTGACCGCATCTGTGTCGACTATCGCGTATTAAATTCGATCACTTTAAAGGAACGGTTTCCCATGCCGCTCATTGACGATCATATAGACAGGCTTGGCAAAAGCAAATTCTCCTGCTTAGATATGTCAACTGGTTTCCACCAAATTAAATTGGAAGAAATGTCAGTTGCGAAGATTGCATTCATTACACCTGAAGGGCACTTCAAATGTTTAAAGATGCCTTATGGTTTAGCCAATGCGCCAATCGTATATCAACGTCTAATATCCAAAACCTTGAAATACCTTATATGATCTGGTAAAGCCCTAGTTTACGTTGATGACATCATTACTCTAGCTTCCACCTTTGATGAAGCCTTTGACAATTTAAGGCAGGTTATGCAAGCTTAGCACTTACCTCGGTCACCAGCGAAAAACACTGAACTGAGCAGAGCCCATTGCAAACCAGTGGAGGTCATCTCGACATTGAACCAGGGGAGGTAAGCCTCACCACTGAACCGGCACAAAGTCCGAACCAGCAGAGCCGAAACCCAATACTGAACCAGGGGAGGTAATCCTCACCACTGAACCGGCACAAAGTCCGAACCAGCGGAGCCGAAGCTCAACACTGAACCAGGGGAGGTTATCCTCACCACTGAACCGGCACAAAGTCCGAACCAGCGGAGCCGAAGCTCAACACTGAACCAGGGGAGGTAATCCTCACCACTGAACCGGCACAAAGTCCGAACCAGCGGAGCCGAAGCTCAACACTGAACCAGGGGAGGTAATCCTCACCACTGAACCGGCACAAAGTCCGAACCAGCGGAGCCGAAGCTCAACACTGAACCAGGGGAGGTAATCCTCACCACTGAACCGGCACAAAGTCCGAACCAGCGGAGCCGAAGCTCAACACTGGTAACATAGTAAAAAAACAGACATTTTACTCACAACCAAAAAACATGGCACACGTTTCCGGAGTCCATTCTCCTCGCCAGAGAACCATATTTTCTGCTGCAGCCTGGGTGGTCTTGCCATGAGATCCTCCCAGCAATCGTAATTCGTAACGACCGTGTGACATCACTTTGGTAATGCGATAGGGACCACGCATACCAGAGTCTAATTTCCCAGTCATTTGGGAACTCTTCCCGACAAATGCAATGTCTTCGAGTTTGAAGACTTTCGGTGACTTGCGTCCTTTATTAACACGTTCGTCTTGCTTGAGTCTATTCTGACACAGAAGATCAGAAGCATGCTGACGTCTCAGTTCTCGCAATGCTTCCCGACTCCTTGGTTGTGCGTTATCAACCGCTACTTCACGTATCAATGGTCTAATGAGAGATGTTGCTGCTTCAATACCGATTAACAGTTGCAGCGGTGAAGCTTGTGTTGTTTTGTGCTTCGTCCTATTAGGAACCAGCTGCATCTTCCACAAACAATCTGACCATTTAGTGTCCTTATTACTAGCTTCGATACGCAACATATTAAGGATCGTACGACAATAACGTTAAACTTGGCCGTTTTCGTTGTGCATTTTGGGAGTTATATAGTGAATGGTACACCCAAGACTATATATCCAATCTTTAAAACTGTGGCTTTCATACATCCTGCCGCGATCACAAACTATCATTTCAGGAATTCCGAATAATGACAATGCTTGAGAAAAAAAGACGTTTTAGTTCGTCTGCGTTGCTCGTAATCATGGGGTACAATAAACAATATTTGGTAAAAACATCTACAATAATAAGGATATGTTTATATCCATTTGATTCGGGTAAGGGTCCAAGTGTGTCTGTATGTAAGGTGTTAAAAGGGGTGTCTGGTTTTACCCACGACGTAATTGGATGTCGTGGTACTCTAGGTACCCGCTTCGAGAAGATGCACGTTATACAATGAGAAATATACTTTTTGACGAAGCCGAATAAGCCAGGAGACAAAATGTTTTAGAATTAGGTCTATCGTCTTTTCGCCGTTAATGTGTTCATGTTGATCATGAAAAAATTCAAAGTAAGCTACAACCCGACGTTTTTTTTTTTCTTTATGCTCTTGAAGGAGCACGGCACCATAACCTACTGAACTCGCATCGGTGTAAAATTCTGTAGGTAATTCTGGGTCGAATATTGCCAGCACAGGCTCACTAGTTATACTGTCTATCAGGTATTTACGAGCTTGTTCCTGCTCTGCACCCCAATTAAATGGCACCTCTTTACGGGTTAGTTTTGCAATACACGCAGTTTTGTTAGCATAATGAGGTATATACCTCCTAAAGTATCCCGCTAATCCTAACAATTGGCGTACCTGTCTTACATTACCAGGTATAGGGGAATTAACTGAGGCCTGCACCTTATGTATGCTCTGCTTAACCTGACCGTAACTAATACGTCCACCTAGGTACTCTACCTTTGAGGCGACAGAGATACTTTTCTTAATAATAATCGAAAACCCGGCAGTTACTAAAGCTTGCATTCATTACACCTGAAGGGCACTTCAAATGTTTAAAGATGCCTTATGGTTTAGCCAATGCGCCAATCGTATATCAACGTCTAATATCCAAAACCTTGAAATACCTTATATGATCTGGTAAAGCCCTAGTTTACGTTGATGACATCATTACTCTAGCTTCCACCTTTGATGAAGCCTTTGACAATTTAAGGCAGGTTATGCAAGCTTTAGTAACTGCCGGGTTTTCGATTATTATTAAGAAAAGTATCTCTGTCGCCTCAAAGGTAGAGTACCTAGGTGGACGTATTAGTTACGGTCAGGTTAAGCAGAGCATACATAAGGTGCAGGCCTCAGTTAATTCCCCTATACCTGGTAATGTAAGACAGGTACGCCAATTGTTAGGATTAGCGGGATACTTTAGGAGGTATATACCTCATTATGCTAACAAAACTGCGTGTATTGCAAAACTAACCCGTAAAGAGGTGCCATTTAATTGGGGTGCAGAGCAGGAACAAGCTCGTAAATACCTGATAGACAGTATAACTAGTGAGCCTTTGCTGGCAATATTCGACCCAGAATTACCTACAGAATTTCACACCGATGCGAGTTCAGTAGGTTATGGTGCCGTGCTCCTTCAAGAGCATAAAGAAAAAAAAAACGTCGGGTTGTATCTTACTTTGAATTTTTTCATGATCAACATGAACACATTAATGGCGAAAAGACGATAGACCTAATTCTAAAACATTTTTTGTCTCCTGGCTTATTCGGCTTCGTCAAAAAGTATATTTCTCATTGTATAACGTGCATCTTCTCGAAGCGGGTACCTAGAGTACCACGACATCCAATTACGTCGTGGGTATAACCAGACACCCCTTTTAACACCTTACATACAGACACACTTGGCCCCTTACCCGAATCAAATGGATATAAACATATCCTTATTATTGTAGATGTTTTTACCAAATATTGTCTATTGTACCCCATGATTACGAGCAACGCAGACGAACTAAAACGTCTTTTTTTCTCAAGCATTGTCATTATTCGGAATTCCTGAAATGATAGTTTGTGATCGCGGCAGGATGTATGAAAGCCACAGTTTTAAAGATTGGATATATAGTCTTGGGTGTACCATTCACTATATAACTCCCAAAATGCACAACGAAAACGGCCAAGTTTAACGTTATTGTCGTACGATCCTTAATATGTTGCGTATCGAAGCTAGTAATAAGGACACTAAATGGTCAGATTGTTTGTGGAAGATGCAGCTGGTTCCTAATAGGACGAAGCACAAAACAACACAAGCTTCACCGCTGCAACTGTTAATCGGTATTGAAGCAGCAACATCTCTCATTAGACCATTGATACGTGAAGTAGCGGTTGATAACGCACAACCAAGGAGTCGGGAAGCATTGCGAGAACTGAGACGTCAGCATGCTTCTGATCTTCTGTGTCAGAATAGACTCAAGCAAGACGAACGTGTTAATAAAGGACGCAAGTCACCGAAAGTCTTCAAACTCGAAGACATTGCATTTGTCGGGAAGAGTTCCCAAATGACTGGGAAATTAGACTCTGGTATGCGTGGTCCCTATCGCATTACCAAAGTGATGTCACACGGTCGTTACGAATTACGATTGCTGGGAGGATCTCATGGCAAGACCACCCAGGCTGCAGCAGAAAATATGGTTCTCTGGCGAGGAGAATGGACTCCGGAAACGTGTGCCATGTTTTTTGGTTGTGAGTAAAATGTCTGTTTTTTTACTATGTTACCAGTGTTGAGCTTCGGCTCCGCTGGTTCGGACTTTGTGCCGGTTCAGTGGTGAGGATTACCTCCCCTGGTTCAGTGTTGAGCTTCGGCTCCGCTGGTTCGGACTTTGTGCCGGTTCAGTGGTGAGGATTACCTCCCCTGGTTCAGTGTTGAGCTTCGGCTCCGCTGGTTCGGACTTTGTGCCGGTTCAGTGGTGAGGATAACCTCCCCTGGTTCAGTGTTGAGCTTCGGCTCCGCTGGTTCGGACTTTGTGCCGGTTCAGTGGTGAGGATTACCTCCCCTGGTTCAGTATTGGGTTTCGGCTCTGCTGGTTCGGACTTTGTGCCGGTTCAGTGGTGAGGCTTACCTCCCCTGGTTCAATGTCGAGATGACCTCCACTGGTTTGCAATGGGCTCTGCTCAGTTCAGTGTTTTTCGCTGGTGACCGAGGTAAGTGGAAGATACCCCACTGTTTTCGGTCAGCGTGTGACTCTTATTGCACGGTTACAAAGTATGAGTGTCTGGGGAATCCGGAACCCTGCCACTCAGCGCGATGTATGACAATTCTTATTACGAAAGCGAGATGTATGTTACAGGATTACTGAAAGTATTTGTATGCAATGATGGGAGTGCACGCTTGTCATTGTATTACAAGAACGATTGTTTTCACTGTAAGAAAGGAGTGTGATTGATCAATCATTAAGATCAAGACGATGAAGGGATATTGGCGGATCCCTCTAATGAAGTTCAAGCAAACGAGGACGTTTGCCCGTCAGGAGAGGCCGAATTAGCAGAAAAATAAAACTTCATTTGACAGGCGGCCATTTTGTCAGACAGACCCAATATAAAGAGCGCGCGCGTGTCGATTGAGCCATTTTCCCGCACATCAAGCGGGTCCGTCACCGAGCATCCTTCGTGCTCGGTCGTCTCCATCCGTTAATCTGCAAGCGGAGTAAAATGTCCCTTAGAAATAAGGTGACGCTTTACAAAACTTGCGTTCGTCCCATCATGACTTATGCGTGTGCTGTGTTCGGGCATTCGGCCCCCTCTCACATCGACAGACTTCAAGCGGTTCAAAACCGCTTCCTCCGAAAAGCCGTAGGAGCCCCATGGTTCGTACGGAACGTCGACCTCCACTCCGATCTAGGTCTCGAACCTATTCGCGCCTTTATTAAAAAGGCGTCAACACGTCACTTCGCGAACGCATCTACCCATGCGAATCCGTTAATCGTAGCCACCGCCGACTACGACCTCCCTCACGACCCCTGCCGCTACCGCCGGCCGCGACATGTTCTCACCGACCCCCCCGATGCTTTGTCATCCCTTCTTTCCGCTCAGAATACGAGCGACGACGAAGTAGACATAGACGTAGTAGTAGATCCCCTCCCATAGCCGGCGGTTGACCGGTGCGCTTAGTAGTGCACCCGTCCCCCTACAGCGACTGTCCCAACCGAGGGCGCCTCTTCGAGGCGCCCTCGAGTATGTCGCCTCTTGCCCTTCTGGCTGGCTGGAGCGTAGTGGTTGCACGCTCGCCTTTAAAATCCGGTGAAGCTGTAGAGGCCTCGAGGCCAACAGCGTAGGTCATTCACACACACACGGATGAGGCGAGGAGGATCGCAAATCCGCAACGTATGTAATCGTCTCTCGTCGGACGGTTAGTTAGAATAAATAGTTTCGATATGTCCATGGTTCGTACGGAACGTCGACCTCCACTCCGATCTAGGTCTCGAACCTATTCGCGCCTTTATTAAAAAGGCGTCAACACGGCACTTCGCCACCGCCGACTACGATCTCCCTCCCGACCCCTGCCGCCACCGCCGGCCGCGACATGTTCTCACCGACCCCCCCCCCCCCCCCCTCCCGATGCTTTGTCATCCCTTCTTTCCGCTCAGAATACGGGCGACGACGACGTAGACGTAGACGTAGTAGTAGATCCCCTCCCATAGCCGGCGGTTGAACGGTGCGCTTAGTAGTGCACCCGTCCCGTCCCCCTACAGCGACTGTCCCAACCGAGGGCGCCTCTTCGAGGCGCCCTCGAGTATGTCGCCTCTTGCCCTTCTGGCTGGCTGGAGCGTAGTGGTTGCACGCTCGCCATTTAAATCCGGTGAAGCTGTAGAGGCCTCGAGGCCAACAGCGTACATCATTCACACACAGACACACACACACAATTGAGCCATTTTGTCGGGAGCACTCGCGCCTTCTAGACGTGTTTTGAATCCTAATTTAATTATTTTATATCGATTTAATCGATATAAAATAATTAAATTAGGATATCGATTTTTATTTATCGCATATTTTATAATTCCAATTGTTTACATCATTTTGTTGCTTTGTTAATTTTTTTATTAAATTATTGTGTAATTTATAAATATACCTAAACACGTATTACAACAGTACGTGTATTAGACATAACTAACACTAACATTTTATCAAGCAACATCAAACATTTTTATTATCATACTTAAATATTGTACTACGCTTAAGGTGACGATACAATCTCCACTTATCAATATTATGTACCTTATAATATATCCGTGCGGCTTATCGACTCTAATAAATAATTCAACAATTCCTAAAGCACATTGGTACGTTATTGATAGTATCAACCTTAATTACTACGTACGTTACAAAGGCGTATGTGCTACTTACATTTATTAATTTGTTTTCTTTCTGTGTAGTATCTGTTTGTATTATCTGCCTTAACCTTATAAGTATATTTAGTGGATAATGTTGTTGGCTGTGTAATTACTTATTTGTTATAAGTCTGATATATTGTATGCGTTATTACATAGCTGTTTGTTATCCAAAATAAAATAAAATAAAAAATAAAAACACATCCTGCTTATAGCCACATAGATTACAATACATCACTTTACTTCGACAAATAACGCCATGTTCTCACAGAAAAGAACACGAGATAATACTCTAACTCGTGACACTCGCGGGCCGGATCAGTCGTAAAACTGATTACATAATTTCGTTGGAAGCGACGACGGAACAGGCCTAACTCAACTTTCCCGCGTTTAAAAACAAGGAGGTTCGCTCGAACGACAGGGGAAAAGTTATTGCGACTCGCTTGTTTATAAAACCATCGACGGGGAAACAGATACGCTCTATTTACACGGCTCGTGTTTGCACATCTCTCTCGAGATAATGTTGTATAAACGTTATACGCATAATACACTTGTTTATTTCGCGCATTCACGTCGTTTCGGCGTTTCAATCGAGGGCGACGCGGCGGAGTCGTAATGAGATTTGTTAACGGATTCGCGGCGCGTATCTATGATATGAGGTCGCACGTTCTTATCGATCTGCACAAGTTACGTGGAATATTGTTTCGATGGGAGCGCTCGTGTCATGTGTAGGTGAGCATGAGAGGGAGCGCCTGTATCTGGAAGCTATTACGTGCGGAGGTCGGGAGCCACCCCTCGGGGTCGACGGCGCGGAATAAAATCAGAAGGGGAAATGATTTAGCCGGCGATAAGTCGGCGACGATGCTGCGATGCCGGCGTTTCTTCCCAGTTATTGACGACTCTCACACATCGCTCAAACAGAATCAACTTGCACACTTTATCACTCCAATTGGATTACAAAAATCAAAGCTTGGTTTGCGTATGTTCAATCTTATGGAAAAAGTAATCTGGAAAAAGTAAAATCTACAAATGACGAAAATAAAAAAATATGAAGCGTTTTTTCAGACGAGAGCTGACAAAAAAAAATTAAGAAATCAAAACAATATTTTATAAACAAAACTTTTTTAAGCACGAAACGGAGCACTCAAAGCGGTAAGTGATTTTAATAGGCAGGCAAACAATTGAAGAGTATTCCCTGTTCACAAATCGTCGCGCGGCCGTGCGCTTGCAAATCAGACTCCTGCGTAGAGTGACTCCGACGGACGGCTCTCAGGGGAGAGCCCCTTTGATCCCTAGCTGGCCCGAAAATAAAAAAGGACCGATATACGGAACGTGGCGCCGCTTTTTTATTTAAATTAGTGTTTCATAGGGGGAGGGCGATATTGCGTTTTGCCGATGTCTCTGAGCCTTCGGTAAGCTATACTCGTACATGAAGATAAATCCTCGTCGGCCGGGGGCGACAAACCTTCCGCAAATACTCCCGGGTCTTAAGGTATTTTCTTTCATCCGGTGGGTGTTTTCCCGATCGTAGTCACTGAATGAAAAGGTTCTTACGGCGGAGTAACGATTTACGCGACATGTGGGACGAGTGCCGCGATGAGATAAGAAATATTGTATGCGTAATAAAAAGCAATATGTCAAGTACACGCTAACTATATCAATCAACATTTACACGCTAAAATGTCAATGTGACCGGTAATTGCAGAACGGAGTACCGAGAGAGACGTGAGATTTGGTTAGCGTCCAAAAGCAACGACCTAAATTTAGGTGTTAATCTCGATAATTTTTAAGCAACATTGTGTTTGTTATTAGTTGCGAGACGGCGAGGAGGCAACCCGGGAAACACTGTCAGTCGTGCTCGATTTAGCAGAGGGCCAGGCAACGCCGTCCGCGGCACTCTATCGCCCGCAGACTGATGACCGACGAGTGAGTTCCACCGCTTTATTTCCGCTCTCATTATCTTTAATGTGATTTATTTCGGTCTCACGGTTTTCGAACGCCAAACGTTAACACACCCGAGAATAGGTCACACTGACTGCTTGGCACCCAGCTGCGAGCAAGCCGCCTATCGAAATAATAGTCAGCAATGAAGTCCTCACGACACATACCGGCTAGAAAATACTATAAGAGTATTGCGAAATTAGAACAACAATTTGAGGAAGGACACTAATTATGCGCGCGAGAGGTGTTGTTAACACGCATGTAAAGCGAAGTTAGGGGTGACGTGCATGGCTTGCCGCAGTTACGAGTACAACTGACTCGTACCTCTACAAACAAGACACGTGTTTAAATCGGCTTCATATAAAATATTGCTTACGTCGGCCAAGGAATTAATTTCGTTGGCGGGAATTTAACACTTGACCCACGCGATTTCGGAGAATGGGATTATGTATTAGGAGTTACGTGTACCAAGGCTCGGCATATTGACAAATTATTATGTTGTCTTTTTCGATGACTAGCTAGCTGATTTTTTGAACAACTACGCGATTATACATGTATGCTCACAAATGATTTTGAATATTTTCATCGTATTATTGGAATGTATTTGTGTTATTATGAATATGTTAGATGAATATTGGTTTCTGGCGCTTTAGGGTTAGTACTCACCCCAATAATGGCATTGAGTTCTGTCATAGTGACCTGTTTCGCTCTCTCCACAGCCGAGGCCACTTGCTGTTGGTGCTCCTGCGATAGGAATGGTAGTATCTGTGCTATTATTGCGTTCAGCCTTTTCGCTATCTCCGTCTGGAAATAACAATAGATCATTGTGTAAATTAATAACAAGAATACAACATTTCATAATAAAACGACGAGCAAAGGTCATCGCGTCATAATCATATTAATATCATCAGTTAGCTACCAAGCATCGGTATCATCTATGATTGAATAATTAAAAGTAACCAGTCAAGTTGTTTGAATAAAATCGTAATTAATAAAAAAGTCCGCAACAAGCAAATTGAGCGACCGCTAACTGCAAATCGCTTTACATGCAAATAGACAACCGAAAACGTTTCCACATGCCGAGGCAGATTAAATTCAATAATAACATTTATAATTAGTTGATCAGCCGGCGGGGAGCGGCGGATAAAATAATTCCTTAAACAATAACGCGCACCGCGGCGGGATGATAAATCGCCGTGTTACCGAGCCGATGGTATTTATTGGCTTTGTTCGTATTTTCCGTTTAAATGCACATTAATTTAATTCGCAGATTCGTTGCGAATCGACGAAGAATTAACATAATTGAATGTATTATTATATCGACCCTTGTCGGCGCGTGTAAACAATGAAGTTTCAACGCTACGCTTTTTATTGAGTCTCATCGATTGATATTTATTGGATCGATTGAAATTATTAATTATGAAATTTAAAATATCATTTCGCATTACAAGCGCGTTGATTGGTTTAAATATATTAGCAAATATAAATGTCTAAATGAAGATGTTATCATTGACATTTATAAGGTATCGGCCTTTAGTTTAAGGCCCGTATTACAGAACGTAAATCAGTCGTGAATCTAATTTTAAAAACTGAACAGTTTTCAAATTAGATTCACGACTGATTTTCGTTCTATAGTACGGGCCTTAGACTGGTGTCTTAGGCCCGTACTACAGAACGAAAATCAGCATCCATCATTTGCAATCATCAGCAATCATTTTTAACCGACTTCAAAAAGGGGGAGGTTCTATGTTCGGTTGTATGTATGCTTTTTTTTATGTACAGCGATATTTCCGTCAATTGTGGACCGATTTTGATGATTTTTTTTGCGTTGGGTTCAATATAGCTCCGCGGTGGTCCCATTTTAATTTCATTGGCATTGGACCTTGGACTTAGAAGATACACCAGGGAACTCCTTAACGACAAACAATAGGCATGTGTAAATTGAGATTATGGGTATTACGTCAATCCTATAGTAGGGTACTATAGAACTAAGCAGTATATTAGCCAACTTCAAAAAAGGAGGTTCATAATTCGTCCTTTTTTATAACTCCTTTGCTTATAAATCAATTTTGATGATTCTTTTTGCATTTGGTTCAGTATAGTTTTGAGGTGGTCTTATTTTATTGTTTTTGGTATTGGACCTTGGACTTTGAAGATACAACGGATACCTTAACGGCGAACAGCACGAATGTATAGATTCCGTTATTATAGTCATTATATTAATCCTGTAGGTACCTTACTTTACAACTTAGCAAAATAATATAATATTGGTATATAAATATTACTAAATAATTCACTCGTCACTTAAAATTGTAAAATAAAAATCTTTTAAAAAAAAAGGTAAACAGACTTCAATAAGCAAAAAATAAATATTTGAAGTCGGTGCCAAGTAACCGACTCTAGTGGTCTAGACGGAGCATTGCTAACAAAAAATTTGCTTAAAAGCGGCCTTAGTTACGCGGTGTGCGTGATTTTTTTGAAAATTTGACCAAAAATTGTCAATGTGTGCGGGCGCTTGCGTCTTCGGGCGCATGTGTGTGCGTAGTACGCACGCGCATGCGCGCTGCGGTAGTACGCAGTCGTGTCTACCCTATGGGTAGATAAATTTTATGCCGTTTCCGCGCAAGCGATGCTCTATCTATACAAGTAATTCTAAGGTATCGGCACCCGAGTGGGGCGACACTTAAGCATCTGTGTGGAGTGTAAAATAACTATACTGGCTGAACACAGCCCAGCTGCCACAAAGCTCTGCCCACGCGAGAGTGTAAACATAATTTCCAAAGCGTAATTGAACGTCTAAATATTTTTTAGAACGTTTGCCAAGTTTTCTTATTATTTCTCAAAACAAAATCGTGTATTTATTACGCTGATGTTTGTACGTCTGTTTAACTAATTAGTCATCATTTATCTAGGTTAAGTTTAGATATATCATAATTTAAAATAGTTTGTAGCTGCAGCTAGCTAGTAGCTAGAAATAAAATCTAAAATATTGGCCAGATGAATTTACTTTAATTTATCATGGCCGTTTATTATTTTTGAAATACGGAGATCTGTGGTTAAAAATAACAATATATAGTTATTAAGTCAATAAAGTTTACAAACATGTTATCAAGAGTCGTGCAGATTGCCGAGTACCGTGTCACGCGATTAACATTTAAGGAGGTCCCTGAAATCAATATCATCACGGAAATAAAGGTTGATACTAAACATTACCGATAATGTTTATAAATAAAGTTGTGAACTGTAAACACTTTTATTTCAATGTTTTATTGTTGTAACTCAGTCCGATGTGTTATGACGACATTAATTTTATAATCTCATTGCAGCTCAAGACAATCCGCAAAAGACGTCCACTTCTGGCTGCTTCCTTATGAGATGAATCGGACAATCTGCACACTCTATTCTGCTGGCTGCCACAAACGCATCCCATAAAGACCGTCGCTATAAGTTTTTAATTTATTGTATTTTTTAAAATTCTTTTCCGTTAAAATATACTACCAAAATGTTAGAGGTCTACGCACTAAAACTCTAGATTTTTACAGAAGTCTATGTAGTAGTGATTTTGATATTGTGGTTTTGACTGAAACATGGTTGAATGACGGTGTATACAGCTGAGTTATTCGATCACAGATACGATGTTCACAGGAGGGACCGAGAATACAACAAGAACTCTCACAAAAAGGACGGAGGGGGGGGGGGGGGGGGGGGGGTATTAATTGCTATTCGTAAATCTTATAATTCTAAACGCGTCAAATCTTGGGAAAGTCAAAGCTGTGAGGATTTATGGGTAGTTTTTGATGCAACCCATGATAACTCTATTCAAAGATATGCTCTGAGTACGATCTATCTGCTTCCTCTTGTGACCAGTGTATCTTTGGAGTTTTATTTAGACAATTGTAACCTTGTTATGGAACAGTGTAATCTACCAAAGCTCATAATAGGTGACTTCAATATTGGTCATATTAACTGGGATCTAGTGGGTAATTCTGGTTATACTCCTTCCGGTATGGCTCAAAATTTAATCGATTTTAATCACTTAAATAACCTCAGACAATTAAATCGTTTAGTCAATGTTGGTAACAAAGTATTGGATTTAGTTTAAACGGATATAGCAAATTGTGAATCAGATAGCGCGCCTCAAGTTTTGAGTAAGGTTGACCCCTTGCATCCTCCAATTGTTATCAAAATAAGCCAATCAGTGCACACCCAAAATCTTTCAAGGAACCCAAGTGGCAAAAAATATAACTTCCACAATGCAGATTACGAAGCAATCAGAGTTTCTCTAGCTAGTGTATCCTGGTCTTTAGTTCTCCATGGCTGTAAGGATGTCAACGAAATGGTGAGTAAATTTCAGACTATTATTGGTGATATCATCAAAAGCAAAATCCCTTTTCTTCCGATCAGAAGTAATAAGTTTCCTCCTTGGTATTCACGCAGCCTTATTAAACGACCTAAAGAAAAAGAAAAAATTAGACACCGGTATAAAAAGTACAAAAACCCGTTAGATATGCTAGAACTAAATTTATTAAAGAAACTCTGTGAAAAACTTATAAATGAATGTTATAATATATATATTAAGAAAGTTGAAGAACATTTGGTAAAGGATCCAAAACACTTCTGGTCTTACGTGAAATCCAAAAGGGCAAATTCCGGGAGCTATCCATCCACATTGACGTATAAGAGTAAGAGTGCAAATGATGGTAAAGAAATGTGTAATATGTTTGGATCTTACTTCGGGTCTGTTTACTCACAAGGTCAGTTAACCAGCAGCAACTTTCAGATACCTAAAGTATGCTCTGACTTGTTTTCACAAATCCAAATAACACGCGAAGAACTTTGGGATAAGCTCGAGAAACTGGATGTTCATAAAGGTGCAGGTCCAGATGGTATTCCAAACGTTTTTATTAGAAAATGTGGTGAATGGATATTGGAACCTCTATTGACCATTTACAATACTTCTCTACGCTCGGGCACCTTTTCCGATGCATGGAAAACCGCGATGGTAGTACCGATATTTAAAAATGACAACAATTCACAGGTTGAAAATTATAGGCCTATATCAATTCTTAGTGCGTTTGGTAAAATATTGGAATCAATAGTCTGCTCTGCTATTCAGAACTACTTTAAGCAATACATCTCCAATCACCAGCATGGCTTTGTAAAATCTAGATCAACCAGTACTAACTTGACCGCTTTTGTTGATAACGTGATAGGAGCTATGGATAACGGTAAACAAGTACATGTTATTTATACCGATTTTAGTAAAGCGTTCGATAAGGTTGATCACCGCATATTAATGTATAAATTGGCTAGCTATGGATTTACGGGCTCTCTGTTGCAATGGTTGAAAACATATATTGAAGGTCGATCATTTTTTGTAGTGGTTAACGGTTTCGAGTCACTGAAATATACCGTTAGTTCAGGAGTTCCTCAAGGCTCCCATTTAGGTCCCAGTGCTCTTTAATATTTTTATAAATGATCTCCCATATTGTTTAAAGAGCTCCACGCCTTATTTGTACGCGGATGACCTGAAAATTATGAGGGTAGTAGACACATTCGCTGATTGTATCGCTCTGCAGAATGATGTGAACAACCGCGTCAATTGGTGTAATACAAATGGCATGCTTTTGAATATTAGGAAATGCTTTTATATGAATTTTAGTCGCAAGCTTAACGGTGCAGTCACATATCACTACTCTATTAATAATACTACCTTAGATGAGGTTGAAGCAATAAGGGACTTAGGTATTTTATTGGACAAAAAGCTCACTTTTATCCCACACGTCGACCACATTGTCAGTAAGGCATCTCTAAGACTTTGGGTTTCGTACTTCGCAATGTCAAGCCGTTTAAATTATCTATCTATCTATCTATATCACTATCTATCTATCTGCATTCACTCTTCTCTCTATATCAGCGGTGTATTTCCCATCCTTACTGAAGGCGCATCCAAGATATACAAACTCATTCACTTGCTCCAGCACATCGTTACCAACCACAATCCTTGCATTCGTTCTGGTTTCTTCCCGTTCAAAAACCATAATTTTGGTTTTCTTCACATTCAAATGTAAGCCATTGTTCATGCAGTCGTCTCTCATAACTGTGACTAGTGTTTGCAGATCAGTGGCTGTTGGCGCTATCAAAACCGCGTCATCTGCATACAATAGGTGGTTTATCACTAGATCACCCATTTTTACCCCTTCAGTCATCGCACACAGTCTTTGAAGACTTTTATCCAGATACACTATAAACAGTCTAGCGGACAACACGCAACCCTGCTTGACGCCGATTTTAACGTCAAACCAAGGTGACATGTTACCACCCACCCGTACGCATGCCTTGCTGTCCACGTAGGTGGACTGGACGGCTCGCAACAGGGTGCCGTTTATACCATACTCTGGCAAAATGTCCCAAAGTCTCTTTCGCACGACTCTATCAAACGCCTTCTCCAGGTCCACAAAACCGCAGAAAACCTTCCGGCCTACTGCCAGATGCTTTTCTACGATGTTGCGGAGGGAGAAAACTTGATCCGAACATCCTCTTCCAGACCTGAAACCTCCCTGTGCCTCACACAACACTCCGTTTAAATTAATTAAAACTAAAATTATCCTATACTACTCACTAGTTCGTAGCACACTGGAATATGGATCAGTGATTTGGAGGTCTCACTTCGCAACGCACACACTAAGGATCGAAAGAATACAAAGGCGTTTTATGAACCATTTGGCATTTGCTACAGGTGAAGCGAAAAAAGTATCATCCTACAGAGATAGGCTTAACAAATTTGGAATGACCAGTCTTGATCGACGGAGAGATACACTGGACTTAATGTTCTTATTTAAAATAATGAGAAACTGTATCGATTGTCCAGTTACTTGAGCGATTTGGATACGCTGTTCCATATCATTACCCCCGTACAATAATAAAAAATGTATTTTCGATGCCGCGATACCGAACGGTCATGGGCCGATCTTCACCTATCCCACGAATGTGTAACCTATATAATAAGTATAGAGTAACTTTATAGCTATATGTATGTATACACTTTTTCTGTTTTCTGTTTAAAACTTAATTTATGTATGTCTTAATGTAAACTTAATCTACACTATTAATTGAATGCAGTGTTTATCTGTTATATGGTGTGCAATTAGATATAAGTACCTAGAACTAAAATTTTAAACGTTAAGCATGTAAGATTGTAGCACCTGTTGATAAACCCAATAAATAAAATAAATATAAGCAGTTTTGTATTGTAAGCAAGAAGATGTGCGCAACCAGCTTTTACTCTCCACCTTGAGTCTCCGGTCTTTCTTGTGGAGAATCTGCCCATTCTATGTATAGCCTGTGCCTAGGAAATTATGTGTCAAAATTAAAGTTTTAGCGTAATTTAACATATTATTCATCTTCATCGGCGTTCTTACAGATTGCTGGATAATAAAAGACGATTCAACGGGTCCTGATTGGATCTACCCCTAGCTCTTCCAGGTTTTTAATTATTTTGTAAATGTTTGTTACATTTGATTCGTAGTATTAAATCCACTAGGGTATGGCAGCAACGGCAAGGCGTGGGGGCGGGCGCGGCGCGCGGCTGCTCCGCTAAATGGACTGTTTGTCACGCTGACGAAGATGCGATAACTTGCTAGTTAACATTTTTCCATCGATATATTCGTCTCCTCCGTTTCCTGGGCCTGTTTCGACGTCGATGCACATCTGAAGGCACCCAATTTTTTTTTTCAGTGGGACAATATATGTTAAGAAAAAATATACTATCAGTAACTTGCGGATCGCGAACAAAATGACAAGCAAAAAAATGGTCGCGATTGTCTTCACTTACGCAATTATACGTACTCGTAACTAGCAACTGTAGAAATTAGTTTTAATTTATTGATAACCTCAGATATTTTTTTACTATCGTAGTCTTAGCAAACTGACACATCGACGTAATTCATCTAAGAAAAACTACACTTGGGTGCTGTCTTATTTCGAGTGAAGACTTCTGTTCTAAGAAGTTCGAAGCAGATTTATTTATCAGAATGATTCTGTGATATAAGAACGAGTAGATATGAAGGTTCTGTGGTTAAGGGAAAAGACGGCCAAGTCGAAAAGACCCACAATATATTGTGGATGTACATACATGTTGTGAATGATACGAAAACATGTTCAGAATATCTACTGTTTAACCGCGTAAGCCTTATAATTTGTTTAAGTAAGAGTATGTTTAAGTTAAGTGCACCTCAATATGTGATACCTATATGGCTCCTAAACAATGTTATTTACAAAATCAAAGCCAACGTTTGTTATTTTTAGTACTGAGACAACAAACAAGGTTCCTCCATTTGTTGGATAAACATCTACAGAGTAGAACTTCGTGTCCGACGCAACTGTTGTCGGCATATTTGTGCGTAATGCAATTATCCTACTGCTATAAGCCATGACGCTATTGGTAAATCGTAACTTCAATTGTCTAATGAATAGCCGTTTAGTGTTTGCACCAAAAGTTATTTATTTAAAAAATATAATGAATTACAATCCAGATCTTTTGATCCTAACTACGGGTGAACAGGATTTCAGGTGTGAATAGAGACAAATCTAGGATTGAATTTCATGTATCTACCAACCATAGCCTATTTACCGACAGACTAACATCTATATTATGGCATCTATATGGTTATTTTTAAGCTGATGTCGCTTACTTGACATAAAACTCAAAATGAACTGAAAACCTAGGATTCGACTCAGGACCTGCTGGTTAAAATAAGAAAAAAATATGAAATAATTTCGAAAGTGCGTAGAACTTATAATCTTTATCATTTTCAAGGGTAATTATTTCGTTTGTCTGTATTTTTTTTCAGCTCATATATTTTATTTTTTACTAGTTTCTGCCCGCGACTTTTCCGCGTTGACTTTAGACAGGAACCTAACATTTTTCCGGGATAAAAAATATCCTATGTGTTAATCCAGGTAATAAACTATCTGTGTGCCAATTCATTCGTTTTTGCGTGATTGAGTAAACATACAAACTTTGACTTTTATAATATAAGTTAGGATTTTCTTAAATTCGAAAGACTGCAACTGTACGAGCTTAGACAGGGAACAATAGCATCTTTTAGTGTCATAAGCCAAGATTCATTTTGGATCGCTGCTATCTTGTTTTGATTCGGTCTTTTAGCATTTATTGCTGTTTTATCATATTTAACTCAATGATTTTTTTTTAAATATTATATTGTAGCAACAATTCAAAACGAACCTTAAGCGCAGAACTCAAAAAATCATCAGAGTAATAAATGACACAAAATTAGTTTAGTTATTGAAGAAATGTTTACTAAACTAAGCGTAAACATCACGTATACTTAAATACAAATTTCACAATTTTCATTTTCATTAATTAAACAGTGTAATATTATTAATTGTTTACGTAAACACGTTACAAAGTTATCCTCTTGAACTTTAACGGTTCAGTAAACTTGAAATATCGTTCATTATATTTGTTATTAAAAACAAAATATATGATGAACGTTTAAGATATTCAAGACTGATGGCATAATGTCATATTATGACGGATACAGGCGATAACCCGCTGACATACATAAAGTTGAAACAGCCATTGTCATATATATTATTATTTAAGATTGAAATTTCGATTAGCAATTACTATAACAGATATATACAGGATCTCTAACATTCATTCAAAGAAATTGGCCAGAGGTTAATTAGGTATTAAGCATTTTCTGAACGCGTAAGTGGCTTATAAAATACTAGCAGTTTCCCGCGACTTCGTACCCGGTCGACAACAGCGCCACCTACCGGGTCTATGTTTTATAGCCTATGTTACTTCTGGATAATGTAGCTTTCTAATGGTGAAAGAATCATTAAAATCGGTCTAGTGTTTTTGAGTTTATTTGTTACAAACATACAAATCCTTCCTCTTTATTATATTAGTGTAGATAATATGGATTTTATCGCAGAAGTCTGGAAATTGCGGTTATCTATCTTAAATCAGAAATGTGCAAATTTTATAACATAAATAAACGATGTATGAAGTCATTTTGTGGTGTCACGCGTGTGGTCCACGCGTGTCATGTGAGACGAGCCGCACCGCACCGAACCGCACCACTCTCGCACCGTACCGCCGCCGCCGCGCGCCCAAATTGCCGCAAATTACATTTTCAATCGCCGCCTACCGCTGCCGGCGCTTGCTTATTGTGAAAATTTACTACTGAACTGGAAAACACTAGCTCCAATTTAACGCTTTTTTTATGATAAATGGTATTCCCTACAAATGTTTCGAAAAAATATTATTAATTTACACACTTAACGACTATTAACCTCAGAAGCGGATGGATGTAGAAAGAAGACTGCAAAGATTTTGGCTAATATGGTTTTAATTTACACACACACAGTGTAACTGACAATCAGTTAAATCACCAAAAGCAAACGTTCGTGTCACCGCGTTACAATTCAAAACTCTATTATATACCTCCTGTACCAACAAAACGAATTTATACAGCCAACCTATCTGATTGGCGGACTAATATACCACCAATACAATTGAGTGTTGTAAAAATAAAATTTATGAGCATCTATCTCACTTGATATAGTCTATTTTAGAAACTATATTCCTAAGAACAATTTTAAGAGAGAATAAGAACTATGAGTAAATATAACTGTTACTGCTTTGTATATTTGGACAAAAGAAATAAGAGTGTAAACATAACAAACTTAATTTATCCTACGTGACTAAGGTCAATATAAATATAATATTTAATTACATTGTGTGAAAAATGCATAAGGCATGAATTTTAAGTATCAGAAAAACACTCAATTATTAATCAAGGGTGTGAAATAATCCCAATTCCTATGAATTACGAACTTATCACATAAACGAATAAATCGTACCAATAGATGTCGTTCTACGCTTAATAAAAACATTTCAACAACAGATGTCGGTACTACACGTTTATATTAACATCAGTACTTGGTAATATAATTGTTTATATAATATAACGGACTTGTAACACGACCATGAATCAAGAAATTTAGTGAGAGCCACTAACACGTATGTTTCTCAGTAAATCACGCATTCCTCACGCCTACTATATGATTAAAACGGTGGCGAGCATCGCAAACTTTAGCCGAGGTAGAATGTATTGTAATTGTGTGAGTAATTATCGTGTCAGACGTATGAATGTTTTAACAAGTATGTTTTAAATGTTAGTATATAGTAAAAGTGAAACTATTTATATATAAACTGCGTAATTAGAGACAATCAAAATAAGCTGGATTATATTGTGATGAAATTGGCGGAAGTTAGTCATGAATATGCTTCATGATATGATATTTCTTAATTGTGTCTAATTTTGAACATAATTCGGGTTATAGAAACTTTATTTCTCATAAAGAATTAATTCACTTACATGAGAACACAAGGTAATACAAATACAACATTATTTTTGAAAAGATACTGCATAGTCGCCTCAATAGATATCTGACAGAGTTAAACTTTTTATACAGAAAAAAAATACGGTTTTCGATCCCAGTCCGGTACACTCTCAGCTGTTATTGATTTAGTAACTCAAATTAAAACTAAAATAGACGAAAAGAAAATTGCGTCAGGTATATTTATAGACCTAAAAAAAGCATATGACACTGTCAGCCATCAACTTTTAATAAAAAAACTTTCAAGCATAGGTAGGTATAAATGACACAGTACTAAAAATATTAACATCATCGTCACGCTTATATTCCCCAGAGGGGGTGGCAGAGGTGTACTGAGTACACCCACGTTTCGCCGACGATGTTAGGTCCCATGTAATAGGGGGCGAGCCTATTGCCATATACCGGGCACAATTCCAGACTCCGGACTCATACTGGGAATTTTTCGTTAGAAAAACTACATTTGTCCGACCTAGGATTTGAACCCAGGACCTCGTGATCACAAAGCGATGCGCTTTGCCACCAGACCAACGAGGTATTTACATCATACTTAACAAATAGGTTTCAAGTGGTGAAAATAAATAATTACAAAAGCAAACCTACAACTGTTATCTGCGGAATTCCACAGGGGTCTATAGTAGGAGCCTTATTTTTTTTGATCTATATAAATAATATTGATCACTAAAAATTTCCGGCGATCTAACATAATATGCCGACGATACTACTTTGATTTACTATGGAAATTGTATACATGACATAATTAGTAAAGCTCAGGATAATCTGAATTTGTTAAATTCTTGGTTTAAATACAATCTCTTAACCGTTAACACTTCAAAAATCAAATACATGATATTCTCAGCAAAAAATAAAAAGATACCACAAGTTTAGACGTGTCTTTAACTTTTCAATTCTAATTTTAATTAATTAATTTAAATATTTACATTTATTACACATCCCTTTGTATTCCCATTCATTACAAGGAGAACTTACATTTATGTGAGTCTAGCAGCCTTCACCTCCCCTGCCAGCTCATCACTACACTGAAGGTTTTTTTTTTTGCACTTGAAACTTCACCACTATGTCTCAATTGGACGCAATTATATCCGCACAGAAGAGCCTCGAGGATAGCTTTATGAAGAAGATGTCAGATCTGGAGGCACAAATTCACAGCGCAGGCCCCGCAAAAGACACTGTGGCCAAGGTAGCAGAAGAATTTCGCACATTTCGAGAGCTTATATTCAACATGCTTGGGCTGCTGCGGCAACAAATCGGTGAGTGCTCCAAGCAGATCGATATGATTGAAACCAGGCACCGACGGAAAGCATTGCTGTTCTTAGGTATAGCTGAAGATGAAAAGGAGAATTGTAAATCAGTCATCCTAAATTTACTTAACAGCAAGATGGGCCTCAAAAGTCTCACTGCCTCCTCCATAAACAACTGCCACAGACTTGGGGCTTCTAGCCAAGACCATAATAGGCCCATCCTTGTGCGGTTTACTAACGTAGACGACAAGCTTTCAATTTGGAGGGCGAAGATGCGACTGAAAGGATCTCCTGTCTCAGTTCGTGAATTTCTGACAAGGTCTAGACAAGCTATCTTCAGCAAGGCGCGTCTTCACTTTGGCATAAGATCGTGTTGGACACAGGACGGTGTAGTAACAGTAAAAGCCCCGGATGGAAGTCGTCACCGCATCTTTTCGTCTGACGAGTTGATCCCTTTGATAACGAAGTACACAAAGGGGCAGGATGGATCATCTTCGGGCAGAAGCAAGGGCGCAGTCGCGGGAGATCTATTGAAGAGTACAACTGGTAAACAATAAGTCCAAAGCGGTACATATTATTCTCTTTGTTTCGTTTTTTTTTTACTATTTATTTATGTCCTGTTGTTATCTCAAACATTTCAGTACGATACGTGATAATTTCTTACTGCCCACTATTTGTTACACCTTTTTTGCGGTTTTACCTTTTTCTTTGCGTATTAAACACATAAATTTTCTCGTTTCCATAAATGTAACATCATATGTAATTATTATCTTCGCTTTTAATTTTGTCTAATTAATTTACGAGTTACACAATTGTCATGTCAATGTCAGCCTGACGTACCGTGTGTGCCTATAGGTGCGTTCATTTTTAGTTCCATTTGTCTGCTGAAACATCGATATTATTAATTTGTTTTGTTTTTTACTTTGGTGTTTTTTTTTCTTCCTTTCTATATATAGGTACTTATATAAAACAGAGTGGGCCTTTGTGCAAATATTTTACTTTTAGGTTATTTTTTTTTGGTTTTATTATTATTTTTTCCTTACTAGACATACTGTGATTGTTAGCTGGCGGGTGATGTGGCTATGTTAGTGCTACTGTTAGCGAGTTTAATTTAGTTTTTTTTTAAAGTTAATATTATTTTTAATATAATTATTTACTTATATTTACTTAATTTTTTATGATATCAGATAATGATTCGTTTTATTCTGTTAACGATTCTACCGTTTCTTCATGCAACTTAAGTTTTTGTTCTATGGACGACAACCTTGAGGACTTTCTCCATGATAAATTTGACCAACGATCAGGCCATTTGCTGAATGTATGCCACATAAATGCACAGAGTATACCAAGTCATTATAATGAATTGTATGACACATTCAGGAACATCAACGTTCACGCTATCCTGATTTCTGAGAGCTGGCTCAAACCTCACCTTCCTTCAACCACTTATGCCCTTCCTGGTTTTATTCTTATTCGGAATGACCGGGTTGGTAGGGGTGGCGGTGGCGTAGCAATATACCTCCGAAGTGACTTACCTTTTAGAATTGTAGCCACATCTCCTGATGACTCCAATTCCACTGAGTTTCTTTTCCTTGAGGTTTGGGTCAAAGGAGTCAAAACCATAATAGGAGTCGTGTATTGCCCTCCCACTGCTGACTATTTCACCGAATTCGAATCGGTTTTGGAATCCTTGGGGTCTGACTACGAGCATCACATCATCATGGGCGATTTCAACACTAATCTCTTAGCCCACAATTCCCCCCGTTCCCGTAAACTCCATCAAGTCGTAGGGTCAGCCAGTTTGCACATTCTGCCTCTTAACGCCACACACCATAATATCATAAGCGATGACACCTGGCTCGACCTCATACTTACCTCTAATCCCTCTCTCGTTTCCTCTCATGGCCAGCATGATGCTTCCGGCTTTTCCCATCATGACCTTATATTCCTCTCCTACATCCTGAAACCTCCCAAGCCGCATCTTAAGGTTCTGCACAGGCGTTGTTTTGCCCGTATGGATATCGGTAAATTAACTGAGGATGCATCCAAACTCGACTGGAATGCCCTCATGGGAGCCAACACCATCGACGAAAAAATTTGCATTTTCAATCAAACCCTAATTCAGCTTTATGATATCCATGCTCCTGTGAAAAAGGTGCGGCTGAAGCGACCACCTGCTCTGTGGATGACAAGGGGAATTCGGATGGCTATGAGGCGCAGAAATCGTACGTTCCGAAAGTTTAAAAAAGACCGCACGGAAGACAACTGGGCCTATTTTAAAATTGCTAGGAATCGGTGTAATAAGATGATACGTGACGCCAAACGCCGCTATATTCTAGATAATATTACATCCTCTTCTCCTGCCGATATTTGGAAATTTCTTGGTACTTTAGGTATTGGTAAGGCTCGACGTCATGAACTACCAAGTACAATAAGTTTAGACGATCTTAATAGTCATTTCTCCACTGTTCCTCCTTTTGATCGTCTAACTGTACATCAAACTATTTCTTTCTTGGGTGGTCTTAGACGTCTGAACATTAATCCTTTTTATTTTTCTCCAGTCGACTCACATGAGGTTAAGAAGATCATTTTGGCCATCAAATCCAAGGCTGTGGGTTGTGACAAAATAAGCAGATGCATGATCATAACAGTACTTGACTATCTCCTACCGGTGATCACCCACCTTATCAATTTTTCTTTAGAGTCCGGCGTATTTCCATCTCTCTGGAAAAAAGCATTTGTCCGCCCACTGCCTAAAATTCCCAATCCCTCCCTTCCCAGCCACTTTCGTCCAATATCCATTCTTCCTTTTCTTTCAAAAGTGCTCGAGGCCTGTGTTCATAAGCAATTCTCCCATTTCATATATACCAACAACTTAATTAACCCTCTTCAATCTGGGTTCAGGCCTGGCCATAGTACCGTTTCTGCCCTTCTCAAAGTGACTGGTGATATTCGAACAGGCATGGAAGATACCAAAGTAACCGTCCTTGTGTTGGTCGATTTCACTAATGCCTTCAATACTGTTAGTCACGATATCCTTCTTTCTATTCTCTCCTACCTTCTGTGCTCTCAAGAGTCGCTGGATTGGTTTTCTTCTTATCTTCGAGAACGTCAGCAGTCAGTTTTGTGTGATGAATTATCATCAGCATGGTGCTGCCTCGACACTGGCGTTCCCCAAGGCGGTATTCTCTCTCCTCTTTTATTTTCCATTTTCATTAATTTAATAACTCAAGAACTTCAGTGCACGTATCATCTGTACGCTGACTTGCAATTATACTCGCAAGGTAGTGTGGATAAAATTGCTGGTATTGTCGTCAAACTTAATCGTGACCTAGAGGCTATTAAGAATTGGTCTGACAGGTTTGGTGTCACGGTGAATCCTACAAAGTGCCAAGCGATTCTAGTTGGAAGCTCTAGGCTTATAAGCAGGGTCGATGTTGGTTCTTTGCCTCCACTTAAATTCAACGGGGTAGTTATCCCCCTGGGCTCTAGCGTTAAGAATCTCGGTTTGCATATTGACACAACACTTAGCTGGCAAATACAAGTCACGGCTGTCGGTCAAAAAGTTACCGGAACGTTACGATACCTGTATCGATTAAAAAACTTGCTTCCCAGCAACACGAAAGCAATGCTTGTGCAGTCCCTGATATTTCCTATCTTCGACTATGCTGATGTGTGCTACTTCGACCTGAATGCAGATCTCCTCAATAAACTAGACCGCCTACTTAATAACTGCATTCGATTCGTCTTCAATTTGCGTAAATATGATCATGTGTCGGAGCATCGATCACTATTAAAGTGGTTGCCTATTCGGAAGCGTAGAACTCTGAGGGCACTGACATCTTTATTTTCCATCCTTTATTCTCCAGTCTCGCCCGCTTATCTTACTTCTCAATTTCAGTATTTATGCTCTAATCACAATAAACATCTTCGCTCTTCTGATAATCGTCTTCTTCAGTGCCCCCCTCATACTACTGATTTCATTCACTCTTCCTTCTTCGTCCAGTCTATCCTTCTTTGGAATGCTTTGCCTTTGGAACTCCGAATGGCAACCAATCGTCCCTCTTTTAAAAAAAGGCTGCAGGACTATTTGCATAAAAGGCCGGATTCTCCTCAATGTTAGTTGTTCCATCTCGTTATCTCGCGCAGTTCTAGTTCATGTATGTATTGTATGGCTATATATGTATGTATATATTTGTGGTATATATAAATATATATTATGTATATGTATCGTTATATATAATATGTATTTACTAAGTGTTATAAATAGGTAATTAGTTGTTATTTATATTTATTAATGTAACTTTTTTCCACTTGTATAATCTCGCACCTACCACACTTGTCTCACACCACCCGAAGGTAGACTGGCAGAAAATGCCGTAGGCATTAAGTCCGCCTATGTACATTAGTGCATTAAGTATAAATAAATAAATAAACATCTACCGCTAAAGATAAATAATGATATAATAAACAGGTCAAGTCAGGAAAAATACTTAGGGCTTATACTAGATGAGCGGTTAACATTGAAAGGACACATACAACACGTAAAAGCAAAAATTGTACCTTTGACAGGAGCCCTACATAAAATGATTAATTGTATTCCCTATAAACTTCGTCACACCATATACAATACACTAATTAAGCCACATCTAGATTATTTAATCGAAATATGGGGTTGTGCCACTAAATCAAATATAAGTGAACTAGAACATAGAACACAAAACAAAATGATTAAAATATTATATAACTATAACTATTTAATGCCAACACGTCAGGTCTATATAATAGATGTATATATATATATATTACATCTATTATAGTAAAAAAATTATGCACGAAGGACATTCTCATTCAAACATCAATTTAAAAAAGAAAACTGTTAAATATCACCTCCGGAATAGGGATAAAATTGAAACCCGTGCTCCTAGGACTGAATATGGCATAAGAAACATCTTTTTTGAGGGAGTGCAACTGTACAATAATTTACCTGGAAATATTAGGAATGCTACATCAATGTATATTTACAAAAAACTTCTAAAAACACACTTTTCTGAACAATATAATGTGGATTAAAATAAAGTCAGCCTCGATCATTACTGTTTTAGTATTAAGTTAATTAAGTTTTCCTTAAGTGAAATGTAAATTTCTTTGGAAATAAATGTCTTTGAACCGATATCGAGCGGCGTAACAAATACAATAAATAAAAATTTCTTAGCAAGCAAGATAGTCAAATATAAAGGCCGGCGTGACTTTATAAAAATATATTTATTTTACAATATTAAATTATAATGAATATACAAAATACTATGCAGTCAATAGTATTGCTTAAGGTTCGTGCGAACGGTAAGAGAGCTAAGTCAATATTTATAGTACTTTACTTGGCGATGGCTATTTATAGGCATCGTCAAGTAAACACATCTTTCTAGAAGGCGCCCACGCAGACTGCGCCTTATTAATTAATATCTGCTTATTAATAAAAACAATTATTAGAATTGGACTGAGACTAAGCACGTAACCTGATAGTTGTTTACTTGATAAATACGCAGCTAAGGCAAGTTAAGCCAATTCAGCAAACAGTACTTGGAATTAATTTGCATGAGCAATAGTTTGTTATTATTGCATCATCTTTTATAGTACTTGCACTGAGCTGTGAACTGGTATGGTATACATAACTCCTCCCTCCATAAGTTCAAAATCAACGTTCGATTTTTGAGAATGTTGATTTTGCTTATGTTCAGATAAAATATATTCTATTTCGAAGTTGAAGGACCAGGTTTTGGACTACCTGTATTACTATCAGAAGAGTGAACCTTTGGAGGACGTTTAATATCCTTTATTGGAACTTTTGTGTGTCTCTGATGAGACTCTACTGGTACTGTATTTTTAATAACTTTTCCAATGATTTTTGCTTTTTTATAACGCGGTTGGTCTTTACTTCGTCTAATATGACACCTTTCATGAAGACGTGTCTCCTTGTTTAAATTTTATTCCTTCTTCACCTCCTCGCTTTTCTCTTATTTGAATTTTGTTATTTATCATTTTATCAGTTAAGTAATCATATAGGTGTTTTGTTCTTTTACGGTGTTCTAAAACAAGTTGTTGTGTAGAGTTCCTTTCAAAATCGACTTCAAATATACTGGATGAGTCTGTATGTCCAAAAAACTACTTCAAATGGCGTAAGACCAGTTGTTGAATGTATAGACTGGTTATACGACATTATCGCGTATGTCATTACTGAGGCTGTATCTGTTATTTTCCTTTCGTATTTCGCTAGTCTATAAATTTCTATAATTGTAGAATGAAAACGTTCAACAATGCCCATTGAGTTGGGGTTATGTGGTGTTCCAATATGTAAGTCTATTTTATAAAATACTAACATTTCTTTAAGCAGATTTTTATTAAATTCTGAACCTGGATCTGAACTTATCCTTCTGGGTAATCCGTAAATAGAAAAATATTTTATTAAGGCTCTTACTATCTCTGGTGTTGTTCTATTTGAGACTTCGATTGCTTGACCTAATTTACTAAAGGAGTCTACTATCGTTAAAAAATATTTGCCTTCTATGGAGAATAAATCTATAAAAAATCCTAAAAGGGTCTAGTTTGAGTCTGAAATTTAGGATTGAACGGTTTTCTATCGTATTTCATAGTTTTACATATTTCGCAAGAATTAATTATGCTTGATACGGTTCGTTCTAAATTTTGCCAGAAAAATGTTCGTTTAAGATGAGCAATGGTTTCTTTGATGCCAAGTTTTGCCAATATGGTATTTTAACACTATATCACGTTGCTCATTTTCATTTTCATCGTACACTACGCGTTTTGTGCATTCAAAGAATTTTACTGAATCCTTTTTGAATGAAGTTACAATGATTTATGTTAATTGTTTACGATGACGTTCATCGTCGAAGTATAGGAAATATTTTATTGTAGGCTTAATATATTATAATATCGGAAGAATCCATATTTTCCTCTGAATGGACAGTTATAAAAGATGATTCTGATTTTTCAGATGCGGTAAAGGTACTACTATTTAAAGATGGAACTGAGTTGGTTAATTCTGATTTACTTTAATTTTCGGAGGATATTGTTATGGGACTTGAGGCATTAACTTTCATTGATAGATTATCTTTTAGTATATTAATTTTTGCACGCGAAAGCGCATCAGCGTTTCCATTTTGTTTTCCGGGTTTGTATTTAATTTCATAGTCAAATGCTGCTAATTGTAATTTCCAATTGATAAGTCTCATTTCCGGGTTCTTTCAATCAATCAATCAGCCTATCGTAGTCCACTGCTGGACATAGGCCTCTCCTAACACGCGCCATTGCATACGGTCCTCCGCCTTCCGCATCCAGTCTGTCCCAGCGACCTTTTTGAGGTCGTCGGTCCATCTAGCTGGGGGCCGTCCTACCTTACGCTTACCATGTTGCGGTCTCCACTCTAGGACACGCTTGCTCCATCGGCCGTCGGTCCTTCTGCAGATGTGACCAGCCTATTGCCACTTTAGCTTACTGAGTCTGCGAGCTATGTCGGTAACTTTGGTTCTTTGTCGGATTACCTCGTTACGAATTTTATCCTTTAAAGAGACGCCGAGCATAGCTCGCTCCATAGCCCGCTGTGCGACTTTGAAAATTTAACGGAATTTAACTGTGGTTAAATTCCGTTAAAGAACCCGGATTAGGGGTTTATGGTCACTTAATATGGTGAATTTATTTCCATATAAGTATGCCCTAAATTTTCTACACGCCCATACTATGGCTAATAATTCTTTTTCTATGGTACTATAACGTGTTTCTGCGTGGTTTAATGTCCTACTAAGGTAAGCTACAGGTTTATCGCTACCTATCGCTCCTTGTGATTGTATAGCGCTAAGGGCATAATGATGCGTCTGTTGTTAACAAAAATGGTTTCGTGAAATCTTGATACTGTAGAATTGGGGCATTTGTCAAAATTTCTTTACACTTCTTAAATGCATCAATATATTCTTTGTTGATAATAATTTTGTCTTTTCTTTAAACATTTAGGGGGTGTCAACTTTGAGGGGTTGTGTTAATTTGGAAAAATTTGAATGAATAGTAACCTACTAATCCAACAAAACTACGTATTTCGGAAGGTGTTTTAGGTAATGGAAATTGTAATATGGCTTTAATTTTGTCATCATTTGGTTGAAGATCATTTTCCGTAATAGTCATCTAAGTAAACTAAACAATGGATACCCTGTAAACCTCTAAGTATGTTATCCATTGCACGTTGGAATGTTGCGGGGGCTGTTTTTAAACCAAATGGCATTCTAGTAAATTCATAATGTCCATTTTGTTCTTCTACTTCAATCTAATGGTAATCACTAGCTAAATCTAATGTAGATAAATAACACGCTTGTCCTAATTTATCAAAAAGGTCAGAAATGTTTGGTAATGGGTATTTATCGTTTACAGTTATTTCATTCAATCGTCTGTAGTGTATGACCATGCGAAACTTTCGTTCGCCGGAGGCGTCCATTTTTTTAGGAACTAAGTGTACTGGGGCGCTCTATGGAGAGCGCGATTCCCTAATGACATTGTTTCTTAATAATTTATCTATTTGTTTTTCAACTTCTTTGTTTTCTGTGGGGGCATGTCTATACGATTTTATATATATTGGATCTTCATTAGTGGTTCTAATTTTGTGTTTAATCTGGTTTGTAAAAGTTAAAGGAATGTCATCACAATAGAATATGTCTCTATATCTGAAACATAATTTTTGTATTGCTTGTTTCTCTTCTTTCTTTAAATGTTCTAATCTTAATTTTGCAAGGTTTTGTTCTAACAATTTATTTTTATTCAAATTTAAAGTATTGACATTGTTTAAAAAATTTTCCTCAAATTTAGCTACGTTTATCGGATTATCAAATTTTAATATGACATCCTGATCTGTAGAGTTTTGTATTATTGTTTGGGCTATTGAATTTTTACAGTTTACTTTTGCATCGAGCATTCTAACTCCTGGTTGAAATTCAAAAAAATTTAATATGGCTTCACCATTTTTAAGATCTGTCGGAATTTCAACACGAGTTTCTGAACGCGGTGAGAATTTAATTTCGTAGGGTTTTCTGTACAATATCGGAATTTTAGTATTTTTAGTTTTTAATACTTGATTTTTCATATCTATTATGGCTTCTAGTTCTTTTAACAAATCTGAGCCTATTAAACCATCGTATCTATTATCTACGTCATAAATGTAAAATTTGTGACTAAGTTTGCTTTTAAAAGTTTTTGTTAAGGGCATAGAGGCTTCTTTATTATGCCTACTGTATCAGTGTGTATTAATTATTTCAAAAGGTTCTGTATTGATAAAATTGTAAAAGAATTTATTTGCTTTCTCGGGGCTAATGAAGGATCAAGTGCTTCCGGTATCAATCATAAATTTCGAATGAATTTCAGGTATTATTATATGCGGTGATTTTAGGGTTTCGTTATAATTTAGATTTATTATTTCGGGTGATCTTGTAACGGATCCATCGGAAAAATTTCAGGTGGAGGAACATTATCGGGGTTTTCGTCGTCGACTTCATCGATTGTCACTGGCTCATATTCATTTGAGTATTCATCAGTCTCAAAGTCGATGTCATCTACGTCATTCTCACATAGGTTTTCGATCATATTATTATGAACCGCTGTCCTCATCTCTCCATCATCATCAATCTATTTGGAATCCCGAAACGGAATTGTTGATTTGGGTTGGGTTTGAAAAATCCAGATTGTTTATAATTGTTTATGTTGTAAGGTAATCGTTGATCATTTTTAAAGACTCTTTGTGGATTTTGCTGCATTACGTCAGGATTAAAGTTATATCGGAAGTTTTGACTTACTAATTGTCTCTGTGGGAAATTTGTTGAGAGAAATCTATTTTGTGGTATGCCAAATTTAAATTGAGTTAGTATTTGTTTATTTATTTGTAAACTATTATTTGATTTGACTTTAGTTTTTGCATTATAGTGATTATGGAAGTTAGCTGATTCTAAATTAGCGCATTTATTTAATCTTACAATCCTTAATAGGTCTTCTGGTAAGTTAAACAAAAAGCTATTTAATGCAGAATTATTGTAAATAATCATTTTGGCGGCTTTAACGCCTTCATCGGTTAACAGATTTACTTTGGCTATAACTGAGCTTCTAACGTTTTGGATTCTATGAGCTTGTTCTATGTATGATTCTCCTGATTTAATTTTAATATTTTCTAATTCTACTGCTATGCAGTCTTCTGTTCTAGGATCTCCAAAATGTTGTATGAGGAGTTCCTTTAGGCTATCCCAAGAATTGATATTAGTTCTTTCACTCACTAGTTTCGCTGCTTTTTCGGTTAATTTACTCGTTAGACTATGGTAAATATACATTTGTTGTGCGGCATTATTTTCGCGAATAAAACTTCTAATTACGTATTCGCACTTTTGGATGAAAAAGTTAAGTAACTGTTCGTTACCGTCGTAAGGCGGAATTATATCGAGAATTTCTTTTGGGATGATCTGAATCTGATTAATTTTAAATACTTTGATTTTAACAAACTGCCAAACACAACATAAAAAAAATACAATAAATATTACACACAAACAAAACAATTAAAAATACAATTAAAAAATTCACAAGTAAAATTTTTATATACAATAAAAGAAAAAGAAAAAGCGATTTATGTCCGATAAAATAAATTTTATCGATTATATTATAATATTATTTAAGTTAACTTAGCCTTTATAGGCAGAACAACGTTTATTATTTCTTTCTTTCAATATAATTTTACTTTCTCACGTGACCCTTGTAATCGAGTCACTGGAAGTAATTTTCTTTTCACAAAAAAATAATACGACAAAGTTTTACGTAAGTTTAGCGATGCTTGTCTGATTCTTACGGCCCTAACTGGTAATCTACGGCTTAGCGATGCTTGTCTAAATCCCGTGAGATCCTAATTTTAATCACAAATTCGCGATGTTTGTCTAATAATGTGATATCCTTTTATCCAAATAATTCCCGTGATTTTTGACCGGAATTACAGGCTCGGGGTCTGAATGAAATTAGCGATGCTTGTCAAATTAAATTCAGAATAGACAGAAAAATAGGAACATGTGGGAAAGGTCAGAACTCACACAATGCTGCAATTTTTCATGCCGAATATCCGCTCTTTGTATATATATCTGCAGGCACTTCTTGACGAATTTCTTTGTTCGAAGGTAGGTTCTTTTCTAGGATTCAGCCATGCGATTGTGGTCCGGAATCGATGCTTGTACTCCTACACGGCGCTGAGCTTGTCAGATATGACCGCTCCAGCACTTATCGCGACTGAAATCCTACCGTTCGGCTGCACCAGTCAAATATAAAGGTTTATAACAATATATTTATTATTATTATTATTATTACGAGCCATTTGTGTCCCACTGCTGGGCAAAGGCCTCCCTCCACTTTTTCTACTCCTCTCTGTTCGTTGTCATGTCAGGCCAGTCTTTCGAAAAGTGGTCCAGTTCGTCCCGCCATCTCCGCCTGGGTCTACCGCGTTGCCTTTTTGTATTTCGTGGGGACCAGTCAGTTATTATTTTGGCCCATTCGTTATTTTTTATGCGGCAGATATGGCCGGCCCAGCCCCATTTAAGCTTGGCGGCTTTTTGACATACGTCGGCAATTTGCGTCATAGAGCGAAGTGTGGTGTTCTTGACGTGGTCTGTGAGTTTAATATTAATAATACTACGCTCCATGGACCGCTAACAAACCGCTAGCGTGGACTTTTGATGTTTGGTCAAAGACTAAGTCTGTGCGCCATAGGTAAGGGTTGGGAGAATACACATATCCATGAGCCTGCGCTTTAATTTGATAGGGAGATCGCCTTTCAGCAGCTCCTTCATAGACCAAAAGCTCCTCCAGGCATTTTCAACTCGGCGTGAGATTTCTGTTTCTTGCCTTGCCTGGAAGGAAACTATTTGGCCTAAGTACACATACTCATAGACATACGCAGTCTCCACATTCTCTAACCTAATTTTTTTTGGACGCTGTTTGTCATGACTTTGGTCTTTGACATATTTATCTGCAGTCCGACCCCGCGGCCTGCAGCACTCAGTTCGCAAAGCATTTGCTCTAAGTCAGAGGCTGACGAAGAGAAAAGGACAATGTCATCGGCGAAACGTAGATTTGTTAGTCTTTTCTCCGACGACAATGCCCCTCTTGCTCCAGCCGGCTGCCAGCTTTTGAAACACGTCTTCAAGGGCCGCGGTAAAAAGTTTAGGGGACAGAGGGTCTCCCTGTTTTACTCCTTTTTCGATTCGGAAGGACGGTCCTGCGCAAGTATGTATTTTGATTGCAGCTGTGCTATTTAAATAAAAAAAATATATTTATTTTACAATATTAACTTATAGTGAATATACAAAATACTATGCAGTCAATAGTATTGCTTAAGGTTCGTGCGAACGGTAAGAGAGCTAAGTCGATATTAAAGTACTTTGCTTGGCGATGGCTATTTATAGGCATCGTCAAGTAAACACATCATTCTAGAAGGCGCCCACGCAGATTGCGCCTTATTAATTAATATCTGCTTATTAATAAAAACAATTATTAGAATTGGACTGAGACTAAGCACGTAACCTGATAGTTGTTTACTTGATAAATACGCAGCTAAGGCAAGTTAAGCCAATTCATCAAAACAGTACTTGGAATTAATTTGCATGAGCAATAGTTTGTTATTATTGCATTATCTTTTAAAGTACTTGCACTGAGCTGTGTACTGGTCTGGTATACATAACTAGATAAAAATATTTTATATTGAAAGAGGGTTAGTGTAAATACTTCGGCAGTAAACAAGCTTTGTTAAATCTGTAAATACAAAGATCAAGCGTAGCTGGATGTGTCATGTATTTGAGTTGATGAAAGTGTTTTGCAATGTTTATTTTTTGTTCATAACATATTGTTTTAATACTTTTTTAAATTGTAGCATGCTTTTTTTCTTTTATTTGCTTTGGTAACATATTATACATTATTGCACCATCATACATTACATTTTTTTTCCATAGTTGGTACGAGGATTTAGCAGTTTAATATCATTGGCGTATCTTAACAGCATTATTCGTGTGATGTTTTTTATTGAAGTGTATTTGTGTATGTATTTGCTTATTTAATATTGTCCGAATCAATATGCAGTTGTAGTAATGATAGGTTTGTGATAGATTCATTATTTTGGTATCTTTATAAATTTTTTGGGTGGATGTTAGGAAGTCTAATTACGACGAAATAATCTTTTAACTAATTTATTTTGTGCTATATGTAACGTTGCTAAATTTGTTGGGGCAGCTGTGCCCCATAAATCTATTAAGTAGTCTAAGTGCGGCTTAACCAGTGAGTTAATATTATTAAGTATTTTATTTGGCGTGGTAAGCATTTAGTGATGTTTTTTACATTCCGGTGAGAGCAGTTATCTTTGTTTTAATTTTATCAAAATGCGGTTTCCATGTTAAATGGCTATCTAATATTAGCCCTAGATATTTTTCCTGGTGTACTTTACTAATTACTTGATTATTTATACTTAGTGGTTTGTGTTGTAATATCTGTTTGTAATATTTATGGTTAATAAATTATATTGGAACCAGTCATTGAGACGATCTAAATCTCCTTGAGCATCTGCGATTATTGTATTAATTGAGTTAACAAAGTAAAACAAACACATATCATCTGCGTATAGTGGAATATCACCTTTCAGTCCAATTTTATAGATACTGTTTATATAAACAAGGAACAATAGCGGCCCCAATATCGATCCTTGGGGTATCCCGAACGTTGTATTTTTAGGAGTACTTAGCATTTTCCCTGTTTTTACTATCTGTGTCCTGTTTGTTAAATATGATTTAAAAGTAGCGTATGCAGTATCAGTTATACCAATGTCATTCAGTTTTTGTAATAAGAGGTTGTGACTAATAGTATCAAAAGCTTTCTTGAGATCGATGAATACACCTAAAGCTATTTGTTTTTTATCGATATTAAGTTTTATTTTTGTAACAAGATCTACTGTTGCAGAGAGTGTATTAGATTTAGGCCTAAAGCCCGTACTGCTTCTCGTAAAAAAAAATTGTTTTGTTAAATATATTTCTAGACGATTGTAAAGTATCAGTTCGTAAATTTTGGAGAGCACAGGAAGTACTGAAATAAGGCGATAGTTACTTGGTTCTGCTTTACTCCCAGATTTATGTATTGGTGTGACTTCTGCGACCTTGAGGTTGTCTGGAAAGGTACCGTTATTTAGGCTTTCATTAATACAATTAGTAAGTTCATTTACTATTAGATTTGATACTCATTTAAGAGATTTCGTATTTATACCGTCTAGTCCAGAACTGGTATTAGAGTCTAGGTTGTTTATTATTTTTGCTACTTTGCTTTTCGTTGTTAGTGGAAGTTGGGTTAATGTAAAGGTTGTTTGGAGTGAGAGTGTACCTGCGTAAACAGAATTATTTATGTGATAATGCTTAGGAATTTGATTGCTCTTGTGTTGGCTCCACAGAAGATTTCGTTGATTTATTTCACATATTATTTCTTTGTTTATCCAATCTTGTCTCGAAGGATTTAGTATTTTATTTATTGTAATTATGCTTTTATTAATATTTGTTATTAATTTATTTTCCAGTACCCCGTAAATACAATTATTATCATTCTGATTTTCTGCTACATTTTTGTACATAATTTCATAGTTCCCCGCATCATATTTGATCTAGTTACAGGCCGTGGCAGATGTCTTTTGATTTCGAGATATATATGTTTATGATCCGACATAGGTGTGTCAATTATGGCAAAATGGAACTTGTTTTCTTTTAGGTTAGAACACACGTGATAAATTATAGTTTTAGTGGTGGTCGTTTCTCGGGTACAGTAATTCTGATCAATATTATTAAGAATTATATAGTCGTTTTTTTGTAGTATTTCTTTGTATGTAGTTGTTAAATTATCTGAGTTTAGTAGATTAATATTGAAGTCGCCGAATACAACTCCTCTTCTCCTTTGATATAGCTGGTGACTATAAGTTTCAAGAAAACTTTTTGCATTGATTAATACTGGTCTTCTGTATATAGCACCGATATCCAGCGAATAATTTTTAAGGTAAACCCATAGATAGTGGTCATCGTTCAGACATTTTTCTTCGATTAAATAATGGTTGAAATCATTACGTATAAACATTGAAACACCACCACCTCGTGTATTGCATCTATGATTGTAATGATGTGTATTTCCGGAAATTTGTAGCCTGTTAGCTTCATCATTAGATTAGAAGTTTCCGTTACAACAACGACATCCACAGGATTACGGAAGGACTGCACCACACATCTTAGTTTATCGATTTTGCCCGATTTTACGATACTGCGTGCATTTGTATACAAGAAGCTCGGTTACTTGGTAGGTCACGATATTGTCTGTAGCAGGAAGATTTTTTGAACGAATTGCTTTTAATGATTCCAGTTTTTTGGCACTGGGTCTGTTATTTTGGGAACTCCTTTTACATACTTTTTTTATCAAATGTTTATTGCCTTTTTCATGTTCACGTTGCAGCTGTTCTTGAAGATCTTTCAGGTGCTTTTGCTGTAAGGGTGTCTGATCGGAGTATATTTAAAAATCATTTTCTGAATTATTTTTGTTCCGTAATAGTGCCAATGATGTTTCTTTAGATTTAAAGCTTACTTTAATAGGACGGGTTTTTTGGTGTTATATTTTCCAAGGCGAATGATTTTTTCAGGCTGTTGACAATCAGCCATAATCTTTTTCAAGACTTTAATGACTTCGGTTTTTTCTTTCTCTAATCTTTCATCTTTGTTAGTTACGACAGGTTCAGGAATTCCGACAAGTATTATATTTTTGCTTCTTATTTCGCGTTCATTGATTTCCGCCATTATAGTCTCACTTATATTGGAGGCTCTGTGTAGCGAAGAAGGAGATGTAGCTGTATTGTCTATGACAGATTGGTGAGATTCAATTCTCGTCTCCAAGTTTGTATTTTTTGGTTTTAGGGATATAATTTCTGATTTCATAGACGGTTGTTCAGATGTTAGATTATCAATTGTTGATTTTATGTCACTGACCTGCGTTTTGATAGCAGTTAAATCGCCACAAATTTTTGCAATAAAGTCATTTTGGTTGGTATTGATAGACGTTAGCATTTCAATCATTTTTGACATTTGCTTCCGTATTTCACTCTGTTCATCTTTTGTGTGATCATCTTGTTCATAATGCTTGCGCTTATTGTGAAAGGTAACCTTGGTTGAGTCCGAAAACTCGGCTTGCGAATAAATTTCGCAGCTTAAACGAAGGTTAGGCTGCGAGTCACTAGGTATTACACATGAGCGTACTACACTCATATTGTTGATCTTTGTAAAGAAACTACTCACGTGTGATACTGTGCGCAAGGAACAAAAAATATGAGCCCGTCTCCTTTCCCCGAAGTGGTGAAGAGCGAGGTGATTCCGTCACTGTCTTGAAGTAATTCACAGACAACTTAGTATATTTTGCGACTTAATGCAAAGACATAGGGTTGCAATGAAACTGTTCATCGATTTTTATATTTAAAAAATAATTTGCGACACGTCTAATCTGCACGCCGCTGGGATCGGATTTCCATTATTCAGAGTTATTATTCTTGAACGTTTGTGAAATGTTTATGCAATAGTTTGCTTTCTCTGTGGCCGGTTATTATAGTTTACTGAGCAAAATCGTTAACAATCTTGTTGTCTATACAACTTTTTATTAATATTTCCTATGACTACAAATCGTGACTTTTCCTCTCGGCAGTGTCGAAATTCAATCCCAGAATAGCACCATTGAACATTAAATATCGACAAAGGGTTTCGGATTGAAGCAGTTTTTCTTATTGTCGTTACGAGGCGAACAATCCTGTCCCATCTGCACGCTGTATAACTCTAACAGAGGCTGCGAAGACCGGCTGCGGAATAAAAAGCGGGCGTACAAAAGGGCCGCAAAATACGTACTTTTGCGAGCTCTCCACAAAAGATATAGTACGGTTTGTCATTAAGGAGTTCATCCCCGCGGGAGAAATAAAAGAGGAACGTCGGGTTTCGGGGTGAGCGGGCGGCGCGGGGTGGGAGGGGGTTGGTACGAGGCGAGGAGGTGGACTAATGGCTCCGACACTCATCCGCTAATGCCGTGGGTGACTCCTCTTTTTGCGCGATTTTCATGGTTTAGTCGGTAGAGCTTTTAATCTGGGGCCGCATCTTACCGTACTCCATTTGTTTCACTGTGTTCACTGTTGCCATACACTCATTTTACACAGCTTACAATATGCAGTAACATACTTGTTTAAGTATGAATTAGTAGTTAATCTGATGTGTTCGCTAAATTCAAAAAAAAATTAACATGCTAAAGTGTTGAGCGATAAACGGGAACCGTTAATTTAAATCGATGATTTATATGTAAAATACACATTTTTTGTTTAAATTGATTCCTGTGTTTCATCACGAATGAATTTCGAAAGCAATAAACTCCCATTGAAGAATACTAACGACCGCTAACGAATGTCGCGGAAGATGGCAAGTGGGCAAATACCTGTACGAAATAATGATGTAGAATTTTAAAAGCTTTTACATACAAATTGGAGTGGTGGTAAATTACAGTTTGAAGCGAGATGGAAAAAGCACGGAGCGAAAAATTGCATTGTGCACAGAAGCGTTTGCGTGGAGAACTAGTTGTCCGCTTTGATTTTATATTCAATCTTTTTCAATTAAAGTTACGCTATTAAATGTTTTGAAAAATTGCTTGCAGTTGTGTATTGAGAAATAAATCAATTAGTTAACGCGCTTAAAACTGTGGCAACTTGTAAAGTAATCAGATATGCTGTTTCGATCATTTCTTTTATTCCAAAATATAAAACTTGGAAGCAAAAAATAAAGAATGTAAAATATACAAGACAAGACTCATTTCCGCCGTCGACACGAAGAACACAAATATAGCAACACTAAGTGCAGGAACATCATAAGGCGAAGGGCGGGCGCGGTTGTGACCTAAATGCGGGTCGCGGTCGCGATCGCACGCCGCAATTTATTCTCCTTCGTGCGATGCTTGCGGCGCGGCATGGTAACGTCACGACTACGAAACGATACGAAAAAAATCCTTCTATCGGTTCCTTTCACAAACCTTCCAATTTATAACTGAAAGATAATTTTCACTTCATAATCCGATCCAGCTAAACTTTCTTCAACATAAACATTGAAAACTGCAAGGGTTTAAACGGTATAACCATTCATTTAGCTTACCCGCTCCCGACCTCCCTGTTTCGACTAACTTTTACTACTTTTCCCGCGATTGTTCCTCGGTGCAAACTGAGAGCATTTCCACTGCGGTTTCGGCCTTCATTAATGACTGCCGACTCTTTTATGAATTATTTATGGTACGCCGCCTTCTGCTTATCTTTGCCGCGACTCCGAGGTTCCACTTTATTAAACAAAACATTCGACAATCGTGAAAGCGGGCTATTGTATTGAAAGCGCCGTCGCTCCGATGGCGCGCCAATAAATAATTCCTCGTGCGAAATGGCAGCCGAGTCGATAAATGGGCTATTATAGCAGCAGACAGAGGCCAGCATTATCATCGATTCGTATCGCATTCGCGGAGCAATAATTGTTTAAACATAGCCCGCCGTGGAACATTTGTGACGGGCGCATCGATAATGCATCGTCCGCGCAGCCGGTGTCCCGCGCCTCGGTAGCTTTCTAATAGCCTACGCCGCTCCATAAACCATTCGAACACTTATCATGTACGTTCATATGGAGAAAATGGGCCAGTACCACGGCTAAGATATTTAAATATACTCCAATTATCCACGCAACGAAGTGGAGCGGTCGTAAATGACATTATAATTACCTTTTCTAAAATAATTGGTGCTCGAGCGCCGATACTTATAATAAACAGAATCGTCTGACGCGAAGGCACGTCATTAATATTCATTATAAACAAATAGATATAATTACTTGGCAAGAACAAGTTGATTCGTTTATTCTTATTTGTTTTCCTTCCAACGGTTGTCTGGAAGAAATTGCTTTAAGCGATAAGACCGCCATTTGTACTGTTTTTGTATTTAAATTGTTTCTTGTATTGTTTTTTTGGTGTACAATAAAGTGTATTATTATTAAAGTGTATTATTATTCGAGAGCGGTGGAGTGGGCGTGTAGTGCGGGATACGTCGTTATCTCGATATCGAGAAAGGGTTGAAGCGTTTTCATTACGACGAAAAGGCCGAGCTTCTCGCCGACTCCCTCGAGAGCCAGTGCACCCCCAGCTCTCAGTCCGTCGACCAGTCCCACGTCGACGCGGTCGACAGGGAAGTCGAGCGCAGGGCATCCCTCCCCCCCGCCGATTCCTTACCTCCTATCACCCAAACGGAGGTCGAAGATCTCATTATGGGTCTCAAAACCAAAAAAGCCCCCGGCTCTGACGGCATTTCGAATCGCGTTCTGAAATGCCTGCCCGCCCAACTCATCTGCCTCTTAGTGGCCATATTGAACGCCGCCATGACGAACTGCACCTTCCCCGCTAAGTGGAAGGAAGCAGACGTCATAGGCATTCCCAAGCCCGGCAAACCTCGTAATCTCCCCGCGAGTTACCGCCCTATCAGTCTTAACTCCCTGGCTAAGGTCTACGAGCGCCTACTTCTGGCGCGGCTCAAAGACTTTGTAGTGTCCAGGGGTATCCTTATCGACGAGCAGTTCGGCTTTCGAGCCAAAAACTCCTGCGTCCACCAAGTGCACCGCATCACGGAGCACATCCTCTCCGGACTTAACAGACCCAAACCCGTCTACACGGGCGCCCTCTTCTTCGACGTCGCGAAGGCATTCGACAAAGTCTGGCACAACGGCTTGATCTACAAGCTCTACCAAATGGGTTTGCCGGACAGACTCGTGCTCATCATACGAGACTTCTTGTCAAATCGCGCCTTCCGATATCGCGTCGAAATGACGCGCTCCACTCCCCATTCCACCCGAGCTGGAGTCCCGCAGGGCTCAGCTCTCTCGCCCCTCCTGTTTAGCCTTTACACGAACGACATTCCTCGTTCGAGTAAGGCGCATCTAGCCCTATTCGCGGATGATACCGCTCTCTACGTCTCGCATAGGAATAAGGGTTTTATTACCAGAAACCTTCAGGCAACCGCCAATTCCCTAGGGAATTGGTTCAGGAAGTGGCGTATTGAGGTAACGAGCGCTGCGGTGTTCTTATCCAGAGGTGCCACCCCGCACCACTCCCTGCGCCGCCCTAGAAGTAATCTCATTCAAGTGACCATGTTCGACCGACCCATTCCCTGGGTCAAAGAGGTCAAATATCTAGGGGTCACCCTAAACAGTACCATGTCCTTCGGCCCGCACATCAAGCGGGTCCGTCACAGAGCATCCTTTGTGCTCGGTCGTCTCCATTCGTTAATCTGCAAACGGAGTAAAATGTCCCTTAGAAATAACGGTGACGCTTTACAATACTTGCGTTCGACCCATCATGACTTATGCGCGTGTTGTGTTCGGGCATTCGGCCCCCTCTCACATCGATAAACTCCCAAGTGGTTCAAAACCGCTTCCTCCGTAAAGCCGTAGGAGCCCCCCGGTTCGTACGGAATGTCGATCACCACTCCGATCTAGGTCTCGAACCTATTCGCGCCTATATTAAATAGGCGACAACACGACACTTCACGAACGCATCTACCCATGCGAATCCGTTAATCGTAGCCGTCGCCGACTACGATCCCCGCCCCCCGACCCCTGCCGCCACCGCCGGCCGCGACATGTTCTGTCCGATCCCCCCGATGCTTTGTCATCCATTCTTTCCGCTCAGAATACGGGCGACGACGATGTAGTCGTAGATCCCCCCTCCCATAGCCGGCGGTTGACCGGTGCACTTAGTAGTGCACCCCGCCCCCCACAGCGACTGTCTCAACCGAGGGCGCCTCTTCAAGGCGCCCTCGATTATGTCGCCCCTTGCCCTTCTGGCTCGAGCGTAGTGGTTGCACGCTCGCCCTAAAGTTCGGTTAAGCTGTAAAGGCCTCGCGGCCAACAGCGTACATCACTCAAACACACACACACACACACACACGCGTTTTCATTGAAACAGGTGAATTTCTGAAATACTAATTAATAATATAATAATATATAATATCAGCCTATACTGCCCACTGCTGGGCAAAGGCCTTCTCTCACAAATCGAGGTGAGAGAGATTGGGTCTACTAAATACTAATTAAAGAGTTGATTAAAAAAACTATGGTTGAAAATTAATCACCCTTGAGAATAGTGAAGCGAAGAGGATCACTGGACTATTATGTCCGCAGAGGTTTTTTATTTTTTATTTTTATTTTCTTTATTAGGTTCACCAACAATTGTTTACACTATTGGGACAGTAGAAAAAACATGTGTTAAATAAGAACTAAGTGTAACAATTACTTATAGGCAAACACCGCTTGCACAGCGAAACTAATAATAAATTAAACATAATAGGTACAGAAACTAACTAAACTCCAAAGTTTATATAACTAAATTAAAGATAAGAAGTAAGGAGAAAAACAATAGCTATACATATAAATGAAAAAAATAACCAAGTAAGTTGATGTGAGTGACTAAACGTCAGACAAGCTATAATGCAAAGATTTACTCAATTTGCCTAGAGTCGAAATGTAAGTCAATTTGATCACTATTCGCGTTTAATACTTTACAGTATTTTGCATAAGGGGAGTTAGCTCCCAAAACCGTTCTCCTTAGTGGTGGGCAAAGTGGTGTAATTGGCCTGCGAGGAATTCTATAAGGAACCCGAAACTTAAAAAGCGCCAGCAATTGGGGACAATCAATTTTGTTACTTAAAATTTTACTTGCAAATTTTGCATCGTTAATGCTTCTGCGTTTGGATAAGGAATCCATGTTAAAATAAAGCAATCTTTCCCTGTAAGAACGTATCTTATTAGATTTTGCCGAAGAGTATCAGAAGTGCCATAAAAAGCGTTTCTGTACGCGCTCCAGGCGCAATGAATTTGTAGCATAGTGTGGCCGCCAGACTACGCTGCAGTACTCTAAAATACTTCGGACTAAGCTATTATGGAGCAAGATTTTTCTTTTACTACTGCGAAATGGCTTACATGTTCTTATTACAAATCCTAACATTTTTGACCCTTTTTTAATAATGTGATCTAAATGTGACGTGAAAGTTAGTTTTTTGTCATAGATTACACCAAGATCTCTTATATTATCTACTTCTGTAATTTTATCAATGCTAATACGGTACTCAAATTGGATTAAATTATGATTTCATATGATAGCATTTTTTTGGATTTAAATGCATTTTATTATCATTGCACCATTTGGTTAGCCTATTTAGATCCTTCTGAAGCAGTGTGGTATCTTCGTACGATTTGATCGTTCTGAGAAACTTTAAATCATCCGCAAACATGAAGACTTCGGAAGATAGGAAACAACTGGGAATATCATTGATAAAGAAGTTAAAAAGAATTGGTCCCAAATGTGAACCCTGGGGGACACCAGATGCTATGCTACGGAGTGTAGATTGAAAACCGTTTACTACTATAAAGAAGGATCTGTCCATTAAATACGAATTTAGCCATTTAAGCAAAGATCCTGCTATACCGTAGGCGCGTAATTTGGAAACGAGTATTTTGTGCGAAATTTTGTCAAAGGCCTTGCTAAAATCTGCGTAAATAACGTCAGCTTGATAGCCCGAGTCGATTGTTTTGACCAGAGTTTCAGTGAAATGAACTAGATTAGTACTTGTGGATCGAAAAGGAACAAATCCATGCTGTTGGTTGGTGAGGTATAATCTGAGATGATTCTGGATATACGGGCAAATCATAGACTCAAAGACTTTAGAAATACATGACAAGATTGATATAGGCCTATAATTACGTACATTGTTATCATTGTCGGATTCATGTATAGGTACTACCTTTGCCGTTTTCCAGCTTGCAGGAAATATACCAGAATTTAGTGATGTATTGAAGATGAGTTTGAGTGGGTGTACTAATTCAGTCGCAGTTTTTGCTACAAAGATTGGTGGTATACCATCCGGCCCTGCCCCTTTAGTACAGTCAACATTTTTTAGTGTTTTTAGTAGCGAGTTATGGTCAATCTTGGGAATTGTCAAACAATGGCTATAATTTTCCAGTGAATTTAAGTATTTAGAATTCATCTCATAATTGTGCTCATTGTCAGAACTGTAAACAGATGAAAAGTAAGTTGCAAACAACTCACAAATTTGTGTACCGTTAGAGGTAGTAGTCGTTCCATCCGACATCGCAGTTGGATATGTACCAGAACCCCCGCGTTTGCTTTTCACATATGACCAAAACATTTTCGGGTTCATCGTAATATTGTCTTCCAATGTCTTGAAATAATAATTATAACAAACTATCGCTTGAGCATTACACCGCTTGCCAATTATTTTAACTCAATAGCCTCTAACGGGTTCTTATAAATATTAAAGCGTTTCCGAATTTTATTTTTTTCGTTTAACATTATAATTAATTTGCGATTAAACCATGGCGGATATTTTTGCTTTTTTCTTTTACTATCTATATCATCACGCCAGCTCCCTCGCGGGGTAGGCAGAGAGTACAGAGTTCCAACAGGTTCTTTCCTTACATACCTCTCTGGCTTCCTCCACTCTCATAGTTCGTCTCATACACACTCGCCGGTTACGGAGACTCTTGACTTGCCCTTCAGCTAAGACACGGTCTATTTGGTCATGGTAAGATAGTCTAGGTCTTCCCCGGCACCTACATCCTTCCACTTTCGCATTTTATATCTGTTTTGTCATTCTTTCTTCTGGCATCCTTTCTATATGCCCGAACCAACGGAGCATACCCTTTCTCATCTTTACACCGATACTATCTTTCATACCTACTCGCTTTCTTACTACGCTGTTGCGAATACGGTCGGTCAGCGTGACTCCGCACATCTTCCGCAGAGATCGCATTTCGACCGCATTTATCCTGCTTTCGTTCTCCTTCTTACATACCCAACTCTCACTGCCATATAACAGCGTTGGGACAAGCACTCCGTTATTCATGGCCAGCTGCGCCTTTTGGCTTAAGTGCCGGCTCCCAAGTAGCCTTCCCATCGCACCATTCACTCTATTACCTGCATTCACTCTTCTCTCTATATCAGCGGTGTATTTCCCATCCTTACTGAAGGCGCATCCAAGATATACAAACTCATTCACTTGCTCCAGCACATCGTTACCAACCACAATCCTTGCATTCGTTCTGGTTTCTTCCCGTTCAAAAACCATAATTTTGGTTTTCTTCACATTCAAATTCTTCTTTTACTAACCGGCACAAATCTCTGAATAGCGACATTAATAGATTTATATAAAATTTCCAGCATTTCATTTACATCACTTTGTCCATCAAATAATTTATTCCAGTCATGTTCACCTAAAAAATTACAAATTGACTCATAATCGGCTTTATAAAAGTTGGGTCTTATGTTATCGCTATTGAACGGCAGTTTGGATTCATTGTCCAAAGAGATAGTTATATCTAAAGGTGGATGCTGTTTGTCAATTTTAGTCAGCGAATTTATACTTTCATTTACACTACAAGTGGATATGGTGGACAGTACAACATCAAGTATGCGACCGTTATTATTATTCACATGATTATATTGTGTGAGCTTTGACAGATGTAAAGTCAATCAGACTTTTACATATACTTGACCCCGAACCATGAGCAGAGTTCGAATTCCAATCAATATTACTTAAATTTAAATCCCCTACTATGCAGACGTGCGCGTCTACTACGTGCTCGAAAACTGCGTTACAGTGGTCTAAATAATGTTCCAAGCATATTCGACGTACAGGTGGTGGCAGATACACTGCACATAGAGCTATCCGACGATAACTATAATGTACATGTACATCCACTAACACCCACAGGTCCTCACACGTACTTTCCCAAGCCGAAACTCGTTTCGATTTTATAGTTTTCTTAATACCGACCAGCGCTCCACCTCCTTCCTTACCACAATTTTGAATTGCATTTTCTCTATCCCTCCTATAGACCACGTATCTATCGTCGAATAACTCCCTGCTGCGTACTGAACTATTTAACCAAGTTTCCGATAGTATGACTATGTCATAGTTGTTACAACTAATATTACGTGATAAAGTATCGCTTTTTGTACTCAAGCCACGGCTGTTCTGATAGTATATATTTAAACTACTGAATTTTAAAACAAAAGTAAAAGTAGCGTGCAAAACATTAAAAAGAAGAAAAAATAAAGAACTGAGTTCTTAGATTTACGCGAATATTACACATGAAATAAAACTATTTTTTTCGGATTTTATCGCGGTTTATTTTGATTTTTAAGTTCCCGACGTTTCGAGTGCTTTGCAGCACCCATGGTCACGGGAAGGACTGAGGTGTTAGACGTCCAAAAGGCATAGTTGTTCCGGGGTACCCTCAAACTTCTTAATTATTTTTGTTTTTGTTGGTCCGATCTACGCAGAATAAGCTCACGGTGTCTTGAGGTCTTGCAGTGTTATGCTTGGTTTTAGATTTGATTATATTAATTACTGGATCCCAAGACGATGGAAGCACCCAGCCATCTTCTCTTTTGAAATTAGGATGTTTTTTAATTTCAATAGCCTCGCGAACCATCCTTGGTAGGAATCGGTGTTCTTTCACGAGGATTTGTGGTCTATCAAATCTGATGTTATGGCGGGTGCGGTCAAGGACATGTTCACAGACTGCAGACTTCTTTGAGCGACGGTGTTTTAGGTCAGCTATGTGTTCTTTCACCCGAGTTTTTACTGGTCTTTTTGTTTGTCCTATGTAAGAGAGACCACATTCACAATCAAGCTTGTATACTCCTGCATCTTGAAGAGGGATGTGACACTTGACAGATGGTAAAAACTGACTGATCTTCTTTGGCGGCTTATAAAATGTTTTAATTGAAGCACGCTTCAAGATGTAGCCAATCTTGTCTGTGACTCCTCTTATGTAAGGTAGTACAGCAGGGAGACTCTCGACTGTGGCTGGTTTCACTCGGTCACTGTGACGTTGGCGTGGGACTCGAAGCTTATTGTCGTGCAGGACTTGCTTGACATGTTGAAGCTCGGCAGCCAGATGTTTCTTGTCACAGATCCCTTGTGCTCTCTGAAACAAAGATTTACCCACAGTATTTAAACACTCTTATCCAAAAAAATATATTTGTTTCCTCGGCCCATTCTTGTACAACAAGCTGAACAAAATTCTGAATATCTATCCACTTACTACTAGAGCATGCAAATTAAAATTAGTAAATTATTTAAAAACATTAAATTATGAACAAACCATGTTATAAACCAAACAACTCATGTTATAATATATATATATATATATTTATTATTATTATTATTTTTCTTTTTTTTTTACAATCTTCCCTTATCCATTGTTTGCTATTCATGATTTACATTAAAATGACATACACATCCTCTCACATTCACCTACTCATCCACACATAACTCACAGAGAGGCCACACTACACACTTTCTACGATATAACATGTACATTGTTCTTTGATACTAACTACTCGAGAAATGGCTCATTTTGATTGTATAAATTTGAATTTGGAAGAGCCGATGTCTGCAATACAGGTTTCTATCCTAGTGCAGACTCAGTTTGTTCAAAATGTAATGCTACATATAAAAGCCATACCTATTTTTGTAACTTTTAACTTTGTAATGTTTTTCATTAAATAAATAAATATATAAAATATAATATAATATATAATATAGTAGCTAACTGTGATGGATGGTGGTGAGATTCACCGTTTAAGTACCTATCAGTATGGGTCTTTTTTCTATAAACCGTATGGCTTAAGGTGTTGTTGGGGTTACGGATTACTGAAACATCTAGGAAAGCTAGGGAATTGTTTGCCTCCAACTCCATTGTAAACTGAATTTTAGGGTTAATGGAGTTAAGATGATTAAGGAATACATTAATTTTGTCAGATGGTAATATTGTGAAAGTATCATCTACGTACCGCTTGTAGAAATTTGGCTTTACAGGTGAGGTACGAAGGGCTGTCTTCTCAAAGTCTTCCATGAATATATCGGCAACAATGGGAGATACAGGGGAGCCCATCGCCACACCATCTACTTGCTTGTAGAACTGCTCCTTCCACAGTAGGTAGCCAGATGTAAGGCAGTGTCTCAATAGTTCTGAGTATTCCGCTGGCATGTTGTTCTCCGCTAGTTTCCTTTCTACAATTTCGACACAGTCTTGTACAGGTAAGCATGTGAATAGTGACTGGACATCGAAACTGACCATAGTTTCATTGTCAGTGAGATGTAGATTTTTGATCTCACTAACAAAATGGTATGAATCCTTAACATGTGCTCTTGTGTGTCCTCTGAGTGGCGAGAGCACTTTCGCTGCGTGCTGAACCAATCTGTAGGTTGGTGTGTCCATTTGGCTAACAATTGGACGTAGGGGAGCATTCGGTTTATGAATTTTTGGGAGCCCATACAACTGTGGTGGTTTTGCGCACGAAGGTATTAGTGATTTGACGTCCAGATTCAATGTTTCGGAGTGTTTCTTTATTAAATCATTAGATTGTTTTAATATACTGGTGGTTGGGTCTGTCTTGACCTTTTTGATGTGTTTGCATCCGATAAAAGTTCTTGTATTTTGACATTGTAATCTGACGTATCCATTATGACCGTAGCATTACCTTTATCCGCGCGGAGAATAGTGATATCCTTCCTGATTTAGGAAGAGGATTGAGGAAGATTTAGTTTGGGCACTGAACTTCGACGTAACATGGATGAGACATCCTGACGTATTGCCTCCGAATCTTCCCTCCCTATACTATTTTTGGATAGGACGTCTTCAACGGCGCTGATAATTTCCTCATATGGTATCCTTCAAGGTGTTACAGCATAATTTAAACCTTTAGATAGGACTTTTACGATGTTTTCATCTAATGTTTGTTTTGACAGATTGATGACTGCGCGTGATTCGTTGTCTATGGTGCACGGTTGCGTTTCGTTACACCGTAATGATTTGTTCTTGACATTTGATTTAGTTGTTAATTTATTATATTTTATTATGTGTTTATTTTTGCATTCATTATATTTAGATGTTTCACGCTTATTTAAAGTATCAATGCATTTATTAAAATCAAATGTAGTTAACACTGTCTTTAATTCATTGGATGAAATCTCTATAACATGCAATAACTACATGGAACAACTATGCCTTTTGGACGTCTAACACCTCAGTCCTTCCCGTGACCATGGGTGCTGCAAAGCACTCGAAACGTCGGGAACTTAAAAATCAAAATAAACCGCGATAAAATCCGAAAAAATAGTTTTATTTCAAAAATAAAGAAGTTTATACTATTTTATGTAAAGCGTCCATATTTCTTAATAATATGTATTCTGACTCGTCACTTTTCCTCACGAAGATCTTGCCACTCCTTACCCAAACATATTTATAGCCTTTCTCTTTGGTTATAAGAGAGAGGTCTACCACGGAACTTATTCTGAACGTCCTGATTTCTTCAAAATTATTATAAAATTCAGTAGAAGATTCAACCAAATCCAATCACATGGACTGGGTACTTTATATTGATTGCTTTATAAGTAGTCTTAACTGTATATGATGTAGTGTGTACATGAATAACATCATTAACCAGTAGGAACTTAATCTGTTCTTACACCTACACGATTCGTTAATTGTAAACATTCCGAGAAAAACGGGACACTGCGCAACCCTGCGTCGAGAGGTCGGTGTCAACTCGTAATCAGATTGTAATAGCGCGATCGAGAGCCATGCATGCTCGAATAACCGCCACCTGTCTATTTAAAACTACTCGCTTCGGTGAAAAACAAACAAGAACAAAATTTTTTTGTCTGTATTAAGATACACCGACTTACCGAACTTAAAAGAATCTCGTAATAACAGTAAGATTGAACGTCGTCCAAACTATTGCCTTACTCACTCACTGGTAATGAGTCAGAGACCCGACCGAGTAAATAAAACAAAAGTACATTTCTTAAAACACTCGGAAGTCGTGTCTCACTTGTAATGAAACACTCGACCCTCGATCAGACACTCTACAAAGGTCTTGAGTAAACATATTTAATGCCTTTATTAAGTGGGTGTCAATGTATATCACTCGAATCGCATATACGTTACGTAATCTCTAATATCACGGTCGAATTTATTTAAACAGCTGAAGTTATAAATTAGTCTAAAGCAATCGGTACGCGTCCGAACGATTCTGACTGCCAGATTAGCGTCGACATATCACGAGGGGCCAAGACGCACGGCTTCATAATAGCTGTAGTGGGCGAGCCATGGAGCGCGGTGTTGACTCCCATGTTTCTCGCCAAACAAAGAGCCAGCTTCCTAGCTACCCCTGTTTGTTTAGGTCCACGCCAAACGTTTATTGCCCTTTGTGTATCTTACCTCTCAGCGAAGCGTAAAGCCTTTTGACTCGGCACTTTTTTTACGAGAGCACTTACGAACGTGGAGATATTAAGTTTAAAAAAAAAATACAATCACATGATAGAACATTATTAGTAATGAAAGATCAACGTTTAGATGCAAGTAAACAAACACTTGGAGGCGCTACATCTCGAGGTGAAATCGCTAAGCGCTTACGTGACGTGATAGGTAATAGTGAAACACAAACCAGTCTCGCGCACATGAATTGACCAATTTGTAGAGGCAAGATAGTTTCACGAGCCATTCCTATGGACGAATCAATCATCGCAGCGAGCGGTCACAGCTTTTTTGCCGCATTAACGAGCAGCGCTGTAATGATTGCGCGTTTCCGGCGCCTTATGTGTTCCGCACTTTGTGCCGGCACACAATGGCGCTTAACAATGCAATACAAGTGTACTCGGCACCGCTACACCGCTATATAGCGCAGTAATAAGCGCTGTTAATACATTTCTAATTTATGCAATGTGCAACGGAACCTCCTCGTTTCGCGCGGCGCGTATTGTTTGAGTTCGTGTTGCGATTAATTATTTTCGGTTCGACGCGCGTAGATTATTTTTAGTTAGCAACAAAGATTGCGGGCTTGCTATCGTAGATCATTACACTACCATATCAGCTGCTAAAAAAAGAATATCGTTATGATCACCGTCACGCGTATAATCCTTAAACGGGAGTGGCAAAAGTGTACTGTGTACCAATTGCCCACTGCGTCTAATAGTCGCGGGTTCGAGTCTCGCACGGGACAAATCTTTGTGTGATCCACAATTATTTGTTCCGGTCTGGGTATTTGTGTATGTGAATTTTCATGTTTGTAAACGCACCCACGACACAGGAATAAATCCTAGTGTGGGGCTACGTTTTTAAAAAAAAACAAACAAACAAAAAAATTACCTGATGATGTTAGTCTCGGAATAATAGTGGAAGATTGCCATTGTAGCGAGAATAATGTCCATGGAATGAGTTTTTTCTATACTAAAACCAATACCATTCAAACTAAGATTCAAACATAGGACCTCGTGATAACAAGCCACACTATACAGCACCAGTGCAACGAGGCAGTCAACAGTCGCTCATATTGAATAACAATATAAATACAACGACAAATTGTCATCCTAAAAATTCGATTGTTATCATTACATTATCTAAACAGTGTCCCCCCGATGCTTTGTCATCCATTCTTTCCGCTCAGAATACGGGCGACGACGATGTAGTCGTAGATCCCCTCCCATAGCCGGCGGTTGACCGGTGCACTTAGTAGTGCACCCCGTCCCCCCACAGCGACTGTCCCAACCGAGGGCGCCTCTTCAAGGCGCCCTCGAGTATGTCGCCCCTTGCCCTTCTGGCTCGAGCGTAGTGGTTGCACGCTCGCCCTTAAGTCCGGTGAAGCTGTAAAGGCCTCGCGACCAACAGCGTACATCACTCACACGCACACACACACAATCTAAACAGTAATACTTCGTATGAATTTTATACTCAGTTGTTTAGCTTTTGTTCGGGCGCGATAACAAGCTTATCGTGGATTTTGTACTAAAATTGATTGGACTGATTAAGTTTTATTTTTTGTGTGATCAGTAAAGTAGAATGTTTAGGTAAAAGTTTTTTTTTTTAAATAAGTAAACACTGCGGGCCCGGTTCGTCCCGCACCTTTTTTTATGTTTTAGTTTTATTTTATTAGTTCTGCTTTATTGTAGTTAGCATAGTACGTGCCGCTTCCTTTTTTTTTGTTTTTCTGTTTTGGTTTTTAGTTTAGTTGTAACAGTGATTGGTTGTTGCTTTTGATTGATACGGTACGTCAGTAGAGAATGAAGTTTTTTTTTATCTTTTTTTTTTTTGTAATGTGATTGTGTAAATGCATTATATGCTTGCTTTGACTGCTTATGACTTTTGGTAGGGGGCTCCCTCAAGAACGCTTCGGCGGCGACTGCCACCCCCTCCGCCCGTTGGTTCCCCATGATTTTTTTCCCAAGCCCACTTGGTATGCAGAGGACCGTCTTCCCGAGCGCCGTTGTGAAAGACGCGAGTCTTTTGGCACCTGTAGCGTCCTTTGGCTTCTGCTTCGCTGTGCTCTCCTCGAGAGCTGCCCTCATTTGTAGGCGTTCAGACCCGCTGAGCCCGTCTTGAGTCGCTATGGGGTGTCCCCAGATGTCGGTTGGGGTTTTTGTGGTGAGGTTTTCTGGCTGTCGTGGCCGTAGGAAGTCGAGGTTTTGTCCTCTATCCTCATAGGCCACTACCTCGTGGTGTTTTGAGGCTTCTACTATCCCGATGTGGTCAGCGGCCTGACCTTCCCCAAATTCCACCACCATAGCGACTACGCTTACTTTTGTTGGCTTGTCACCCTTCCCCGCTAGGCTGATCAGAAAACTGCATGCTTGGGCGAATTAGGAAGTGTTCTCGCCCGCTTGGAATAGTGCCACGGTCTTGTTCTTGGTTTGCACTATTCTGCACGTTGTGTTTCCGATCCCCGCGTTCAGCAGTCGTTGAACTTCTTACGCTCCATTGTGTTCTTAAAGGTAGGTAAAGGTTTTAGATAAAACCCAAGTTATGTTGAGATAAACATTGGTAATATCAGAAAGTCTCGGTAGGTTAATCGCATTAGACAGTGGTTTACGTGACAAAAAATTGTAGATAAAATTGATCGAGAAACTTAATTTATATTGTCTATCTTATACATTTAAGGATATAGTATTGACGCATATAATACGTACATATACTCACGACTTTATCTTTACGGAGACCACAGTTCCGAATCTGATACACCTCTTTCGCTTTATCCAGGTTCATACATCCTCATGCATTTCCTTCGATTAAGAGTACAACTCACTTAATGCACGATTCATGCATATTATACAGAATCTATCAAACTCCCTGCAGTCCCCGAAACAGTAAAGTCTACTTCAAATAGTCTAAATTGTAAGCCAAAGAGAAGACTAAACAAGTTACACATACCGATGGAAACGCGCCTGTTTACCGAATACTGCGCTGTTTGCTGTCTCGTTGTGACTGCCATTGCCGAATATTCTTATCTACCTACATTACAGGGCCATTATTCGCTATGCCCAACTAAACCCGTAACGCGACCCGTTACGGTAACCTCTAGAAATGGTCGTTTAATGGTACTCCAGTGGCATACGGAATTCCATTATACGATCATTCAACTAAAATATCGTAAGCGCCGTGTTTGGTCATAGCGAATAGGGCCCCAGGACTTGATTCGTGATCAACCGACGTAGAACAATCATTGCGGACGATAAGAACATTTACAGAGAATGGTTACTTTTGATTCAATTGTTAAAGGTAGGTAACGGTATTATGTGTACAGGACGACGTCTTCATGATGTATATAAAATAGATATTGTAATAGATTAAGTTAAAATAGTATAGTATGTACTAGATTTAGTAACTAGCACATTAGGATTGCGTAATACAATTAGAAGAGTGTAACCCTGGAAAGGGATAGGTAGAATTAAACGAGTTTTACCCTAGAAAGGGATAGATAATTGTAACGTGTAATTGGGTTATTAGACCAATAAAGCTCGTTGCAAAGCCCGCTAGTTGTGACCCAATAAAATTGTACCTAAGCGCGCGCGACATCGCGCCGCGTACGTTCGAGCGACTGGGAACTTATATTTTGAGAAGAAACTCTGCGCGTCTGTCTAACGAGGGTCACAACTGGTGGGTGGAGCACTGTTTCAACAATTGTTCAGCTTTTCATTTGAATCTTCCCCCGCGACGCATACTGACCAGAACTGCAACAGGGCGCACGACGTATCATATTCGTCCTGTTCATTCTGGTCCTTCGAGAGCCGGATTATCATCGCGAAGATAGAAAATGGAAGACGCAAGCTGAACAAAGAAGAAAATAAAAGAAAGAAACATGCCTGTCACACGCTCCACCGCCAGTAGACCAGCAGCATCGGCCCCAGTCGCCGAATCGTCGACCGCCATGACAGAGTCAACCGCCACGACAGAATCTACTGTCACGACGGAAACAACCGCTACGACAGACAATCCCGCGACGAAGAAAACGAAAAAACCGATGTCCAAGAAGACTGGAACAAAGAAGACTCTCTCAACGAAGATGCGAAAATTGTAGCTCGCCCGCGCCAAGGAGGAGCTACTAGAATTGCAAGTCCAATTAGCAGCTGCGAAAATATCACGAATCGAAACCGAAGATGAAGAAAGCGAGAGTGACGCCGACACGTGCATATCAGATGAACAAGAAACGGAGAGGAGAGGCGGGAGCTGGCTGAACGATTCGCGACCTCACGTCCTGGCCATCGCCGACAGGCCACACGACGTGGACGTGGGGCGCACCATCGATGCAGCGCCGCGGGCGACAACGCCGTTGCCCCCTGCACCGATCCACCCACCACCCATCGCCGTGTCGAAGAAGGAAGAAACGACAGTCGCGACGCCGCCACAGCAAATTGAACTTCGTGAGCTGGCGTCCGCGATCACCCTCGCCGCCCGGTCCGGGAGCACCCCGAACCACCGCTTCGCTACTGAATTGCCATACTTCAGTGGGTCACACCAAGAGTGGCTCACCTTCAAAGCTGCTTATGAAGAATCTGCGCCGAGCGTCACGGACACCGAGAACGTCGCGAGACTACGAAGAGCGCTTAAAGATAAAGCTAAAGAAGCCGTCGAGAACTTACTGATCTACAACGCCAAGACAGATTACATACGAGGCATGCCTTTTAAGTTTTGTCGGTTGAAGAAAAAAACACTACTAGAACCTTATATTACTTTTTATTGTTTTTCAAAGTATTCACCACGTCGCTTAATACACTTTTCCATTCGTTCAAACCAGTTATTATAACATTTATTCCACTCTAAAGTGGGGGTGTTCAAAATGGCTGACTTGAAAGCGTCGACTGCTTCTTCACCGGACTGGAACCTTTGACCACGAAGACTTTTCTTAATTTTAGGAAATGTAAAGAAATCGTTAAGGCTTAGGTCAGGACTGTATGGAGGATGGTCAAGAATTTCTACTTTTTCCTGCTTCAAATACTCAATCGTTTGACGAGCGTTGTGTGAGCTTGCGTTGTCGTGGTGCAGGATAATGCGTCGCTTTGAGTTAGATTTTCGAAGTTCGGCGATGACTTGTGGTAAACAAACTGTGGTATACCACTCTGCGTTAACCGTTCTACGATCTTCAAGTGCAATAGTCGCAACATGGCCGGTTTTTCCAACGAACGTGGCCACCATCTTCTTTGAAGTGCTTCGAGAACGAACAACTTTAGTCGGCTTTGGCTCGTCTTGAAAGACCCAGATTGTAGATTGTTGTTTGGAATCAGGATCGTAGGCATAGATCCAAAATTCGTCACCACTGATGATGTCGTAGACGTGATTTGACTCTCCTCGGTTGAACCTTTGCAGATTTTTCTTACACCATCTGACGCGGGCCGCCTTGTGATCGTCGGAAAGCAGATGCGGTATCCAACGGCAAACTAGCTTTCTCACACTAAGCGCTTCATGCAAGATCTTCTGAATGATTGTCCCTGAGATGCCTAATAGAGCCTCTATCTCTCGATACGTCACATGACGATCTTCGAGAATTAGTTGCCTCACAGCAATGATGTTATCTTCAGTGAAGGCGGATTTTGGGCGTCCTTCGCGAGATTTGTCACTAACACTAGTATGTCCACGCTGGAATTCTAAATACCAGCGTTCGACAGTCCGCAGACATGGCGCTTCATCACTGAACACAGATGTTAGCTCTTCATAACACTGAAGCCGTGTCAAGCCTCTTCTAAAGTTGTAGAAAATTATTGCACGAACATTTTCCTTAGAAAGATTCATTTTCGTACGAAACCTGACAGATTCCAATCGACGCTGTGACTAAACAATAGCATTAATCCTAATACTTTCAACTGTTTTGAGATTCAAAATTTAAACACATTCGAATATAGAACAGTTCCAAATTCAAAATTGCCGGGCAATATGGAAACGACAGAACTTAAAAGGCATGCCTCGTACTCCGGGCGCTGGAAGCACGCTTCGGCCGACCAGTCTGCATCGCTCTGGGCGAACTAGAACGCCTGCGCGCGCTGCCCCGACTCAGCGACAACCCGAGGGACATCTGCGTGTTCGCCACGCGGGTGATGAACATCGTCGCGACGCCACGCGCACTAACCGCGTGGCGTACCTGTACAACCCGGAGGCTGTCAAGATGGCCATTGAGAAGTTCACACCGGCGCTCAAGTATAGATGGTTCGACTACGCTGCAGAAGAGCAAACAGAAGAACCCGACCTACTGAGGCTCTCTAATTTCCTCAGTAGGGAGGCCGACAGGTGCGGGCGCTCCGCACCTCCCAAACACGTGACATCGGAACGGCAACATACAGCGAACAGAAGACAGACGAACAAGACGTATAACACCGCTGTATCGAGCCCGAGAAATGAAAAATGTGCTGCGTGTCACGACACAAAACACGAGGTAACCAAGTGCAAGAAATTTATTGAATCGACGGTCAACGACAGATGGGACATCGCGAAGGCACGAAGACTATGCTTCGCGTGTCTACGCTTCAGAACGAAGACTCATCACTGCAAGAGGCGCACTTGCGACACCGACGGGTGCAAATACTCGCACCACAGACTGCTTCACCACGTCAGAAGCGAACGGGTCGCAGAAGACGAAAATACAGAGAAACAGACAGTCGCGTCAACATGGACAAGAGGCTTCGCGTCGTACCTGAAAATAGTGCCGGTACGCATTTCCGGACCGGCGGGAGGAGTAGACACTTACGCTCTCCTCGACGACGGGTCAACAGTGACGCTCATCGACGCCGAGCTCGCCAACCAGACAGGCGCGCGCGGCCTCCGCGAGTCACTGCACATCGAGGCAATCGGCGATGGCGATTGCAACGTCCGGTCATCGAACTCCCGTCGGGTCCAACTGACGTTGAGAGGTACGTCCCAGCGCGCGCATCAGATTCAAGCGCGCACCATTAAAAACATGAAGTTGTCACCACAAGCCGTCACCGTGCAAGACATCGCCCACTGTAAACATCTGCGGGACATACAGAGCGATATCACCAACAGAAGAGCGAAGCCCCAGATACTCATCGGCCAAGACAATTGGCACCTGTTGGTGACGTCGGAGGTACGCCGGGAGCAACGACACCAACACGGCGCGCGCTCACGACTCACTGAACACGACGCGCACAAAGTCAACTTCATCGCGGACAAGAGCGAAGACGAAGACATGAACGATCAGCTGAGACACTACTTCGCACTCGAGTCACTCTTCGTCGAGCCCAGAAACCCGAAGAGCAGCCCAGATCAACGCACGCTCAACAAACTCGACAAAGAAGTCCGTATCGACAGCGGCGGGAGATATGAAGCCCCTCTACTGTGGAAAACCGACACTATTAAGATGCCCGAAAATTATGAAAATACACTGAAGCGTTTACACAATATCGAAAAGAAGATTGACCGCGATTCGACTCTGAAAACGAAGACCACAGAACAGATGGACGCACTTATCCAGAAGGGATACGCCGAGCCCGCACCGAAAAATAAGACCGAGAATCTAACCTGGTACTTCCCGCACTTTGCAGTACTGAACGCATTGAAACCGAACAAAGTGCGAATAGTCCACGACGCCGCCGCTAAGACGAAAGGAGTGTCACTCAACGACCATTTATTGACGGGTCCCGACTTGCTGCAGTCACTCCCCGGCGTCCTCATGAGGTTCCGACAGCACAGAATCGCCGTGTCTGCCAACATCAAGGAGATGTTCATGCAAATAAATATCAAGACAGAAGACAGAGACGCGCTGCGGTACCTGTGGCGCGGCGATCGGCGCGATGAACACTCGCCCGAAGAGTACAGGATGACGTCACTCATCTTCGGGGCCACATGTTCACCGTCCATCGCAATCTACGTGAAGAATCACAACGCCGAAAAGTACAAGGACACCCATCCAGAAGCGAGCCGCGCCATCGTTCGCAACCACTATGTCGAAGACTTGTTACACAGCTTCGACGACATAGACAGCGCCATCAACATCTCCAAACAGATCGACGAGATACATCGGGCGGCGCACTATGAGCTGCGACAGTGGTCGTCTAACTCCACGGCGGTACTACAGACTCTCGAACCGGGCGCGACACAGTGGGCGATCGGAATCAATGCAGAAAGGAAGACAGAACGAGTGCTTGGGTTGGAGTGGAGGCCGGCCACCGACGACATCAGGTTCAATCTTGACCTGGAGCGCCTTCCCCGGGCATACTCGACAAGCCGTCGCCGACGAAGCGGGAGACACTCCGCATACTGATTTCTCTGTTTGACCCGCTCGGAATCGCTTCGCCCATTACCATACGGGCCAAGCAGATACTGCAGGAGATATGGCGGCGCGGCACAGGATGGGACGACAACATCGACGATGACCTAGCACAACAGTGGGTCGAGTGGACCCAACACCTGCGGAGTCTGCGGGGCATGAAAATACTACGATGCTACCACGGGTACACGCACGCCGAGACGCTCGAGTTGCACGTGTTCGTGGACGCGAGCGAGTCAGCCTACGCGACAGCGGCGTACTGGAGAGCCACCACGAGCGACGGCGAGGTACATATAACCCTCGTGGCGGCGAAGGCGAAGGTGGCACCACTCACATCGATACCGAGACTCGAACTGCAAGCCGCCGTACTGGGTAGTCGCCTGGGCGCGACTATCATCGCCGAACACGACAGGAAGCCAAGCTCAGTGACCTACTGGACGGACAGCCGCACCGTCATGACGTGGCTGAAGACGGGCGCGCGATCCTACCGCCCATTCGTCGCACATCGCATCGCCGCGATAGAGGAGAACAGCGCCATAAGTGACTGGAGGTGGGTGCCCACGAAACTAAACGTGGCCGATGACGCGACGCGCGAAGTACCCAGGGACATCGGCTCTCATCACCGATGGTTTCTTGGGCCCGAGTTCCTGCGCGAGCACCCATCAACATAGCCGGCGGAGCGACCGCCACTCGACGCAGCGACGGGTGAGGAGCGGACACACAACATCACCGAGCAACGGCCCGTCTCACCGCGATCAGCTGTTCCGGATCCAGCGCGCTTCTCTACGTGGGAGCGCCTGCTACGAGCGACGGCGCGTGTACTGCAGTTGATCGACCTGTGCAGTGTGAATAGACAATCAGTGAACTATAAGAGACAGGCTAGGAATCGCAAAAAGGACCCACAGTGGAATAGTGTTAAGAATAGGAATAAATGTAGCGATAAGTGTAGAATTAAGTTTAGTGATAAGGACAGTGAAGTGTTTACCGCTCAGTGCAGAACTATTGATAAGAGCGGAGGCGTTGTTAGTGCGTGTAGTACAACACGACTCGTATAATAGCGAACTGAGTAATAGATATAGTGATAGACTATCAAAGGGCCGCCTCCGCCCCTTATCAGCGCAGATTATTAGTGGAGTGATAAGAATCAAGTCGCGAATAAGTGCGACGCCGGACATCAGCGACGAGCTACAGTGCCCCGCAGTGCTGGACGCAGATCATCGCGTCACCCGCCTGTACATCGAGCACGTACACCGACAGCTGCACCACGCCGGAGTAGAGGGGACCATCAACGAGTGTAGAGCAAGGTACTGGATAACTAGATTACGTGCAGTAGCCCGGATGGCCATACACAAGTACACGCCGAAGAAGAGACGCGCCTCCAGAGCCGAGCACCGGGAACTTGCCGCCCTGGAAACTGGCTCACCATCAGAGGGCCTTCACGAACACCAGCATCGACTATTTTTGACCTCTGACTGTGACAGTGAGCCGGGGCACACAGAAGCGCTACGTAACCCTCTTCACCTGCCTGACTTCACGCGCCGTACACCTGGAAGTCGCCGCATCACTTAGCACCGAGTCAGCTGTGATGGCCCTACGACGATTCATCGCCCGCCGCGGCTGCCCGACTGAAATATGGTCGGACAACGGGACCAATCCCCGCGGCGCCGATAAGGAGCTCCGGGAGGCGCTGGACAACGCCACCCAAGAAGAGGCCACAAGGAAGACAGTCAGCTGGCGCTTCATTCCCCCCGGCGCCCCGTTCATGGGCGGCGCATGGGAAAGACTGGTGCGCAGCATGAAGACGGCCCTGTACGCGATCTTGGCGGAGAGGCACCCGACGGAAGAGGTTCTCACCACACTGCTGGCGGAAGTCGAATTTACCGTGAACAACCGACCGCTCACTCACGTACCCGTCGACCCTGAGGACCCAGAGGCGCTGACACCTAACCACTTCCTGCTTTACGGCCCGGCGCGCAACCCTACGCCAGGAACCTTCACTAACACTGACCTCATCGGCCGCACCCACTGGAGAGCGGCGCAGAGACTCGCGGACATGTTCTGGGAACGATGGATAAGGGAGTACTTACCTGGACTTCAGTACCGGCGGGAGCCCGACGGACGCGACGCCGCCCTGAAAGAGGAGGACATCGTCCTTATTGTTGACAATGTACTCCCCAAGAACATGTGGCCACATGTTCTTGGGAGGATAATAAGGACCTTCCCTGGAGAAGATGGAATAGTGCGTGCGGTGGACGTCCGCACCAAGGGAAGAACGAAGAAAAGAAAAAGAAGAAACTCTTCGCGTCTGTCTGAAGAGCACTGTTTCAACAATTGTTCAGCTTTTCATTTGAATCTTCCCCTGCGACGCACACTGGCCAGAACTGCAACAGGGCGCACGACGTATTATTCGTCCTGTTCATTATGTTTCAAAAAAATGTTTCCGTGTTACGATTTCAGTTCTTGTTTTAGGTTATGTTCTTTAGAAATAATAAAGCAGAAAATATAGTAATAGTATTGGCATAATGTGATTGGCTGCAAACGCATTTATTTGGTCAGTACGTTAATTAATTATGTCAACATTTAATTAATAAGCGAAAAATCGTAATAAAATGAATTACTGTTTCAAAATTCAGGATTCATTCTGTACTTTAGTCGTTATTTGCGTGTTTACTCATCAAATTCAACACTAGTATCGAATAGTTTGATAGACAGTGAGTATTGATTTCCATTAGAGATAGCGCGATGGCTATTTTTGATTTAAGACTTAACAATCATGCGCTACTTTATCTATGTACATTACTAACCGCGAATACAATTCGAAAAGAGTTCCAAGAAAACTAAAGGTGTGTCGGAAAATAATGATAAAATAATCGCTCAAGTACACAATGAACATTTTTTACCAAATTATGTCAGTTTTGATTTCTCGGAAACTGTACGAACGAGAAGTCTGGAATTTTGCATGGTGTGTTGGATCGGGTAACGTGTAGATATTCCGATGGTTAAAATTATAGACTCACAAATTAAGGAAAAAATGCTTCAATTACAGAGTACCTAGTTGGTGAAAAAGACGGCTTCACCGGAAATTAATATTCTATCTACCTATCTATATCATCACGCCCGATTCCTTGCGGGGTAGGCAGAGAGTACAGAGTTCCAACAGGTTCTTTCTTTACATACCTCTCTGGCTACCTCCACTCTTATAGTTCGTCTCATACACGCTCGCCGGTTACGGAGACTCTTGACTTGTCCTTTAGATAAGACTCAGTCTATTTGGTCATGGTAAGAAAGTTTAGGTCTTCCCCGGTACCTACATCCTCCCACTTCCGTATTGTATATCTGTTTTGTCATTCTTTCTTCAGACATTCTTTCTACATGCCCGAACCAACAGAGCATACCCTTTCTCATCTTTACACCGATACTTTCTTTCATGCCTACTCGCTTTCTTACTACGCTGTTGCGAATACGGTCGCATGTACGTAAAATTTTACGCTTCTCGCTAACGACGGTTACAGATTTCCTGCGTTAATGTTTAGAACGTCTCGGTGAAAGTTCTAAACATTGTTCATTTGCGGATTTCGTATTTCTATTCAAATTTTTATATCTGCACGCAGTTACATAAATATGAATGATTTTATGGAAATTCGTGATCTTTAAAATGAAGTTCTATGTTAATGGAGAGTGTTAATATCTCTTCATTTGGCTTTAATTATGCAAAAGTTTTACGGGTAATAAATTGCGTTATTTAATTACATAAATATTATGTATGTTTAAATACGTGGTTAAAGTTTGTGAATGTATACAGCTTAGATAAACAAAACAAAGTAGGTAGTATATTTGTGTGGGCGAAGGGTGCGACCGCACGACCGCAACCTGCGGCGAACCGCGCCCGCAACCTCCCTCTCCCACTGTACCCTAATGCTAAACTGGACCGCCTAACTCTACACTTGATCTCTACGCCTTTGCAAATGGTCAAAGGTTTAATTGAAACATTAAATAGGGACTATACGTTTAGATAATATTATACTTCTCAAAATCTAGATTTTTGAGCCTAGTTTTAAATTGGGTAACTAAGTAAAATAGACTGTACATTCATAATATTGAAACATTCTGAGGCATATGAACCTAAGATATAACTCAGTATTAAGCAAAAAAATATGTCCTTAATAGTTGGTATTTGACTTAAGAAGACATAAATAAATATTCAAAATTGTATATCAATAAATTAGTAACATCCATACCTATACAGTGTCATAGTGTTTTAACATTAAAATTCAGACAGATGTTAATGTAATCAGTCATATATTTCCATTGAAATTAATACTGTTAAATATTTAATTAGCGACTTTAAAAGTTAGCTGATATGTATACGTAATTAAGTATATTATGTATCTATGTTACGTTTTACATTTATAGCGATTTATTTGTTTGTTGAATTTGTAATTAGCAGAAAAAAATAAACTGTTTGTAGACGGACCACTAAATTGCAAATAATTTTGGTACAACGCAACAAAAATAGTAATACCAAAATGTTTTTATAGAGAAAACTGAATTTAAATAACAAATCAGTGCAGTACAAATTTGCAACACGACTCGTGCAAAATTTGCTTTCCACGGGATGTTGTTTTCAATACCAGTCCAATATGATATGTTGCGCCTGACATTGAAAATTTACAAATTTAGACTGACTTGATTGGAGTTACCCCATAATGAAATTACAGCTATAATAAAAACTACCTATTCACTGATTATTTTTATTAGTATAATTCATATTATTATTTTATTTTAACATTGATTGTAGATAACATTATTTGATTTGTAATGTATTATCGACGCTTATAGACACTGTGTTATCCTACATAATTTTTGTTTTTCTTTTTAACTTAATCATCAAAAGACAAAACATGTATAAGTACGAGTAGTATTTTATTAATACGAAATAACCCGTGTATGTTTAAAAAAACGCGCAACTCAAGTGTTGCGCGCAGTTTTAGCTTAGTGGTTCGTCTGTGCAAACGATGAGAAACGCCACTGTGCGTGCGGATACGAGCTCATTGTTGAAACACCACGTGGCACCACACGGGAACATACTTGTGAATAGAGGTTATATCGTACATACAAAACAAATTTTTATAACGGGTTCGCTCGCATGATACATTTAGTACATACAATACATTTAGTACGATATATGTATTGTATGTACTAATTTCACATTTCCAGTATTTTAGGTCTCACACTATTATCTATCTAGCGTGACCTTTTGCTTCAACCAATCGCAAACCTGCATTCGATCATTTATTTTGTATGCTTCCGTTGAAATTTGTTTTAATGTTTGCGTTGAAAATACAATGTTTTTTTTTAGAATTATAAGATAATTAAAAGTATTACAAAGTTACCTATAATTTCCCAGACCGATCTGTTATCAGCCATCTTGGGCCAATTCTTTGGAAACGCTTGTTGGGCCTACCCCAACATCGATACCCATTTGCTGGCACCCGTGGCGTGGCCACTCTAGCCCAGGTTGCATTCAACAAATATACCCCACCCACTCCCATTTAAGCTAAATAAGTATATTTTATTGATAAAAATGTTTTCCATGGAAATAATTAGTCGGACAAAGAACAGCAAAAATGTAGCTATTTCATAAAAAGTCAACTACACCTTTCATTACCAGTTAGCCCGACTGGTATTTACCATGACGATAGCTGATTACCCACACCTGTCACAGTACGTCGTACCCGCGTTTCCGCATGTGATAACGATAGATTACTCGAACTCGAAATGAACACAACGTAACAGTACGGAACTACAAGAATTTTAACTAAGTAGTATCGATTTGGTGATAAGCCATTCGATTCGTGTCGCTAAAAATATATTTTCGGAATCCGGTGTGATTTGTTGAGATAAGGAAAGTTTGTACCCAAGTATAATTCATGTTATAGTTATAAATAACCCTTAGAAAGCCATTCCTTATTTAATGTGTCATTTTGGATTGATTGTTTCTTCTTTTACATTGAGTTTGAAACTTACATTAACGTTGTTAATTGTTGGAATATGTGTACAATAAAGTGTTTATCCATACTAATATTATAAATTCGAAAGTAACTCACAGAGAGACATCTCTGTACGTTTGTCTATTACCTTTTTACTCCCAAACCGCAGAACTGATTTTGATCAGTCTCAAAAATAAAAGCTGAAGGGTGTGAAATACACCCCTGAAAATAACGCGGACGAAGTTGCGGGTACAGCAGCAACATAAATATTTCATTGAGTAAGTAAACTATTAACCTAGCAATGTATAGGGCAGAATTCGTTTTCTAACAAAATTGTAGAGCAATAATGTTGCATGATTTAACTAAAGCCCAACGATTTGCATCGACATTTATTCTCATTCCCAGTTTATATAATATAGGCAAGTCACGAATGCGTATTCCATGGCATATATAAAACAATAAATATGCGAAAAAAAAATGATGAAAGCGACATTTGCCGATTTCATCATTTTTCAATAATAAACTAAAATCATGCTGTAGCCGCGCGGTATAATGACACAAAGGAATGTTTGTTTTTTCAGATTGATGACTGCGCGTGATTCGTTGTCTATGGTGCACGGTTGCGTTTCGTTACACCGTAATGATTGGTTCTTGACTTTTTATTTAGTTGTTAATTTATTATATTTTATTATGTGTTTATTTTTGCATTCATTATATTTAGATGTTTCACGCTTATTTAAGATATCAATGCATTTATTAAAATCAAATGTAGTTAACACTGTCTTTAATTCATTGGATGAAATTTCTATATTTTTGCTGAGGTGGTGTAGATCGGAACGCGTTTGATGAATCACCGTCCGTAACAACTTTTTACTTGCCTGGTTTAGAATCTTAGCGCTTCCTCGTATGCCTTTCTTGGTGGATATCTTGACACACGTAGGAATGAGATTGTGGTCTCTGCATCTCTTCAAGAAATTTAGAGATGTAGTAAATCTTGCGCGCTTAGTCTTGAGATCTTCTAACCGGCGTATTTTATTTGCAATTTCCAGTCCGTACTGGTTCACATATTGAGTTCTTAGATTTACGCGAATATTACACATGAAATAAAACTATTTTTTCGGATTTTATCGCGGTTTATTTTGATTTTTAGTTCCCGTCGTTTCGAGTGCTTTGCAGCACCCATGGTCACGGGAGAGACTGAGGTGTTAGGCGTCCAAAAGGCATTTTGATAGACCACAAATCCTCGTGAAAGAACACCGATTCCTACCAAGGATGGTTCGCGAGGCTATTGAAATTAAAAAACATCCTAATTTCAATAGAGAAGATGGCTGGGTGCTTCCATCGACTTAGGATCCGGTAATTAATATAATCAAATTCAAAACCAAGCATAACACTGCAAGACCTCAAGACACCGTGAGCTCATTTTGCGTAGATCGGACCAACAACAACAAAAATAATTAAGAAGTATATTAGTTTGAGGGTACCCCGGAACAACTATGCCTTTTGGACGTCTAACACCTCAGTCCCTCCCGTGACCATGGGTGCTGCAAAGCACTCGAAACGTCGGGAACTAAAAATCAAAAATAAACCGCGATGAAATCCGTAAAATAGTTTATTTCATGTGTAATATTCGCGTAAATCTAAGAACTCAATAAGATAAGGATTATTTATTTACTATGCTATTGCTGTATTGACCTGTCTGTATAAAATGTTCATTAAATGGTAGAAGAAAAGGGAGTATTAGATGCAGTGTGACCGCGCGGAGTTAATAACTATGCTCAATTTGCTTTTATGACATCGTAATTTCATTCCTTCAGATTTTACTTCATATCTACTCTGTAATAACTGTTATGGCGACATAAACTGAGCTTCGCAATTAGAACAAATCATTACGTTGCAATGCAGACTGACAAATGATTCTTTTTAATAAGACCACGAATAACAGACTATCGGATTCATGTAGTAGTTTGCGTATGTTAATATTTACAGGTTTCAAAATGAGAGTTAAATAAATTCATTAAATTGTAAGAAGTAAGGTTTACATTCACTAAATCTGTGATGGCTAAAGATCAATAGAAAAGTCAGATGTATGTAATATGTTATTGTACCGCTTAAATAATGAGATTTCAGATCTATAAATTGTATCTATTTTTTTTAACTTTCCAAAGCTTCTATCAATATTTCAAACTCTTTTGACGGACGATTTAGCGCAGTGGTTAAGAGCTTGAGCTGCTCCGCCCACTGTGTCGAATAGTCGCGGGTTCGATTCCCGCACGGGACAAATCTTTGTGTGATCCACAATTATTTGTTCCGGTCTGGGTATTTGTTTGTGAATTTTCATGTTTGTAAACGCACCCACGACACAGGAATAAATCCTAGTGGGGCTACGTTTAATAAAAAAAAAAAAAAAAAATCTATCTATCTAACTATATCATCACGCCAGCTCCCTCGCGGGGTAGGCAGAGAGTACAGAGTTCCAACAGGATCTTTCCTTACATACCTCTCTGGCTTTCTCCACTCTCATAGTATCGTCTCATACACACTCGCCGGTTACGGAGACCCTTGACTTGCCCTTCAGATAAGACACGGTCTATTTGGTCATGGTAAGATAGTCTAGCTCTTCCCCGGTACCTACATCCTTCCACTTTCGCATTGTATATCTGTTTTGTCATTCTTTCTTCTGACATTCTTTCAGGCATATAGCCCGAACCAACGGCGCATACCCTTTTTCATCTTTACACCGATACTATCTTTCATACCTACTCGCTTTCTTACTACGCTGTTGCGAATACGGTCGGTCAGCGTGACTCCGCACATCTTCCGCAGAGAACTCTAATGAATGCTAATATAAAGAAAATATTAAAAACGAAATAAATGCAATAGCTAAAAATTATTGACTGCCTCGTTGGTCTGGTGGCAAAGCGCATTGCTTTGTGATCACGAGGTCCTGGGTTCAAATCCTAGGTCGGACAAATATAGTTTTTCTAACGAAAAATTCCCAGTATGAATCCGGAGTCTAGAATTGTGCCCGGTATATGGCAATAGGCTCGCCCCCTATTACATGGGACCTGGCATCGTCGGCGAAACGTGGGTGTACTCAGTACACCTCTGCCACCCCCTCTGGGGAATATAGGCGTTACGGTGCTAAAAATAAATGCAGTAGCCGAAGTTTTGGGTAAAAGAAATTGAATCGTAGTGTCATCCTCATATACGTGTGTATATCTGTTAGAACTCTGACGAATGTACTTCAATAAAATATGAATTATAAATATTATTCATACCACGTACAGACTTTTTAAGTCTAAGGTCTTGACTTGTAATGAATGGGAACAACTTTCGACTCGTCTCCCCTAAGGACGAATTTTTCTACCAAAATATCATTAAGCTAAGTTTGTTCGAATTTAAACGTTTGCCTTGTAGTAAAAGATCTGGGCATCAGTCTCTTTCAATAATTTAATGATTCATTGCCATATTTTTTTCACACAACATGAAAAGTTTACAACGACATTTGTCCGTCCTAGGAAAAACAAGATCTTGAGGGATATTTATAATATTTCACCAGACCTCATTTTACAAAGAGTGAAACTAGGCGCCACCAGAATTATCAATCAAACACTTAGCAACACTAATAAAGTACACTTAAATACAGACCCGGCAAGTGTATTGTGGGGTGTCTGTCAGCGAGCTCAGCCGTCAATAGCTGCGAGGGTCGCCACTCCCTGTATTTGTGCTTACCCCTTCTCGGCGTGTTTGCATTGTTCCACTGTATTTAAATAGAGTGCGACCACCCGTCCTACAACTGTTACCGTTTTCATGATAATGTAAGCGAGATTTAATGATACAATCTATGTGAATACGACCGCATTATTTACATTTTATTCGCCGATTTCGATATTAAAGGTGAGCTGTTTTATATATATGTATATATATATATATATATATATATATATATAAATGCAAAAAACCGTAAATTTGAACTTCGAAGCTATATAACAAATCGAGTATGGAAATTAGAAATTCGACTCAAGGGAACTTTTTGTACTAAATTTAATACTAAAAAAGGTCCATTCATTCATTTTCTTGAAAAATAATTTTTTCATAGTTTGCAGGACAAAAAAGTATTAAAAACCATGTTTTCCATGTTATTTAAATGGGAAAACTTAAAGTTCGATGGAGAACCTCTTAAAATTGAAATTAAGAGCTGGCCTTGGGACAGAATTTTTGTTTGGACATATCCTATGATATTTTGGGGTGAGAGTGAAAAAAAAATATCGTCTTATTTTGGCACACCCTAATATATATAAATCTCCATATCACAAAACAATATTACATTTAAGCAAAGGCGAAGGCCTTCGTTTCTACCCTTTACGACTGTCAATTTAGATAAATTACCCGGCGGAAATTTTTAAGGGTTCAATGATAGGAATTTTATGTTGACGCAACTTGTCAGCGAAACAAGGCGTGACGGACGGAAAGAAACCAGAACGAATGCAAGGATTGTGGTTGGAAACGATGTGCTGGAGCAAGTGAATGAGTTTGTATATCTTGGATGCGCCTCCAGTAAGGATGGGAAATACACCGCTGATATAGAGAGAAGAGTGAATGCAGGGAATAGAGTGAATGGTGCGATGGGAAGGCTACTTGGGAGCCGGCACTTAAGTCAAAAGGCGCAACTGGCCATGCATAACGGAGTGCTTGTCCCAACGCTGTTATATGGCAGTGAGAGTTGGGTATGTAAGAAGGAGAACGAAAGCAGGATAAATGCGGTCGAAATGCGATCTCTGCGGAAGATGTGCGGAGTCACGCTGACCGACCGTATTCACAACAGCGTAGTAAGAAAGCGAGTACGTATGAAAGAGAGTATCGGTATAAAGATGAAAAAGGGTATGCTCCGTTGGTTCGGGCTATATGCCTGAAAGAATGTCAGAAGAGAGAATGACAAAACAGATATACAATGCGAAAGTGGAAGCATGTAGGTACCGGGGAAGACCTAGACTATCTTACCATGACCAAATAGACCGTGTCTTATCTGAAGGGCAAGTCAAGAGTCTCCGTAACCGGCGAGTGTGTATGAGACGAACTATGAGAGTGGAGGAAGCCATAGAGATATGTAAGGAAAGAACCTGTTGGAACTCTCTACTGTCTGCCTACCCTGCCCTGCGAGGGAGCTGTATGGACCCGAAATAAGTAAAGAAACGAAAAGTTATTATAGAATATTGTCTATCAACATATCGAGATATTACCATTTCAGCTCAAAATTGCTAGCTGCTCGCTAATCAATACTTTAGTTGATTTTTATTATACACCGCTCCTATACTATATATTATATATTCTATTGGCGTGTACCGCATTGGCATGGTAATAGTGGTTATTTCGAACGTACGCATGTAAACTATGTAAATTCACGAAACATTTTACTTAGTATGCCGGTTAAAAAGGCAGCCACTTAAAATTCTTACAACGGTCGACCTGCAGTTTTACGGGTTATTACATGGAATGGGAAATGAGTGAGTCATAGGCGTGTAGTTTAAGAGTTGAATTGAAATAGTCTGTTTTAAATGAACAGCGAAACAAGGCGTGACCGCGGGAAGTGGTACGGAAGTCAGGACGTGAGGGATCACCAAAGCTGACACTCACTCATGCCGGTGAGCCGTGAAACGGCCTCATGAATAATGGACGCCTTGTCCGCTCCTTGAGTTTTCATTTAAAACAGACTATTTCAATTTAACTCGTGAACTACACGCCTATGACAAAGCCAACATTTATTAACCCCCAATAAATACCTAAAGATTCTTTCTGAGAATATTCGTAGTGTCAACGCCAATTTTAATGGATTAGTGGTATTATTATATAGATTAAAAGTGCAATTTGATGTAATTATCCTATCTGAATGTTGGTTACGGTCAGTCAATGTTGTGCCTGGTACGGAGTCTTATAACTATCACACTTCCAGTGATAATTACAATCAAATTGATGGTTTAATATGCTACATAAAATCAAATATCATTTACAAGATTGTAGAACCCATATTCCCAGAAACAAATTGTCTAGTTATAAAAATAGCAAGGAATACTGCAATAATCGCAATGTATCGACCACATTGTTTTAGGCATAATATCGTTAATTTTACCAATAATTTAGTTACCTTACTCAGCTCCCTCTCACATTTCCAAAACATTATTTTAATAGGGGATATCAATATTGATATTTTCCTCAATAACAACGAAAATGGTTCGACTGATTATTTAACCATACTAGCGTTACAGGGTCTTCTACCTACACACATATGTCCTACAAGACAAGAATCATGTCTTGACCATATAGTACTCAAAACCAGATCTTATGCTAAAAGCTTTACCATAAATTCTTCCCTAACAGATCATGATGCCATCAGCCTGTGTCTTCATACAAAACATTCTCCAATTTCATCTACGCGCTCTTTCCCCAAAATTGATTACACTGGAATAGAACATTCCTTGGGCAATACTGACTTCAAGCCTGTCCTTAACTCTAACGATCCGAATGTAGCAGCCACGACTCTTATTCAGCTGCTAAATACTGTAGTTATTTCTAACACTATCATATATAAAACTAACTTGTCGAATGAGATTGGTCAAACCCTGGATGACCGCGGGTCTGCTTAGGTGTATCCGCAATCGTGATAGGATGCATAATCGACTAAAGCTTACTCCTGATAATAATGTATTAATGACAACATACCGTAGATACGGCAACTATTGTAATAATATTTTAAAAAAAGTCAAAAGAGAATATGATAAAGCAGATATTAAGAGGGCCTCTTCTAATAGCAAAAAACTATGGCAAGTAATTAAGAAATCCACAAACCTGGCCAAACCACACGATACTTCTCTAGATTTACTATCAATTTCATCAACAGCTCATCAATCCGTTCAGTTGATTAATGAATACTTTGTCAATATTGGAAAAGCGTTATCAGAACAAATTTGGAAAGATACGCTACACCATAATCTTAATAACAATTTATTATCATCTTTTTCTCGACGACACTCATTTACGTTACTAGACACCGATGAAAAAGAAATCGAAAGTATTATTCTCTTCCTGAAATCCAGTAGTGCGGTTGGCTATGATGGCATACCCCCAAAAATGCTGAAACTATTCAAGGATAAACTTGTACCAATAATAACCCATGTGTGCAATCTCAGCCTCACCATGGGCGTATTTCCTGATGCCTTCAAGGAGTCTCTTGTTATACCTATATATAAGACTGGCAGTAGAGGCTGTTTAAACAATTATCGACCAATATCTTTCTTACCAACTCTATCGAAAATATTAGAACGAATCATGAATTCCAGATTAATCAATTATCTTGAAAAAAATAAACTATTGGCTCCCCAACAATATGGTTTCCGATCAAGTAGATCAACATTTGATGCGGTTCAAGACTTAACTGATTATGTTGTGACTAAAATTGATGCTGGCAAGAAAACGCTTGCTATATTTTTGGACTTAAAAAAAACGTTTGACACGGTCTCGCTTCCACTTCTTATTGGCAAGCTTAACCGTTTAGGTGCCAGGGGAACCCAACTGGAATTATTCAATTCGTACCTAAATAAAAGAGTTCAACGTGTTAAGGTGGGAACACATACCAGTGATGACTTATTAGTATCTTGCGGTATACCACAAGGAAGTGTAGTGGGTCCAACCCTATTTTTAGCTTTTATTAATGACTTGTGCCAAATGTCACTAACAAATGGCAAAATTATTTCATTCGCAGACGACACAGTCTTAATATTCTTCGGAAATGATTGGAATGAAACATTTTATCATGCCCAAGTTGGTCTTAACATAGTAATACAATAGTTAAAATTAAATCTCTTAACCATTAATACAACTAAAACAAATGTCCGTCTCGTAATTCATCACTTCCACCCCATAATTCTTTATACATTACAGCAAATACCTGCGCGATGCAACCTAATACTAAATGCCTTTATCCAAAATTAAATACCGTCCCCGTTCTCAAGTACTTAGGAGTATTCATCGACCAAAACCTAAATTTTCAATACCATATCACCCATCTCGCTTCACGTGCCAGGAAATTATCTTTTTAAAAATTTACGACACATTTCTACGTAATCAAAATGGTCTATTTCGCGTTGTGTCAAATATAAAGGCCGGCGTGACTTTATAAAAATATATTTATTTCACAATACAAATTAATAATAGATACTCAAAATATTAATGCAGTCAATTAATATTACTTAACGTTAGTGCGAACGGTAAGAGAGCTGAGTCGATATTGAATGTACTTTGCTTGGCGATGGCTTTTTATAGGCATCGTCAAGTAAACAACTCTTTCTAGAATGAACCCACGCGTTATACGTCTTATTAATTAATATCTGCTTATTTAGCAAAACAGTTATGAGAATTGGACTGAGACTAAACAAGTAACCTGATATCTGTTTACATGATAAATACGCAGCTGAGGCAAGTTAAGCTGATTAAGCAAAACATTACTTGGAATTATATTCTATGAGCAATAGTCTGTTTATATTGCATCATCTTTTAAAGTACTTGCACTGAGCTGTGTACTGGTCTAGTATACATAACTATCTATACTGTCTTATTGTATCACCTCTTGGGGTGGCACAACCAAAACATCTATCATGAAATTAGAAATTGCACAACGCACTATATTGAAAGTTGCTTCTTTCCGACCGATGCGTTTTCCTACAACAATGCTTTACAAAGAATGGCAAATACTTACTTTTCGTCAATTATTTATCTTACATACAATATTAAAGAAACACTCAGTGACTCACTTTGATCATTCCGCTTACCAAAAACGTCGATCTGATATTGTATGCAGAAGTCCTTCTTTAAAAACAAGTTTTAGCCGAAGATTTTTCTGCTTTATGGGGTCTTACCTCTACAATAAGTGCAATAGATTCACCGGCATCTACGCCCTTAATTACGATCGTTGTAAAAAAATTGTTACAGACTGGCTAATCAACATGAACTATAAAGAGACAGAACATCTTTTACAAGTAATATCATGAAACTGAAGGCCAATTCTCGTATTTAATTGACACTGAAACTGGATCCTGACTGAATTGAGATTTAATTTTGATTTGACTCGCAATTGGTATTCTGTTACACTAAAAGTTCGGTCTGATTTTGGTATCATCTCAGTCTAATCTAGTGTCGATCACATTTCGATCTATTATCGATCTCACGTCGATTTACAGCTGACATAGATTAAATAAAAAACATTAACTGTAATGTCAAACTTATAAATATCGGTGTTGCCAATTTGTAGGCAAGTACCGGAAGTGTCGGTAATTTTAAATAAAAACTGATAATTATATTTCACACAGGAATAGAAATATAAACGTATATACAAATAAAAAATACTATAAATATAATCAATTCGTTTTACTTTTGCGTATTCTGATTTAATTTTCATTCAATACTCGTTTGACGTGTCTGAAAATTGGGTATTTTCATTTAGGTGCATGACCACCCCACGCACTCGAGCTAGTACCCATGGCCATAAAAATTCATAAGGTATAAGAAAAAAACATCGCGCGAAAATTGATGTTTTTTACAAAGTGTTTGGAATTTCATTGTTTTCCATTATAATATTATGACTTAACAAGGCAAAGAAGGAAAGGCGCTTTCAACAAAATTGTGGGCTCAGTGCGCTTTGATTTTGAATGCCGACGTCGGAGACGTCCAAAAGTCAGCGCAAGAGTGGAAAAAGGTAAGTAATCTATCGTAGGTATTATTTTGATCTGCTCAATATTACTATTCTTAGTGATAAAGTGCCGTTTTATATTTCTAGTACTACAATCAATACAAGAGCCGCACGAAGGCTAAACAAAGGAGCCATAAAATGGGAGTCCTGAAAACTGGTGAAGGGCCAGCTGACGAGGTCCATTTAACACCTCTGGAGGAAGGCTTCATTGGCATTATTGGAGGATGCAGTTCTCAGCTGCCTGCTGGCAGGCATAATCTACTTGATATATTGGTAAATATTATATCAGTGGTAATATTTATGTAGAACTCTATCAAGAAATTTTGAAATATTCTAATGTGTGTGATTTATTTATAGACTGTTGAACTAAATACTAGCAGTGGCGGGAATGATGGGAATTAGGGCACGAGTGGCCTTGTCCTAACAGGAGATATGTAGGTCAATTTTTAGTAAGTATACAACCAACAATATAATAACGACTAAAATAATTTTATTGTAAACAAATCGAACAGAAAATGTATTATCTTTAATTGCCCACAGGGTTTGCATGAGTATTTGCTGCACAGCTGCGCCTGTCATTGGTGGATGTGCTTACAGCAGCTGGTATGGCCGGGACGCACATCTCGTCACGGTCTTGCTTTGGAAGTCCTGGCGCTCTAAGCCAAGCCTGATTGGCCACGTTGTGTAGAACACAGCAAGCATTTACAATTTTTGCAGTCATCTCAGGCTTGTAATGCAACTGCCTTACTACTATCAGGTGTCTATTAGACACCTAAAAGAATAGAAAAATTGAAAATTACAACCATTCTTTATAATAATAAACATTGTTGTTTAATAAATATATACCATTGTTGATTAGAAAAGTAATAATTTTAAACATTGTTAATTCATATTTGTTAAGAAGATAAACCATTGTTGATTAGTGAGTAGAAATAATTTAGTTTTGTGTATTCTATATTTATAATACATATAAGTGTTTACACATTGTGGATTAATAATTTGATTATAGATTGTTGGTGATATGTTTTATATGAATAAATAAGCACTTATTTGATTTAGTTAAACATGTTTATATTTACAAACCTGAATCTCCCTTTTGAAACTCCTATAGTCCGTTCCAACACATTCAGAGCTTCAATATGTTTTTGGTAAAACCAATTTTCAGTAAAACCAAACAAATACCCACTATCACCTGCAATTTAAATGTGACATTATGCAGTGTTTATATTTGTTATCTTATAATGTGACTTCTGCAAACATACATACCTAAAAGAGAAATTGATTCACCACCCTCAGTGACCTCATTTAGATAACCATTTAATGGGTGGTCCCTCCAAATAGTTGAATCATAGGTACTCCCAGGCTGGATGGGTCTACACAGAGAATATTTTGGTCTGCATCATAAATCTGAAAAGGCAAGATTTTTTTTATGAACTATCAATAATAATTAAGTTTAATAATTGTAGCTTCATATTAATTAATCTATACTTACTATCATCACATACAAAGAATGATAGCCTTTATATCAGTAATATGCCTCCTCATGTTCTGAAGGTTTTATGATTGAGACATGAGTACCATCTATGCAGCCAACACCTCTAAGGAGCCCATATTTGGAATAGAATCTAAAATACAAAAAATCATACATTTGTTATTATTAGCAAATTTCAATAGATAGGTTCATATTACAATGATTAGTATAACCTTACCTGCTTCTAATTCTTTCCCTTGCCTCTCTTGTCAGAGGAAAGTTCACATACTTGCTCAAGACTGCCGGGTGGTTTAAAGCATCTGTCACTTGCTGCGCAGCCCTCGACACACTGGGTTGTGACAAAGCATGTGAAATGCTTTGTCCCACCAAAGTTTGGTATGAACCACTCGCATAGTGTTACCGAAACCTAGAAAAAAAGATAATATTAGAATCATTTTTTAATATTTAAGAATATACAATGCAAGGAATCTAACGTGATGATATAGATATATAAATATATGGCTTTCATTTTGCATATATTGAATATTTACCTCGGGTGTGTAAAAATGTGTGTTGTGTATAGGTAGTAGGCAGTGTTGGGCACTAATTGTTTAATTGTTCAATTGTAGGACCAAACAATTGAAATTTCAATCGCAGAAAAAATCAATTGCAATTGACGATTAAAAAATTAATTGTTAATTGTAGGTTTCTACAATTAACTATTGATCAATGGTAATTGTAAAACGTTGCAATTACCATTGATCAATTGTTAATCGTTTTTTGCATGTTTACGATTAAACAATTAACAATTAAACACACGACAGAATATATTTTAAACACATCCAAGATGGCGGACGTGACTTTTGAAGTAAAATGGGTGTCACTTTTGGGGATTCGGGAATAATGATTGCGAATATGGCGTGAATTTTTGGATCTAAGATGTCGGACGCGACTTTTGAAGTTAAATCAATATGGGTGTCACATTTGGGATATTAGGGCATGCTGATTACGAATATGACGTTAATTTCTGGATCTAAGATGGCGGACGTGACTTTTGTAACAAAATCAATATGCGTGTCACTTTTATGTTTTTGAGGGATGTGATAACGAAAATAATGTTGATTTTAAAATCCAAGATGGCGGCCGCGACTTTTTATGAAAATCAATATGGGTATCGATTTCGGGGTTTTAGGGGATTCTGATTACGAATATGGCGTTAGTTTCTGGATACAAGATGGCGGACGCGACTTTTTATGAAAATCTATATGGGTATCGATATTAGTGTTTAGGGAATGCTGATAACAAATATACCGATAATTTTAAAATCCGAGATGGCGGAAGCGACTTTTTATGAAAATCGATATGGGTATCGATTTCCGGGTTGTAGGGGATGTTGATGAAGAATATGGCGTTAGTTTCTGGATTCAGGATGGCGGACGCGACTTTTGAAATAAAATCAATATGGGTGTCACTTTTAGGGTTTTAAGGGATGCTGAGTACAAATATAACGTTATTTAAAAATCCAAGACGGCGGACGTGACTCTTGATGTAAAATCAATATGGGTGTCACTTTTGGGGTTTTAGGGGATGCTGATAACGAATATGGCGTTAACTTTTAGAACCAAGATGGCGGACGCGACTTTTGGAGTTAAATCGATATGGGTTTCATTTTTGGGGTTGATAGTTTATCATATTTTGTGCAAATTTTTCTTGTGTATATGGCTAGACCTCTTCAAGTTTTCTTAAGCCCCTTGTCGGATTTTTTTTTTTTAATTTTTGCACCTTTTTTATCATCTTTCTTTGTTTTTATGTACCTTTTATATTCATTTACACAATCTTATCCATGTTTCGATTTGAGGTGACTCAGAAAATTGGACGTACATTTGTCGAATCCTCTGATTTTAGTAGTGAAAGGCGAGCATTTAGTACACAGAGCTGTGATTAAATGTGCAAGTGCAAGACGCGGGGGTGAAGATATTGACGTGATTGAGCTCGGCCCTGAAGACTGCCCATCTCGATCTAACTGTTCATTGATGTCCGTATCCGACGTGTTATCTGACATATAACTATATTCCTTTTCATCCATAATGACTATAATATCCAAAAAGTGTGGAAATATTCGTTGAAATATGCGAATATACTTAATAGAAATGAATTCAAGTCCCTACAATATTCCTGTGTGCGCACGATTCACACTCACTCTCTATGTTTGTGAAAATTCGTAAGTTTAAATACCTACTACTATAAGTACACACACAAAAGTACTCTGAAGTGAGATCGTGTCGAAATGTAGGCGATACTTTGCGCTCCGAAAAAAGTTTTGACAATATTTTCGTCCTAAACGATCGAACAGAGACACGCGGGGTCTCACTGCGCGGGGTATGTGGTGTGCCCGCCCACAGTGTACTATAATACAGTAAAACATCTTAGTACTCACGGTCCGAATCAAACTCACGCACACAGACGCGCGCTCTACACGCCTTCTCGCTAGTTTTCCGCATGTAATAAGCCGCGGTGGCATGCACGTCCGAGAAGGACGCTTTTTTAACAACTAACATAAGAACGTTCTGTGAAGAAATAACCTGTTCGAAATCTTTACTCTCTGCCTACCCCTCAAGGGATCTGGCGTGACAATATAGATAGATAGAAAATTAATACAAATTTAAATATTTTGTCTTTTTGTGCTATTAGGCCTTAATATTTAGAATAAAATTATCACTTTAAACTTATTAGTTACTACATCGCTATTTGCTTATTGCTATCAAAATCGATACATGAGGGCTTGTATGGTTTCTCAATATGTATCTATTATTAGAATTTAAATAATGGCCACTCGAATCGCCAAATTGATATTTCGTAACTCATGTGGTTTTTAACATATATACTTATATAGAATTTCCGAGTAATCTATCATAAAAACTCTCAATAAGAATGAGATTCGAGAATACTTATATATAATGAGAATACTTATTCGTAAAAGGAGAAAACGTGTTTCTAGAAGCAATTTGCAATAAAGGTAAATAATATATTCTTGAGCATAAAAATTAAAATTATAAACGTTTTCATTATGCTGTTATTACACAATGTCTATGTTAAATTATATTACGCTGTACTCATATCGAATCAAAAATACAGGCTTATAACCACTGCAGTAGATTAGTATTAATAAATAAAAAAAAACAAAAAAAGGTGCTAAACTTAACAACGTTCTGACGGGAGTGTAGGTAATTATGCCACTAAAACGGCTTGGATGAGTTACTGGATAGATAGATACTGTGGCACTACCGACCGACTTTACATACCTACGCACGTGCACTTTGTCGGCTCGTGTCGGTGCCGAAAGGCCACGAGTAACTAGGGTTGCCACCCATAGTTTATTATAAAGTACGTATTGCACGTTATTTAGGGTAAGTATACTTCGTACTTTATGAGAACTGTGAAGTACGTAAATTTGATTTTTTAAGATTCATAAATCATTAAAAAGAAAATAATTGATCGCATTAAAAGCAAAGTGGATGATGTCTGGTGTTAGAATCCGAATATATGGTACGCTAGATTTAAGAAAAAAACATTGTTACATGTACAACTTCTCTAACTTAAAGAAAATAGTAAATACTATAAGCACTTTTAAATTCTTTCTCCAATCTATTTAAGTTATCATAGACTGTCAAGATGCTGTGAAGGTGTTTAGCAATGATAATAGTGATTGAAAAGTTCTAAAGTAATAAAACATATGTTTTTAAACAAAATAAAGTGAAATAAATAATACTTTATTTAGATACAATGTACTTTTTTGCCTATCTTCAAAAACCAATGTACTTTATTTGCTCAAATAAAAGGTGGCAACCCTACTACTGACGCGCGCGCCCTTGTTGGTTCGTGCCGCTGCCGAAAGGCGACAAGTGCGCGCGCGTTTCTTTAAAGTTTAGGTATTTATTTATAAACAAACATTTTGATAGCACGGGGGGTTGGCAGAGGGGTGCAGTGTATTGAACGAATTTCGAATGCTTTTATATGGAACTGGAACTTGTAAAATATTCAATTCTTATAGGGACATAATAGAAATACTTAATTTTTTACAAGCTTTTATTTAACTTTCACTGTTCGTATGTCTGTTTGTCTTTCCGTAACAATACAATAATATGGTACCATAGGGTTGATCTGATGATGAAGTTGGAAGGTGGCTATAGAAACATGTGAACGGGACAAAACTCCTCGTGTTTAGGCTGGTTAGATTGATACTGACAAGTACAAGTAGATTGATATTGGTGTTAAATTAATATGGATATCATTTTTGGGGTTTTAGGGGATGCTAATAACGAATATAGTGTTTAATTTGTTCGTAATCAACCCATATTCGTAATCAGCATACTCTTAAACCCCAAAAACGATGCCCATATTGATTATTCATAAGAAGTCACGACCGCCATCTTTGATCCAAAATTAATGCCATTTTAGTTATCATCATCCCCTAAAATCTCATAGATGATTATTTCTTGTTGTGTCTTGAGTCTTTTTAGAAGGCAAGCTTTCACTCAAGCATCTTACTCCGATTCAAGCCTTACAACACAGACAGAAGTGTACATTGTACACTCCCACTCCAACGTTAAGTGTGCTTTTAGCACCTACTTTGCGCCGACGGTTTTTTGATGATTAATTGTTATTTGTTTAATCGTAAATGTGCATAAAACGATTAACAATTGATCAATTGTAATTGCAAAACATTGCAATTACAATTGATTAATTGTTAATTGCATAACACTGCAATTACAATTGATCAATTGTTAATTGTCAATTGTTTAATCAATTGATTTTTGCCCAACACTGGTAGTAGGTACTTAAACTAACCTTTACAGCAGCATCCAGTCCATCGTTACGTCTTTCTCTGGGCATATGGGGCTTCAGCTCGTCAATAAGGTTTTCCACTAGCGCTTTCGTGAGTCTGTTAGTTTTTACAAACTCCGAATCGCTCATGGAAAAGGGGTCTGAAGCGAAACGACGATCACGTAATGTACGTCGGCGTTGCCTACATCTTTCCGACGCTGTTTCGTCGTCTGCTCGTAGTGCAGCTATTAGATAATTCCACCTTAAGCCAAATCCACTCATTTTACGTGAAATAATGGCGTAAAAACTTATAATTAAATTTAATTTTATGCGCAAAACCAACTATTTACAATGTCTCTTCAGTCAACTTTGAGTCAAGCTTCAGTGTCATTTCAATCTCAAATTTGACGTTTGTTATTGTACGAGAATACCAATTTTGTAGTTTATGTTAGTTCAAAACGTTACCAGAATACCGTTTGCATGTTTTTCAAGTTTCCGTCCGATCTCGCGAGGATACTCTATATTAGCTACTTTCATAGTGTCATGTCTTACGGTATATTATTGTGGGGTAGGGCAGCGGACATTGAGTCTGTTTTTATCTTGCAAAAAAGGGCTATTAGGGCCATCTATAACTTGAGTAGTTGCAACTCTTTAAGAGAACTGTTCAAAGTAGCTAATATCATGACGGTCCCATGTCAATATATTTATGAAAACATTATGTATACTAGAAAAAATTTAGATCTTTTTAATCAGCTAGGTGATAGGCATTGCTATAACACACGAAATAGAAATAAATAATACCAACCGCAGTTTCGTCTGTCAAAAATTCACACGTCTTTCATGGGGCACTGTGTTAGATTTTATAACAAAATTCCCATTGACGTCACTAAACTTAGTGAAAATAAGTTCAAAGCTTGTGTAAAACGAACACTTTGTAAGCAAGCTTATTATTCAATAGAAGATTATTTAAAAGATAAAAATGCTTGGATAGATGCTATTCCAGCTCAACTTGAGTCATGACAACCTATTCAACTGTTGTTAGTTAACATTACCTCTCTTCCTTCTATTAATTTAACACAATATGTACTTTTTTTGTAAATGAGGGAACCATGTAGCCATTCTCATAAATAGTATTATTCGCTTTTTTAACTTAGACTCACCTGATGACCAACCTACATTGTTCTCCCATACCCCACAACAGAATGTAGATGAAAAAGTTTGTAATTTCTTATTTTGAAAGAGTAACCGTGGAGTTTCTTGCCCTTCTTCTCCACAGGAATGACATTCCGAAGTGGCGGTAGAGTCTTTGTTACTTTTCTGACGATTCATAAATACTGTAATGGTTTACATGAATAAAAAATATTCTGATTCTGATTCTCGATTCGGTAAATGTCATTGAAGGATTCGAATATGTTACGAGAATACCGTTTGTAAAGTTGATGAGATTGAGATGAGATCGAAACTGCATTTTGAACACTTTTAATTACGAGAATTGGCCTTCACTTCTCTCCTTCTCTCTTTTCGGCACATACCAACACCATACACACACACCGTTACACTCTATCACAATACACATACACGCATTCACACACTAACACACAACAAACATACACATGAATATGAGCATTCTTAATAATTATTATTTTGTCTATCTATCTATCTATCTATAACCTCACGCCAGATCCCTTGCGGGGTAGGCAGAGAGTACAGAGTTCCAACAGGTTCTTTCCTTACATACCTCTCTGGCTTCCTCGACTCTCATAGTTTGTCTCATACACGCTCGCCGGTTACGGAGACTCTTGACTTTTCCATCAGATAAGACTCGGTTTATTTGGTCGTGGTAAGATAGTCTAGGTCTTCCCCGGTACCTGCATCCTTCCACTTTCACATTGTATATCTGTTTTGTCATTCTTTCCTCTGGCATTCTTTCTATATGCCCGAACCAACGGAGCATGCCCTTTCTCATTTTTACGCCGATACTATCTTTCATACCTATTCGCTGTCTTACTATGCTGTTGCTAATGCGGTCGGTCAGCTTCACTCCGCACATCTTCCGCAGAGCTCGCATTTCTACCGCATTTATCCTACTTTCATTCTCCTTCTTACATACCCAGCTCTCGCTACCATATAACAGCGTTGGGACAAGAACTCCGTTATGTATGGCCAGCTGCGCCTTATGGCTTAAGTGCCGGCTCCCGAGTAGCTTTCCCATCGCACCATTCACTCTGTTCCCTGCACTCACTCTTCTCTCTATGTCAGCGGTGTATTTCCCATCCTTACTGAAGGCGCATCCAAGATATACAAACTCATTCACTTGCTCCAGCACATCGTTACCAACCACAATCCTTACATTCGTTCTGGTTTCTTCCCTTTCAAAAACCATAATCTTGGTTTTCTTCACATTCAAGTGTAAGCCATTGATCATGCAGTCGTCTTTCATAACTGTGACTAGTGTTTGCAGATCAGTGGCTGTTGGCGCTATTAAAACCGCGTCATCTGCATAAAGTAGATGGTTTACCACTAAGTCACCCATTTGTACACCTTCATTCATCGCTTTCAGTCTTTGGAGACTTTTGTCCAGATATATTATAAGCAGTCTAGCGGACAACACGCAACCCTGCTTGACGCCGATTTTAACGTCAAACCAGGGTGACCTGTTACCACCCACCCGTACGCATGCCTTGCAGTCCACATAAGTGGACTGGACGGCTCGCAACAGAGTGCCATCTATACCATACTCTGGCAAAATGTCCCAAAGTCTCTTTCGCACAACTCTGTCAAATGCCTTCTCCAGATCTACAAAACCGCAGAAAACCTTCCGGCCCACTGCCAGATGCTTCTCTACGATGTTGCGGAGTGAGAAGACTTGATCCGAACATCCTCTTCCAGACCTGAAACCCTATTATTTTGTTTCCTGTTTATTTTTTATGTTTTTTTCATTTTTGTTTAATAACTATATATGAGCACAAGCCGATCCGTGGCTGGAGACCTGGTGATCCGAAACACAAGGCTTGCCTTAGCTCGGGCACCAGTCTCCACAATGTATGTAAACTTATTCTATGTGTGCATGTCAATTTGTACCTAGTTATGTATACTAGACCAGTACACAGCTCAGTGCAAGTATTTTAGAAGATGATGCAATAATAACAGACTATTGCTCATACAATATAATTCCAAGTACTGTTTTGCTGAACAGCTTAACTTGCCTCAGCTGCGTATTTATCATGTAAACAGATATCAGGTTACTTGTTTAGTCTCAGTCCAATTCTAATAACTGTTTTGCTTAATAATCAGATATCAATTAATAAGACGCACAATGCGTGGGTTTGTTCTAGAAAGAGTTGTTTACTTGACGATGCCTATAAATAGCCATCGCCAAGCAAAGTACATTTAATATCAACTTAGCCCTCTTACCGTTCGCACTAACGATTAAGTAATATTAATTGACTGCATTAATATTTTGAGTATTCATTATTTATTTTATGTTGTTAAATATATTTTTATAAAGTCACGCCGGCCTTTATATTTGACTGGCGCAGCCGAACGGTAGGATTTCAGTCGCGATAAGTGCTGGAGCGGTCATATCTGACAAGCTCAGCGCCGTGTAGGAGTACAAGCATCGATTCCGGACCACAATCGCCTGGCTGAATCCTAGAAAAGGACCTACCCTACCTTCGAACAAAGAAATTTGTCAAGAAGTGCCTGCAGATATATATACAAAGAGCGGATATTCGGCATGAAAAATTGCAGCATTGTGTGAGTTCTGACCTTTCCCACATGTTCCTATTTTTCTGTCTATTCTGAATTTAATTGGACAAGCATCGCTAATTTCATTCAGACCCGAGCCCGTAATTCCGGTCAAAAATCACGGGAATTGTTTGGATAAAAGAATATCGCATTATTAGACAAGCATTGCTAATTTATGATTAAAATTAGGATCTCACGGAATTTAGACAAGCATCGCTAAGCCGTAGATCACCAGTTAGGGCCGTAAGAATCAGACAAGCATCGCTGAACTTACGTAAAACATTGTCGTATTTTTATTGAAAAAGAAAATTAATTCCAGTGGGTCGATCACAAGGTCTACTTGAGAAAGTAATATATTAAAAGAAATTAAAAGAAAATAAATATTATTTTAAAGAAAAAAAAAATAATAAACGTTGTTCTGCCTATAAAGGCTAAGTTAAATAATATTATAATAATTGATAAGAGTTATCTTTTCGGACACAAATCGCCGAATCTATGAACTTTTTCTTTTATTGTATAAATTTTTTATCGTAAACTTTTTTTGTGTTATTTTTAAATTGTATTTTTTTGTGTGTTATTTTTAAATTGTATTTTTTTTTATTAATTTTGTTTGTGTGTAATATTTATCTTATTGTGTTTGTAAAATTGAATAATAAGTGTTCAAGAAATTTTCGACTTAATTCCGCGTTACGACGGTAACGATCAATTACTAAATTTTTTCATTCAAAAGTGCGAATACGTAATTAGAAGTTTTAGTCGCGAAAATAATGCCGCACAACAAATGTACATTTACCATAGTCTAACGAGTAAACTCACCGATAAAGCTGCGAAACTAGTGAGTGAAAGAAATATTATCAATTCTTGGGATAGCTTAAAGGAACTGCTCATAGAACATTTCGGAGATCCTAGAACAGAAGATTGCATAGCCGTAGAGTTAGAAAACATTAAAATAAAATCTGGAGAATCATATATAGATTTAGCTCATAGAATCCAAGACGTGAAAAGTTCAGTTATAGCCAAAGTTAATTTGTTAACCAATGAAGGCGTTAAAGCCGCTAAAATGATTATTTACAATAATTCCGCGTTAAATAGCTTTTTGTTTAACTTACCAGAAGACCTATTAAGGATCGTTAGGTTAAATAAATGCGCTAATTTGGAATCAGCCTTAGGAATAGTTACTGTAGAAGTAAACTACCATAATCATTGTAATGCAAAAAGTAAAGTTAAATCAAATAATAGTTTACAAACAAACAAACAAATTCCAACCCAATTTAAATTTGGCATACCTCAAAACAGATTCCTTCAAACTAATTTCCCACAAAGACAATTAATGAATCAAAACTTCCGACCTAACTTGAATCCTAATTTAAATCAGCAGAATCAACAAAAAGTCTTTAAAAATGATCAAAGATTACCCTACAACATAAATAATTACAAGCAATCTGGATTCTTCAAACCCAACCCAAATCAACAATTCCGTTTCGGTATTCCCAATAAATTTATGAATAAAAATCAAAATATAGATAATGATGTCACAATGAGGACAGCGGTTCGTAATAATATGATTGAAAATCTGTATGAGAATGACGTAGATGACATCGACCTTGAGACTGACGAATAATTTAATGAATATGAGCCAGTGACAATCGATGAAGTCGACGACGAAAACCCCGATAATAATGTTTCTCCACCTAAAAATTTACAATGGATCCGGTCCAAGATCCCCCAAAATAGTTAACCTTAATTATAACGAAACCCTAAAGTTACCACACATAATAATACCAGAAATCCATTCAAAATTTATGATTGATACAGGAAGCACTAGATCCTTCATTAGCCCCGAAATAGCAAATAAATTCTTTTATAATTGTATTACTTTAGAACCTTTTGAAATAATTAGTACACAAGGACACAGTAGGCATAGTAAAGTAGCCTATATGCCTTTAACAAAAACTTTTAAAAGCAATCTTTGTCACAAATTTTATATTTATGACGTGGATAACAGATACGAAATTTTATTAGGTTCAGACTTAAAAATTAGAAGCCACAATAGATATGAAAAATCAAGTATTAAAAACTAAGAATACTAAAATTCCATTATATACAGAAAACCCCACGAAATTAAATTATCACCGCGTTCAGAAACTCGTGTTAAAATTCCGACAGATCTTAAAAATGGTGAAGCCGTATTACATTTTTTAGAATTTCAACCAGGAGTTAGAATGCCCGATGCAATAATAAACTGTAAAAATTCAATAGCCCAAACAATTATACAAAATTCTACAGATCAGAATGTTATATTAAAATTTGATAATCCATTAAAAGTAGACAAATTTGAGGACAATTTTTTTAACAATGTTAATACATTAAATTTAAATAAAAATAAATTGTTAGAACAAAATCTTTCTAAATTAAGATTAGATCATTTAAAGAAAGAAGAAAAACAAGCCATAAAAAAATTATGTTTCAAATATAGAGACATATTCTATTGTGATGATATTCCTTTAACTTTTACGAATCAAGTTAAACATAAAATTAGAATCACTAATGAAGACTTATGCATTACAGATTTGAAGTAATTTTCTTCACAAATTACATCATGTTCTCCACTTACAGTGAAATCTTCAAAAGTCGAGGTCAAATCTATTCGGCCTGACACATGGTTATTATATTCAGGAAAACAGACATTTTTCACAGAACACTGTGAAAATGATTTTAACCAGTACAACATTTTTGGCACCTATATATTAACCCTAGATAACGAATGTGAAGTTAAATTAGAAAACATCACATTAAGGAAACGTCTCATACAATTAACTAATCAAGTCTTCCATCAAGTTCCAGTTATAAATTTACCAAGCATCACAGCAGCAGAGAAAGTCTACAAGCAGCCAATCAGCCAAGATGAAGTCAACTTAGAAGATCTTCAGTTCCTGTCACACGTGTTAAACAGTAAAAGTGAAAAACTCAGTGAAAACCACGTATATTCAGTGAATGTGCATAGTATAAGTTTAGGTTCTATAATCATTTATGTAATGTTAATAATTGTGCTTTTGATTGTTTTATATATTAATAAGTCTAAAATATTGTCCTTATGTAAACATAAGCAAAATCAACATTCTCAAAAATCGAACGCTGATTTTGAACTTATGGAGGGAGGAGTTATGTATACTAGACCAGTACACAGCTCAGTGCAAGTACTTTAGAAGATGATGCAATAATAACAGACTATTGCTCATACAATATAATTCCAAGTACTGTTTTGCTGAACAGCTTAACTTGCCTCAGCTGCGTATTTATCATGTAAACAGATATCAGGTTACTTGTTTAGTCTCAGTCCAATTCTAATAACTGTTTTGCTTAATAATCAGATATCAATTAATAAGACGCATAATGCGTGGGTTTGTTCTAGAAAGAGTTGTTTACTTGACGATGCCTATAAATAGCCATCGCCAAGCAAAGAACATTTAATATCAACTTAGCTCTCTTACCGTTCGCACTAACGATTAACTAATATTAATTGACTGCATTAATATTTTGAGTATTCATTATTTATTTTATATTGTTAAATATATTTTTATAAAGTCACGCCGGCCTTTATATTTGACTACCTATTGTGGAGAAAATCAATAAAGAATTATTATTATTATTTTGTTATCAATAGCATTTTGTTTGGATTGAATATGACTTATTAAGGAATCGCATCTGATTGCGTCTTTGTTATCTAGATTGCCTGTAATGGCTTTAATTATTGAGCCTAGAGGATTTAAAATACCTCTTTTAATTCTAGTTGTTGGAACTAATTGATTATAGCGTTCTAATGGTAAACTCATAATATACTCAGTTTGCATTTGTGCATCTATGATATTTCCGTCTAAGAAATATACATTTAATTTTTTTTTTAAATAATCGTTAACCTCGTAATATTTATTAACGTTATATTCGATACTGTTGATGACTAATTTTAAATCTAATATTTTAATTATATTCCAATTATAAGTACTAATGAATGCTTGTCCTTCTTTAACTGGGAAGATTCCAGGATTATCTTCAATTTTCTGAAGTTGAAGAGCCAGGTTTTAGGCTGCCTGTACGAGTATCAGGAGCGCGAACCCGCGGAGGACGTTTAATATCTTTTAATGGAACTTTTTTGTGTCTCTGATGAGACTCTACTGGTACTGTGTTGTTAATAACTTTTCCTATGATCTTTGCCTTCTTATAACGCGGTTGGTCTTTACTTCGTCTTATATTAACGCCTTTTATGAATACGGTGTCTCCTTGATTGAATTTTATTCCTTCTTCACTTTATTATTAATCATTTTATCAGTTAAATAATCATATAGATATTTTGTTCTATTACTATCTATCTATCTATCTATAACCTCACGCCAGATCCCTTGCGGGGTAGGCAGAGAGTACAGAGTTCCAACAGGTTCTTTCCTTACATACCTCTCTGGCTTCCTCGACTCTCATAGTTCGTCTCATACACGCTCGCCGGTTACGGAGACTCTTGACTTTTCCATCAGATAAGACTCGGTTTATTTGGTCGTGGTAAGATAGTCTGGGTCTTCCCCGGTACCTGCATCCTTCCACTTTCACATTGTATATCTGTTTTGTCATTCTTTCCTCTGGCATTCTTTCTATATGCCCGAACCAACGGAGCATGCCCTTTCTCATCTTTACACCGATACTATCTTTCATACCTACTCGCTGTCTTACTATGCTGTTGCTAATGCGGTCGGTCAGCTTCACTCCGCACATCTTCCGCAGAGCTCGCATTTCTACCGCATTTATCCTACTTTCATTCTCCTTCTTACATACCCAGCTCTCGCTACCATATAACAGCGTTGGGACAAGAACTCCGTTATGTATGGCCAGCTGCGCCTTATGGCTTAAGTGCCGGCTCCCGAGTAGCTTTCCCATCGCACCATTCACTCTGTTCCCTGCACTCACTCTTCTCTCTATGTCAGCGGTGTATTTCCCATCCTTACTGAAGGCGCATCCAAGATATACAAACTCATTCACTTGCTCCAGCACATCGTTACCAACCACAATCCTTACATTCGTTCTGGTTTCTTCCCTTTCAAAAACCATAATCTTGGTTTTCTTCACATTCAAGTGTAAGCCATTGATCATGCAGTCGTCTTTCATAACTGTGACTAGTGTTTGCAGATCAGTGGCTGTTGGCGCTTTTAAAACCGCGTCATCTGCATAAAGTAGATGGTTTACCACTAAGTCACCCATTTGTACACCTTCATTCATCGCTTTCAGTCTTTGAAGACTTTTGTCCAGATATATTATAAACAGTCTAGCGGACAACACGCAACCCTGCTTAACGCCGATTTTAACGTCAAACCAGGGTGACCTGTTACCACCCACCCGTACGCATGCCTTGCAGTCCACATAAGTGGACTGGACGGCTCGCAACAGAGTGCCATCTATACCATACTCTGGCAAAATGTCCCAAAGTCTCTTTCGCACAACTCTGTCAAATGCCTTCTCCAGATCTACAAAACCGCAAAAAACCTTCCGGCCCACTGCCAGATGCTTCTCTACGATGTTGCGGAGTGAGAAGACTTGATCCGAACATCCTCTTCCAGACCTGAAACCCCCTTGTGCCTCGCACAACATTCCATCGGACTTCACGCGCATTCTCCGTTCAATAATTTTACCGTACACCTTGGCTGCCAAGCTGATCAAACTGATGGCTCTGTAATTGGCGCAGTCATATTGTGAACCCTTGCCTTTATACAAGGGTACTATGACTGCGCGGCGCCAATCTGTAGGGACTCTACCGGTCCTCCAGCAAAGGTTTGCAAGGGCCCGGAAAGCGTCCCGGACGCAAGTTCCACCATATTTGATCATCTCGGCAGATATCATGTCTACTCCCGCAGCTTTACCGTTTTTCATACTTCCTATCGCCCATTCAACTTCTTCCATAGTGATGTCCTCCGTTGATTCTGGTGCCGCAATCTCGCCTTTAGGCACGTCTGCGGCATCAGCATCCGGGTCATCTCCATACATTTCTCCAAAATATTCACTCCACCGGTTTAGCACAGCTTGTGTGTCTGCAAGGATGTCACCATCTTTAGATTTTATCCTTTCCATTCTGGAGCCTGACGAATCACCTCGAGCCTTTCTCACCTTGCTCCAAAAGAGTTTGGTGTTGTTCTCGAAGTTCTTCGCCAGCCTCTCCTCCTCAATCATACTGGCTCTTTCACGCTTTTCTTTCACTAAAGTTTTAGTGGCATTCTTGCATTGCCGGTATATTTCTTTCCTCATCTCTGTCATACTGGCATTCAGGTTCAAAGAAGATACATAGTCCTGCCACGCTTTCTTCTTACTTTCTACGGAGCTTTGCAACTCCGCATCCCACCATGCATCACCTTTTGCTGTAATATGCTTCTTTGAGCAACCACATACTTCTTTCGCGGATTCCACCAAACTCTCTTTCAGGCTATTCCAGCATTCATCTACATTTGAGTCCGAAGAGCCTGCTGTCAAAAGCTTGTCCCGGACTCTGTCTTCATACATTCTCCTCACGCTCTCATCTTGCAACTTTTCAACCTTTAATCTTTCAAGGTCTCCGAAGGGGATACGCTCTCGCCAGTGCCTCCACTTCCTGAACAGACCACTAAACCGCGCAACTACGAGATAGTGGTCTGATTCCAGAGTGGGGCCTCTATACGCACGCGTATCTTGTAGTTTGCTTCGGAGACGGTTATCAACGAGGATCAGATCTATCATGCTTTTTTGTTCATTCCTTCTCCACGTATACATATGTATGTCCTTATGCTGGAATATCGTATTAGACACAAGGAGACCCCTTTCCAAACAAACATCTACAATGAGCTTACCTGCATCGTTCACTCTCTTATCACCATAAGGACCCAGAGCAGCGTCGCAAGTTTGCCGCCTGGTTCCTACCCATCCGTTCAGATCGCCACACAGAATCACCTTTTCGTTAGCCTCAGCCAAATCCAGAACTTCCCTGACATTATCCCAAAACTTCTCAAGGTCCTGGGGTGTCGACGAGCTTACGGGAGCATACGCTGCGACCAAAAATACTCTAGTGACACCCAGTTTTAAACGGACCCAGAGAAGTCTCGCATCGCACAGGCCATAATCTCTCACTCCAGAGGCTAGGCGACGGGACAGCAAGATACCCACCCCCATGCTGGCACGACTGCTCTGCGGTCCACCAGACCACAGAGCCATTGTTCTATTACGGTGTTCTAAAACAAGTTGTTGTGTATAGTTCTTTTCAAAATCAACTTCAAATGTACTGGATGAGTCTGTATGTCCAAAAACTACTTCAAATGGCGTAAGACCAGTTGTTGAATGTATGGACTGGTTATACGACATTATCGCGTATGTCATTACTGAGGCTGTATCTGTTATTTTCCTTTCGTATTTCGCTAGTCTATAAATTTCTATAATTGTGGAATAAAAACGTTCAACAATGCCCATTGAGTTGGGGTTATGTGGTGTTCCAATATGTAAATCTATTTTATAAAATACTAACATTTCTTTAAGTAAGTTGTTATTAAATTCTGAACCTGGATCTGAACTTATCCTTCTAGGTATTCCGTAAATGGAAAAATATTTTATTAATGCTCTTACTATCTCTGGTGTTGCTCTATTTACATCTTCGATTGCTTGACCTAATTTACTAAAGGAGTCTACTATCGTTAGGAAATATTTGCCTTCTATGGAGAATAAATCTATAAAAATTTCCTGAAAGGGTCTAGTTTGAGTTTGAGTCAATTGTAATTTAGGATTTAAGGGTTTTCTATCGTATTTCATAGTTTTACATATTTCGCAAGAATTAATTATGCTTGATACGGTTTGTTCTAAATTATGCCAGAAAAATGTTCGTTTAGGATGAGCAATGGTTTCTTTTATGCCACGGTGACAAGTTTTGCCAATATGGTATTTTAATACTATATCACGTTGCTCATTTTCATCTTCAACGTACACTACGCGTTTTGTGCATTCAAAGAATTTTACAGAATCCTTTTTGAATAAAGTTACAATAATTTCTGTAAATTGTTTACGGTGACGTTCATCGTCGAAATATAAGAAATATTTTATTTTAGGCTTAATATATTCCTTTAGAAATGATTTTATTAACTCGGTATTGTGTACTTGTAAATGACCTTCTAATACTTTTTGTTTATCTCTGGATAATTTTTTAACAGAAAATTCATTTCTATTCCAGGTGTATATTAGTATTTGATGAGGTTTGGTATCAATTGCATCTTGTAAAATAGGAATATCGGAAGAATCCATGTTTTCCTCTGAATGGACAGTTATAAAAGATGATTCTGATTTTTCAGATGCGGTTAAAGTACTACTATTTAAAGAAGGAACTGGGTTGGTTAATTCTGATTTACTTGAATTTTCGGAGGATATTGTTATGGGACTTGAGGCATTAACTTTCATTGATAGATTATCTTTTAGTATGTTAATTTTTGTAAGCGAAAGCGCATCAGCGTTACCATTTTGTTTTCCGGGTTTGTATTTAATTTCATAGTCAAATGCTGCTCATTGTAATTTCCGAATGGTAAGTCTATTTCCGGGTTCTTTAACTTAACCACATTAGGGGTTTATGGTCACTTAATATGGTGAATTTATTTCCATATAAGTATGGCCTAAATTTTCTACACGCCCATACTATGGCTAATAATTCTTTTTTTCTATTGTGCTATAACGTGTTTCTGCGTCATTGAATGTCCTACTAAGGTAAGCTACTGGTTCAAAGGTAAGCTACTGGTTTATCGCTACCTATCGGTCCTTGTGATAGTATAGCGCCAAGGGCATAATTTGATGCGTCTGTTGTTAACAAAAATGGTTTCGTGAAATCTGGATACTGTAGAATTGGGGCATTTGTCAGAATTTCTTTGCACTTCTTAAATGCATCAATATATTCTTTATTGATAATAATTTTGTGTCTTTTCTTTAAACATTTAGTGAGGGGTTGTGTTAATTTGGAAAAATCTTTAATGAATTTCCGGTAGTAACCAATCCAACAAAACTACGTATTTTCGAAGGTGTTTTAGGTAATGGAAATTGTAATATGGCTTTTATTTTGTCATCATTTGGTTGAAGACCATTTTCCGTAATAATGTGACCTAGGTAAAGAACTTCTTTTCTGAGAAATTTACACTTGTCTAAAGTAACTTTTAAATTTGTTTGCCTAAGTCTTTCAAAAACATTTCTAATTTTTCTAAATGTTCTTCTAAACTACTTGAGAATATATTGATATCATCTAAGTAAAGTAAACAATGGATACCCGTAAGCCTTAAGTATATTATCCATTGCACGTTGGAATGTTGCGGGGGCTGTTTTTAAACCAAATGGCATTCTAGTGAACTCATAATGTCCATTTTGTGTTGTAAATGCTGTTTTAAATTGATCCTGTTTTTCTACTTCAATGTGATAATAACCACTAGCCAAATTTAATGTAGAAAATAACACGCTTTTCCTAATTTATCAAAAAGGTCCGAAATGTTTGGTAATGGGTATTTGTCGTCTACAGTTATTTCATTTAGTCGTCTGTAATCTATGATCATACGAAACTTTCGTTCGCCAGAGGCGTCCATTTTTTTAGGAACTAAGTGTACTGGGCGCTCCATGGAGAGTGCGATTCCCTAATGACATTGTTTTTTGATAATTTATCTACCTGTTTTTCAATTTCTTTATTTTCTGTAGGGGCATGTCTATATGGTTATATATATATATATTGGATCTTCATTAGTGGTTCTTTTTTTATGTTTAACCTGGTTTGTAAGAGTTAAAGGTATGTCCTCACAATGGAATATGTCTCTATATCTGAAGCATAATTTTTCTATGGCTTGTTTTTCTTCTTTCTTTAAATGTTCTTATCTTAATTTAGAAAGGTTTTGTTCTAACAATTTGTTTTTATTTATATTTAAAGTAGTTATTTATTTATTTAATATTTCAAATATAATATATAATTAATACTAATAAATAATATATAATTCAAATCAATACATTACAAAGTCAACTACAATTATAAAACTTATCTAATATATATTAAATGAAATTATTTACCTTAATCTAGCAATAAAATAAAATAATGGTGTATTAAACATAAGATTAAAAGTTTCGTGTTTAGAACTCGAACGCTTCTGAAAGCGGGCGGATCGCCGGTACTTAAAGTCCTTCAGAGGCTGTTTAATTCCGTCTTGCTCGAAGGAAAAACGCCGGAAGCGTGGAACAGGGGTGTGGTGGTACTCTTTTTCAAGAAAGGTGATAAAACTTTACTGAAGAATTATAGGCCCATCACACTGCTGAGCCATGTTTATAAGTTGTTTTCGAGAGTCATTACGAATCGTCTCGAACGCAGGCTTGATGACTTCCAGCCTCCCGAACAAGCCGGTTTCCGGAAAGGCTTCAGTACCATAGACCACATACATACGCTGCGGCAGATTATACAGAAGACCGAGGAGTATAATCGGCCACTATTCTTGGCGTTTGTGGACTATGAGAAAGCCTTCGATTCGATCGAGACTTGGGCGGTTCTTAGATCTCTCCAGCGATGCCGCATTGACTATCGGTACATTGAAGTGTTGAAGTGCTTGTATAATAACGCCACCATGTCAGCCCGAGTACAGGGGCAGTGCACGAAGGCGATCCCCATAAAAAGAGAAGTAAGGCAGGGAGACGTCATTTCTCCGAAACTGTTTACGGCCACCTTAGAGGACGCCTTCAAGCTCTTGGAATGGCAAGGACTTGGCATCAACATCAATGGCGAATACATCACTCACCTTCGATTTGCCGACGACATTGTGGTCGTGGCGGAGTCGCTGGAAGATCTAGGACGAATGCTCGGTGACCTCAACAGAATATCTCAACAAGTGGGTCTTAAAATGAACATGGACAAAACCAAAATAATGTCTAACGTCCATGTCGTACCCACCGCACTCACCGTTGGGAACTCTACTCTTGAAGTTGTCGACGAATACATTTACCTGGGACAGGTAGTCCGGTTAGGTAGGTCCAACTTTGAGAGAGAGGTCAATCGACGAATCCAACTCGGCTGGGCAGCGTTCGGGAAACTGCGCAACATCTTCTCATCCAAAATACCTCAGTGCCTTAAGACTAAAGTTTTTAGGCAATGTGTGTTACCAGTGATGATATATGGATCAGAGACGTGGTCTCTTACAATAGGTCTCATAAAAAAGCTCAGAGTTGCTCAGCGAGCTATGGAGAGAGCTATGCTCGGCGTTTCTCTACGCGATCGAATCAGGAATGAGGAGATTCGTAGAAGAACCAAGGTCACCGACATAGCCGTTAAGATTAGCAAGCTGAAGTGGCAATGGGCGGGCCACATAGCGCGTAGATCGGACGGGCGTTGGGGCAGAAAGATTCTAGAGTGGAGACCACGTATTGGCAAGTGCAGCGTGGGAGACCGCCTGCCAGATGGACCGACGATCTTGTGAAAATCGCAGGAAGTCGTTGGATGCAGGTGGCATCGGACCGGTTACGCTGGAAAGCGATTGGGGAGGCCTATGTTCAGCAGTGGACAAGTATAGGCTGAGATGATGATGATGATGATTAGAACTCATTATTAATTTTTAATCGTAATAATTTAAAAAAAATAAATTCAATTAAAATAATCAAGAAAAATATATCAAAGAATATTATTACTATTACTCACAACATAAAACGTAAAAAAAAATGCATCTTATTAATTAGCGCAAAAGTAAAATTTGCGTATAAGTAAAATTGCAATAGTATTAAAGCGACATTAAATATTATAAACAATAAAATAACATAACAATTCATTTTAAACAATTATTTTTTATTTATGCAACTGTAAAATTAGAGGACCACGTTGTCGTTTTTTTTTATAGTACATCAATACCTTGCGCTTAAAGGAGCTAAATGAGTCATTTGTAATGTCCAATTCAGGTGACTTCTCAAGTAGTGAGTTATAAGTTTGCATTAATCTGGGTATAGGAGAATTTATACCTAAGTTTGTTTTATAAAGTTTAGACACGAAGAATGGCTTAGGAATTGGGGGAACTCTTGAAGGTACGTTTATGCGTATACTACTTATTAAGTGTTCACTGTCTACGAATCCATGAAATAACCTGTCTCAAAAGGCCATATCCGGTATAGACCTCCTGTCCTGCAATGCGCACATTTTACATTTGCGGAGTCGTTCTTGGTAAGATAACTGACGATTTAGCGCAGTGGTTAATAGCTTAACCCGCTCCGCCCATTGTGTCTAATAGTCGCGGGTTCGATTCCCGCACGGGACAAATCTTTGTGTGATCCACAATTATTTGTTCCGGTCTGGGTATTTGTGTATGTGAATTTTCATGTTTGTAAACGCACCCACGACACAGGAATTAATCCTAGTGTGGGGCAACGTTTTTTTAAATAAAACTAAAAAACTAAAAATAATGTTTTGGGCATGTGACATTGATACGCTAAATATCGAGTTAATTTTTTTTGAACCTGTTCAATTCTAGCCACATGTACTTCATATCCTGGCGCCCGAACCACACAACCATACTCTAGTTTACTTCTGACAAGACAATCATATAGTTTTTACAGTATCTTAGTACAAAACCAAGCATTTTGAAAGCTGATTCTAATGTTTTGTCTATGTGACTAATAAAATTTAACTTTCTATCGATAACTATGCCCAGATCCCTTACTTCAGATACTTTATTCAGAGTTATTCCCGAGTTATTATAAACTGATTCTATTATATTACATCTTTTTTTTTCGTGTAAGTTTCATGCAGAAAATTTTATTCGCATTTAAACACATCCTGATTTGTTTACACCAATCAGATAATCTGTTTACATCTTCTTGCAATAGTCCAACATCTACTTGATTCCGAATCATACGCATAAGTTTCAAATCATTAGCAAATATGTACACTATGGAATTTTTAACACATTTAGTTACGTCATTTATAAAAATGTTAAACAATAATGGACCCAAATTTGAGCCTTGTGGAACTCCAGACTAGACTATAAGGCTCTGAATTACAACCATCCACCACAATTGTTGATACACGGCCCTGTAAATAGGAAACGCACCAACTCAACAGCGAACCCGAAACTCCTAAATCTGCTAACTTGTGGATTAAAATACTATGGTTAACTTTGTCGAATGCCTTTGAGAACTTGGTGTATATGACATCCATTTGAACATTTCTATCAACTAATTCTACAGCATCATTAATGTAACTAACAAGATTTGTCATTCTGGACCGTTTGGGTGTAAGTCCATGTTGATTTAGTGATATTTTATGTTTAAAATGGTCATATATGGATGGATACACCAAAGATTCGAATACTTTTGCGAATGTTAATAGAATGGATATTGGACGATAATTGGTAATAATGTCCCTTTTCCCACTCTTAAATATAGGCACTATCCGTGCTTCTTTCCATACTCTAGGGAAAATTCCCGATTCAAGCGAATAATTATAAATGTAAGCTAGTGGTACTGACAACTGGTCTGCACATCGTTTTATAAAGCTAGGAGGAATTCCATCCGGACCACATCATTTTTCAGGTTCGAGGCTTTTTAGTTTTCTCTTAATTAATTCTATGCTAATAGTATATATTATGTTAGCATCAGTTCCATCAGGTACTACTTTATTTGGGGTGCTAGGTCGGACAACCTCCTCGTGGTGCACCCCGGGCGCCGGCAGCGGTCCCCTTCGTTTCCCGGAAGGACCGCCGGCGGCAGCGAATAGTCCGGCGCGTGTGGCGAGAGTCGCCATGCTGCCCCTCACAATCTCTGCCTTTCGGAGAGGGTGGGGCGCAGCGGGCAAATTGTAGAAGCGTTGCTTGGGGGTTCTCGGTACCTCTCTGGGCTTCAGAGAGGACCAGTGAGACCCCGCGGTAACGACAGTCGGGAGAGGGCGCGAAGCCGTAACGTAACCCTTCCCTTCCCCTTCTCTACCCCCATCCCTAACTTCCTTCCCAATCCTTTCCCTTCCCCTCCTAGTCGTCGGGTCTGGTGTGCACTTACCCCGCCTCCAGACACGGTCTTGGACCACCGATGGCGAACCCGTAACCGGCAACGATGAGCTTCGGCTCTACGCTGGGACGGGGGCCCTGCCTTCGCCGGCAGGGCCGCGTGGAAGAAAACCACTTTAAAAAATTACCAGCTGCAGGTGCGGCAACCCGAGGTACCGGCCGACCCCTCGGTGTATATAGGCTTGCCCGGGTGCAGGGGGCTCCGCCCGGGTCGACGTTTTATTTCCCCCATACTCGTGAGACTAATATGGAAAACCGAAATAAAAATAATAATGATGAAAAGAAGGAGAAGGTTCTTAAAGGAACAAAGGACACCAAGTTGCAGGTGATGAGACCCAACGAGCCGGTTGTTGTCATGCAACGGTTAGTGCAGGTCGCTTCTGCGACAGAAAAGGAGGAGCTGGAAGTGAGCGAAATGTCCACCTCGGACTCCAGCTTCGCTTGAAGCACCACAATGTGGGGCAAAAAGCGACCCAGAAGGCCGGAAGGCAGTCGTTCGGGCTCGGGTGAGGGCTCGGATGCTGACGAACGGCCCCCCACCACGGGAAGGCGGGCCCTCAAACAAAAGGCGGACCAATCGGTCATCGAGGCCGCACTGGCCGCCGGGAGTAGTTCCCGTGCGGCGTCGCGAGCCTCGTCAAACCCAGACCCGGACGAGCTGCTCCTTGAGGGGCTGAAAGGCAAAGTGGCCCAGTCCCTCGAGAACATACGGGACGTAGCCCGCATATCGAAAGGGCTCAAGGGAACGTGCCAGAAGGCCCTAAAGTTGGCGGCCAACTCCATCGCCGAAGTCGTGGAGGAGGCGTTTTCCCGCACCGCCTCGGACGAGGTCCTCCGCCTGCAGGTGGAGAATGCCCGCCTCCACAAACAAATGGCGGCAATAAAAAAGGAGCTGGACGTGGTTAAGGCGATGGTCATTGGCGACGAGGACAGGCCACAAGTCCAGCCTCCCAAGGCGGCTCCAAAAGCCCCAGATACCGACCTGGCAACGGTGATCGGGGAGGAAATGGGCAAAGTCCTCCAGAGACTCTCGTTCCTGGAGGGCAAGGTTTTGCGCCCTCCCTTGACCTCGGAGACGCCGACGGTGCCCGTTCCTGCGACGACGTATGCGCAGAAGGCCGCGCAGAAGGCACCGCGGAAAACCCCGAGTCGCCTCTCGGGGCGGGATGCTATGCCACCGACGTCGGCGCGGACCCCCGCGCCCGTGCCGCCGACATCAGCGCGGACGTCCGAACCTGTGCCGACCCCAGCTGCACCTGCCGCCCCCAAACCCCCTGTGGCCCAAAAAGCCAGAGGCAATAAGGTGAATGGCCGAGGGGCACAAGAAGAAGGCACCACAACAACATCCAACGCCTCCTAATGCCAGAGAGGGGGGTCAGTGGGAGGTTGCGGGGGCCAAAGGGGCCCAAAAGAAGGCGGCCAGAAAAGCCAAAAAGGCGAGAGCGCGCAAACGCCGGAGGCTCCGCGCTCCAAACTTGGCGGCAGTCGTCCTTACCCTGGCACCTGGGGCAGAGAAACGCGGAGTAACATACTACGCGATAATACATCTCGCCAGGTCGACGATCGACATCGGGGAGCTCGGGATCGAGGGGCTCAGAGCCAAGCGCACCATAACAGGTGCGCGCCTGCTCGAAATCCCGGGTGCGACCAGCTCCCCGAAGGCGGACGCGCTGGCGGAGAAGCTCCGCGAAGGGCTGCCCTCGGAGGATATCCTCATTTCGCGGCCCTACAAGTCGGCGAGCCTCCGCATCGGTGGGCTCGACGACTCGGTTCAGTCGGACGAGCTCATCGCCGCGGTGGCCAAGGTGGGAGGCCACTTGACCATATCGAATTACCTCGCAGACCGGCGGGTAGTTTACCCCGGGCCGTCGCGGTGGCAGGAGCGGAACGTCGGGTGCGGGGTTCCACAGGGGTCTGTCCTCGGACCGCTCCTGTGAAACATCGCCTACGACTGGGTCCTGCGTGGCCCGTTGCTGCCAAAACCGCTTCCTCCGTAAAGCCGTAGGAGCCCCCTGGTTCGTACGGAACGTCGACCTCCACTCCGATCTAGGTCTCGAACCTATTCGCGCTTTTATTAAAAAGGCGTCAACACGTCACTTCGCGAACGCATCTACCCATGCGAATCCGTTAATCGTAGCCACCGCCGACTACGATCTCCCCCCCGACCCCTGCCGCCACCGCCGGCCGCGACATGTTCTCACCGACCCCCCCGATGCTTTGTCATCCCTTCTTTCCGCTCAGAATACGGGCGACGACGACGACGTAGTAGTAAATCCCCTCCCATAGCCGGCGGTTGACCGGTGCACTTAGTAGTGCACCCGTCCCCCTACAGCGACTGTCCCAACCGAGGGCGCCCTCGAGTATGTCGCCTCTTACCCTTCTGGCTGGCTAGAGCGTAGTGGTTGCACGCTCGCCTTTAAGTCCGGTGAAGCTGTAAAGGCCTCGCGGCCAACAGCGTACATCATTCACACACACACACACACACACACATTATGACGCCACAACTATGGTGACCAATCATGGCGCGTTTATAGTCACGTGATCTTTTTTAAATTTTATCAATTTTAATGGTTTCTAAAAAAAAAATTGATTTTTTTATGTATTTTAAAACTTTATTATTAATAATATTGATATTTAATGCAAAAAACTTATTTTTTTTTTATGAATTTTTAATTGTGTTAAACGAATGAGTGTTTCTTATTACCGTACGTATCGTTCCGTGAATCGTGATTCCTTTTACAGTACGTGTTAAAGTATGGTGTGTTATTAATATAGGCGGGGTTGGAGTTGGGTAGCGTAAAATCAACAGATTAGCATAGGGCCTCCTGGGGCGCCCGCGCCATGGGCCCCTGTCTATGGCACCTATTTGTTGAGATAGCTATTGTTGTATCACCCTCCACGGTCAGGGTTGCCAAATACAGGATTATAATTTGTAATAGCATTTGTATAATTATTATATAAAAAAATTGAGTATGAAAAATAAGTTTTGTATTATTATGTTTATTGGAGAAGACACTTTAAGTGGACCGCGACACATTTTTAACAACTAAAATATTTCTCTGAATAACTTACTTGTTGTTTTCTTCAGTATTTTTATAATATTTTTTTCGGGTAGGTGTTAAAAAAAGTACAGTCTTGTCTTTAAGTTTTTATCTTTATTTAAAATAAATAAGCAATTATTTACAAGTTATTTACACCTGTACATAGTCGTTATTATTGGATTGGTATTTACTCACGTTTGTGGCACATTTATGTGAAGCTAGCACCAATTAGCATCACCTGCCAGCACATCACCACACATCACTAATTTCAACATGTCACAGCTTGATGAGGTTCTGTCAGCTCAGAAAACCCTTGAAGGGAGCTTCATGAAGAGAATGGAAGAACTTGAAGCTCAAATTCGGAACGCAGGTCCTGCTAAAGACACAGTTGCAAAAGTTGCTGAGGAATTCCGGACCTTCAGGGAGCTCATTTTTAACATGCTTGGGCTGCTCCGGAGACAAATCACTGAGTGCACTAAGCAGCTGGACACACTTGAGACCAGACACAGGCGGAAAACTCTGCTCTTTCTAGGGATCGCTGAAGTCGAACAAGAAAACAGTATGGATGTCATCCTAGGCATACTTCACGACAGGATGGGCCTCAAAAACATCTCAGCATCCTCTGTAAGCAGTTTGTGGCAACTGCTTGGGGCCTCTGGGCGAGATCATCATAGGCCCATTCTTGTCCGGTTCGCTTGTGTTGACGATAAGCACTCGACCTGGAGGGCGAAGACTAGGTTGAAAGGGTCTACCATTTCAGTCCGGGAATTTTTGACCAAGTGCAGGCAAGCAATCTTTGGTAAGGCGCGTTTGCATTTTGGCGTAAGATCCTGCTGGACTCAAGACGGCACCATTGTTCTGAAAGCCCCTGATGGTAGTCGGCACCGCATCACTTCAGCCGACGAGTTGAGCGCCTTGGTGACGCAACACCCGAAGCCAGGCGGATCATCTTCGAAGGGGGGCGCGGGTGAAGCTGGGGGGGATCTAAAAAGACGGAAATAATGAGTGGGTATACAATATACAGGTAATTTAAATGGGTTCAATAATTGATAGGAACAACTTACCTTGTGTTTTATCAGTTTCTTTTGTTGTTTATTTACTCACTCCTTTAGTTTGTTTAATGTAGGTATAATTATGTTATACCATCTTTTTAATTTATTTTTACTTTCAAATTCTCTCCAATCTCCATGTACCGTCTATAAAATTAGCTTCTTGTCGTCAAATGCCATGACAATCAAATGTCATTTTGAGGTTAACGGATGCGTTCAAAAACTAATTGTTTTCTGTAGCTATTAGACTTTGTAGGTTTATTTATTTCTTTTTTTTCCATTTTTTTGTTGCTTGATTTGTGTTTTGAATCGTGTTATCATCACGGAGATCTTGTTATTATATTCTTATTTTTTATAATTATTATGGAGTGAGTTGAGCATGTAAAAGTGTATACTGCTACCTGTGTATTTAGCTTTAGTTTTGATGATGTTAGCTGGCGGGTGATGCAGAAACGTATCGTAGTGCTACCAGTCTAGCTTACAATAATATAATATTATTTATTAAATCTGTAAAATATATATTAATAGACTTATATTTATATATAATATTTATATATAGTTTATGATATCAGACACTGACTCCTTTCATTCCGCCAATGAATCTACTGTCTCCTCGTGTAACGTAAGTTTTAATTCTTTAAATGATAATCTTAGTGACTTTCTACAGAACAAATTCGACCAACAAGCGGACCATCTACTGAATATTTGCCACATAAACGCTCAAAGTATACCCAGTCATCACGATGAGTTGTATGACACATTCAGTAACATAAACGTACACGCCATCCTGATTTCTGAGAGTTGGCTCAAACCTCATCTTCTCTCTACCTCTTACGCTCTCCCTGGTTTTATTCTCATTCGGAATGACCGGGTTGACAGAGGCGGTGGTGGAGTTGCTATCTACCTGCGTAGTGATCTTTCCTTTAAAATTCTAGCCATATCTTCCACCCAATCCGCTTCTGCCGAATTTCTTTTCCTCGAGGTTTGGGTCAAAGGCGCCAAAATCGTAATTGGTGTCGTGTATTGTCCTCCAACCGTTGATTATTTCACCGAATTCGAATCGGTAGTAGAATCCTTGGGGTCTGATTATGTGCATCACATTATCATGGGCGACTTTAATACTAATCTCCTTGCCCACGATTCCCCTCGTTCCACTAAACTGCTACACCTCATTGAGTCAGCCAGCTTGCACTTTCTGCCTCTCCACGCTACACACCACAATATCAAAGGTGATGATACCTGGCTCGACCTCATACTCACCTCTAATCCTTCCCTCGTTTCCTCCCATGGTCAGCACGATGCCCCTGGTTTTTCTCACCATGATCTTATCTTCCTTTCCTATATCCTAAAAGCTCCTAAACCTCGTCCCAAAATTCTGCATAAACGTTGCTTTGCTCGAATGAATATCGATAAATTAACCGAAGATGCATCCAAACTCAACTGGACACCCCTAATAGAAGCCGAGACCATGGATGACAAAATATGCATCTTTAACGAAACGGTAATTCAGCTTTACGATACCCATGCCCCTGTAAAAAAAGTGAGGTTGAAGCGACCACCCGCTCTGTGGATGACTACGGGAATTCGTATGGCCATAAGGCGTAGAAATCGCGTATTTCGTAGATTTAAAAAGGATCGCACTGAAGAAAACTGGGCCAGTTTTAAGATTGCAAGAAATAGGTGTAATAAGATAATACGTGACGCTAAACGCCGCCATATTCTTAACAATATTGAATCTTCTTCGCCTGCTGATATTTGGAAATTCTTAGGCACTTTAGGTATCGGCAAGTCTCGACGTCAAGACCTACCAAGAACAATAAATTTAGACGATCTTAATTGCCATTTCTCCACAGTTGCTCCTGTCGATCGTCTAACTGTACAGCAAACTCTTGATTGCCTTGGTGGTCTTAGACGGCCGAACATTAATCCTTTTTACTTTTCTCCAGTCGAATCTTGTGAGGTTAAGAAGATCATAATGTCTATTAAATCCAGGGCTATTGGTTGTGACAAAATATGTCGATTTATGATCATAACTATTCTGAACTATCTCCTTCCAGTAATCACCCACCTCGTTAATTTCTCCTTGGAGTCCGGTATTTTCCCAACTCTCTGGCGAAAAGCTTTTGTCCGCCCCCTGGCCAAAATTCCTAATCCCTGCCATCCCATCCACTTCCGTCCAATCTCCATTCTTCCTTTTCTTTCAAAAGTGCTTGAGGCCTGCGCTCATAAACAATTATCTCATTTTATTTACTCTAATAATTTAATTAATCCTCTTCAATCTGGTTTTAGGCCTGGCCATAGTACCGTTTCTGCCCTCCTTAAAGTGATTGATGATATTCAAGCAGGCATGGAAGATACCAAAGTCACCGTGCTTGTATTGGTCGATTTTTCCAATGCCTTTAATACCGTTAATCACGATATCCTTTTGTCCATTCTCGCCTATCGTCTGTGCTCTCAAGAGTCGCTGGATTGGTTTTCCTCTTATCTTCGGGAACGTCAGCAGTCAGTTTTGAGTGATGAAGCGTTGTCAGCATGGCGTTACCTCGACTCTGGCGTTCCCCAAGGCGGTATACTCTCTCCTCTTCTATTTTCCATTTTCATCGACTTGATAACCTATGAACTTCAGTGTGCGTATCATCTATATGCCGACGACTTGCAATTATACTCACAAGATAGTGCTGATCGAATTTCTGACCTTATCGGCAAATTAAACCGCGATCTGGGGGCAATTAAAAATTGGTCCGACAGATTCGGTGTCGCAGTGAATCCAGCAAAGTGCCAAGCAATTCTTGTGGGGAGCTCCAGACTGATTAACAAACTAAACATTGGTTCTCTACCTCCGCTTGAGTTCAATGGTACAGTTATTCCTCTAAGTCCAAGCGTCAAAGATCTCGGTTTACACATCGACACTACGCTTAGCTGGCAGACCCAAGTTACGTCGGTTGGTCAAAGAGTCACGGGAACGTTGCGATACCTGTATAAATTAAAAAACTTGCTCCCTTCTAATACCAAAGCAATGCTTGTGCAGTCCTTGATCTTTCCTATTATCGACTATGGTGATGTGTGCTACTTCGACCTGAATGCAGATCAACTCGATAAACTAGACCGCCTACTTAATAACTGCATTCGATTCGTATTCAATATGCGCAAATATGATCATGTGTCGGAGCATCGTTCACAGTTAAAGTGGTTGCCTATTCGTCAACGCAGAGCTCTAAGGGCACTGACAACATTGTTTTCTATCCTTTATTCTTCTGTAGCGCCTGCTTATCTTACTTCCCGATTTCAATATTTATGCTCCAATCATAATAAACATCTTCGCTCTTCTAATAATTGTCTTCTTCAGTGTCCCTCTCACCGTACTGATTTCATCCACTCTTCTTTCATTGTTCAATCGATCCTTCTGTGGAATGCATTACCTCAGGATCTCAGGATGGCTACCAATCGTCTCTCATTTAAAAAAAAACTGCAGGACTATCTGTTGACCAAAATGTTGGTGGATTCTCCTAAACGCTAGTTGTTTCATGTCGTTATGTCATACTGTCTGTTTCATATATAGTATAGTTATATGTGTATGTATATGTATGTATTATACCTGTATGTATTATATGTTATTTATATACAACTGCTTTTGTTGTATGTATGTAATTAGTTTTGTGTCTTTCAATATTATAATTTCCTTTTTTTTTTTAATTGTAATTGTGTTTTTAGTATTTTTTTAATATTTTTTTTCTCTAAATAACTCATAATTTTTGGCACCTACTGCAGCTGTTTCCACATCACCTCAAGGTAGACTGGCAGAAAATGCCTCTGGCATTAAGTCCGCCTATGTACATAAGTGCATAAAGAATAAATAAATAAATAAATAAATATTTGTTGAAATATTGAGAATGCTTTTGACAACCCTAATAAAAGCCACTTTGAATTCTACTAAGCGTCTAATTCATAGATACAGTTTCCCGGCTACACTCGCACGTATTGGGGGAGCCAAACATTCACCCTCGCTCTACCGATGTTTCTATAATAATGTATTGAAAATGAAACGCCATCATAATATTAATTCAACCGCGCTCATCCACCGAGATTGTTTGATTCGCGTTCACGTAGGATCGTTCGAATAATAAATCATGTTCATGAATAAACGAAATAAAACACCGAATTGCTAGGTGCTCTCAATTAAAACAGTAAGTTCGTGGAAATGAAAAACCGGAATGTCAACAGAAGTGGTTTGTCCAGGTGAACAACCCATCGCGCGGGGGCGCGAGGCGGCGGACGGTTTCGCTGTCAAACAACGTTTACAGAAAAAAACAGGCGCAACAACGCAATAGCACGTTTTTTCAGCTTTTACAACCTTTCCCTGTGCGCCAATTCAGTCGACCGCCGCCGCAGCGCCCGCTAAAATATAACCTTATTTTCCCCTTCATCATCCACCCATATTATCCTATTTCACACAGCGTATAACATCTGCTTTTGTTATGTGGAAACACTTTCTTTTTTTCATAAAAGATTGAATACATACCTGCTTATGCATTTCAACATTGAGGCCATACGACATTTCATAGTACTGAAACATAAACAAAACGTTTAAATGAAATCGATTAAGTACATACAAATTAGAACATACGAATGCGCGCAACATCCGAGCGGTGACACCGTGCGCTTTTGGCCCAGATTAGCTTCCTCAAATTATACGAGAGTCGAGTGATTAAAAACCAACACTGGCGCTGTTTAGACGCCGGTCAGAAGTGTTTCCGACACATAAAAACTCCCACGAAAAATTTCTCTCAAGCGTATTAAAATAAATTGCTAGCCATTTGGCAACACTTAATCGTGATTCATATGTGAATGGAACGAACATTCGGGGATTACGGCATGCCAAAATATATCTCTGTTCGTTTGAAATATAAAGTCTGCGAGGACTGGTCGCTAATACGTTTACCTACGCGTGTTTTTGATAGCCCACCCGGCAGTATCATTGATACAATATGCTGCTACAATATCTTATCTAAACATGTTTTATTACATGTACTAAGCTTCTATATCATATTTAGTACACTGTATACCTATTAATGTACAAACAATTCTTTCAAATGCAACAATTATCTAAATAATAGGGTGCGTTTGGCCCAAACATATGACAGTCGACATGCGGGCGTCGAACAAAAGAACACCATTATTGATTTTACACGCCATAACAAATGATAGAAGTGAAAAACATCTCTATGCAGCTGTTAAATTAGCTGTTCCTTTCAATTTAACTATGTAGTTTTAATATATCATGTATTTTACAGCCGAAGCATCTCTCTATTGAAATAATCACCATCGACATGTTTGTTACTCATGGATAAATTATTTAAAAATACATACACAGAAAATTATTGCTTGAATTTATGTTTATACCTTCTTTTAAATTTTTTTTTTTTCTTTTTAAAAACGTAGCCCCACACTAGGATTTATTCCTGTGTCGTGGGTGCGTTTACAAACATGAAAATTCACAAACAAATACCCAAACCGGAACAAATAATTGTGGATCACACAAAGATTTGTCGCGTGCGGGAATCGAACCCGCGACTATTCGACACAGTGGGCGGAGCAGCTCAAGCTCTTTACCACTGCGCTAAATCGTCCGAATGACACAAACACTTCAATCAACTGTCAATTCACAGTTGACTACACATATTAAAAGAATCTACAGTGTTTAATGTGTGGAAAAGTTTGTAATAACCAACCGAAAAGCTCTTAAGAAGTGGATCTTACAAGTTAAACTCACCATAACATAATGCCTTTGTATTTCAATTTTTTCACTAGCCAGCTTTTCGCATTCTAATTTTAAACTGAAACAAAAGAGAAAATATGTTTAAGCGCTGCATTTTAGAGGAAAATGTTTGTTTTAATTTTTATAGGTTTGAGTTTATGACGGTTACACTTGTTATGTTATTTCTAAACGTTTGATCTATTTATTTTCATGAATACATAACGATCAATTAGGTAAATCCGGGATGTTATATGACCTATTTCGCGTAAATATGTTTAAATTATAAATAACCTAACATTGATGGATGACAGTCGTATAGATAAAGTATGCTTTTCTTGAGACTTTTTGATAACGTCAACTAAAATAGGTCGAAACTAAGAAACACCAATGAGTCTTACAATGTTACCTCGCTTGTCAACAAAAAAACAACTATTAATGAAACAGAACTATTAACAGTATTGCATACTTAGTACTATTAAGGGAGCACTTGTACGTTTATAAAGATAAGAAATACAATATATAAAGTAAGCAGTCTGTTTCGTACTTGTTATCGGATGTATAGTAGGTCAGTCTTGTTATGGTTAGTTTTTATCGTCCCTTAACTACGCTGTTTAGTTTCAATTCCAAATTATTACCTACAAACTTAACGATTACTGAAACCGAGCGGCGATAACACCGTTATAACATAATAACTTGGCACTTGGGTAATACCTGGGAACGCCGTCAAAACACATCATTTACATATTGTTTAACAATAATAGCCTGGAACGTTAACATTTGTATTATTAAAATTTTCCTTGTACAATGTAATATGAATTGTTTATTTGGCGCTAGTTTGGGTTTTTGTAAACAAGTTTTTTTACGTGTTTTTCATGTTATAAATCCAATTAAACTTATGATTCAAAAGTGAATCACTTTCCTTGTATTTCATTGAAGATTTTTTTTTTAATTTCATTTAAATAGTAAAATTTTTATTGACCACTTTAAGTATCCCAAGAAGATTTTGAAGTTGAGTTTGGAGATAATAAATTAACTAAGGGAACTTTATTTTGGAAGCATTATCGCTTGCATAAATTATTTGTTGCTTAAAGAGTTTCGAAATCTATCAACACAATACCATATTTATCATCCACTATCAATACAATTTATAGTAAAGTGTATAGCTGCCTAGAATCCCTGGAACTATAAAAGATCGACATTTATACGGAGAACACAGTAATTTAATTTACCAGTAGGTTATTACAGTTTGATTAGTTATCCTGTCAGTTTTCTTATGATCCATAATAAGTTGTTTCGTTTATGCCTTTTCAATAAAGCTAGAGAGTTGATTATATTTTTTCTGTTTCATAATATACGTACACTGAGTATCTTTTCACGTAAGCATACATTGTACAAAATAATTTAAACTTGTTCATGATAAGCCCACTTTCACGACCGTGTCTTCGAAGGTCAGACACGTTAGACTATTCTGAATGGGTTAATACTATTATTAATATAAAATTTATTTTAGAACTTACGTACTCCACAGGATCACGAAATTATATAACGAAATGTGACATAATGACAGATAGAGATAGTAAAAATTATAAAACTTAAACTAATGTATAAATCCAGAACTGTTCTGCCCATCCCTTTACTAATTCCAATGGTTAAGTTTGCACGCTGTGTGGCTAATTGCCTAATTCTGTTTTGTGGCGTATGTGAATTCTTTACGTACAAAATCGACAAGTCGATTAACGCATACGGATGCGAATTATGAGATTTCCCACAGACATAAAAGTTACATATTTATCAAGTATGACTTTATTAAAAAAAATTAAAGAAGCTCAACAAGTGAGCTGGAGCTGGCCATTAGTCACTTGCGTAGAAACACTGTTTTGAGTCTTGATAGAATATCAGGTCGGTTCTGGCTGCAATGAGGAGCCGGCTAAGTTAGCTGTTCGTCCGTGGCCTCCTCATGGCTCTGCTCATACCAAAAGGATGAAGGCATGACTGCAGATTCTTCTCTGCGCATCGTCCTGTATGTCTCCGAGGCAGGCCAACACTTCGAGGGGATACTTCTCGCTTATCTCAGGGGGAATCAGTCGCGTGTCTGTTGCGTCTTTGAAAATTGGCAATACGCTTTTGACAGCAACGTCGACAAGATTTCACGCTCTCTGTCAGGGCAAGTTGGAGATAAGCGTGGTTATCATCAATGTCTGTAACTCTCTGCCCTGGTACGGATTGGCCGACAAATGGTGCCACATAAGACGAAGGCGCAATGATTCCACTGGATGCACGGCGGTTATGTGGTCCATGATCGTCTACACGGCGCCGAAACGGGTTTTCAAACCATCGCTGATCTGATCTTTCGTCTGTAGAGGAAGATAGCCATTTCGGTCACACTAGGATACTACTGGAATGACTAACGGAATCGGTGGTATAGGCCTCTGGCGTCCAGATGGAGTGATCCTGAGGGGGAGGAAGAGACAACAAACAGCTGTGACCAGTAGAAGGGTCTGTGGGAGATGAATCTATCTTTTTTCTACCAAAATGTGTTCAACCGAGGAAAGCCCGAAGCGCCTAAGTAGATATACAGTTTTCTATTGTGATAAGAGTTCCACATACCCTCAGTATTTCCCACAGGGGATTGACAATCTTTTGAAAATATGTATTTCCCTTACGACACTCAAAAACGGATACTTACTTACAGGAAATCAATTTGTAAACTGAAAAGTGTGTCTAGGTTTAAAAAATAGTAATAGTGCATTGAGGAGACAGAACAATTTTTTTTAAAACGTAGCCCCACACTAGGATTTAATCCTGTGTCGTGGGTGCGTTTACAAACATGAAAATTTACATTCACAAATACCCAGACCGGAACAAATAGATAGATAGATAGATTACTCTTTATTGTACACCAATACATTTACATAGAGAAAAAAAAACAAAGGCACAATTGGCGGTCTTATCGCTAATAGCGATCTCTTCCAGACAACCAAAACTGAAAGAACAAGAAAAAAAGATATACAAAAAATAATAATTGTGGATCACACAAAGATTTGACCCGTGCGGGAATCGAACCCGCGACTATTAGACAGTGGGTGTAGCTTAACCTCTGACGCTAATTCGCTCTGTACATTTGATATGTAACAAAATACTTAGGATATGCGTGTGTTTTGAAAAAAGTTCAATAGCCTAGTAGGAGGGGTGTGCTTTGACGCAGGCCCACTCCTAAACAAACAAGTTATATTTAATTGGAGGGTAACATCGAGGACCTTATGAATTATAAAAGTAATTATAGTGCAGATGTTGCCGTACCTGACGTCCCAAATTACGGGTGTGCTTTTGAGCTCGAGTGTTGAATGCGCGTATGGACCTGCCATTTTTCTAAATATCTACGAGTGTAGTATCTAAACATCCGGATTTTTTGCCAAAGGTGTCAAAATTCTTTTTTTTTTTTTCTTTTTTAAAAACGTAGCCCCACACTAGGATTTATTCCTGTGTCGTGGGTGCGTTTACAAACATGAAAATTCACAAACAAATACCCAGACCGGAACAAATAATTGTGGATCACACAAAGATTTGTCCCGTGCGGGAATCGAACCCGCGACTATTCGACACAGTGGGCGGAGCAGCTCAAGCTCTTAACCACTGCGCTAAATCGTCCGTTAAATTAAATTTGAAATTCTTCTTTTTAAGGGCAGCATTTAGAAAGAAGTAAACCTATTTGTGGTCTGATAGTTTATAAACGTACAAAAATAAATAGTAGATATTCAAATTAACAGTACGCAAAATATATTAAAATTTATTTCTTCGTGTGGGGACGGATCAAGAATACAGTCTCCCCACCGCATGCTGGCCTAACAGCGGGTCGTAAGAGGCGACCAAATCCAGCAACAAATACCGCAAGCGGTAGTTCAAGCGAGGCAGTACTCTGGTGCCACACCGGAAGAGGGCTCGCTTGGGCTGAGTGTTGCCGGAAGCAGGGCACCACTCTCTGGAATGGCGATACACATGGCATCCAAAGCCCTAGTTAGTTGGGTTACTGCTAGGAGATCATAGCCCACAGGTGCCGTAAGTGGTGCCTAAGGGGCTTGTAAGACTAGAGGATGGGCAGCAGCGTCCTCTTAATACCTACTAACGCTATACTGCGATCGCCAACCCGCCTGCCAAGCGTGGCGATTATGGCATCATCCCCCTAATGACATCCACAAATATTAAACGACCCCCAGTCCCCGGCGGCCCCGCTAGTCCTGGCCACGGTAGCAGCCACGGTAACGGCGGGGCAGGGGGTGCTAAGAATCCCCGGAAGAGGCATGGCTACCGACAACGAAGACCATTGGCCCTGGCAACTTTTAACACGCGCACACTGCGAACTGACGAAAAGATCGACGAGTTAGAGGAAGAATTGAGCAAGTTACACTGGGATATCATAGGATTATCTGAAGTCCGAAGAGAGGGTGAGGACTCGATAACACTTAAATCCGGTAACTTGCTCTATTTCCGGGAGGGCGACCAGAGTTTATAGTCCACAGGTCTCTCGTGAACAACGTTGTCAAGATCGAGAGTGTGTCGACCAGGGTAGCGTACCTGATATTCAAAATGACTGAAAGGTATTCACTGAAAATTATACAGGTATAGGCACCGACTTCGACACACCCCGACGATGAGGTAGAGGCTATGTATAAGGATATATCTAGAGCCATACATACCTCTAAAACTCACTACACCGTTGTCATGGGGGACTTTAACGCGAAACTGGGCAGACGAAGCGACGATGAGCTGAGAGTGGGAACCTTTGGTACTGGGCAACGGAATCCCCGGGGCCAAATGCTGGCTGACTTCATGGAGAAGGAGGGACTCTTTATGATGAACTCCTTCTTCCAGAAGCGGGAACACCGTAAATGGACCTGGGTGAGCCCCGATGGTGTTACAAGAAACGAGATAGACTTCATCATGTCGACGAGGCGGCACATATTCAATGATGTCTCTGTGATCAACGCAGTTAAAACTGGAAGTGATCACCGACTAGTAAGAGGCACATTGAATATCAACTTCAAGCTTGAAAGGTCTAGACTGATGAAGTCTACACTCCGTCCAGCACCTGTCCAGATTCAGGAGCCCGATAGCTTTCAGCTCGAACTGCAGAATCGCTTCAAAGGTCTAGGTGAGTGCATAAACGTGGACGATTATAACAGCAGGGTAGTGGAAACTCTCCATACGGTCGGGCTCAAGTTCTTTAAAACCCACCGTACAAAAAGAACCAAAAAGCTCTCAGGCGTTACCCTCAAGCTTATGGAGGAAAGACGCAGGATGATCTTGCAGTCTCCAGAAGAAGTTTCCGAATGCCAGCGGCTCAATAGACAGATCTCTAAGTCTCTGACTCGCGATGTACGCGAGTATAATACTGAAAAAATAAGAGAGGCTATCGAGCGCAACAAAGGCCCTAAAGTGTTTGCAAGGGATCTGACTATCGGACAGAGCCGGCTGAGTAAGCTGAAGACCCGAGACGGCAGGATTGTACCCTCTACACCGGAACTCTTGAGGGAAGTCGAGAAGTTCTACGGCCAGCTTTACACATCAGTACAATCACCTGTCTGCAATCCGGCTATAGACCCAAGAGCCAAATTGACCCGACACTATACCGATGACATTCCGGACATCAGTCTGTGCGAGATTAGTATGGCTCTCAAACAGCTCAAGAACAACAAGGCGCCAGGCGGTGACGGTATAACAGCCGAGCTTCTCAAGGCTAGTGGATAGCCGATATTGAGGGCTCTCCAGAAACTATTCAACACCGTCATCCTCGAGGGCAAAACGCCACAGTCATGGCGCGGAGGTGTGGTGGTTCTCTTCTTCAAAAAAGGTGATAAAACCCTCTTGAAGAATTATAGATACCCATCTCACTTCTGAGCCAGGTCTATAAACTGTTTTCGAGAGTCATCACGAATCGTCTCGCGCGCAGACTAGATGACTTCCAGCCTCCCGAACAAGCCGGTTTCCGAAAAGGCTTCAGCACCATAGACCACATTCATACGCTGCGACAGGTCATACAGAAGACTGAAGAGTATAACCTGCCACTATGCTTAGCGTTTGTGGATTATGAGAAGGCCTTCGATTCGATCGAGACTTGGGCTGCACTACAGTCTCTCCAGCGGTGCCAAGTTGACTACCGGTATATCAAGGTGCTGAAGAGTTTGTACGAAAACGCTACTATGTCAGTCCGCCTACAGGACCAGAGCTCGAAACCTATTCAACTGCAGCGTGGTGTGAGACAGGGAGACGTTATATCCCCGAAACTGTTCTCCGCCGCGCTGGAAGATGTCTTTAAGCTTCTGGACTGGAGAGGACTAGGTATCAACATCAACGGCGAGTACATCTCTCACCTTCGATTTGCCGATGATATCGTGCTCATGGCGGATACCCTGGAAGACCTCAGTGCCATGCTCGACGACCTCAGTAGAGTCTCTCAACAAGAAGGTCTTAAAATGAACATGGACAAGACGAAGATCATGTCAAACGTCCACGTAGTACCAACTTCTATTAAGGTTGGAGACTCTACGCTCGAAGTTGTTGACGATTATATATACCTGGGACAAAGAATCCAATTAGGTAGGTCCAACTTCGAGAAAGAGGTCAATCGTCGAATCCAGCTCGGTTGGGCGGCGTTCGGGAAGCTACGTAACATCTTCTCGTCCAAAATTCCGCAGTGTCTCAAGACAAAAGTCTTTGACCAGTGTGTGTTGCCAGTGATGACTTACGGCACTGAGACATGGTCGCTTACGATGGGCCTCATAAGAAGGCTCAAGGTCACCCAAAGGGCGATGGAGAGAGCTATGCTCGGAGTTACCCTGCGGGATCGAATCAGAAACGAGGAGATCCGCAGGAGGACGAAAGTCACTGACATAGCACTCAGAATTGCTAAACTTAAGTGGCAGTGGGCGGGGCACATCGCTCGTAGAACTGACGGCCGTTGGGGCAGAAAGGTTCTCGAATGGCGACCACGTACCGGAAGACGTGCAGTGGGTAGGCCCCCTACAAGATGGACCGATGACCTGGTGAAGGTCGCGGGTAGAAGTTGGATGCGTACAGCACAAAGCCGGTCGTTGTGGCGGTCTTTAGGGGAGGCCTTTGTCCTGCAGTGGACGTCTTTCGGCTGAAGAAGAAGAAGAAGAAGAAGAAGAAAATATATTCCAGTAATATAATTTGTGTTCTGTATGTACATGTTATTTATCTTATTTTTATATGTACGAATACGTAGGTGTAGACGTAAAGAATTCACGTACGCCACAAAACAGAATTAGGCAATAAGTCACCCAGCTCGCAAACTTAACCATTGGTATTACTAAATTATCATTTTATCAAAATTATAATAATTTATTTAAAAAGTATCAAAGACTCACAAAATCAATAAAATAAAATTACGTCAAATCAGCAGTCACATTAAACATTAAAAAAATTATAAAAAATTAAAATCAAAGGAGTGGGCGGAAATGTTCTGGATTTATACTATCAGTTTAAGTTTTATTATTTTTTACCATCTCTATCTCTGTCATCACGCCAGAACCCTTGCGGGATATTGTAGCAATGTCTAATTTCAAAGTTTGTTTGATAATTTTGTTGGTTAAGTATTATACTCTACGCAGAGAGTACAGAGTTCAAACAAGTACGATTTTATATGATTAATTCAATACACAGTACAAAAGAGTTATAACTTAAGATATGGGTACCTGTAATTCCGTTCGACACGATTCTGCAACTTTTATCCTGAAACTTCTAAGGAGTCGTGTAAATAAACCCCATTGTGCCCTTACCCTATTGATAACAATGGCAGATCGCAAAAAGCCTGGCGAGTCCTCACTATCAAAGGGACAGGTAGGGTCGATTGGGCCCAGTGGCGTAGCATGCCGTGGAGGGGTCCTGTATCAAAAAATTAGTTGGGGGCCCAAATGAAGGGTAAAGATTTCTCACAAAAGAAACAAAACTGCTTGCATTAAATTAAAATAAATATTTATTGATTATAAGTTATCACTTCCTCCTAGAAATTGAGCTAGCCAAACAATTCAAATTAAATATACACTTTTCTTGCCTTATTTTTCGGCAAATTGATTTATTAAATCATTTATAGCTGAAGACGATTTCAGATTTTCTAAAATTTCTGCCTCTATAGACAATAGTGACAAGTCTGATAGCCGTTCCTATCCCATCGAAGTCCTTAGGTAATTTTTTATCAGTTTTAAATTTGAAAAGCTTCTTTCAGCTGCTGCGGTTGTAACTAGAAGGGTCAAGAATAGAAAGCATGCCTGTTGCGGTTGTAACTAGAAGGGTCAAGAATAGAAAGCATGCTGTTATTACCTCCGGAAAACTGGATGCAAGGCTATTGAATTTTATCAGCAATAATTCCATGAGTTCCTTAATAGAATGAATTTTTTGAATTTCAGATTTTAAGCATGTTTTCAGAGCAATTAATTGTTCATAAAGATTAACTGAGATGTCTTGACTGTATTTAGCCGACAGTTTTCCGGAAGCGTTTTTATCACTTCGTTTGGAGAAGATAGGAGTGTCTCCGTTTGTAATACTTCGAATATCTAACTCAGGTCACAAAGGTTCTGAAATCTTTGTTTAGTTTAAGAAATTAATATATCTAAACAGCAATAGTATACATTGACCTTGAAATATGATTCCGGGTCTGAAATTCTCTCATCTTGTGATAACTCATCAAAAAAAACGCTTCGTTATCTTTCGCCTTTTATTTTTAAAAACAGTTGTTACCCCCCACTCTTTCGCTCCCCCCAATCTCTGGACTCATTTAGGAAACCATTGAATGAATTTTGATTTCTTATTTCGCTCAATCTATTTAAAAGATTACTTAATAAAATACTAGCATTCTGTAAGTCATTATTTTCATGCTGTAGAGCTTAAGAAACAGGATTAATGATTTCAAATAGTGAAGAAAAAAATGTGACAAGCACTAAGGAATCATAACTCTCTAAAATCTGAATTATATTTTTACATTCTTCACGTTCGCCTTTTTTAGTGTATTTTTAGTTAGTGTAAATTTAGTTGGTACAAAGTTTTCATGATTAATAAATAATTTTTATTTATCGCTAATAAAGCGTCGTTCTTTGAAGACCATCTATTAGGACATACCTTTTTAAGGGTAATTTTATATTTTTCCGATAAATCGTTACTCAACATTGCCCAGCGTTTTATACTATTGCTAAAATAAGTATATCATTTTTCTAAATTATCGAAAAAAGTCGACTCTTCAAGAACATGTTTCGCAGTATCGTTTAAAATTAAATTTAATGCGTGTGCAGCACAATGAACATAATCAGCATTCGGGGCATGTTCTTTTATAAGGGCTTGTAATCCTCCATATACACCCGACATAACATTTGCTCCATCGTAACTCTGTCCTCTACATTTAGACAAATCAATTCCATATTCTTTAATGGTATTTAAAATTTCAGTTTTAAGTCCTTCTGCACTGCAATCGGATACTGCTATAAACTCCAAAAAGGAGTCACAGATTTTTAATTCTTTAGGAACATTATCATCATTTTCTGTTATCGAGATGTATCGAAAAACTATAGAAAGTTGGTCAATTTTTGACAAGTCTTGTGTTGTATCCAAAATAATTGCCAGAAATGGAGCTTTTTTAATTTGTAAAATAATATTATTCCTAACTGCGGTACCAAGTAAATTAATAATTTCATTTTGAATACGATTCAAAATGAAATTATTAATTTAACTTTAGGGCTTAAATAATTTATTTCGCCTTTCGGGTTTAAAAGAAGTTCTTTTAAAATAGGATTATAATTAGATAGTAAACGTAAAATTGACATAAAATTTCCAGAATCAGAATCATGGCCTCTTAAAGGTAGATTACATGACGCTAAAGTAATTATAACATTAATTATACGATGCAATACATCTCTCCAGAATGTAATTTTACTATTGATTTCACTTTGCAATAAAGTATCGATGGTATTTCCTTGTAACCAATTATTATAAGATAAGGCCAAAAAACATCGCTTTGTTTCTGAATCTTTTGGAAACTATCCTTGTGGTTTAAATGGGCCCAATTTAAAAATTATTTTTCGTTCGCATTAAGTTGGACTGTCATCAAAATATCCTCTATCTGACGAAATTATATTATTAAATTCTTTAGACTTCTTAGAATCATCGATTTGGGTTTCTTCTATTTCCGGATGGAGATCTAATGGAGAATGTGGTTCAGAAGAATCTAAAAATATAATTGAATAAAATTAATACAGTAAAGATTGTTTTTTATTATTTAAAACTAGAGGACTAAAACTAATGTTTAGATAAATTAAAACGCTTCTGAATCGCCGATCTGTCCGTCATCATGTCGCCGCGCATCGTTTTCATCTACAATTATTATTCTGAGTATTTCCGGTTTCGGAAGCTCATCTCTGGATTCAATAGCACACGGTGTGCTAATTTAACTACTAGATAAATAGCTTTACTTACCATTGCAATCTAAATCACTTACAGAAGCTGCTTGATGAATAAATGAAGAAATTTTGGGCATTTTTTTATAACCTCCTCCCTTTTCTGTTTACTTTTTCTTTTCATAGTTCCACTGGGATAATCTGTTTTCCTTTCACTCATTCTTTTCACAAATCAAACTAATTAACCAATAAATAATCAGAAGAACAAGATTGTATTGTATAATATAATTTGTATTACAACGTAATAACGTTTGAACCGGAATAAAATAAAACGCGTAAATATTGCTCTTCGTGGTTTGTCGTTGTACTGCGGGATTTCCCTGTTTAAGTGAATGACTTAAACCGGGGAATCCCACAATAACCGATGTAGGATGTTGCCAACTCTTGGGCGCACGCGTAACCCGGAAAATAAAGAGATTGCTTTTTGACTTTTGTCATTTCTGAAGTGAAAACTCTATAGGCACGTATGACAGTTATTTTTGTTTTTTTTTCCGGGAAGCACGAGATTAAGTGACATTGTGGATAACATTTTACTAATTTTTGCTTACTCACGTTAGGCACCTGTGTAGTCCGGGGGCCCCGTATCATTGATACGGCTAATATGGCGGTAGCTACGCCCCTGATTGGGCCCGATCCATGAGGGATGCCCGGATGATCCCACTTTACTTGTTTTGCTTTTAGTAAACCCCGCTAATGTACCCCAGACTTTATTTCTATGCTATATTATTTTTGTGTTAAACAAATCTGACCAACTTTACATTATCCGTTCTATTAATATCGTCTAAGTTATGTTTTATGTATATGTTGTGTTTTTGTAGTTGAGCGTAAATATTGTCAAAAGATTTCACTGACTTGTGATATTGTGCTTGAAGAAAGTTAAACTCCTCTTTGATCCGATCACAGGACTCTCCCACTGTGAACTTAATGGGTTGGCCTGGTTGCGGCGGACCCTGCGAACAAAAAAATATGTTGAGTAATTGACGCAACAAAATAACTTCCTGAATTCACTAAATGGGCGAAAACAAAATTTAATGCTCATTTACAAACGTTTACTCAACACGCAATCTTAGAAAAATAAGCATACAACTCGACCCATCAATTTTAGTCCCGGAACAAAAACATTCCTATCACGAAACAAAAATTACAGGCATCCTAAATTACCATAATACAAATTATCCTTTAATGACCATAATTCGGTGTGAGCCTCGATTAATGAAAAAAAAACATCGTCCGCTCGCCTCTTAACACAAAAATAAAGTAACGCGAACACGCGAGCACGTAATAATAAAGTAAAAAAAAAACTGCATAATAAGAAGCTCGAAAATAAAAATAAAGCGAGGCACACAACAACACGCGGTCGCCGGGAGGCCGTAGGCAAAAAATAAATAACCGCCGCTCGGAGCCGGGCGCGAGGAACAAACGGACTTTTAAAATAATAAAAGGAGCGTAAATAAAAGCGTAAAAGGAACTGGCGTGTGTAGACGTTGTAAATGGAGCTGTGGACAATCGGGCCCGAAAAAAATGAATGTAACCGCCGGGAGACTGCGGTCGCGCGCCGCCGCCGTCTCACGCCGTAATGGGCGATCGCACTTAATAACGTAATAGTAACTAGGAGTGATTACATAACTGAAGGATATTACATAACTGAAAAAATAATCTATTATTAATAAATAATCAAATCATCTATTATTTATTACCTCAGGCAAGCGTTATTTTTTAAGCGTTACTTATATTACATATTGTCCGACCAAAACCGCCTACCAGCCTGCCACGCGACACAGCGACACTGACTGACTGGACTTAAGGTTAATTTCACTTAGACGTATAATATTTTTGTCAAAAGTCACTTTATTTTATTTTATTTTTAAAAATAAGGGACAAAAAACAGTTACATGTTCTGTGTTACTTAAAAAATAACGGGTAGATTGATATTGGATAAACATATAACCCACGGCTTTGTCCACGGAGTAAACTAAAATGCTGTTAAAAAGAATAATCATGTGCGCTGGCCGACCAGCATGTATTAGCATGAAAAAAAAAATCAACAACTAGAGATTGCCACTTCTAGACGAGCTAAGTTTATTATTGATCATCTTTTTAAATTGATACTCCGAGTGGGCAAAGATGTCAACATCAGGAAAGTGCGTGTTATATGTTTCCAAGAGCCGACATAGCGGGACCCGCACACCAGCATTAGTTCTGCACCTAGGTGTATAAAACAAACAGGGTGCACGAACCCCACGTACCATCGCATTTCTAGGTACAACATAACATATGTCATTCGTGAGGTCATTACAGTCGAACTTATTATTACATAAGCCAAAGAGCATCATGCTCATAAGCAAAATACGCCTAGACTCCAAGCTAAACAAATCATAACGCATTAATAGTTGAGAATAGGGGATCCTAGTGAGAAAACATTTATAGTGCATGAAACGCAGAAACTTTTTTTGCACCATTTCGAGCCTGTGAATATATTTGTGATAAAAGGGACTCCAAATTGGTACTGCAAATTCCATCTGAGAACGGATTAAAGCTTTATATAAAAGTAAAAGTGTGGATGTACGTTTGAAATCTTTACTAGACCGTATGACAAAACCGTACATTTTAAAAGTTTTACTGACAATATTATCAATATGGAGATGAAAGTGAAGCTTTGAATCGAGAATAATACCTAGATCACGGATGGAATCAACTTTACTCAGTGAAGTATTATTTAAAGAGTAGTTATAAGTGAAAATATTTTTGTTTTTTGTGAACGTTATGCAGTGACATTTAGGTACACTGAGTTTGAGCTTGTTAACTAAACAGTAATGCGCAAGTCTATTTAGATCATCTTGGAGAAGCAAGCAATCATGAATGTCTCTGCATGATTTGAAAATTTTAATATCATCTGCATACATTAAGAAGTGAGAGTGGTGGAAGCAGTTTCTAATGTCGTTGATAAAGAGGGTGAACAGAAGAGGACCTAAAATAGATCCCTGTGGGACGCCAGAAGTAACAACAACTGAATCAGACTCAACCCCATTAATGACGACTTTTTGAGTTCTCTTAAATATATAAGATGTGAACCAACGCAATAGGTTGCCTCTGATACCATTATATGCAATTTTATCTAGTAGTAGTTTATGGTCCACCCGGTCGAACGCCTTCTGAAAATCCGTGTACACGGCATCAACTTGTACGCCACAATCAATTGATTAAACAAATAATTTGTAAATAGCATTAAATTAGTAGCAGTTGAGCGACGTTTTACAAAACCATGCTGTTCATGTAAAATAAGATGGTGAATATAGGTATATATTTCGCTATGCACTAGGCGTTCAAACAGCTTAGATAAAGTGGACAGTATAGAGATGGGTCTATAATTTTCAATGTTGCTTGCATCGCCATTTTTGAGGACCGGAGTAATAAAAGCTTGCTTCCATATATTAGGAAATGTACCTTCACGTAAACACATGTTGAAAATAATGAACAAGGGAGTGGTAAGAGTATCAGCTGTGTTTTTAAAGAAAATAGGCGGCAACATATCAGGTCCTGGGCCCTTGCTTACATCTAAGCTGGTCAAGGCATTGTGTATAGCGTCACTAGTGAAGACAATATTTAAATTAGTTGTTGAATTTTCAGAAAAAGTGTGTGGAGGTTGCCAGTGGGAGGGATCAAGAAAAGAAGGTTCGTAAACAGAAGTGAAAAATGTAGAAAACATGTTACTAATTTCAGTTGGATTACTAGAGGATACCTGGTTTAAATACATAGTAGCAGGAAAATTTGACTTGCCTTTACGATTTGCAATATACGTCCAAAAATGTTTAACATCAACAGATATATTCTCTTCAACAGTCGTCATATATATTCGGAAGCATTTGTCAGATTCGAGTTTAAAACGTTTACGCTGGATAGAAAAGATTTCATAATCACATATGTTGCCATATTTTTTCCATTTTATCCAGGCACGGTCTTTAGCTTTAAAGATGCGGACGAGAGCAGGAGAAAACCAAACTGGGAAACGTGGATTTTTGACCCGAGACATAGGAACATGTGATTTAATTACACTATAGATTATTTCGTAAAACCTAAGCACAGCCAATTCAGCAGGCAGATCTGACAGACATGCGTCCCAATCGAATTCATAAAATATGTTGTTTATGTCCTCGTAGTTGGCTCTGCGGTAATTATGTTTAGAAGTCCGCACTGACTTCATTGATTTACAAATGGTTGCCAATGACGATGTTACACAAAATGGTGGATGATAACTATCCGGAGGCAATAAAGGAACACAAGAGGCGTCTGCGCAATCCACATTGGACATAAACAAGTCCAGAATACGGCCCAGCTGATTTCTAGAGGTATTATATTGTAAGGAATTGGAAATAGACAAAAAGTCACATAAATATTGACCAGCAACATTAACTGTGTGAGGTATGACGTGATTACCGCGATTGAACCAATCAACCTCAGGCAAATTATAGTTACCCACAATGTAAAATGTCGATGTTCCGGGATCGTTAATAATGTCTAATAACGTGTCAAAATGAGCACTGTATACGTCATCTCTAGTACCAGGCGACTTATACGTAGCACTTATTACATGTCTTTTGTTGTAAAGTGCAGCAGGGAGTTGTACTGAGACGTGTTCGATATACATATTACCGGCAGGGCGCAGATTCAATACGACAGGTCGTAGTATACGCAATATAGCTATTAACACACCACCACCGTCACGCTTACCAATACGTAAACGGTCACGATCATGCCTAAAAACGATATATCTGCTATCTATAAATTCACTATCCACTATTTCGGGTACAAGCCAGGTTTCTGTTAGAAGAATCACATCGTACGAATGAGACAAAATGTTCATGTACAACAAATGCAATTTTGTACGAATCCCCCTACAGTTTTGGTAAAAAAACGATAACTTATAATTATCCATTAGAAGCAAATATAGTGTAGAATGAAGGGCGCATACAATTTAACTTGGAGTCCACTTTCGACAACGTAACTAGCATACGCATATACAAAACATAAACTTTTGTGTCTATGAAGGTGGAATATATAATGGCTTTATAAGAGTATTTTAATTGATAAAATAAAGGCAACTGAGGGTTCGACCACAACGAGAGACAAATATAAATAAATACATTTGTGACAACTTATTTCAAAAACACTTGTAATATAAATGTGTATATCACTTAATTGTAGGTTAAAAATAACACAAAAAGGTACAAAGGCCCTATAAAAATATAAAAGTAATGAGTGCAAATCTCGTATAAGTAAATAAAAAAGTAACATGAAGGTATTGAGTTCTTAGATTTACGCGAATATTATACATGAAATAAAACTATTTTACGGATTTTATCGCGGTTTATTTTTTTTTATTTTATTTTTAGTTCCCGACGTTTCGAGTGCTTTGCAGCACCCATGGTCACGGGAGGGACTGAGGTGTTAGACGTCCAATAGGCATAGTTGTTCCGGGGTACCCTCAAACTTCTTAATTATTTTTGTTGTTGTTGGTCCGATCTACGCAGAATGAGCTCACGGTGTCTTGAGGTCTTGCAGTGTTATGCTTGGTTTTGGATTTGATTATATTAATTACCGGATCCCAAGACGATGGAAGCACCCAGCCATCTTCTCTATTGAAATTAGGATGTTTTTTAATTTCAATAGCCTCGCGAACCATCCTTGGTAGGAATCGGTGTTCTTTCACGAGGATTTGTGGTCTATCAAATCTGATGTTATGGTGGGTGCGGTCAAGGACATGTTCACAGACTGCAGACTTCTTTGAGCGACGGTGTTTTAGGTCAGCTATGTGTTCTTTAACCCGAGTTTTTACCGGTCTTTTTGTTTGTCCTATATAAGAGAGACCACATTCACAATCAAGCTTGTAAACTCCTGCATCTTGTAGAGGGATCTGACACTTGACAGATGGTAAAAATTGACTGATCTTCTTCGGCGGCTTATAAAATGTTTTAATCGAAGCACGCTTCAAGATGTAGCCAATCTTGTCCGTGACTCCTCTCATGTAAGGTAGTACAGCAGGGAGACGCTCAACTGTGGCTGGTTTCACTCGGTTTCTGTGACGTTGGCGTGGGACTCGAAGCTTATTGTCGTGCAGGACTTGCTTGACATGTTGAAGCTCGGCAGCCAGATGTTTCTTGTCACAGATCCCTTGTGCTCTCTGAAACAAAGATTTACCCACGGTAGCTAACTGTGTTGGATGGTGGTGAGATTCACCGTTTAAGTACCTATCAGTATGGGTCTTTTTACGATAAACCGTATGGCTTAAGGTGTTGTTGGGGTTACGGATTACTAACACATCTAGGAAAGCTAGGGAATTATTTGCCTCCAACTCCATTGTAAACTGAATTTTAGGGTTAATGGAGTTAAGATGATTTAGGAATACATGAATTTTGTCAGATGGTAATATTGTGAAAGTATCATCTACGTACCGCTTGTAGAAACTTGGCTTTACAGGTGAGGTACGAAGGGCTGTCTCCTCAAAGTCTTCCATGAATATATCGGCAACAATGGGAGATACAGGGGAGCCCATCGCCACGCCATCTACTTGCTTGTAGAACTGCTCCTTCCACAATAAGTAGCCAGATGTAAGGCAGTGTCTCGATAGTTCTAAGTATTCCGCTGGCATGTTGTTCTCCGCTAGTTTCCTTTCTACAATTTCGACACAGTCTTGTACAGGTAGGCATGTGAATAGTGACTGGACATCGAAACTGACCATAGTTTCATTGTCAGTAAGATGTAGATTTTTGATCTCACTAACAAAATGGTATGAATCCTTAACACAGTCTGTGAACATGTCCTTGACCGCACCCGCCATAACATCAGATTTGATAGACCACAAATCTTCGTGAAAGAACACCGATTCCTACCAAGGATGGTTCGCGAGGCTATTGAAATTAAAAAACATCCTAATTTCAATAGAGAAGATGGCTGGGTGCTTCCATCGTCTTGGGATCCGGTAATTAATATAATCAAATCCAAAACCAAGCATAACACTGCAAGACCTCAAGACACCGTGAGCTCATTCTGCGTAGATCGGACCAACAACAACAAAAATAATTAAGAAGTTTGAGGGTACCCCGGAACAACTATGCCTATTGGACGTCTAACACCTCAGTCCCTCCCGTGACCATGGGTGCTGCAAAGCACTCGAAACGTCGGGAACTAAAAATAAAATAAAAAAAAATAAACCGCGATAAAATCCGTAAAATAGTTTTATTTCAAACATGAAGGTACTTAGAAAAAACATAATTGCACTAAGATATTGGAATGCAAGCGCAGCCACAGGTGCATAGACTAATGTAATGTGCAGACACGGCATATGAAAAATTGAACACAATAAACAAAAGTATTTAGTATACGAATAAGTAGGAGGAATAACACGCTTACAACTAAAATTGATCAATATGTAATTAGCAACTATGAGATAGTGGTGCAGATCGTGGTCGAAGCTTCGATAAGTCCTTCTCTGAAAGTATAGCCAATACCGAGGTGGAGACACCAGCTCGGGCAAGTATGATGCCGTGCTTAACCCACACAAAACGATAGCCAAGCTGTTTGGCAATATCTCGAGCTTGACGAAACAATTTCTTTTTTTGCAAAGTAAGATGCTCGTTCACGTAGACTCTTTGTGAAATGCCCTGCATATTTAAGTCCTCAGATGTGATGCCCTTTTTTAGAACACGTGTTATATTATGCTCTAAGACAACTACATATGATCTATTTTTAAATGAGTGTCCAGTAATGAAAGTAATATATTATTAGGTTATTTATTATGTTCCGCGCCAATATATTTGTTCGTATTATACGTTATTTATAACGTGTTGGTTACTACGTTAGATTATTTTTTTAATAAAATCAGTGCGGATCACTCGCGTGATCTTGGATGACGTACTTATGCATTTATCGTAGGTTTGTGAGGGATTGCGGCGTCGCGTGTCTGAATTGTTTGCAAATAAATCGTTGGTTTGTTTATTGTAATAACTATAAATAAAAGTTAGGTTTAGTTACGTGTAAATTATTAATTTATTAAATATATATTTCATTTTTATCGTTTAACAGCTTACGGCGGCGGCGCGGCGTGTTTTGCGACAATAATCAAAAGGCGTCGTTCAACGAAGCAAAGTAATAAATATTATTAATAGCGTAAAAAATAATAGGTGTTTTAAAAGTAGCGTATCGTTATAATGCGTTTTTAATATATAGCCGTTGCGAACACTCCTAATAGTAACATCGTGGATAACCTAACCGCAGCGTCTAGATAATGTTCCCAACATTCTAATTTATACACCGCAAATCGTGCTCATTTACGACACTAATATATATTAGACATTGTCTAATAAACATCAGCCTACAAAAACGCAAATTTCATTCTCACTATTTGCATAAAGATATATCAGAAATAAAAAATAAATTTAGAGTAACGAGCTAACATAACGTATGTTTGGAAGTAAAAACAAAACTATATCTGCGGTAGCAGTTTGAAAGCGGTCGCGTGTGACGGCGCGGGCGGTAACTCGCGCGATATATCATCGAAGCGATAAATAACTTCGGCTAATGCACACCCAGCTTAGTATTCTACACGACACGGATTTATTAAACATAGGAAATTTATTTTTGTCGCTCGTTTTTTTGTGTATAATAAATATAAATCGAATATTGCCTTTTGTCAAAGCGTATAATGGATATTTGATAATATACGCATACAGGTGTATCTTTCAAGTGGCTTTTCAGTATATGATTGTTGTAATATATTCAATCAAACAAGTTTTGCACTGCACATAAAAAAGCAGCAAAATAACAATGATATTAGGTAAGTAAGTAACTACGTACTTGCTATATCATTTTGCGTGAGTAATATAAAGCACGACGACATAATTTTATCGTCCATAAGTGACAATGCCGCAGCGTTTTTAATTATTTGTTTTATTCGGCGATATCACGCGATTTATCTGCGGTGACGGCGCGGCCACGCGGCCTCACACCCGCGAAGCCTGGCGGCCGCCACACACCTTGTTATAGCTACACTGTTTTATGGTCACCGATTAAATCGCCCTATAAAATAACATCATGAATAAACGCGTGTATTGTATATTCGTATAAAATTAATGCATACTATATATATCCCCACCACTACGATTATCAGGTGAAAGTATTTCGCGCGATGTTAAATTAAATTACCACTTCAATTTTAACGCTCTTTAACTGCTTTATGGTTGTTAAATTATACGTGATTAGACGAGAGTAATTTGTTCCGAATGTTCGTGTTACTTAACAACCAGTGTGGATTTATCTGTTACTGTTATGATTCATTAAGGTTAAACTAAACTTTCAATTCAACTAAACGGTACGATATCGATTATCATTTTTCCACGAACTATAACATTAAATTATACCCTTCGATAATTAACAAGGCCGATTTCTATCCAAGCTTTAAATTGATCACAAAGAAACGAAAATAATCCTCGGCAATAATAGAATGAGTAAACGTTCCCCTCGACAGAAAAAAAAGATTCCCATAAATTATCGCCGAAAAGGTCAAATTGAAATACAATGAACAGTTTTTGAGTGGCAGTATTGTGTAGAGGGTCTGGATGAAAGGCCCGCATACACCGCTCACAAAAACAAAACTAAACAGAATGCGTTTAATGACTGATGCATCATGTTCTGACCATTTCCCACACGAAATAACGTGCAATTTTAGTGTGTTAGCGCCTAAATGTAGCGGTAGTACTAGTTTACAAAACAAAGTCATATGGGGCGTAAGAAACCAACAGCAAATAGACTGTTATGAACGCATTTGTCATGATGATTTACGGGATATTGATTTTCCAAATGAACTGAGGAACTGTTAGTGATAAAATTTGTAACAATAATGAGCATAAACTTATAATAGAACATTAATATTCTCAAATTACATGTACGTTACAAGATGCTGCTAAATTAAGCTATCAGACTAAAGTCAGGAAACGTAAATGTTACGCCACTGGCTGGAATAAACATGTAAAGGAGGTTGATATAGAGGCGAGGCGTGGGTTTTTTATGTGGGTGCTTTCTGGAAAACCAGTTGTGGGCAGTACATACGAACATATGAAAACAACGAACCAAAAATTTAACAGTAAACTTAAATGGTTCCAGGACAACGAAACGCAGATAAAAATGGATATAATTGCCACTCATCATGATGCCAAAAACTTTGGAGCTTTTTGGAAGCACACCAACTCCTTGAACCCCAGGCCTAGCCTGCCTGCTAATGTTGAGGGTGTGTCACATAATGACGATATTGCTAATCTGTTTAACCTTTAACTGGGGACATGACAAATGTATAACACTATAAGGGACCATGACGTCTCACAGGCTACTACTTTCAAAGTCAATTTTTCTTATAAAAATCAATTTGTATTTTAGAAAATTAAATGCTATTTGTATAAAGTAAAAAAACATATAAATAAGTTTAATCAGCTTTTATTATTAAATATTATTAAAAAATGATAATTAAATGTTAGTGGTACTTTTCAGCCGTAATTAACATGAGATCCTTATTTTAGCATTTTAGTAGAGTAATACAAGTAATACGATAAATTTAACACTTTTTACTTAAAATCTAATCTAGAAAGAAAAAAAACGTAATAGTTGCTTCTGAAAACAAAAAAATAAAAATCTGACAGCGACTCAATTTGGCATAAATTACTGTCAATTTTATGCATAAGGGACAAGAACATTGCAAGCATACGTGACTGCAACACCCGACACACGTGAACACTGTCATTCTGTGCAATTGAGATGGACAAACTCTGCATGCCCTTCGTTTGCCTTGACAAGTTTCATGACTTTGGACATCTTCTTCGACCCTATCGTCACCCAGAACTCGATTTATCACTAACTGTAACACACTTGGTAATTGATTGCATACTTCACGTCTCTGGATATGAGGGAACACTAGCGAATGGGCTAAAGCCTTAAGGGAATCTTCTTTTTATGTAATCTTGGGTTGATGCATGCTAAACAGCAAATAAGCGTTACAACGATTTTTACCATAGTTAAAAATACAATGCATCAAAAAGCTCAATATTGGTATAAATACCAATATTGAGCCTTAAAAGTCTGAAAATAAGTCACCTGCATATGTGCCCCAAGTACGTCTGGGAGGAACACCACTTCAAATAGTGACTGAGTTCAAGTACCTCGGCCATGTGGTCAAGGGCAGTCTTACAGATGACCAAGATATAGACAGGGAGCGCAGGGTGCTGGCCGCAAGATGCAGTATGCTCGCTCGCAGGTTTGCACGTTGCATAGATGAAGTAAAGATCACTCTCTTTAGAGCGTTCTGTCAGACTTTTTACACGTGCAGCCTGTGGGTTCGTTATACGCAAAAGGCTTACAGCACTCTGCAAATACAGTATAATAATGCTATGAGAATCTTATTGGGATTGCCGCGCTACTGCAGTGCGTCAGGTATGTTCGCGAACGTAGGTGTTGATGATTTTCATGCCATCATGCGTAAGCGAATTGCCTCCACGTGGCAGATATTTCAGGGTTCTGCCAATAACATTCTTCAAACATTAGAAGATAAGTTCGATGGACCTTTTGTGAGACAGTGGTCACGGGTGCATATGTGTCAAGGTATTTGGGGGCTTTGCGGTTAGTATACTTGCCTTTACCTTGTTCCTGATCTACATTAATGACCTGTGTAATCTAAACATTGGACACGGCAAAATAATATCCTACGCTGATGACACCGCAGTAATTTTTAGCGCCAAAACCACTAACGAGCTGTACGAGTATGCACAGCTTGGATTTAATTTAGTAAATAATTGGCTTTATAACAACTTATTAACATTAAATGCTGACAAAACTAAATATGTTCACTTCGTTATGCGCAAGCCACACCCAACTAAACCCTCATCTATATGCACACCATTGTAAAAACCCCACAGTTAACACCTGCAACTCCAACTATCCAGAACACCAACCATATAAAATACCTCGGAGTTATTATCGACGATACACTTTCCTTTAACCAACACATGGAATGTTTAGTCAGAAGAGTCCGTAAACTAATATATGTATTCAAAATACTCAGAAAAATTGCTAATTCAAAGCTAGTGACACAAGTATACTTAACCCTATGTCAGTCCATAATCCAGTACTGTATCACCTCATGGGGAGGAGCCCTAAAAACTGTTTTACTGCCCCTCGAACGTGCCCAAAGAGCAGTTCTAAAAGTTGCCAATTTCCATTCTTTTCGCTTTCCCACTATCCTGTTATTGAAGTCCTGCAAGGTGTTAACAGTCTGCCAACTTTTCATAATGCACTTACTATTAAAACAACACAAAACACTCGCTTATACAGCTGACATTACTATTAATAAGAGACGATAAGATATAGTCTGTTTTCTGTACAATAGAATAAATAAAGCACTAAATATATACAAATTAAATTATTTTAGCTGTAAACAAATGCTATTTAACTATTTACAAAGAATGTCCTACGAACAGACGAAACAATGACTAGCAATTTGTAGATAACATATTTTGTCATGGCATATCATAACTTTCTATCTATCTATCTATATCATCACGCCAGATCCCTTACGGGGTAGGCAGAGAGTACAGAGTTCCAACAGGATCTTTCCTTACATACTTCTCTGGCTTCCTCTACTCTCATAGTTCGTCTCATACACGCTCGCCGGTTACGGAGACTCCTGACTTGTCCTTCAGATAAGACCCGGTCTATTTGGTCATGGTAAGATAGTCTAGGTCTTCCCCGGTACCTAAATCCTTCCACTTTCGCATTGTATATCAGTTTTGTCATTCTTTCTTCGGACATTCTTTCTATATGCCCGAACCAACGGAGCATACCCTTTCTCATCTTTACACCGATACTCTCTTTCATACCTATTTGCTTTCTTACTACGCTGTTGCGAATACAGTCGGTCAGCTTCACTCCGCACATCTTCCGCAGAGCTCGCATTTCCACCGCATTTATTACGCCTACTTCATTCTCCTTCTTACATACCCAGCTCTCGCTGCCATATAACAGCGTTGGGGCAAGCACTCCATTATGTATGGCCAGCTGAGCCTTTCGGCTTAAGTGCCGGCTCCCAAGTAGCTTTCCCATCGCGCCATTCTCTCTGTTCCCTGCACTCACTCTTCTCTCTATGTCAGCGGTGTATTTTCCATCCTTACTGAATGCGCATCCAAGATATACAAACTCATTCACTTGTTCCATCACATAGTTCCCAACCACAATCCTTGCATTCGTTCTGGTTTCTTCCCGTTCAAAAACCATAATTTTGGTTTTCTTCACATTCAAATGTAAGCCATTTTTCATACAGTCGTCTTTCATAACTGTGACTAGTGATTGCAGATCAGTGGCTGTTGGCGCTATCAAAACCGCATCATCTGCATATAGTAGATGATTTACCCCTAGATCACTCATTTGTACACCTTCATTCATCGCTTTCAGTCTTTAAAGACTTTTATCTAAATATATTATAAACAGTCTAGCGGACAACACGCAACCCTGCTTGACGCCGATTTCAACGTCAAACCAGGGTGACATGTTACCACCCACCCGTACGCATGCCTTGCAGTCCACATAGGTCGACTGGACGGCCCGCAACAAAGTGCCATTTATACCATATTCAGGCAAAATGTCCCAAAGTCTCTTTCGCACAACTCTATCAAACGCCTTCTCCAGATCCACAAAACCGCAGAAAACCTTCCTCTGGGCTCATCTGTGGCACCAGTATCCGGGGCATCTCCATACATTTCTCCAAAATATTCACTCCACCGGTTTAATACAGCTTGTGTATCTGCAAGAATATCACCATCCTTAGACTTTATCCTTTCCATTCTGGAACCTGACGAATCACCTCGAGACTTTCTCACTTTGCTCCAAAGGAGTTTATTGTTGTTCTCGAAGTTCTTCGCCAGCCTCTCCTCCTCAATCGCAGTGGCTCTTTCACGCTTTTCTTTCACTAAGGTTTTGGTGGCATTCTTGCATTGCCGGTATATTTCTTTCCTCATCTCTGTCATACTGGCATTCAGGTTCAAAGAAGAAACATAGTCCTGCCACGCTTTCTTCTTACTTTCTACGGAGCTTTGCAACTCCGCATCCCACCATGCATCACCTTTTGCTGTAATATGCTTCTTTGAGCAACCACATACTTCTTTCGCGGAATCTACTAAACTCTCTTTCAGGCTATTCCAGCATTCATCCACATTTGAGTCCGAAGAACCTACTGCCAAAAGCTTGTCCCGGACTCTGTCTTCATACATTCTCCTCATGCTCTCATCTTGCAACTTATCAACCTTTATTCTTTCAAGGTCTCCGAAGGGGATACGCTCTCGCCAGTGCCTCCACTTTCTGAACAGACCACTAAACCTTCCAACTACGAGATAGTGGTCTGATTCAAGAGTGGGGCCTCTATACGCACGTGTATCTTGGAGTTTGCTTCGGAGACGGTTATCTACCAGGATCAAATCTATCATGCTTTTTTGTTCATTCCTTCTCCACGTGTACACATAGATATCCTTATGTTGTAATATCGTATTAGACACAAGGAGGCCCCTTTCCCACAAGGAGGATTATAACTGGCAACATACCCTATTCATTCCAGAGTGGTACTCGACCTACTATAGCCACCATAGGCGAAAAAACACCCGCGGCCTGTGAAGATTGTCAGTTTTTGGCCCGAACGGACTGCTTAGACGGCGCTAGAGTTCATAAATTTGGCCTCATTTGATAGCTATTATAAATATCTATATACCCTATTAATTCCAGAGTGGTACTCGACCTACTATAGCCACCATAGGAAAAAAACTACCGGCGGCCTGTGAAGATTGTCAGTTTTCGGCCCGAACGGACCGCTTGAACGGCGCTAGAGTTCATAAATTTGGCCTCATTTTATAACTGTTATGAATACCTATATACCCTATTAATTCTAGAGTGGTACTCGACCTACTATATCCACCATAGGCGAATAAACACCCGCGGCCTATGAAGATTGTCAGTTTTTGGCCCGAACGGACCCCTTAGACGGCGCTAGAGTTTATAAATTTAGCCTCATTTGATAGCTATTATAACTGGCTATATACTCTATTTATTCCAGAGTGGTACTCGACCTACTATAGCCACCATAGGCGAAAAAACACCCGCGGCGTATGAAGATTGTCAGTTTTCGGGGCGAACGGACCCCTTAGACGGCGCTAGAGTTCATAAATTTGGCCTCATTTGATAGCTATTATAAATATCTATATACCCTATTAATTTCAGAGTGGTACTCGACCTACTATAACCACCATAGGCGAAAAAACACCCGCAGCCTATGAAGATTGTCAGTTTTTGGCCAGAACGGACTGCTTAGACGGCGCTAGAGTTCATAAATTTGACCTCATTTTACAGCTATTATGACTGTCTATATACCCTATTATTCCAGAGTGGTACTCGACCTACTATAGCCACCATAAGCGAAAAAACACCCACGGCCTATGAAGATTGTCAGTTTTTGGCCCGAACGGACAGCTTAGACGGCGCTAGAGTTTATAAATTTAGCCTCATTTGATAGCTATTATAACTGGCTATATACTCTATTTATTCCAGAGTGGTACTCGACCTACTATAGCCACCATAGGCGAAAAAACACCCGCGGCCTGTGAAGATTGTCAGTTTTCGGCCCGAACGGACCCCTTAGACGGCGCTAGAGTTCATAAATTTGGCCTTATTTGATAGCTATTATAACTGGCTACATACCCTAATAATTCCAGAGTGGTACTCGACCTACTATAGCCACCATAGGCGAAAAAACACCTGCGGCCTATGAAGATTGTCAGTTTTCGTCCCGAACGGACCCCTTAGACGGCGCTAGAGTCATAAATTTGGCCTCAGTTGATAGCTGTTATAAATATCTATATACCCTATTAATTCCGGAGTGGTACTCGACCTACTATAGCCACCATAGGCGAAAAAACACCAGTGGCCTATGAAGATTGTCAGTTTTCGTCCCGAACGGACCCCTTAGACGGCGCTAGAGTTTATAAATTTGGCCTCATTTGATAGCTGTTATGAATACCTATACACCCTTTTAATTTCAGAGTGGTACTCAACCTACTAGAGCCACCATAGGCGAAATTTATGAACTCTAGCGCCGTCTAAGGGGTCCGTTCGGGCCGAAAACTGACAATCTTCATAGGGCGCGGGTGTTTTTTCGCCTATGGTGGCTATAGTAGGTCGAGTACCACTCTGAAATTAATAGGGTATATAGATATTTACAATAGCTATCAAATGAGGCTGAATTTATGAACTCTTGCGCCGTCTAAGCAGTCCGTTCAGGCCAAAACCTGACAATCTTCATAGGCCGCGGGTGTTTTTTCGCCTATGGTGGCTATAGTAGGTCGAGTACCACTCTAGAATTAATAGGGTATATAGCCAGTTATAATAGCTCTCGAATGAGGCTAAATTTATGAACTCTAGCGCCGTCTAAGGGGTCCGTTCGGGACGAAAACTGACAATCTTCATAGGCCGCTGGTGCATTTTCGCCTATGGTGGCTAGAGTCGGTCGAGTACCACTCTTGAATTAATAGAGTATATAGCCAGTTATAATAGCTATCAAATGAGGCCAAATTTATGAACTCCAGCGCCGTCTAAGGGGTCCGTTCGGGCCGAAAACTGACAATCTACACAGGCCGCGGGTGTTTTTTCGCCTATGGTGGCTATAGTAGGTCGAGTACCACTCTGGCATTAATAGGGTATATAGAGAGTCATAATAGCTATCAAATGAGGCCAAATTTATTAACTCTAGCGCCGTCTAAGCAGTCCGTTCGGGGCAAAAACTGACAATCTTCATAGGCCGCGGGTGTTTTTTCGCCTATGGTGGCTATAGTAGGGCGAGTACCACTCTGGATATAATAGGGTATATAGACAGTCATAATAGCTATCAAATAAGGCCAAATTTATGAACTCTAGCGCCGTCTAAGGGGTCCGTTCGGCCCGAAAACTGACAATCTTCATAGGCCGCGGGTGTTTTTTCGCCTATGGTGGCTATAGTAGGTCGAGTACCACTCTGGAATAAATAGAGTATATAGCCAGTTATAATAGCTATCAAATGAGGCCAAATTTATAAACTCTAGCGCTGTCTAAGGGGTCCGTTCGGGCCAAAAACTGACAATCTTCATAGGCCGCGGGTGTTTATTCGCCTATGGTGGCTATAGTAGGTCGAGTACCACTCTGGAATAATAGGGTATATAGACAGTCATAATAGCTATCAAATGAGGCCAAATTTATGAACTCTAGCGCCGTCTAAGGGGTCCGTTCGGCCCGAAAACTGACAATCTTCATAGGCCGCAGGTGTTTATTCGCCTATGGTGGCTATAGTAGGTCGAGTACCGCTCTAGAATTATTAGTGTATATAGCCAGTTATAATAGCTATCGAATGACGCTAAATTTATGAACTCTAGCGCCGTCTAAGGGGTCCGTTCGGGACGAAAACTGACAATCTTCATAGGCCGCTGGTGCATTTTCGCCTATGGTGGCTAGAGTCGGTCGAGTACCACTCTTGAATTAATAGGGTATATAGCCAGTTATAATAGCTATCAAATGAGGCCGAATTTATGAACTCTAGCGCCGTCTAAGCGGTCCGTTCGAGCCGGAAACTGACAATCTTCATAGGCCGCTGGGTGTTTTTCGCCTATAGTTACCTTAGTAGTTCGAATACCACTCTAGAATTAATGGGGTATATAGATAGTCATAATAGCTATCGAAAGTGGCCAAATTCATGAACTCTTGCGCCGTGTAAGGGGTCCGTTTGGGCCAAAAACTGTAAATTTTCACAGGCCGCTGCGACTGAATTCTGAAAATCCATGACTTTATTTGGGTTTTCGTTCGAGCTTGTTTTCATTATAGTTGACCCATTTTGTTCCTCGATTCCACTTTAAGGTATGCTAAGAAAGTGGTAATGAGTTTTGGTTAGACAAATACAAAAGAATAATAAATAAAAATTCTGGACTTAGTTTTTCATCATGGTAGTCTAGGTAGGTAGGTAGGTAGGTAGCAATAAAAAGCCTTTATGAAAAACATTTTCATGTGTTTTCCAACGACAATTTTATTTGGTCGGGTTATAACAGGCCGCTAACTTTAGGCCGCCAACTTCACACCGGTCCCCCATCGCCGCTTCCACCTATATTCGTACCGAAGGGGGCGGGCCGGTACGCGTTGCCTTGGGGGGACGCCCTAGCCCGCACTGCGGTACGTCTTCGGTCCAAGATTGCAGCCATAATGACTGGCAGGGGTCGCGACGAGCACGCTCTTGGACAGACCCCCTAACTTTAATTTTATTATAAAAGTAGAATAAAACATATGTTATTAATTAAGCTACTTTCTAATCAAATAAGCTATATTATAGTAATTAAAATTATTAGATTTATGATGCTTTAGCACTAATCATGCCTGAAACACAGGGCTGGACCTAGTTCTGGCAAACCGGTAAATATACCTACTTAAATATAAGTTCGAATAAGAACATGTACTGATCTTAAATGAATAAATTATTATATTATTTAATATTAATTTGAACGCGTATAATGAACTAACATTAGTTTAAGTTTGTACTAATATACTATATCCATAGTTCTGAAATAAATTATTTATTATTATTATAATTATTAAACGGATATAAAAAGAAATACGTGTTCTTATTTCAAATTTTGAATACGTCTGCACACGTCTACCAGCCGTACGCTCTGGAGAGCGTTCTCTTTTTTAAAAAAAATAAATAAATTACTAATTAACCCTAATTATTAATTAACCCTCTCAGTTTGAGAGGAGGCCCCTGCCCAACAGTGGGACAGTTTCTCTTTTTTATTGGATTCGAATTCCGAAACGACTGAATGAATTTAGCCCGAACACAAAATTGAAATAAGTGCTTTAGTGATTTATCTTAACGGCGACGGACGATTCGGGGAAATCTCCGAAAGGCGGATCGATGTCAACTGTTTATTAGTAATATTAGAAGCTCGCCTGCTCTAGAGAACGCACACAAGTTTAGCGGCTCGGTAAACATCTAAACACCATTCGTACTTACAAAGCAAACAAGCATAGTCAAATATTTGAACAACGAGATTGGCTTTGTATCGTAACGTCTGAACGTGAAAAAGCCGCTATCTAATTTTGTGCTGTATTGTGTTCGTTTTAGAGCTCATAAAGCCGAGCGTTACGGTTGGATTTATTATCTTTTGGATGGGAGATATAAAAAATGCTAGTAAACTAATATGGTAGCGTTGGGATCGGAAAGCTTATTTTATTTTCTCAAACACAATACCTGTTCTGCGAATAAGGTCTAATAAGTAAATTTTTTTTGATAACAAAATAAGTACATGCTATTTGACACTGTAACAATATCTATTTTAAGGACTCTCAAATAAAGAGCCAGTCGCCTAAAGAGTGGGATTCCGCCAAGCTGATTTAAGATGGCATACATTAAGATGCCACACTGCAGTAAACAAACATGACACTTAAACTCGTCATAACTGAACTGTAGCCTTACTTATAACTGCCAATTTTCATATTTCGTCTCTCACATACACTCGTTTTAGAGATTCTTTATAACATCCGAAGTCGGGATTAAATGTAAGGGTTAGTTGAAAAAACACCTGAAATTAAACAATATCCAAAAACCATTTGTGCAAGAAATCCTTTGCTTAATTTTTTAACTATCGTTTTCACGGCAATACAAAAATCTCGCTACAAATGTAACGAATTACTTTACGTGAACATTGACTCACGGCACTCCACTTATCGCGCTGATAATCCTGTCAAGATGTTTCCGTTGATAACTCATCTCGCTACACTAAAATAATCGTCATTGACACAGATTTATCATTTCTCGTACTAAATTTCTTGTTTGAAAACTTAGAATGTTTGCCGAGACACCATCTCATTTGTTCGTAGCGGTAATTCTGTCAGTCAAATATTGACCGAGTGGGACACGACACGGATTTTAAGTAAATAGACAAATAGGCATTTACATTAACACAGGCACCATTAGCCAGGCTGTCGGAAGCTGTGAATACTATGAATCATGACTTGTCTAAGATATGTGAATGGAGTAGGTGCTACGGCCTCAATGTTAATCCAACTAGGACACAAGTGATAGTTATTGGTAGTTCCAGACTTACTTCACGTATCAATTGGTCGCAACTTCCCCAAATTATTTTTAATGGTGTCACTATACCAGTAAGTAAAAGCTTAAAAGATTTGGGGATCTACATCGATACCAATCTCACTTGGGGTCCACAGCTGCAGGAGCTCAGCCGAAAGGTTTTTGCTTCTGCAGGTTCATTAAGAAGGTTGCGCAATTTTCTTCCAACTGCCACAAAAATTGCACTCGCACAATCTCTTCTACTCCCTATATTAGATTATGCAGACGCCAGCTATCTTGACCTCACAGAGCAGCAACTTAATAAACTTGAGCGACTTCAAAACTTTTGTATAAGGTTCATATTTGGCTTGCGTAAATATGACCATGTCTCTGAATTTCGTACAAAGCTCAAGTGGCTGCCCATTCGCCTTCGCCGGAATGCTCATATATTATCGCTTCTGTACAGTGTCCTGTATAATCCGATAACTCCCTCTTACCTCAAAGATCGATTTGAGTTTCTTCATGAGCCACACTCGAAGTTCCTGAGATCATCGGAAAACTTAAAACTGAAAATGCCGATGCATTTCACAAATTTCTTCGATAAATCCTTTACCATTCAAGCCGTCCGTCTGTGGAATGCATTGCCAGTGTCAGTTAGACGTGCAAAGTCGTTGGTTTCGTTCAAAAACATGGTTAAGAGTCACTATCTATCGACGGACGATTTAGCGCAGTGGTTAAGAGCTTAGGTCGCTCCACCTACTGTGTTTAATAGTCGCGGGTTCGATTCCCGCACGGGACAAATCTTTGTGATCCACAATTATTTGTTCCGGTCTGGGTATTTGTGTGTGAATTTTCATGTTTGTAAACGCACCCACGACACAGGAATAAATCCTAGTGTGGGGCTACGTTTTATTAAAAAAAAAAAAAAAAAAAAACTATCTGTCAATAATATGATTATTTGCTATTTATCTTTATCTGTTAGCTATAATATGTGTGTGGTATGTAATAGTGTATGTTGTAATGTCTGTATATATATGACTAGGTTTATATTATATATATGTGTATTGTAAATTATTATCAATAGTGTACACCACCAACTGCCCTTTTTATTCTTATTTGTTTTCCTTCCAACGGTTGTCTGGAAGAAATTGCTTTAAGCGATAAGACCGCCATTTGTACTGTTTTTGTATTTAAATTGTTTCTTGTATTGTTTTTTTGGTGTACAATAAAGTGTATTATTATTATTATTATTAACACCCACCCGCGTCCCTCCCCCTCGTCTCACCTGACATTTAAAACGGAACACCGAAGAAAATTCTGTTTTGCGGAAAAATACAGTCAACACGGAACGTCCGATTGTGTTAGATAAGTGTAAGATACGTAATATTTGAACATGATTGTATTTACTTGGCGTTTGAGAAGAAATTTACTTCCGAGCTTTGTACAAAATGTAGTCAAATTACCAAGTATCATTTTAATCTAGTTTTCAGACGCAAATCATAATCCGCGCTTTGATAATTATTTTCCCAAGTAACCACTAGCCTTCTTTCTCGACTATTCATTCATCACAGTACTTTTTTGGTCTACATCAGAAGTTCCCAAGCTGGGCCTTGGCGGGTGTAGAGATATGAAGGAAGGCGGAACACAAAAAAAATACGCTTAAATTTAACATCACAATATCACATTCTTTTTGTCACTGTTTCAAAATACGACGTCGTCGTTTAAAAGATGTTCAGGGCCCTTATTCGCTATGACCATTTAAACACGAAACAAGACGTGTTATCAAACATACGTGTTATTGGCGTGGAATGGAATTCTGTATGCCACTGTCAGATTTGAAAACATGACAAGGCTCGTCACACGCCATGTTTCGAACTTTCAAAATAACACGCTCCGCACTTGCGTGTTATTGAAAACATGTTAAAAACTTGCTAAGGTAATTCAATGCAAATAAACATTTTCAAATAGTTTTATTGCAATTTAAATGATATTTTACATCACTGGAATTGGAAAATTGTAGTGGCTCGTCTATTAAAGTGAACTTTTCAATTTCAACAATAGTGTACACATTTATCTTTAAAATATGGTGTTTTGTTTTAGTTTGTAGTCAAAATGAACCGGACGAAAGCGTCTACAACCCAATTAGCATATTTACCCATCCGCAGGTGGAATCAGGGTACGGTTGAATATACGATATTTGTATTTTTGGTGTCCCCAAAGAAAAAGTTATCTGTTTAATTTATTATTCATTATTTTGCTAGTTGATATTGTATTGATTTATGTTATAATAAGGGCCAGAAGATATTTCAATTTTTTTAAGTTTTATAGGCTCCAGTGGAAAATGTGTTGTCAGGGGAGTGACACTAGTGACAGAGTGACAAATTAAGTCAGGAATGGGAGAAACTATTAATTATTAGTTAAAAAAGATAAATTTATATTTAAAAAAAAACATAAGGTTCGTTTTTATAACACATTTTAACTGTTTCGGTACTGTATAACGAAGACATCGCTTAAAAATTTACGGTATCTACTGAATGCCGATTAGATCAGCCCAGACCACACGAACGTTATGGTTTAGGTTTACTGACATTGTAGCAAAACATTTTGTATTTTCCTTTATATATAAATCCACAATATATAAACTTATTTGGGTATGTGACCCACCAAAATGAATGTCTTCTTCAGAAAATTTAGAATTGTGGTTGTTGGAGGAGTCCATATTGACAGCTTTTTATCTGTCAAATTATCTTTTAATCTTTTGATGGTTTGATACTTGATCTTTAGTGATGAATATCACAGTATTTTTCGGAGTACAGTTTGCTGTTCTTCATGTACATTTTTGGATGCTACGGTTTTATGTCGAAAATGTTCTCTATAATAAATTGCCAGGAAAAATATTCTTTAAAAGATCGACAAATTTTGAGATCGGAGCCATTCTTTGTTTTTGTATGCATCTTAGCATTTTTTTAATACTCATGTACCTTTTTGCGTAAACGTTTTATTTAATTTTTGGTAACGTAATCCCTTAGTTTCATGTTTTTTTCAAACTCTTTTCCCTCATTTGCTTTTTTATGTATTTGCTATGATACTGCAGTATATTTAATAGTAGTAAATACCTAGAATAAATAAAAATAACCGTTATACAACCGTAAACAATAATTAAACAAAATGTTTGTAACTCCCCTGAGTCATATTTACTACCCCTGGCATAAAAACCGCCAGAGTAGTGACAAAATCACACATAAGCTACAATAATAACATCATGCGTATTTCTTACCAAAAATAAACGAAAACCATGACATCTACCCACAATAATCATTGTATTATACAGATATACAATTACATAATTATATAAAATATAAAAACATACACTTACCAGGGGAAATACTGAAGCTACTGGCACAAACACGCAGTCTAACAACTGACAGATCACTGAGGCAAAATTATTTGAATTATTCTCAACGCCGTTAGCTTGATATTAAGTTTACATAGTTCAACGCGTGTTGCTCAAGGTTTAAGACAACCGTTTGAAATTTTTATGTCAAATTTTCGTAATTTAATTCCGCCTGGTGGGGATGACACTTTTGTCGGGTGCCATGAAATTGATAAGATTTTTTTTATGTTAATAAATATAATTACAATGTATGATGAGAAAACATGTTCTAATGTATATTCAATTATATGACTGTATTTGAAAAAACATTATACCGGTTAAGGAAAAAAAAGCCCGCCAGGGAAGTATACATTTATCACTATTTTAACTTATTTATGCCTTGATAGAAACAGTTATCGGGATATGACTATGTGGACCAAATAAAAAACGATATTCTTTATTACTTTACCGTGAAGTAACAATAAAGAATTCGTTTCAGATAAAATTAACCAACGGACCGTTAAAATCCAAATACCGTATATTCACCCATACATCAATTCTACTCCTCAAGAAAGGTCATCGAGAAATGTGGGAAGAGCTAATCTACCAATTAAATGCGTTAGGAGGCCTGATTAAAACTGTGATCATAGAAAACAGGTACGTATCTACTAAAATAAGTGTGACTTTTGTTATTTTACAAAAACAAATAATTTGTGGTGTACTAAATTATTTATTTTGTGATGAATCAAATATTTGTATAATTGATTTAATTGTATGGCATAGATAGATGATGATTTTTTTTATTTTACTTTATTGGGAACATAAACAGTAATATATTGGGTGTTACTTAATAGTATGAGAACTAATAGACAACTTAAATGTACTACCCACTACAATGTCCATAAATTACTTTAGTGATATACGTATATCTTAAACTTAAACTAGAGGGCTATATAAACAAATATGAAAAGATAAAGAGATAGAGACATAAAAAAAAGTTGAAAAAAATACTCGCTCAAAGGCAATATATAATAATAGCAATAGGCCAATGCCAGAAGCTATTGCCGTTGATCCAGTATTTTGATAATTTGTGTTTTAAATTGTGAAAGTGGAAGAGAAAATATATCAACATTAGTGAAGTATTTATTATAGTTATTTGATAGGCGTTTAATTGGGGACGTATCCCCAGATACGCTTCGTGACAGACTGACAGCAAAAAATTGAGGCGTGCGGGTTTGTCGTAACTGCGCAGATCTCGGAACAGCGTAACACAACTCTCTCACAAGCTCAATACAATCAAACTTGTTGTGAATAATACCATGCAACATTGTAGCTTCTAAATATAGTCGTCTTGATTTTAGTGACATCAGATTATATCTGATTAATAGTTGCGGGTACGAAAGTTTTGAATTGTTTAGTCTGAAATGCAGATCCCTCAATGATGACCTAAAATAACATAATAGGCTACTTTGCATTATCAGTGTAAAATGTAGGGTTATTTTAATGCATTTTCTATTAGTGAGTCTTAATTTTTTATCAAATTATGTGTTGCCTATATTAGAAAGCACTAATATTGCATCTAAAAATCATATCTTTACTATGAAACTTCTTTTACAGAATTGCTGATGGTTGAGAAAATAAGAAAACTAAGTTGACCCAGTCTTGTAGAGAAGGATGTGCGCTGATGTCATCTTGGGTGGGAATTTATATACTAATGAATGAAAGAGATATCTCTATGAGAAACTGGAATGGGTCAAAGAGGTTCAACAGAGAAACACACGGAGAAGGCAAGCAAATGAACTGGTTATACCAGTACATAGAACGGCTCATTTCAGAGGGAGTTTTAAATATTCTGCAGCCAAGATATGGAACGACTTATTGATTACTTTTATTTTTATTACTACTTGACAGATTATTGATTTGTTATTCATAAATAAAACTTGTTGATTTACCAATTACTTTTGTTTCATTAATGTACATACCTCCCCCGCAGGGGATCTGGCTTGATGATTTTTTATATTTGTTTTATTTTCTTTATTAATTTTTTAATTTAGATATATACATAGATTATGTTTCTATCTATGTATCTGTGTAGATAGATGGCTAGTACAGAAGATAAAGGTAATGTAAACAAAATAAAACAGTATACCTTTTACTTGATTGTATGTATATTTACAAAACAAACTTTAAAATAAAAAATAAACACCATCACGCCAGTATTCCTCAAGTGGGGGGCAGAAGGGCGTAGGGGCAACTAGCTTAAGCGCGGTTCAGGGAGGAACGGCCTCGGCTTGGGCTGTCGCTATGGGGGAAGGCATGTATACCTAATACATCGCTGTGTGTAATCCTGTGTGTGATATCGGTATCTGATAGGAGAATCGCTGAGAATATGGCGCGGGCGGTAATAACGGCTGATAGGAGGCGAGTCAGGTGCGTAGGCGGCAGCAGCTAAAAAGCGGGTTCTCGGCCTTTATATAGGTGCGAACAGATTTAAATAAAAATAAATAAATAAAATAAAATTCATTTATTTCAAGTGACAGGGACTCATATTAGGTACAAAATTTTAAATAAATACTAAAAAGGAAACATTTAAAAATAGTATGTCGACCGTACTTTAACGACCGGTTCAGCCAATGACAGTGTTATGTCTGCCGCAGCAGTGTCGTATGTAATTACAGTCCTCTTGTTCAGCGATCATGTTCAGGACGGTGTTGGCGCTGCCTCGTACCCTGCGCACGAGCGACGCACTGCGCTTGCGCATAGTCGCATAAAAGTAATCGACGCGCGCCTCCGCGAACATACCAGAAGCGCTTCAGTATCGAGGCAGCCCCAACAACGCACTGAATGCGTTTTAAACTGAACGCGGAGTGCGTTGTATGACGCACGAGTGTATCTCGCCCACAGGCTGCACGTGTAGAGGGAGGTGCAGTACGCTCGGAAGAGCGTTACTTTTACCTCCTCGTATAGCGCGCAAACCTGCGGGCCAGCATGTTTGCCCGTACAGACAAAGCCCTCCGCTCCCGTTCTATGTCAGCGTCGTCCTTGAGGTCGCTTGTGACTATGTGGCCTAGGTATTTAAACTGTTTCACCCAACTGAGTGGAACACCGTTTATGCAAACAGGTGGCACGCTTAGGCCACGTTTTGTATCGACCTCAAAGAGTACACATTTACTTTTACTTACATTGTATTTAAGACCGTGGCTAACAGCATATTCCTCACAGATACGTATTAACTTCCTCAAACCACAGACCAATGCGCTCAGCAGCACCATATCGTCTGCGTAACTAAGATTATTGACGCATACTCCGTTTATATGACATCCGACGTGCTGACTGCTAAGCGTGACGATCAGATCGTTCACATAGAGATTAAAGAGTGTGGGTGAGGTTAACCCTCCCTGCCTCACCACACTCCAGTCGATACGAATCCGACATTGTGCTCGCCCACCTGACACTGTTAACCTGGTTCTTGTACCAAAATTTAAATATATTTGAGAGTTCGCATGGTAGATTTATACTCCTAAACTTTTCCCACAGGACGTCGTAGGACACCAAGGCAAAGGCCTTAGACAGGTCGAGAAAGCAAGCATCCCTCTTGCAGTATAGTATCTAACCGCACTCTTAAGAGACAGTATTGCACTCTCTGTGGACAGTTGTGGCCTAAAACCAAACTGGTTATCGTGCAGTACTATTTACTTATCCAGTTGTATATTTAGAACGCAGTCAAACACTTTGGCAATGCTAGTGGCTAGAGAAATAGGCCTGTAGTTATTTTTGTCAGATAAATCTCCGGTTTTGTTTTTCACCACAGGCACTACTACAGTCTTCATGAAATCTGAAGGAAGGTAAGAATGACTCACGCACAACGTATAAAACATCGCTAAAACTCGGCTGAGATCGGAATGGTGCTAGGTAAAGTCTTGTTTTTTTTGAAGTGGCCAATTTTACGAACAAACATGGTGTGACAACTAAAGCCACTAAAATGGTCGGTTGGGACAAAGAGCAAGGATTGGGAAAGCAATGAATGAATAAAATAAACTAATTTTGAACCAATTATAATAAAATAATATATTATATTAAATATATTATATATATTTACGATTTAGCGCAGTGGTTAAGAGCTTAACACGCTCCGCCCACTGTGTCTAAAAAAAAATAAAAAACAATATAATACAATATATTATATTATAAGAAATATATTGCCTTAAGTTATCACACAATATTTTACTATGAAATTGGCCACTTAAGAAAAATACAGACTATATATGTATATAAGTGTGGGACAAGTCTTTGTTTAGGTGGGTATATGTTATTGTATTTGACATTCGTACGTTCTAAAACTTGGATCTTTGTTTAATGTTAATTTAAGTTGCCTTTTTATATCAGGTCCTACTTATTTACTTAGTATTTAATAGACACATACTTTAAACCATGTTATAAACACATATAAATATATTTTTACCGAAATCGAATAAGTTTAAACGAATATTCGAAAAACCGATACTTTACCGAAAAAAACAGATGTAAGATTATGAACGAATCCAGCGAAATCTCAAATTAAAAAACAAATTGCCGTAGACAACATTTCTTACGGCATACAGAATACCATTTTGTAATTCCACCCGTAGGCTCGTCAAGGAAGCGTGTTTACGTTTACTACTTGTTATCACGTTACTTGCGGGGAATCTCATGTGGCATAGCGAATAAAGGCCCAGGAAGTATTTCAATTACATAAATGATTTCGATGAAAAACGTTTTAAATTTGTTTGAAGTTTATTTTATATAACTCAGAATTAAAATAAATCGAATGTTAAATATGTTCTATCTATCTATCTATAACCTCGCGCCAGATCCCTTGCGGGGTAGGCAGAGAGTACAGAGTTCCAACAGGTTCTTTCCTTACATACCTCTTTGGCTTCCTCGACTCTCATAGTTCGTCTCATACACGCTCGCCGGTAACGGAGACTCTTGACTTTTCCATCAGATAAGACTCGGTTTATTTGGTCGTGGTAAGATAGTCTAGGTCTTCCCCGGTACCTGCATCCTTCCACTTTCACATTGTATATCTGTTTTGTCATTCTTTCCTCTGGCATTCTTTCTATATGCCCGAACCAACGGAGCATGCCCTTTCTCATCTTTACACCGATACTATCTTTCATACCTACTCGCTGTCTTACTACGCTGTTGCTAATGCGGTCGGTCAGCTTCACTCCGCACATCTTCCGCAGAGCTCACATTTCTACCGCATTTATCCTACTTTCATTCTCCTTCTTACATACCCAGCTCTCGCTACCATATAACAGCGTTGGGACAAGAACTCTGTTATGTATGGCCAGCTGCGCCTTATGGCTTAAGTGCCGGCTCCCGAGTAGCTTTCCTATCGCACCATTCACTCTGTTCCCTGCACTCACTCTTCTCTCTATGTCAGCGGTGTATTTCCCATCCTTACTGAAGGCGCATCCAAGATATACAAACTCATTCACTTGCTCCAGCACATCGTTACCAACCACAATCCTTACATTCGTTCTGGTTTCCTCCCTTTCAAAAACCATAATCTTGGTTTTCTTCACATTCAAGTGTAAGCCATTGATCATGCAGTCGTCTTTCATAACTGTGACTAGTGTTTGCAGATCAGTGGCTGTTGGCGCTATTAAAACCGCGTCATCTGCATAAAGTAGATGGTTTACCACTAAGTCACCCATTTGTACACCTTCATTCATCGCTTTCAGTCTTTGAAGACTTTTGTCCAGATATATTATAAACAGTCTAGCGGACAACACGCAACCCTGCTTGACGCCGATTTTAACGTCAAACCAGGGTGACCTGTTACCACCCACCCATACGCATGCCTTGCAGTCCACATAAGTGGACTGGACGGCTCGCAACAGAGTGCCATCTATACCATACTCTGGCACAATGTCCCAAAGTCTCTTTCGCACAACTCTGTCAAATGCCTTCTCCAGATCTACAAAACCGCAGAAAACCTTCCGGCCCACTGCCAGATGCTTCTCTACTATGTTGCGGAGTGAGAACACTTGATCCGAACATCCTCTTCCACACCTGAAACCCCCTTGTGCCTCGCACAACATTCCATCGGACTTCACGCGCATTCTCCGTTCAATAATTTTACCGTACACCTTGGCTGCCAAGCTGATCAAACTGATGGCTCTGTAATTGGCGCAGTCATATTGTGAACCCTTGCCTTTATACAAGGGTACTATGACTGCGCGGCGCCAATCTGTAGGGACTCCACCGGTCCTCCAGCAAAGGTTTGCGTCCCGGACGCATGTTCCACCATATTTGATCATCTCGGCAGATATCATGTCTACTCCAGCAGCTTTACCGTTTTTCATACTTCCTATCGCCCATTCAACTTCTTCCATAGTGATGTCCTCCGTTGATTCTGGTGCCGCAATCTCGCCTTTAGGCACGTCTGCGTCATCAGCATCCGGGTCATCTCCATACATTTCTCCAAAATATTCACTCCACCGGTTTAGCACAGCTTGTGTGTCTGCAAGAATGTCACCATCTTTAGATTTTATCCTTTCCATTCTGGAGCCTGACGAATCACCTCGAGCCTTTCTCACCTTGCTCCAAAAGAGTTTGGTGTTGTTCTCGAAGTTCTTCGCCAGCCTCTCCTCCTCAATCATACTGGCTCTTTCACGCTTTTCTTTCACTAAAGTTTTAGTGGCATTCTTGCATTGCCGGTATATTTCTTTCCTCATCTCTGTCATACTGGCATTCAGGTTCAAAGAAGATACATAGTACTGCCACGCTTTCTTCTTACTTTCTACGGAGCTTTGCAACTCCGCATCCCACCATGCATCACCTTTTGCTGTAATATGCTTCTTTGAGCAACCACATACTTCTTTCGCGGATTCCACCAAACTCTCTTTCAGGCTATTCCAGCATTCATCTACATTTGAGTCCGAAGAGCCTGCTGTCAATAGCTTGTCCCGGACTCTGTCTTCATACATTCTCCTCACGCTCTCATCTTGCATCTTTTCAACCTTTATTCTTTCAAGGTCTCCGAAGGGGATACGCTCTCGCCAGTGCCTCCACTTCCTGAACAGACCACTAAACCGCGCAACTACGAGATAGTGGTCTGATTCCAGAGTGGGGCCTCTATACGCACGCGTATCTTGTAGTTTGCTTCGGAGACGGTTATCAACGAGGATCAGATCTATCATGCTTTTTTGTTCATTCCTTCTCCACGTATACATGTGTATGTCCTTGTGCTGGAATATCGTATTAGACACAAGAAGACCCCTTTCCAAACAAACATCTACAATGAGCTTACATGAATCGTTCACTCTCTTATCACCGTAAGGACCCAGAGCAGCGTCGCAAGTTTGCCGCCTGGTTCCTACCCATTCGTTCAGATCGCCACACAGAATCACCTTTTCGTTAGCCTCAGCCAAATCCAGAACTTCCCTGACATTATCCCAAAACTTCTCAAGGTCCTGGGGTGTCGACAAGCTTACGGGAGCATATGCTGCGACCAAAAATACTCTAGTGACACCCAGTTTTAAACGGACCCAGAGAAGTCTCGCATCGCACAGGCCATAATCTCTCACTCCAGAGGCCAGGCGACGGGACAGCAAGATACCCACCCCCATGCTGGCACGACTGCTCTGCGGTACCCCAGACCACAGAGCCATCGTTCCACCAGGAAGATCACAGGTTTCACTGCCCCTCCGCTTAGTCTCTGTTACACACAGAGCATCCAGGCGTCTCTCTTTCATCACATCAATCACCTCATGCATCTTATCTTCCATACCACCTCTTACATTCCAAGTGCCTATTCGGCACTCTGCACCCCACGACTCGCCAGTTCGGGCCCGGCGTGATGGGTGGCGGCACCCATCGCCGCTTCCACCTATATTCGTACCGACGGGGGCGGGCCGGTACGCGTCGCCTCGGGGGGACGCCCTAGCCCGCACTGCGGAACGTCTTCGGTCCAAGATTGCAGCCGTAATGACTGGCAGGGGTCGCGACGAGCACGCTCTTGGACAGACCCCCAAATATGTTGTTAAAATAATGTGCTTTTTTATTGGAATGAAAAAATTAAAGGGGAGTGGGGCATGAAAATAATATTTATTATCCGGGGGGCGCAACAATACAAAGGTTGGGAAACCCTGGTCTACATGAATAAAAAACTTTTGATTTTGAAAAAAAATATTGATACTTTGAATTTATACTTGAAATAAGTGTTTACGTATTAACTTAGAACAAACAATGATGTTGCGTTTCGACACTTTTTAAAAGGGACAAACAAAAACTTTTTACGAATGCCATGAAGATGAGCATTTCTTTGGAATTGGAATGAATGAATCAATTAGGCGACAGGCGTCGCAAGACTTCCTCCATTCTGACCAGTTAAAAGGGACCCTAAAATATGAGTACACTACTGTAGTTGTAGTGGTGTGTCGCTAGGGTTCGCCAGCCGACCCGCAAAGGGTGGCGTTCCCAACTGATAGGCACTCTACAAACTCTCACCGGTGGCTCCAAGTAGTTGTTATGCACAAAACGGCCACACCCCGGCAAACCACGTCGGCTCGTGGACTAAACCCGGTGAGGGGAGCCTGAAAAGGTCTGTGGACGGACAGATTTTTCGCGCGGATACCTCCTGCAGTGTGCATAAAGTCTATCTCGACGAAGAAGGCAGGCCACGTTGTGCTTATCAACGTGGCCTGCCTTCTTCGCCGAGATACGCCGGATACTGGCGAATCCGGCGAGTTAGCAAGGCAATGTTGATTGCCTAGGGCGGCAGTTGAGGTCAGAAGTGACTGCCGGCTAGATACTGCATCTGAACTCCCTGCCAGTCGTAACGGAATCCGTTCCATTGGGTTACGGGGAAAGAAGACGAGAGAGGGCATGTGCGGATGCGCGCCCGCATATGCACTAAAAAAATGTTCCTGCGCAGATGACTGCTTCCGAGTATTGGCCTCCGATTGACGTAAAGTCCCGTGGCGATGGGCTGAGGTAGAGAGTTTCGGTTCGATGCAGACCGGGCTTTGTCTGAGGCCTGCACATGGGCGGCTCCGGGGGTGTTCTTAGAGCATCGTGGTCGTTTTCGCTCTGCACTGGGGGGACAGAGAGGACTCGGCAGCACCTGGAGTGACAGAGCAGCCCTATTTAGGTATGGCACTGCTCTCCTTGCTCAGCTTTGGAGGGGGCTAGAAAAGGTGCCCTAAAAAAATGCTCGCCCCAACCTATAGGGATGGTAGTAACCACGGCTGCCTCCGCACCTCTTAATTTGTGGTCGACGTAACAAGGATAATATTATCAAAACATCTAATATGACTTTTGGTGCATGGAACGTGCGAACACTCATTGATCGTAATGACAATGCCTGTCCTGAACGGAAGACCGCTTTTGTAGCTCGGGAACTTCTTCGCTATAATGTGGATGTAGCTGCTCTCAGCGAAACACATCTTGCCGATGAAGGGGAGTTGGTGGAACAGGGTGGTGGATATACTTTCTTCTGGAAAGGACTCGCTTCCTCTGAACCACGACGGTCAGGTGTAGGATTTGCGATCAAAAACAAGTTTATAAAGCACTTACAAGAGTATCCGGTGCACATCTCGGATCGCGTTACCACACTGCGCCTGCCCCTAGATAATAGCAACCGCCTGAATGTCATCAGTGTCTATGCTCGCATGCTGGACAAGGCTGATGACATTAAGGATCGATTTTACGAGGAGCTGACACAATGCGTCGAAAGCGTACGTCTCAGTGAGCATATCCTCTTGCTGGGGGACTTTAATGCCAGAGTAGGACAAGATTACGATGCTTGGCCTAAAATCTTGGACAGACATGGAGTTGGAAGCATGAACAATAACGGACAACTGCTACTCAGTTTCTGTGCTCAATTTAATCTTGCGATTACGAACACAATGTTTAGACTTCCCGCCAAGCATAAGAATACCTGGATGCACCCAAGATCCAAGCACTGGCATCTTATTGATTACGCTATTGTACGGCAAAAGGACGTTTTCCAAGTCCAAATCACGCGCGTCATGCGTGGTGCGCATTGCTGGACTGATCATAGACTCGTGGTCACTAAACTACGTCTCCGGCTCCAACGTCCCAGTAGAGCCGGCAGAAAAAAGCCTACGTGTTTAAACGTGGACAGGCTCCAGGATCCTGGAACAAGAAAAAAATACACCGAAGCTCTAACTACTATGCTTCTGTCTAGAGACAAAGAGATCGATGACATTAAGGCTAGCTGGACGACTCTATCTTCTCATGTTTTAGATATAGCCACAAGTACCTTGGGTCTAAAAGTCCGTAAGAACGAGGACTGGTTTGATGAGAATAATAGTGTTTTAATAGAAGCTATGAATAGACATCGACAACTCCTTCGGCAGTGTAGTAGAAAAAATCAACGTAGAGACAATGCGGAGATTAGACAAAGTGATGTGGAGCTACGAAAACTATCTCGGGAGACAAAAGATAAGTGGTGGCAGGACAAAGCTCATCATATGCAATGGCTCGCTGACACAAATCAGCTTGGCCAATTTTACGGTGAGGTTCGAAAGTTGATAGGAACGTCCTCTCTTGTAAAAGTGCCTCTCAAGCCTGCTAAAGGGGAAGGTCTTCTCAGAAGCAAGAAGAAAGTGCTAATGCGATGGGCAGAGCACTTCAACACTCTGCTGAATGTGGACCGGTCTGCTGACTTAGAGCACGTTCAATCGATTCCTCAACTACCAACTGCATCGAAGCTGGACGAGCCGCTGTCACGTGGGGAAGTTGTTCTTGCCATTAAACAACAGCAAAATAAGCGGGCGGTTGGTGTTGACTTTATACCGGGAGAGATTCTGAGGTATGGCGGTGAGGAATTGCATTCGGATATATGGGAACTCTTTGATCTTATGTGGAGGAAACAACAAGTCCCATTAACTTTTAAAGTATCACGCATCCGGGCCCTATATAAGTGCAAGGGCGACCGTTCCGAATGTAATTCCTACCGTGGCATTTCACTATTATCAGTCCCTGGAAAAGTCTTTGCCAGAGTACTACTAAACCGCCTCTTGGAAGTGTCAGAAAAGGTGTTGCCGGAAACCCAGTTTGGCTTCCGACCAAATAGAGGAACATGTGAGGCCATTTTCTCAGTACGTCAACTGCAAGAGAAGAGCAGGGAACAGGCTAAGCATTTGTACCTGTGCTTTGTTGACCTGGAGAAGGCCTTTGACAGCGTACCTCGAGAAGCCCTTTGGATGGTACTTGGAAAGATAGGGTTCACGGAGAAGTTTGTAGGACTACTGAGGCTCCTGCATGACGACATGAAGTGCTGTGTCGCCGTCGACGACGAACAATCAGACTTTTTCCCCGTCACCTGTGGGGTAAAGCAAGGGTGCGTCCTTGCGCCTACATTGTTCGCGTTGTACTTTGAGATTGTAGTCCGAGAGGTCTTGCAGACTACTTCAGAAGGTATCCGCATCCGTTACCGCACCGATGGCAATCTCTTTAGCGGGGCTCAAGGCCCGCACTAAAGTCTCACATGCTATGATTACTGAGATCATGTATGCGGACGACCTGTGTTTTGCGTCAGAATCCTCAGACGGCCTGCAACAACTAATGTTTGACTTAGATGAGTCCTGTCGAAAATTTGGCCTGAAGATCAGTGTTAAGAAGACGGAAGTAATGTCACTTGACATCAACGGTCACGAGGCACTGACCACTAAACTCTGCGAAGATGAGCTGAAGCAGGTCGACAAATTTCGTTATCTGGAGAGCACATTAACATCCAAGTGCGACCTAGATTCGGAAATCAACATCAGAATCGGTGCTGCTGCTGCAGCATTCGGTAAGTTAGATGCCAAGGTCTTCTGCTCGCATGATTTAAAACTAGCCACAAAGATCTCAGTGTACATGGCAGTTGTGCTGCCCAACATTCTTTATTCCGCTGAAACCTGGACCGTGTACCGCCGGCACATTCGCATGTTGGACCAATTCCACCTCAGATGCCTACGTAAGATTTTGAAAGTCAGATGGTCAAACCACGTGCGGAATACTGAAGTACTACGAAGAGCTAATGTGGGTGGCATTGAATCTTACCTCATGCGGCGACAACGTCGTTGGAGCGGGCACGTGGCACGGATGGCAGAGCAGCGTGTAGCGAAGCGCATTTTCTCTGCTGAACTTGAGGAAGGCAAACGCAAGCATGGTGGACAACTCTTTAGGTACAAAGATGTGCTAAAGCGCCATGAAGAGGTGCGGCATAGAGCCCTCTCAGTGGGAAAAACAAGCCGCTAACCGATCGAAGTGGAGGACCCTGGTTAAATCCAAAGTTTGGAGCTTTGAAGCTCAGCGACGCGCTGACCTTGACGCAAAGCGTGATCAATTGAAAGCCCGACCTCCCGTAGCGATCAATTATTCATATACTAACGGTGTGCTCACAAGCCCGCAATGTGCGAGGATCTTTACCAAGAAGATTGGTTACATAAGCCACATGCGAGCGCATGATCGTTAACAATAACGGAGCTTATGCAGTCGCCATGACCGAAATCGGTCTGGATCACATCATCACTGTAGTTGTATCTACAAGGATATTTAAAACCAGGGGAATTCATCAAATAATGGTCGTATTGTCAACTACTAAAGCGTTGTAGTACCTGCGAGTGCTCGTGGGAATGCAGACTAATGTAACTATAGCACTGTGTGCATTGCGTATTATCTCAACGATGGAAAAAGGAATGGCTCAGCAATTAGAGTCATTGTCAATTGATACAGTTAAAACGTACTTGTTAAGTAATTATACATTTCAATTTCAACTTTTTCTATTTAAAAAATAAAAATTACTGCGTGCGTGATGTAGAATTAGGTCGAATTTGTGAAAACATGACAGCCATAGATAAAAGATGGCAGCGAATTATTTATGTGCTGTTCAGTACTTGTACTCGTATAAATTAACTTCATAACTTTTTCTATAAGGAATAAAATTGTTTTTTTTTCAATAGAAATACGTCCATAGAACATTTTCGCTCTAGTCTCTAGTGGCTCTAGTTATATTATTTTATACTACTACTATAGCCCGCGACTTCATTTACGTTGAGCAAGCTTATTGATTTTTAAATTATTAACAAAAACTAGATAGGTACGTACGTATTACTTAATCTGTATGATTTTTTTTATGGGATCGTGATGTAAATAGATGGATAGAAAGGCTTTTCTATTGAATCAAACAGTTTTTGCACAAGGGTAGGTACTTAATATTTTAATAAAATTATTCCAAGTAAGTAATCTATTTTCCAATTATGAAACATTTGAAACATATTCTCAAATTGCGGTTAGTTCTCCGTCGGGACGTGGCGACAGATGCGCTGTGGTTGCGGTCTTCACTTCCAAACTAACTTTACAACTTAACAGCTCTATTACGCTTCTACAAAGTTTAAAATGGTTTGGCAACACACATGAACGCGGTCGGAACACATGTTTAGTACGTTTATAAAAAAATGCTGGATACGAACCATAGAATAACAATGCGCGGTGATGCCAAAAAATCAACAAACGTCCCGCACTCACCGCACTTCCCACCCGCATGATGTTGCTAGTTAAAAATGATTTACCACTTATTGGGGTAAATGTTCAGTAAGATTATAAAATCATTATTATTTCTAGCGGTAACATGTATCTTTATACATATTAACAAAATAAATAGACGTAATTAAGTAGGTTCTTAAAATAAAACGCGATTCCATTACCAGTAAGTTAATAATGTTTATTTTTTTTATAAGTTGTTTTTTTTTTATTTGTGTCATTGCGTTACAATTTGACGGACAATTTGGCGCAGTGGTTAAAAGCTTAAGCTGCTCCGCCCACTGTATCTAATAGTCGCGGGTTCGATTCCCGCACGGGACAAATCTTTGTGAGAGCCATAGTTATTTGTTTCCGTCTAGGTATTTGTGTATGCGAATTTTCATGTTTGTAAACGCACCTACGACACAGGAATAAATCTTAGAGTGGAGCTATTTAAAAAAAAAGAAACAATAACGAGGTTCTAGGATCGATTCTTAGGACGGAAAAAGTGTATTATTATTTTTAATATTCCTTTTGGTAAATATGTTTTTAAATATTGCCTGAAATGTGGGTGCACGCGATAGACCTCTGCCACCCCCTATTGGTGAAATAGGTGTAAATCTAACATTGTCAGCAAAATGAAGGCCTATGATTTATCCGGCTTATCATTATACTACTAGGAATAAAATTATGTTAAAATCTTTTAATCTAGTATGCTTGTTTAATGAACCGACTAGAATCACTGCTACGTCTGCTACCTGTTTAGATAATGTGTTTTGCGACTGTGAAGTGTTTGATAAATTAATTATAAACGCTTTGCCCTCAGATCATAGTGGTTTGTTGGTGTCAGTACCCAGCCACCTTATACCTAAGTTATGTAAAGTTACTTGTAGGCCGATATCAGATCGACGTATAAACTGTTAGGGATAAAGTTTACAATCGCATATCTAATATGGATTGGTTACATAATGATCCCAATTACCTATATCAAAACCTTTTTCATACCATGAAATCAGAATTCGATAATATATTTAAAATAAAATCATTTTCAACGGCCAAGAAAGCAAAGTTTAGTGATTGGGCTACTGTAGGAATTCATAAAAGTAGAGCTAAGATGTATGAACTGTATGATACGAAAACATATAATCAAAACCCAGCTTTCTTGGAATATGTTAAAAACTACTCGAAGACTTTTAGGAAGGTGTGCACTGCAGCAAAGTCTTTATATTATAGCAATATGATCAAAAGGTCATCAAATAAGATCAAAACCACATGGGGTATAATTAACAGTGTATCTGGGAGAACTCAACCACGCGATGATCTTATTGAACTTGTAATTAATGATAACATCTTAACAGATGATTTCGATATTGCGCAGGCTTTTAATAAATTTTTTAGTGAAATTCCAGTTCATACTACTGGCTCTTTGAACTCCTCTTCCCGAAAAGCTGAACTAATATTAAAAAGCAGTGTAAAAGAATGCAATGTCTTGTTTGAATTTAAATATGTGACCCCGACAGACATAATCTTAACCTTTAAGTCGTTAAACATTAAAAACGCTGTCGACTTCTGGGGTATATCATTAAAAATACTAGATAGCATAGTAATGGCTATAGCACCTGCGCTGGCGACGATATTTAATAAATGTGTAGAGAAGGGTAGGTTCCCCGACTTAATGAAACTTAGTAAAGTTGTACCGATTTTTAAATCAGGGATAAAAAGCGAGCCTTCCAATTTTAGACCGATTTCCATCTTGCCGGCCTTGAGTAAAATTTATGAAAAGATCCTACTCAATCAATTGCTTAACCACTTTAATGAGAATAAGCTGTTACACGGTGATCAATATGGTTTTACTAAGGGACGTTCAACCACAGACGCGGGAGTAGGTCTGCTTCAGCAAATTTACGGTGCCTGGGAGGCATCGCAGAATGCAATTGGTGTATTCTGTGATCTCTCTAAGGCATTCGACTGTGTTGAGCATGCAACCCTTATTAAAAAGCTAAGGCATTACGGTATTAAAAACACTGCCCTTAATTTATTAGCTTCATACTTAGGTGAAAGGTCTCAATGTGTTGAGATTAACGGGGTCAAGTCTCAGGAAGTTAATATTTCAATTGGTGTTCCACAGGACTCCATCTTAGGACCCTTTCTCTTTTTAGTATATATTAATGACCTGCCGCACTTTGTCCGTGATGTCTGTGACATTGTACTATTCGCAGATGATACCTCATTGATCTTCAAAGTTGACAGAGCTAAGCTTAATTTTGACGATGTGAATGGTGCTCTTTCACGGATATCAAATTGGTTCGAAATAAACAATCTATTGCTTAATTCACTCAAGACAAAGTGTATTAAATTTACTATGCCCAATGTAAAAGTTAATGCTACGAATATTCTTATTAATGGCACAAAGCTGGACCTCGTGAACTCCACTGTCTTTCTAGGCATTACCCTAGACTCCAAACTCCAATGGGGGGCCCATATCTCATCACTTGCGGGTAAACTTAGCTCCGCTGCTTATGCAGTGTGGAAAGTACGGCAACTTACGGATGTGGATACAGCACGTCTAGTTTATTTTAGTTACTTCCATAGCATTATGTCTTATGGTATCCTACTGTGGGGTAACGCTGCTGACGTGGAAAATGTATTCATACTGCAAAAAAGAGCTATCCGTGCCATTTATGATCTTGGACCTAGGGCTTCCCTCAGAGAACTTTTTAAAGAGATCAACATTCTCACGGTCGCTTCACAGTATATATACGACAACATAGTGTACATACGTAGGAATATCTTATTATTTATTTAATTTAATTTATTTATTTAATAAAGTGAGTGACGTTCATAAATTAAATACTAGAAATAACATAAACTGGTATTACCAATTGTTAGGCTTAAAAAAGTATTTACTTCCTTCGTAGGAGTCGGTATTCGCTGCTTCAATAAGATACCAAAGCCCATGTTAGAGTTGCCACTTGACAGATTTAAAAAGTATATTAAATCTTCACTAATGAGTAAAGGATATTATACACTAAATGATTTTTTAAATGATAAAAATGCCTTCACACAAATTAACTGAAATCTAGAAGAATTTAATTTTAAGTGCAGCGTGTCCTGCCTAGCGAGCGTTCATTGATTTTAAATATTATTCTCGAACGATGTTGACAGGGTCGTGGATTGGTCATGCTCACTAAAATGTCTTTGCTAGTGGCGGCTCTGTGGAGCGGGTCATTCTTTTCCCTCTAAAATGGTTGAGGAGAGTGATGGCTGCTTCTCAGGTCATACTCGTGAACGGGTGCTGCTGGTGGGGACTGGTCCGTCCCCTGCCCTTTGTCTGACTGAACGTGTACCATAATGCTGTTGAATTTTGTCTCGTTCGGCATCACACTGGAGCTATGACCAGTTGTTTTGTACGCGCTCTTTACATATTTTATAGTAACGCTTTCTCTTACTATTATTATTATGCTTTTTATTATATACCTCTACAACATCTCTATTTTGTAAATGAGAGGACTATGTAGACACTGACCAATATCATGAATCTAAGTACACTTATGATTAATCTATACTTAAGCACATCTATTTAGCTCGTTCTGCATTGTTCTCCCATACTCCATAAATGCAATGTATACAAAAAGAATTGTAAACCTCATTTTTTAAAAAAGAGTAACCGTGGAGTTTCTTGCCCTTCTTCTCCACAGGAATGACTACCGGAACTACAGGAATTCCGAACGGGTGGTAGAGTCTTAAGTAATAATAATTTTCTCTTTTTGACTATTCATAAGTGCCTTTTGGTCTACATGAATAAAAAACTTTTGATTTTGATTTTTTGATTTTTATGTCCCGACATTAACTATCTACTGCTATACAGCTTTTAGTAATTAAAAGTGGTAAAATTACTTTCGTCATTTTAACTAAGTAGATAAATCATTATGTAATAAGTTACTAAATTAATAAAAGTTAATAATATAAAAACTAAGATCCATAGTAAAAAAAGAAGGGAAAAAATTACACTGCTGTATTGGCAACACAGACAAAATGGCCGCATTATTTTCGGTGATAATTATGAACGGAACATTTAATTCAATATTTAAATAATACGATGTCCGATTGCGCTACTTACACATGAAATGTAATCCCATCCTGTTTCTTTTTGAGCTTGACGGAATTGTTACAGGTAGGAACGCCAGAGGACGCCATAATTAAATTTAATTTGACACGCGTACAGCACGTTGTTTCGCGCGACGGTCGCCGAGTGACTAATGGCGTAAACGTGTGACTACTTGCTTTGCAGGTACTAATTGTTGCTTCAACGCGATGCGCGACCGCGGCTTCTAGATTATTGTTATTCTATGACACGAACTAAGTCGAATGCTTTTAGGGTTAAACTAATGGATGTTTGACATTTAGATTTTCTTTCATTTTACATGTTTAAAAACAAGTAAACTGACAACATTAGTTATTTCAACAGTCAAAGTTATCATCATGACGTAATATTTACACTCAGTAAAGTAATAAAACTATTAGATATATATGTAAATCCTCAAAGTAGAAATTCTAGGCAGTTATTGTTTTCAATTACGGCCCATACAGAATGATGACGTTAGTTATCAAAAATGGTCCATTAAAGATGTGTGAATAGAGTTTTGTAATTTGGTCTCTTGATTTCCGAGTATGATAAAATCCGTGTGTGTGTGTGTGAGTGATGTACGCTGTTGGCCGCGAGGCCTTTACAGCTACACCGGACTTAAGGGCGAGCGTGCAACCACTACGCTCGAGCCAGAAGGGCAAGGGGCGACATAGTCGAGGGCGCCTTGAAGAGGCGCCCGCGGTTGGGATAGTCGCTGTGGGGGGACGGGGTGCACTACTAAGTGCACCGGTCAACCGCCGGCTATGGGAGGGGATCTACGACTACGTCGACGTCGCCCGTATTCTGAGCGGAAAGAATGGATGACAAAGCATCGGGGGGATCGGTGAGAACATGTCGCGGTCGTAGTCGGCGGCGGCTACGATTAACGAGATGATTAAGATATGATAATTAAGATGCGTTCGCGAAGTTTCGTGTTGTCGCCTTTTTAATATAGGCGCGAATAGGTTCGAGACCTAGATCGGATTGGAGATCGACATTCCGTACGAACCAGGGGGCTCCTACGGCTTTACGGAGGAAGCGGCTTTGAACCACTTGGGAGTTTATCGATGTGAGAGGGGGCCGAATGCCCGAACACAACACACGCATAAGTCATGATGGGTCGAACGCAAGTTTTGTAAAGCGTCACCTTATTTCTAAGGGACATTTTACTCCGAATGCAGATTAACGAATGGAGACGACCGAGCACAAAGGATGCTCGGTGACGGATCCGCTTGATGTGCGGGCCGAAGGACATGGTACTGTTTAGGGTGACCCCTAGATATTTGACCTCTTTGACCCAGGGAATGGGTCGGTCGAACATGGTCACTTGGCCGAGATTACTTCTAGGGCGGCGCAGGGAGTGGCGCGGGGTGGCACCTCTGGAGAAGAACACCGCAGCGCTCTTGTCCGGGTTCACCTCAATACGCCACTTCCTGAACCAATTCTCTAGGGAATTGGCGGTTGCCTGAAGGTTTCTGGTAATGAAACCCTTATTCCTATGCGAGACGTAGAGAGCAGTATCATCCGCGCATGCACCTTACTCGAACGAGGAATGTCTTTCGTGTAAAGGCTAAACAGGAGGGGGATAAAATCCTTTGCAGACAATTTCACGAGCAATTGAGCGTCCGACAATAATCCCTGACGGCCGCGGGGGGCAGTTGTATTGTACTGTACTGTTTATTATTACTCCAAGATTTAATTACCACTCTCCGTTTTCAACTTATTCTTTTGTAAACAATATTACATTGTAAACTTATAAGAATATTACATTGAAAAGTTTTATCGTAGAAGAACATTACGTCGAAATCACGAAATTGACATTAGTTATAAAAGACATCAACGCGATTATTATTTAGAAGCTGCCACTTTAATTTAAAGCCAAGCAAACATCGTGACAAATTTTAATTATGGGTATGATTTATTTATCTCGTCGCTATTTATCACGTCGGTATCTAAAGAAAATTATGACTATCAATTTACTCCAGCAATCTCACTTACTTACAAAGTTATCTACATAGGTCAACATTAATTATTCTAAACGGGACCGCGTGTTAACAGCAGGCCAAACGGAGACAAGGGCGATTTGTTGTGTAGGAGTGTCGTCGCTTACCGGATGCCTAGCGGCCGCCACGGCAGCAGCTGCGGCGGCGGCGTTCATTGCGCCCGCGCTCGGATACATCCTCACGTCAAACACAAAGGCTCATCGTCTACACTTATCAGCAAAACAGGACACACCACACACTACACTCCCAGCACAAAACAACACAGACGCACGGTCAGTCACACGCGATCCAGAGTTGATAAAAAAACGAGCGCCACACGTCCATTTCACGGGAGCATTACAAGCAAACTGGTGCGCCGCGCGAGGGGGAACCCCCACCCCCTGGGCTTCCCGCGCCCCCTGTCGACCCTCGCATGCCGATTGCTGCGCTGCCATACATATTTTCTCCACTGAAATTTTTCGTCGACTATCTTCATGTTTGAGGAATACTTTAGCCGAATCGGAGATATACGCTCTAATAGACACGTATTATCTGGGGATTTTGGGAGGTGGGTGTCCGTGTTACGCGTTGGCAGAGCCAGTTGCGGTTCACTTGGCCGAATGTTGTGGCAAACAATATTGCATTGCAATTCTGTCCGAGCTCACTTTGCTCTCGAGATACCTACACGCATTAGCTAAAAGGGTCAGCAATCAGACGCGTAAGTTAGCATAGTAGTGGTTTACACTCTCGCGCTGCCTAGTTTCATGGCCACTTCTCTGCTCGCTGCTGCGCGAGTGGGCTGAATGAAACCGGCGGTTACGTATTTATTTAAGTAGTATAGTGTACCATACTATTATACTGTGTCCTTCGTTCTCGATATAAATTATATTAGCAGCTCTCTCGAGTCGCTTGGCAACCGCGCGTCATTCAGATACTTGAAAAGTCAATGCCGCCTCTATGGTATCTGTGGACATAACCTCTGCAACCATTCTTTTGAAAGCGCGGCAGCCGATGCTTTGTAATAAAGTTTTTGGTCGACTTTTAATTTAATAATCTTGTTATGGCACTGAAATTATATAACAAAAAGGTTGTAATATACTCAAGTGACCTTGTGAAATAAATTTAAAACATCGTATAGGCAAATTTAGAAAAGTTTACGTCCTGGCAAAGAAGTACATTCTAAAAAGATCAACCGATAGTTGTTTATTTGTGGTGTTTTCAGCTTAACTTGTTTATTTATATAATATCTAATATTTGGAGACGTGAGTTTCGTCATATTAAAATTTGGGAAAGCTTCGTCGCCCGAAAAGTAAACTTATGAAGTCTTATGTCCCTATTCGTGTACAAACAGTTTAACACGAAATATACCTGAAAACGATTATTAACCGTCTATAAATTGGCAATGTTATACCTCCAATAAGAGAAATTAGGGGGACGTTCATCAATTATGATGATTGTTAAGGATCGATAGCATTTTAAGGACACGGTGTGTGTGTGTGTGTGTGTGTGAATGATGTACGCTGTTGGCCGCGAGGCCTTTACAGCTTCACCGGACTAAAAGGCGAGCGTGCAACCACTACGCTCTAGCCAGCCAGAAGGGCAAGAGGCGACATACTCGAGGGCGCCTCTTCGAGGCGCCCTCGGTTGGGACAGTCGCTGTAGGGGGACGGGTGCACTACTAAGTGCACCGGTCAACCGCCGGCTATGGGAGGGGATTTACTACTACGTCGTCGTCGTCGCCCGTATTCTGAGCGGAAAGAAGGGATGACAAAGCATCGGGGGGGTCGGTGAGAACATGTCGCGGCCGGCGGTGGCGGCAGGGGTCGGGGGGGAGATCGTAGTCGGCGGTGGCTACGATTAACGGATTCGCATGGGTAGATGCGTTCGCGAAGTGACGTGTTGACGCCTTTTTAATAAAGGCGCGAATAGGTTCGAGACCTAGATCGGAGTGGAGGTCGACGTTCCGTACGAACCAGGGGGCTCCTACGGCTTTACGGAGGAAGCGGTTTTGAACCACTTGGAGTTTATCGATGTGAGAGGGGGCCGAATGCCCGAACACAACACACGCATAAGTCATGATGGGTCGAACGCAAGTTTTGTAAAGTGTCACCTTATTTCTAAGGGACATTTTACTCCGCTTGCAGATTAACGAATGGAGACGACCGAGCACAAATGATGCTCGGTGACGGACCCGCTTGATGTGCGGGCCGAAGGACATGGTACTGTTTAGGGTGACCCCTAGATATTTGACCTCTTTGACCCAAGGAATGGGTCGGTCGAACATGGTCACTTGGCCGAGATTACTTCTAGGGCGGCGCAGGGAGCGGCGCGGGGTGGCACCCCTGGAGAAGAACACCGCAGCGCTCTTGTCCGGGTTCACCTCAATACGCCACTTCCTGAACCAATTCCCTAGGGAATAGGCGGATGCCTGAAGGTGTCTGGTAATGAAACCCTTATTCCTATGCGAGACGTAGAGAGCGGTATCATCCGCGAATAGGGCTAGATGCGCCTTACTCGAACGAGGAATGTCGTTCGTGTAAAGGCTAAACAGGAGCGGAGAGTTTAAGGACACGGGTGATGTACGAGATACATCGACGTGGTCCGCAAGACTTGACGATAATTCAAGGACACGAGTGGTATACGAGATACATCGGCGTGATCCGCAAGACTTGGGGCCCATACGAGATATGTGCTGAAGGTCATACTACTCATAGGTTTCATCCATGAGGTGTTCCTGTGCAGTTCACATTTCTACAATGGTAAGAATCAAAAATGTTACCTAACATACATACCTTAAACATGCCTAAACAGTAAATACAAAGACTATTGCTATAAACTATAAGCAATTTGTCATATTATATCTCCAAAAGGAGACTTTCTGAAAGGGTAATTAAAGTGACATTGTTTATGTATAACAATACATTATTAATAACAAAAGCCACTCCTTTGCAGAAACATAGTGTTTTTATTAATTTCGTTATTAGACATACTTGTATAATAATACTGAAATAGCCCAAACTGGAGCTTATTACACAAAGAATTGTGCAAAATTATGAGTACTTGTATTAAAAAAGTTAAATCCAGCAATACTTGTTCCTGAACAGGGTTTATAACCAAATAAGCCAAAGTAATAAACTAATGGCAATGCCTGTTGTAACTGACAAGCAACAGGACTGTGGATACATTCCAAATATAATATCTTATCCTACCGATGCTGCGGCAGGCAGGTTGTGGGATAATTTGTGTTATGCACAAAGATACTTAAAAGATAATATAAAATACCTGGTCTACCCAGTTAACATAAAACTAATAATTATCTATCAATATTATCAACCCAGACTCCTTGCAGGGTAGCCAGAAAAGATGAATCCTAACAATACAGTCATGAAACCTTTATTGAGATAAGAACCTTTAAGGTCAGCAGTATATATTTTGCATAAAAGGAGTGTTAATATAGTGGATTATCAATATGGAATTATTAACTAGCTAGTCATAGCCAGTAGTTAAAATTTCATAAAACGACCACCATTGTAACCAATATAGAACAACAATCCTCATCCTGGGTGTGAAAATATTAAGTCACAGTGTACCTATCAGTTCACCAAAAACAACATCACGTTGGACATTGGAAATCTCCTACCAAAGAAAGTGAGGTACAAAACGCATGATAGGCATTTTACACAAGGACTTGGTTTTTAAATTGCTGAAAAATTCAGAAAAACAATCAGGAATACAACATGGGTTTTACAAAGAAACCATAATATTGGAGGCTAAAAGTATTCACCGACTTTGGTATGTATCTAAGACACTAATAACGCCTTTAACGGCAAACATAATTTTATTGGTTTTGTGCAAGTACTTGCACTTCAGACAAGTGAATCTTGTCCTACATATGTTTAACATTATGTATAGAAACATTATTATTAGAAACACTATTGTTTAATAATTGATATACAATTTATAGCCATTCTTATTAAAATTTAATTAAAGATTGATGATCACAACTGTGTTATAAACCTTATCCTACAAAGAAACTTAATGCTAACAATATACCTTAGAGTCATAATAAATGTACTAATAGAAAATTTATTAGTACCTATTCAGTTTTCTATCATGTAATGAGTTCAATGGTTTTGGTTTTTGATTATTTCCTGCATCAATTATAGTGTACTTAATATATTAGAAATTTGAGGCACACACAATGGAAAGATATACATCAATTCATGATTTGGAGAATTAGATGTTTTTACTGTATTTTTGTTTGATCATATGATAATCAATAAATAATATTTAATTAAATAAGATTATTCAAGAAATTAATAACTATAAAAAATAGTTTTGTAATTAGTTTGGAATGTGTACAGTTATTTTGAACACCAGTGATGTTTCTGGTATAGTTATGATATCAGAGATATAACACAAGCACAAACTGCTACCATTAAAGGAACACGTTGCTTTTAGAGCACTATATATGTTGTAATTTATTTAAAAGTGTTTCAGTAAAAAATATTGGATTGAGATATCATACAAAAATTTGCAATTTTGGTATTGTTATATTTAAATGATTACATCCACATGTTACATATATCTTATAAATAGGTATAATGCATGCAAATGACTTAATAATAATATCCATTTGAAAATTTAATGATATTATGTTGACATGCTACGGTTGATGAAATATTGAGTTACAGTATTTGAAAGTATGGATTATCTTAAACAAGAATAATCAGAAGTATATTCTTATCACAGGTATGATAAATATTATGTAGTATCAGCAATAATCTAAGTCCTAAGTAACTTGAACTGAAAAAAAAAAAAAAAAAAAAAAATCTTTAGTGTAAACATTGTCCGCGTAGTTTTAGTGTTCCTAAAATTATATTTGTGCGTTAAACTGCACAAAACTGTGATATATTGGCTGAATAGTGCACAATAATCTATAATAAGTGTTTGCATAAGTGTACCTACGAGACTTTTGAACTTACATTGTACTGCTCAAGATTATCTTTGTATTAATACTGTTGACTCTGCGTGCCTGTGACATTTGTGTATTCATGACGGATGATGATTGTTGTTGGCTGTTTAGCTAAGTGACGGTAAGCTAATTCAATTTTAACGTTATTCTGGCCAACAACACTCATTTAATCACCGGCATAATACCGTTTAGAAAAATATTTTGAAGTTTGACACTTGCATTCAAAACAAAAGAAGCGCAAAGACAATCGTTACTCTGCTAGTGTTGCGGTGCAGTAAAACGTACTAAACGTGAGCGTATGAATAGTCATTCGACCATAAACAATATTATTTAATAGGCTTCTAAAATGGCTTCCGCTAACTAATGTGCTGGTTGCAAAGGTGTGATCAAGGGTAAAGAATTATTGGTGTGTTCAACTTGTGGGCTTAAATATGATCTATTGTGTTCCGCTATAAGCGAGAAGCAATTTAATGCTATGAGTAAGGAGCAAAAGCGGGTATGGAAATGTCCTGGGTGTCGTAATAAGCAGCCCAAAAAAGATAACACTAACACTCCCGTTCACTCAAATATCCACCCAGCCATGTCGCCGAACTCTAGTAATGCGAGTTCTCCCATAATATCGAACGAGTCCCCTCCTTACAATAATGTAACAAAGAGAACTAAGCCGCAACAGCCGTCAGAGAGTATAACATTGGAAAACATCAGGGATGTAATAAAACAAGAGATGATGGAAATTGTAAGAGCCCAAGTAACCGAGAAACTAAAGGCTATTAACCAACAAATGTTAAAGTATCACGAATCGTTGACCTTTATAAATGTTAAGTATGAAGAGCTAAAAACAGATATACAGGAAAAATCAGCTGTAATATCAAAACTAGTGACTGATAATAACATACTACTAACAACAGTCCAAGACCTCTCGTCCAGGCTTACTATAGCTGAACAACATCAGAGAGAAAGTAACTTAGAAATAAATGGGATCCCTGAACACCGATCAGAAAACCTAGTTAATACCGTGATACAACTTACTAAAACAGTTGGCAATCCGATTAGTGAATCAGATGTCATGAATGTTACTCGTGTTGCAAAAATGAACAAAGAAAATAACAAACCAAGGTCAGTGGTAGTGAAGGTGCGCTCCCCACTGCAGCGTGACGCCATTCTTGCCGCCGTCATCAAATTCAACAAAACCAATTCTAAGGATAAACTTAGCTCTCAACATCTAGGGCTAGGGGGCAGCCGAGTTCCTATCTTTGTCGCTGAACACCTCACACCAACTAATAAGGCTCTGCACGCGGCCACTCGCAAGAAAGCCAAGGAGAATAACTACAAATTCGTGTGGGTTCGCAATGGTCGAATATATATGCGCAAAGACGAATCCTGCCAAGCTCGGATTATTCGTAGCCATGATAGTCTAAAACTCATTTCTTAAATTATTTTTATGTGTATCTTATAAATAATGTAGTCAATGTTTTGGTGTATAAATGTTAAAATTCGATTCCATAGACATATATTATCAGAATGTTAGGGGTATCCGAACTAAGACGAATAATATGTACTCGACTATATTGCAATCGAACTATGGTATTATTGTTCTTACCGAAACATGGCTGAACTCTAACGTATATACTAATGAAATTATTGATCCTAGATATTGTACGTACCGTAGAGATCGGTTATGCGCGGGTGGTTCTAGAAAAGATGGAGGTGGAGTACTTATTGCCGTTTCGCGCAACGTCAAGTCCACTCGAATGGATTCTTGGCAGAGTGCTTGTGAAGATCTGTGGGTCACTGTCACACTCAATTCGAGTAATAAAATAAAAAAACTTGCAATTGGCGTTGTGTACTTACCCCCTCCTCTACGTTTAGAGACCCTCAGCGAATATATCGATAGCGTTAGTGGTATATTGAGTGTCGTAGATGATGTGATAATTCTAGGAGATTTTAATCTCCCTTTTTTGAAGTGGTCGAAGCATGATGACGGTTATCACTTAAAACCCGATAACTACGACAATTCATTAGGCCATTCATTTGTTGACTTCATGTCTATTAATAATCTATATCAGTTTAACCATGTTTTGAATGCGGATAATCGAACTCTGGATCTGGTTCTTAGCAATCGACCAAATGTAATAGTAGAGGAATCCTTGGATTTGATTTGTAAGTTGGATACCAAACATCCCGGTTTACTAGTTACCATACCCAATGTAATTGCTGATCAAATTCTTATTCCTTCAAATAATACCACCTTAAATTATTTCAAAGCCAATTACGAGTTAATTAATAGCGAATTAAAATCAAAAGACTGGTTGGCGGAATTTTCAGAGCTCAATGATGTAAATGGAATGGTTTCAGTGCTTTATAGTGTAATAAAAGAGGTGGTAAAAAAACATGTGCCTACGCGTAATTCAGTTAAAGCCAAATTTCCCCCATGGTTTAACATGGCTTTAATAAAGAGACTAGCTGAAAAGGAAAAAATCAGACGCAGGTATCGTAGATACAAAAATCCTCTTGATTTGATATCATACGAAGCTCTTCGTGAGCACTGTCACAAATTATACCAAACGTGTTACTCTCACTATAAACAAGGCATTGAAGCAAACATCAAGAAAAACCCAAAAGCTTTTTGGCATTATATAAAAAGTAAAAAATGCACTACAACGTCCATCCCAGCTAAAATGCACAATGATCAGAATGTAAACGCTAATACCGGTCCTGAAATAGCTAATCTCTTTGCTAGCCAATTTTCTTCTACTTTTGGTAGCTTTCAAACATACATTAATCACTTCAGCGAGTTGGACAAGCCTTTTCCTGACAATTGCTTAAGTAATGTCTCCTTTAGTGAACGCGAGGTACTCAATAAAATCAAGGATCTTGATGTATCTAAGGGCTCCGGCCTTGATGGCATTCCCGCCGTTTTTGTTAAGCGTTGTTGTGTAGCGTTGGCTTTACCATTAGCTATTATTTATAATCGTTCTTTAAAGGATGGCTGCTTTCCAGACGAATGGAAGAAAGCCAAAATAATACCGTTGTACAAAAAAGGCCCTCAGAGCAATACGAAGAACTATCGTCCCATTGCGATTTTGTCTTGCTTCTCTAAGCTGTTTGAGGCCTTGATATGCCCCATCCTAACAAGTCATGTCGACGCGGTTCTATCACCAAATCAACATGGATTTCGATCTGGTCGCTCAACTGTAACGAATCTTACCTCATTTGTTTCTAAGCTGACTGATGAGCTCGACAAAGGGTTCGAGGTGGACGCAATTTATACAGACTTTGCCAGTGCCTTTGATAGGGTTAATCATTCCATATTAATGCATAAGTTAAAGAGCGTCGGCATAATGGGTTCTTTACTTCACTGGTTTCAGTCGTACCTATCAAAAAGACTTCAAATTGTATCTGTAAGCGGACATAACTCGCACCCGTATTTTGTTGCATCTGGTGTTCCGCAGGGCTCACATCTTGGACCTATTTTATTTTCTATATTCATCAATGACATTACATCCACAGTACGCTACTGTAAAGTATTGTTATTTGCAGATGATCTGAAGCTTTTTAGAACTATGAACTCCACCGATGATATCAAATATGTCCAGGACGACCTGTCTAATATCAAGGAGTGGTGCGATCGGAACCAAATGGAGCTCAATGTTAACAAATGCTTCCATATGAGGTTCACACGGAAAAAGAAACCACTTGAGTCAGCATATAGTATCAATGGTGCACCTGTATTAAGGGTTAACTTTGTGAGAGATCTCGGCATTACTATGGATAGTGAACTTCGGTTTAAAACTCACGTCGATTTGATGGTCACTAAAGCCGCTCAGATGTTCGGATTCTTAAAACGCAACTCTAAGGGATTCACGCAAACATACACGAGAATAATTTTATACAATGCGTTAGTTCGAAGTTGTCTTGAATATGGTTCTATAGTTTGGAGTCCGTTTTATAGTGCTCACTCACAACGCATTGAGAGTATTCAGCGTGTATTTACAAGATATTTAGCTTTTATCTCTGAAGGTATAAGCCATCGATGCAGCTATGAACAACGTTTAAAATTCTTCAAAATGATCTCATTACGCGATCGACGAAAGTTACACGACCTTGTCTTTCTCCACAAAGTAATGAATAACAGCATCAATTGTGACGATATCCGAAACAAAATAGCCATCAATGTTCCTCGAAATATCCCTCGTTATTCTATGACTAAAATTTTTCATACCCCGTTGGTTAAAACCAACCTTGGTTTCAATTCGCCAATAGTTAGGATGTGCAGCCATTACAACACGCTTAATGGAAACGGCGCTCTTGATATCGACATATTCCACGATTCATTACCGACATTTAGAAATAAGTTACTGAAATTCTTCCATAGTTAATAAGAAAATATATATATATATATATTAGATTAAAACTTAATTTAAATTTAAGAATGCATTTGCGTCTTCTTTATGTTAAATTTCAAAATGTTAGATTTCAAAATTTTAAATTGATGTCATTATAGTCATTTAGTTTTAAATATTACTTTGAATTTACTTATGTACCAAATTAGAATAAAATGCGAATGTTGTACATACCTGTCATTGGTGTACACATCAGACTACCTACTTTAGCAATTTTTATCATGAATTGTGTAATGTGTATACTGTTGGTGTGTCTTTTTTAATAAATAAATAAAAATAAAATAAATAAACTTGATATTATTTATTTATTATTAATGGGGGATACATAATAATAAGTTGAGTAACACTCAATTCTCACGGTTGGACATCTAGAACTAACTAGAAAGTTACTCATTGCAATTTTTTCTACTTATAAAAACAGTCACATACAAAGAAGCAGAGGAAGTGTGGTATGAAATGAAAATTTCATGGTATGAAAGAATTCAGTTATGAATAGGATTCCCAATATGATACAGTTGTAACCCGTGGTTTGGTTTAGTCGACTGTGACTTATTCGCTTCTTAAGTTATTACTAAATTAGGAGTGTATTTTTCATCTATCTATACATATAATAAAACTGTAAGGAAGTCGTGTCTGTACATGGAATATTTTTAAGAAATAACAACCCAGGGGTATCCTTCTATCGATGTAGAAGCAAATTCTACAATTTTTGGCTTTCGTGTCTGTTTGTCTGTCTGTCTGTCGGTCTGTCGGAGGGTATGAACCGTCATCACGCAAAAACTACTGGGCGGATTTTGATAAAACTTTTAATGCGGATACCTTAAAATGTTGGCTAACATATTGTACAGTATTTATCTCAGAAAATCAAAAGGTTTTTCCAGTAAATACGAAAAAAAGCGAAATATTGTATTTTTAAACAGGCACTTTACTCCAAACCTGTTAGATGGATTTCAATGAAATTTTGTGTAATTGTAACCTGTACAAAAAGTCATAACTCTGTGTACTCATATTTTCGAAAAACATCAGTTTTTGAGGAAAAAGAAAAAGTCGATTTTGATTTATCATTCATTGTTCCAAAACTACTGTTTAGATGTCAGTGAAACTTAGCATGGAGATATTTCATATGACAGACAATATAGTTAATATTTACGTTTTCAGGAAATCCAACAGTTTGTATGGAAAAGTAAAGCATCTATATCTCTACATACTACATATAATAAAACTGTAAGGAAGTCATGTCTGTGTATATTTTTTGGAAATAACAACGCACGAATATCATTCTATTGATGTAGAAGCCAATTCTATATTTTTTGGCTTTCGTGTCTGTTTGTCTATCTGTTTATATGTCCAAGGGTAAAAACCATCATAACGCAAACACTACTAGGCAGATTTTGATAAAACTTTGCACGCGGATATCTTAAAATATTGGGTAATATATTAAATAGTATTTATAACGGAAAATCAAAAGGTTTTTTCAGAAAATACAAAAATAAGCGAAACCTTGAATTTCTAAAAGGACATTTTACTCCATACCTGTTTGATGAATTTCAATGAAATTTAGGATAGTTGTAGCCTGTACTAAGGATCACAACTTTGCTTTGATAAAACCACTATTTAAGAAAGTTGATAAACATTCCATTACTTGTTATCGGCCAATTGCTTTAATATCTAACTTGTCAAAAGTTATTGAAAAGTCAGTACATGATAGGATTTACTCTTTCTTTGAATGTAACAATATATTTGCTAAAGAACAATTGGGATTTAGGAAAAATAAATCTATTAATATGGCTATTTATAATTTTTTAAAATTAGTCATGGAAAATGTTGACCATAAAAATCCCGTGTGTGCACTGTATATGGACCTTACCAAGGCATTTGACTGCGTAAATCATGACACATTACTAAAAAAACTACATGCATGCGGAATAAGGGGAAATTCTTTAAAGTTCATGAAATCTTATCTATCTGACAGGAAACAATGCACACAAATTACTAGAGTATGCCCTAAATTACAACAAGAAATACATTATGTGTCTACTCACAAGGAAGTCAAAGTTGGTGTTCCACAAGGAAGTGTACTAGGTCCATTATTGTTCAATATTTACATAAATGATCTTCCTAAGGTAACAAAGCATCCCACAATTTTATTTGCAGACGACAGCACTATTATATTCACCGGTAAAGAAAAAAATTCTTTTGAGTTTGAAATAACCAAAACCATATATAATGTTATACAATGGTTGACAACAATAAACTTAAAAATTAATCTAGATAAAACAAACATAATGACATTTAAAAACAGACAATCGCAACTGGACAATATTAGCATTAGTTACGACGGGACCATGATCCAAGAAGTAAATACTACGAAGTTCTTAGGATTAAATATAGATCAGCCTTAACTGGAAATCACATGTAGAAAGTCTATGCATAAAATTAAACCAGCAATCCTATGCTCTCTATATGCTCGCTAAAATAGTAAACCAATCAGTAGTACTGACAGCATATCATGGTAATGTGGGATCCATATTGAGATATGGTATAATGTTTTGGGGTAACTCGACAGACAAGGAACGAGTGTTTAAATCGCAGAAAAAATGTGTACGTGCTATCTGCAAACTGCATCAAACGGATAGTTGTAAATTTTTCTTTATAAGTCTTAAAATATTAACAGTGCCATGTATCTACATATATGAAGCGATTTGTTTTATAAAGAGAAATTTTAATATGTACGTCAGTTATAAAAGTATACGCCACAAATTTAAAATTAATTGTCCCCCACACAAAACCGCCATGTTTGATAAGAGTATATTTTGTATGGGACCGCGAATGTATAACCATCTACCTACTAGTGTATTGCAAGTCACAAGTTATGAGCTATTTAAAACTAAATTAAAATGTTTATTATTAGACAAGGCTTACTATAGTGTCGCCGAATATTTATCAGATAATTTAGAGGACAATTCATAACTTATGAAGAATAATGTAATAATGACAAACTTAATGACATTCATAAATTTCTTTTCACAAATTGACATAAAAAAATTATATCATGACCAGTAATTAATTTTAATCGATATGTTTATAATGATGGTTCAATGTAATTATGATACTAAAATATATGATGAAAAATTCTATGTATTTGCATGCCTAACAGCAGATTATGGCGTCACAACACCAATTTGTAACATCTGTAACACCCATATTCGCAAATAAATGATTTGATTTGATTTGATTTGCATTATTTTATTTTCGAGAAATGTAACAGTTTCTGGGGAAAGAAAAGAAGAGTCAATTTTGATAATGCATTTATTGTTGTGTGTGTGTGTGAATGATCTACGCTGTTGGCCTCGAGGCCTCTACAGCTTCACCGGATTTTAAAGGCGAGCGTGCAACCAAAACAACTTAAGCTTCTGTCGATATTCCGCAAAACTTTATTACTGTTTGTCCCGAACTGCAATGTTAACTAACTGTAATCTATGCGATTTTGCCTTCACATGAATTTCTCCATGAATTCATATTGGACTCATGTTCGTCTCCTCACGAAAAACTATGCAGTAGTTTAAAGCACTCATTGGAAATTGTTCATATACGTTTGATTTAAACACACAAACATGGTTCCGTGCATAAACCGACGATGCATTTAGGATTGTTTCTTCCGGAAAGAACTCTAACGATGAATGGGCCGGATACGAAACTTTAAGGACGATTAATATCTTAGGAGAAGACTTTTTGAGACGGCGTTAGTGGTGTGTGTTGAATAAGATCGCGCTATAGTTTAGCTTCTATTTTACAAAGACCACCTGTGCGGGCTAAGTGGGGCTAAGACTGAACCCGGTGATAGAGATAGTTGATACAGAAATAAGTCTGGTGGAAATTGACAAAACATACAATATATTCACACACGGTTCTTCCGGGATAGTCGTTATTTCTTCATACTAATATGGTAGAATAGATCTTACTAACACTTTTTAGGTGTTTTAGGTCTCTAAATAATATTCGAGATACTTTTTATCCCGGAAAGAATCACGATTCTTGCGACATAGCTGGCTAAATGAATTTAATTGAAACTTTATATGAAGGTGTCTTACACTGTAAAATAAAACAAAACACTTTATATTACGAAATATATATATAAGATCAGGGGTTATATTCTTCCTGAAGCATAACACAATGTGATTCATCTAAAATAGAGAATTTTATTTATTAAATACAGATAAAGTTTACATAACAAATATCAACTAATGAGATATTTACTAACCTAAAATAGAGAATCGACAATTAAATGTTCATGCTTCACTATTCTTATTATAAAAACTTGAATCGTCTTTTGCACTTTTAAATTAAAGCAAATTCACAAACATAACTGAGTTTTAAAGATATTATTAAACAACATTTGTAATTTAACTGTATGTTACTATTCGATTTCAGAGAAAAAAAAAAATCCACCCGTTCTTTTTTATATTCTCCTCACTGGTGGCTCCCTCTTATGGCTGAACTGTTACATACTCAAATGTCAATGTCAGTGTCAACGTCAACACAAAGATTACATATATAACATAGCAAAATATACAGTAGCATGACTTCTGCGGAATATCTATTATTTCTTCATACTAAAATGAAAATGAAAAATGAAAAAATATTTATTACTGCAGAACATAACATAGAGAATTACTTACAATAACTTAATTCTATTTAACAAAGTTAAAATTTAACACTAAAACACGCCCCCATGTCCTGCAGGGAGTTAATTTTACCCTAAAAACAATTGAACCGTTGGTTTCCTCACTAGGGAAGCCTGTATCGAGGAAACCTGATTTCCAGTTATACTAGGCAAAGGTAATATTCAAGGCAGACAGAATCGATGAATATATTATCTATACCCACATACATTTACGCATACGCATGCATACTGTATACGTACTGTATACGTATACACACACACATATGCATATACACGCACATACATACGTAAAGACATCTAACACGCAATATTTAATAAATTTTCAGTTTCATTATAGGTTAATGTACTGAGCCATTTTTGTATCACCTGTTTAGTTTCAGGCACAGTTTTGCTTTTAATGTCACAAATCTGGACCACCTTATTATAAATATGCAATTTCATAAACATGCCAAGGCGCTGTGCAAACCTACTCTTCGTGGATGGAGTAGCAATTCGAAAGAGTCTGTGACTTCGCAATAAATCATAATCACACGAAGAGATCACGGGTTTGTGCACCGAGATTGTGGTCTTTAATATAAAGAGCTGACGCACATTTAGTACTCCGGCGTCTTTGCAAAGGCTTCGAGTGCAAAACCTGTACGGTTTTTTAAGCATAACTTTTAATACAGATCTTTGTGCTCTTTCAAGTCGGATCATAAATGTTTTGGCAGCACCACCCCAGCAGATCAGACAATAGGTAGTTAAAGACTGACAGAGAGCAAAGTATACGCTTTTTAGTGTCTCAAAACATGCCACATTCCTTAAAATTCGCATTACACTTATAACCTTACGAATTCGGGACGAAAGAATCTCAGTATGCAATTGGAAAGTAAGTTTCTCGTCCATATGAATACCAAGGTATTTTATGAACGTTGTACGTTGTAAGGTATCGCAAACACAGGGCCGCATCTCGCAATTTTTTCCTGTAGATCTTGATTATAGTTTCGGTTTTCGGCGCGGATGCAGTAGTTTTATAGAAAAATAAATATACTGTTTTCGTTCTATTAAGAGTGAGTAGGTTATTTTGTAGCCAGTGAAAAACCAGTCCCATACCCTGTTCAGCTGATGAGCATACCGCAGGCCAAGTAGGGCCATGAAAAATTAATGTAGTGTCATCGGCATAAGATACAATCTCGGCATTTATGTTGAGAATGTCATGAATATCATTGATATACAATAGAAATAGAGTTGGCCCAAGAATGCTTCCCTGCGGTACACCAAATCGAATACTTTTTGTTCTACTAGTGGTCTGTCCTATATTTACACACTGTTTTCTATCCGTCAAGTAGCTTCTAAACCATTCCAGGGGGACTCCACGAACTTCTGAACCCTCAAGTTTCCTAAGAAGTATCGGAACGGAAACGGTGTCAAAGGCCTTTGCTAGGTCCAAAAAGATACCAATACAGCATCGTTTATTATCTAGATGCGAGGACACTGCAGTTATAAGTTGTGTTATTGCGTCTTCCGTACTTTTACCTCTCCGAAAGCCAAACTGATTAGAAGATATTAAGTTACGCATTTCTAAAAAACTTACAAGGCGACTATTGACAAGTTTTTCCAGCAATTTGGAAAAAGTTGTCAAAAGTGAGATCGGTCTGTAATTTTCAAAAGAATCCTTTGGCCCACTCTTATAAATTGGACATACAGTGGCGATTTTCCAAGCATTTGGAAAAATTCCACTTGAGAGACTAAGATTGAAAAGGTACGTGACAGGAGTTAATATTTCATTTTTTATATATTTAATGAGAGAATTTCCAATGCAGTCAATTCCAGGGGCCTTGTCATTTTGTAGATTGTTTATAAGGCTTTTGACTTCCTCACCATCTATTGGCCCCATAAATAAAGAGTCATTCGGGGAATTTTTAACTCGTACTCTCCCCGCGAGATGCAATTCAGATTTATTAATATTTGATAGGATATGAGCTGCTAGTTTTTGCCCTATAGTTGTAAAGTGTGTATTTATTTGAAATTTTATTTGATGGATTTTTTTTGCAAGTAGGTGTAACCGGTCACGCTGCCTCATGCATCGCAATAGACCTGGAGTTATCCACGGCTTTAAATTAAATTTAGATCTACTTATTTTAACTACATGTGAATGTTTTCGAACACGTTTAATAAAAGTTGTGTAAAAGTTTCACTGGCCTCATTTAAATCACTTCTACTTAGTACAGTGGACCAGTCTAGCCTACTGAGGTCTTTTTTAATTGCATCATAATCCCTTTTAATAAAAATGCGATTTGGACGAGATGGTTTATGCTCCTCAAGGTTTATAACCCAATCATAACAGGGTAGTGGTCAGTTATGTCAACTTGGCAAAGAACTCCCAGTACTCCATGATAACCGCAGGTGTTTCTAATGTAAATGTGATCGAGACATGATAATTCTCTGGTAGGTTTCGTTATAGCTGGAAGAAAGCCTTTTTCGGCCATGAAACACTGGTATTCTAGGTTTTGTGGACTACTGAATGTATCTATTATATTTACATTCAAGTCACCGGCAACAATAAAAGGTAATCGGTTCGTGTTGTCTATATAACTTTCAAGAGAAGTAAGAAAATACTCCAGATTTCTAAAAGAGGGTAAGCGGTATATCCCTAAAATATTAATAACTTGAGGAATTTCTATAGTGAGGCAATCGGCATCATCTATAAGGGGTTCCGAAACAGTAGCACTCCAAATATCCTTGACATATGCAACAACCCCGCCATTCTGATTCTTGTTATTATTTGTTTTATATTTGTTATACCCGGGTATTTCTGGAACAATGACAGAGTCGCAAAGCCAGCACTCAGTTAAAATCACAATGTCGAATGGTACATTTAAACGCTTAAGGGCCACAGTTAGAGCATCAAAGTTCTTGTGTATACTCCGAATATTTAATGAGAGTAATATAAAGTTTAGTTCCGGTGAAAAAATTTGCTTGCAGTTTTCAGCATCTTGTATGGTCTCGCAGTTTATTATCATAGAATCTAATTCTAGTCCTAAGTTATCAATAAAAATCATTTAAGTAAAAAAGTCTATCCAAAAGTCCATACAGCACAAGGGTTTAAAAATATCTAACAAAAGGCACTCTGAGAGATCATATTCGTAAACAACACAAAAACAGGAGTACAAATACAGGAATTTAGTGGCATAAGAACTCGAACAAATTATCCTTAGATATAACTAGAAGGTTTAACATAATCTTACCCAGTGTTATGGCCGTGTTAACGTACGATATATAAATATAATATAGTAGCGCGGTTGTTATGATTATAAACTGAAAGGAAATGTGCATATTAGTACTATAAATAAAGGTCATAGCTGCCCTTTTAGAGAGAGCACCAGCTATACCAAACAAAAACTTATGAAGTACGGGAAATTGTAGAAGGCGGAAAAAGTTTGTCCAGACCTTTGAATGACAATATTGGTATTGCTCCCTTCCCCTCCTGCTGTCAAATAAAAATAGTTCTGTTGTTACTCCAGCAAAAGGAGTAACCATTATGTTTGGCTCTAATTCTTGCATCTCGAAACAATATGCGATTTTCTTTCTTTCGTTAAAATAGACTGTTCGGGAAAAGCCAGGAACTTCTAAGTCAGCACTGCTTAAATTTTTCCGTGATTTTAAGGCTTTGAGGAATTGGTCGCGATCTGACCGACGGAGAAGTCGCACTACCACTGGACGAGGCATTTTGAGCCCATCTTCAGGAAGGGCTATGGTCACGGGTGGCCGGCGAGGTCCCACGCGGGTAATCCAGTCTATGTCTTTATTTTCCATCTCAAACCCAGCCTTTTTAGCTGCCAAAAGTACTGTGTGGTACAGATTTTCATTAGCATTTTCGGGAACACCAACAATTTCGATTTCGTTTCTAAGACTCTGCTGTACTTGAGTTTTTATCTCATTCTGAAGTTGAGCTACAGTTGCAAGTTGCAAGGATTCCACTTCTTTGTCACGATTTTCTAAATACTTTAATCGCGCATCTGTGGCAACCATCTTTACCATGATGTCGTCCATTTTTTCATTGGTGTATGTTAGGGATTGCATAAGTTCGTTCATTGTAGTCTTGACAGAAGTAAACTCAATGGTTAACAAACGCAACTGTTCTGTCAGCTGATTTATCTCTGGTTCCAAAGTATCCAGCTTAGTGCGAAAGTTCGAGTTTTCGCAGCCAGCACGGGCCGGTGTTAAACTGTTGTCACCACCTTTTTTGAGCCCGGCACAGCATTCAGGACATTTCCAAGTCTTTTTGCGTTCGGCAGTGAGAGAAGGTAGATTAATACATAGCGTACAAAAAATCTTCTTGCAAGCGCTAGATGTACACTTAACAGTGCTTAAATCTTTAGCAGACTTCATACATCCAGCACACTTCATTTTAGCTTGATTCCAAAAAAATTCAATACTAATATTTGCAATATTAGCGTTAATCAGTTACCTCGTAGTGGAAACAGGGTTCGTAGTAATCGCAGCCGATACAATGACCGAACCAACTGGGAGGTCAGTGTGTGAGCGGGTCAGCAATTATGGCAACTGTTTCTTTCCCTCAAGGAAGCGGAGCTTCGAAGGCGTTGAATTATTGCAATTTGGCTTATACTGCAATATTATACTGTATGCACGTTAACGTAATCACTATTTTCGATTGTTGAACAAATGATTTTTAATGTATCGACAAGCAACACGTCTGCACTTGACAAAATCTTGGACGAAAAGACGAAAGAAAATGGCTGAACGGATTGTAAAAAAAACTTAATATGAAAGAAACCCAGAGATATAAAATGAGCAAGTGCAAGAACGTTGATATTGGGGAAGACCTAGACTATCTTACCATAACCAAATAGAACGTGTATTATTAGAAGGGCAAGTCAAGAGTCTCCGTAACCGGCGAGCGTATATAAGACGGACTATGAGAGTGGAAAAAGCCAGAAAGGTCTGTAAGAAAAGAACCTGTTGGAAATCTGAAATCTGTGCCTACCCTGCAAGGGATCTGACGTGATGATATAGATTGCATTTGGTGGATTTTTACCGGTCTGTATGATGGCTCAAAGATACTATTCATATTTAGGCTAAAAAAGCCTGGATATCCTTCGATTCCCCTCTTCTTCTTCACAGGACCTGTTGAAATTGTTGTACAACAAAAATTTACTCATTTTTAAAAACTTTTGCAAAACAAAGATGAATTGGTTTAACGGATAAAACGTAGACTCCTTAACTAACTTTGTCGAATAGTTCCCCAGGTACGATCCCCGCACAGTCTATCTATCTATCTATAACCTCACGCCAGATCCCTTGCGGGGTAGGCAGAGAGTACAGAGTTCCAACAGGTTCTTTCCTTACATACCTCTCTGGCTTCCTCGACTCTCATAGTTTGTCTCATACACGCTCGCCGGTTACGGAGACTCTTGACTTTTCCATCAGATAAGACTCGGTTTATTTGGTCGTGGTAAGATAGTCTAGGTCTTCCCCGGTACCTGCATCCTTCCACTTTCACATTGTATATCTGTTTTGTCATTCTTTCCTCTGGCATTCTTTCTATATGCCCGAACCAACGGAGCATGCCCTTTCTCATTTTTACGCCGATACTATCTTTCATACCTATTCGCTGTCTTACTATGCTGTTGCTAATGCGGTCGGTCAGCTTCACTCCGCACATCTTCCGCAGAGCTCGCATTTCTACCGCATTTATCCTACTTTCATTCTCCTTCTTACATACCCAGCTCTCGCTACCATATAACAGCGTTGGGACAAGAACTCCGTTATGTATGGCCAGCTGCGCCTTATGGCTTAAGTGCCGGCTCCCGAGTAGCTTTCCCATCGCACCATTCACTCTGTTCCCTGCACTCACTCTTCTCTCTATGTCAGCGGTGTATTTCCCATCCTTACTGAAGGCGCATCCAAGATATACAAACTCATTCACTTGCTCCAGCACATCGTTACCAACCACAATCCTTACATTCGTTCTGGTTTCTTCCCTTTCAAAAACCATAATCTTGGTTTTCTTCACATTCAAGTGTAAGCCATTGATCATGCAGTCGTCTTTCATAACTGTGACTAGTGTTTGCAGATCAGTGGCTGTTGGCGCTTTTAAAACCGCGTCATCTGCATAAAGTAGATGGTTTACCACTAAGTCACCCATTTGTACACCTTCATTCATCGCTTTCAGTCTTTGAAGACTTTTGTCCAGATATATTATAAACAGTCTAGCGGACAACACGCAACCCTGCTTGACGCCGATTTTAACGTCAAACCAGGGTGACCTGTTACCACCCACCCGTACGCATGCCTTGCAGTCCACATAAGTGGACTGGACGGCTCGCAACAGAGTGCCATCTATACCATACTCTGGCAAAATGTCCCAAAGTCTCTTTCGCACAACTCTGTCAAATGCCTTCTCCAGATCTACAAAACCGCAGAAAACCTTCCGGCCCACTGCCAGATGCTTCTCTACGATGTTGCGGAGTGAGAAGACTTGATCCGAACATCCTCTTCCAGACCTGAAACCCCCTTGTGCCTCGCACAACATTCCATCGGACTTCACGCGCATTCTCCGTTCAATAATTTTACCGTACACCTTGGCTGCCAAGCTGATCAAACTGATGGCTCTGTAATTGGCGCAGTCATATTGTGAACCCTTGCCTTTATACAAGGGTACTATGACTGCGCGGCGCCAATCTGTAGGGACTCTACCGGTCCTCCAGCAAAGGTTTGCAAGGGCCCGGAAAGCGTCCCGGACGCAAGTTCCACCATATTTGATCATCTCGGCAGATATCATGTCTACTCCCGCAGCTTTACCGTTTTTCATACTTCCTATCGCCCATTCAACTTCTTCCATAGTGATGTCCTCCGTTGATTCTGGTGCCGCAATCTCGCCTTTAGGCACGTCTGCGGCATCAGCATCCGGGTCATCTCCATACATTTCTCCAAAATATTCACTCCACCGGTTTAGCACAGCTTGTGTGTCTGCAAGAATGTCACCATCTTTAGATTTTATCCTTTCCATTCTGGAGCCTGACGAATCACCTCGAGCCTTTCTCACCTTGCTCCAAAAGAGTTTGGTGTTGTTCTCGAAGTTCTTCGCCAGCCTCTCCTCCTCAATCATACTGGCTCTTTCACGCTTTTCTTTCACTAAAGTTTTAGTGGCATTCTTGCATTGCCGGTATATTTCTTTCTTCATCTCTGTCATACTGGCATTCAGGTTCAAAGAAGATACATAGTCCTGCCACGCTTTCTTCTTACTTTCTACGGAGCTTTGCAACTCCGCATCCCACCATGCATCACCTTTTGCTGTAATATGCTTCTTTGAGCAACCACATACTTCTTTCGCGGATTCCACCAAACTCTCTTTCAGGCTATTCCAGCATTCATCTACATTTGATTCCGAAGAGCCTGCTGTCAAAAGCTTGTCCCGGACTCTGTCTTCATACATTCTTATCACGCTCTCATCTTGCAACTTTTCAACCTTTAATCTTTCAAGGTCTCCGAAGGGGATACGCTCTCGCCAGTGCCTCCACTTCCTGAACAGACCACTAAACCGCGCAACTACGAGATAGTGGTCTGATTCCAGAGTGGGGCCTCTATACGCACGCGTATCTTGTAGTTTGCTTCGGAGACGGTTATCAACCAGGATCAGATCTATCATGCTTTTTTGTTCATTCCTTCTCCACGTATACATATGTATGTCCTTATGCTGGAATATCGTATTAGACACAAGGAGACCCCTTTCCAAACAAACATCTACAATGAGCTTACCTGCATCATTCACTCTCTTATCACCATAAGGACCCAGAGCAGCGTCGCAAGTTTGCCGCCTGGTTCCTACCCATCCGTTCAGATCACCACACAGAATCACCTTTTCGTTAGCCTCAGCCAAATCCAGAACTTCCCTGACATTATCCCAAAACTTCTCAAGGTCCTGGGGTGTCGACGAGCTTACGGGAGCATACGCTGCGACCAAAAATACTCTAGTGACACCCAGTTTTAAACGGACCCAGAGAAGTCTCGCATCGCACAGGCCATAATCTCTCACTCCAGAGGCCAGGCGACGGGACAGCAAGATACCCACCCCCATGCTGGCACGACTGCTCTGCGGTACACCAGACAACAGAGCCATCGTTCCATCAGGCAGATCACAGGTTTCACTGCCCCTCCGCTTAGTCTCTGTTACACACAGAGCATCCAGGCGTCTCTCTTTCATTACATCAATCACCTCATGCATCTTATCTTCCATACCACCTCTTACATTCCAAGTGCCTATTCGGCACTCTGCACCCCACGACTCGCCAGTTCGGGCCCGGCGTGATGGGTGGCGGCCCCCATCGCCGCTTCCACCTATATTCGTACCGACGGGGGCGGGCCGGTACGCGTCGCCTCGGGGGGACGCCCTAGCCCGCACTGCGGTACGTCTTCGGTCCAAGATTGCAGCCATAATGACTGGCAGGGGTCGCGACGAGCACGCTCTTGGACAGACCCCCGCACAGCGTACAAGAATATTGATTTGAGATTTTTGATTTTGAAATAAATAAGTTATTTTAAGTGCATATGGGCACAATAAAAAAAATGTTTGTTTGGCCGTGTTGGACTATCCAGAACGGTGGAACCGATTTTAAAAAGACTATTACTGGAAAATGGAGGTATTTTCAGAGATTATTCAAGACTACTTTTTAGCTCGGGAAATGCAATATTTCTGGGGGATAATTGATTTTATTTCTCTATATTAACACGGCTGAACGGATTTAAAAGAAACTGAATATGGAGGTGTCTCTTCAATCTTGGAATAATGCTTATACAATATATTCACTACAAGGTTCTCCCGGGACATCTAGCTGTTATTTCGTCATACTAAAATGCCATAATGGATCTTACTAACACTTTCAAGGTGTCTTAGGTCTCGAAATAATAATCTAGATACTTTTTATCTCGGATCGAATCACGGTTCTTGCGACATAGCTGGTATTTATTCATATTAAAATGGCTAAGCGAATTTAACTGGAACGTTACTTACATCGTAAAATAAAACAGAACACTTTTTATCTCGAAAAATAGCACGTCTACTTTGGAATATCTATTATTTCTTCGTACCTAACGGATTATAAAGAAACTTAATATGAAAAAAACCACAGAGATATACAAATTCAAAAGTAAAAGGAAGTAGAAAACAACCATTTATATGAAATAAAACTACTTTTTCGGATTTTATCGCGGTTTATTTTGATTTTTAAGTTCCCGACGTTTCGAGTGCTTTGCAGCACCCATGGTCACGGGAAGGACTGAGGTGTTAGACGTCCAAAAGGCATAGTTGTTCCGGGGTACCCTCAAACTTCTTAATTATTTTTGTTTTTGTTGGTCATGTATTCCTAAATCATCTTAACTCCATTAACCCTAAAATTCAGTTTACAATGGAGTTGGAGGCAAATAATTCCCTAGCTTTCCTAGATGTCTCAGTAATCCGTAACCCCAACAACACCTTAAGCCATACGGTTTATAGAAAAAAGACCCATACTGATAGGTACTTAAACGGTGAATCTCACCACCATCCATCACAGTTAGCTACCGTGGGCAAATCTTTGTTTCAGAGAGCACAAGGGATCTGTGACAAGAAACATCTGGCTGCCGAGCTTCAACATGTCAAGCAAGTCCTGCACGACAATAAGCTGCGAGTCCCACGCCAACGTCACAGTGACCGAGTGAAACCAGCCACAGTCGAGCGTCTCCCTGCTGTACTACCTTACTTAAGAGGAGTCACAGACAAGATTGGCTACATCTTGAAGCGTGCTTCAATTAAAACATTTTATAAGCCGCCGAAGAAGATCAGTCAGTTTTTACCATCTGTCAAGTGTCACATCCCTCTACAAGATGCAGGAGTATACAAGCTTGATTGTGAATGTGGTCTCTCTTACATAGGACAAACAAAAAGACCAGTAAAAACTCGGGTTAAAGAACACATAGCTGACCTAAAACACCGTCGCTCAAAGAAGTCTGCAGTCTGTGAACATGTCCTTGACCGCACCCGCCATAACATCAGATTTGATAGACCACAAATCCTCGTGAAAGAACACCGATTCCTACCAAGGATGGTCCGCGAGGCTATTGAAATTAAAAAACATCCTAATTTCAATAGAGAAGATGGCTGGGTGCTTCCATCGACTTGGGATCCAGTAATTAATATAATCAAATCCAAAACCAAGCATAACACTGCAAGACCTCAAGACACCGTGAGCTCATTCTGCGTAGATCGGACCAACAAAAATAATTAAGAAGTTTGAGGGTACCCCGGAACAACTATGCCTTTTGGACGTCTACCACCTCAGTCCTTCCCGTGACCATGGGTGCTGCAAAGCACTCGAAACGTCGGAAACGTCGGGAACTTAAAAATCAAAATAAACCGCGATAAAATCCGAAAAAGTAGTTTTATTTCATGTGTAATATTCGCGTAAATCTAAGAACTCAGTATGTGAACCATTTATAGTTTCACAAATTATACAATATGTCCAATTACATAACAATACAGCAAAGAAATATCAATAAAAACGGTAGTAAAAAAAGAAATATACGTATTTACAAAGGGTCAAATGGTTCCGCGCCACTGTCAGTTGGTAGAGTACCTAGAACAGGACGCAGATATCGGGGAAGAACTAGACTATCTTACCATGACTAAATAGACCATGTCTTATCCGAAGAGCAAGTCAAGAGTCTTTGTAACCGGCGAGCGTATATAAGACGAACTATGAGATTGGAGAAAACCAAAAAGGTCTGTAAGGAAAGAACCTGTTGGAACTCTGTACACTCTGTCTACTCCGCAAGGGATCTGACGTGGTGATATAGATTGGTAGATAGTATTATAGTATCTAAAGTCGTGAAATAATAATATGATATATGTAACTTTGTTTACACACTAGATCATGCCGATATTATCCTACATTATATGCATTTAAATAGGATTGGTTTGACGAGGTTGTAAGGTTTGGCGGATAGGTAAGGATTGCTGGAACACTTCACGGTATACACATTATTAATCCGTTTATACAGTATAGGTATATAAGTTATTACAAAACGTTCATGATGGTATAATTGTACAAAATTATTATTATACTGTTTGCTTTAACTGACAACACAGCTCTTTCAGTTCTAACAAAGTTATTGCCAATCAAAAATTTTCTCAAGTCATTCTGTGAAAATATTTAAATTCAAATTAACAACATCTGCCCTGTGTACCAGTAGTGAGATTATAAAAAACTAAATCCTAATTGCAAACCATTTGGTTCAACAATTATGATGTACAATAAACTTTACAATAGTTTAAATATATCAATTGTTAGATTATGACAGAATGGTTGATAAATTCTAAGCAAGAGGAGCTTCACATTCAATAAGGAAATGGTGTAAAGATGAAAAGCTTTAACGAGGACAGGAAAATAAAATGTGGATAAGGTTGCCAATTACTTGGCCACACAACTCGCACCACGGCGAGTTTCTTATATTCAAATTGTATGATAATAAAGATGTAAAGCACTGTAACAATGATTACATCTAAGCCGGAAAAGGATAGAAGTCGTTTTCTTAGTCAATTTTAATTTGGAGAACCAGGGTTAGTTTGGACTACGGATTAAATTGTCCGATAAAATTTGGCCTCGTATAAATTTGCTTTCACATAATCACGATTCCAATTTTCAAATACCTGTATATGAGGAAGTAATAGAATGTCATTACGATAAACCGTACTATCTAAACGGCCTGGGGGCTTGCTAGTTTTGCCAGACCATCCACAGTTTCATTGCTCTGAATACCCGAATATCCAGGAATCCAGGCCAACAAAATGTTTTACCGGATTCATATTTTACGTGGGGGGGGGGGGGAGGGGTAATTAAATGCCGACTAACGTGCGAAGTACTTTATTAGGCGCTGTACGCACAAAACAGTTCGTCAAACACTAGTACACACAAGCACCAAACACACACTAGTACTACTCTCGTTAGTACTCAAATAGTCAAATACACAACATTTTGGATGTCAAAATTAATCCCATATTCTTAATCAGCATCACCTAAAACTCTAAAAATGATACCCATATTGATTTTACACAAAAAGTCGCGTCCACCATTTTGGATTTCAAAAAAAGAATCATCAAAATCGATTCATAATTGGAGGAATGTTCGAGTTACATTGAAGTATTTGCGATTAAGTAAAACAACCGTCTAGCTTGCGTACTGGTTTATTACTGCCCGTGGCCGTTGAGCGGGCGCGTTAAATACACTGCACTCCTCCCACGTTACTTTAATACTGCCATTATCTAAACAATGTATTTATAATTATTTTACATAACTTCAAAAAAACTTCTTATAATTAACTGCCTTAATTGGTCTCCTAGATCTCCCGCACGAATTGGGTTGGTCGACATTTTCGGCAGGGCTCTTGGGCTCATTACAATCAGGTTCTATAGTCTCCGCAGCTTCCACCCATTCATCACCTTCCTCTCCCCCACCAGTATCAGAATCTATACCAGACTGCGCTATTTGGGCCGACTCTGATATTGTTGCGGCTGTACTAGGCACTAAAGCAGTATCAGAAGAGGTTGGCGAATTATATTCTATCTCAATTGGCTGTGGTGACGATTGTGCGGAAGGCTGCAAGGGTACATATACTGCTATGTCTTTTGAATTATCATTCACATTTCGTACATAATCGTTCGAAATACATTTACGTATTTGGTCTACATGTCGCAAACATGTTGTATTATAATTTCCAAAATAAATTTCATACATCCTGTTTCCTTTCTTATTAATAATTCTTCCTATCACCCACCTAGCTTTTCGTGCCGAAAACCACTTTGCCCAAACGGTTTCGCCTACTTGGAAACATCTTGATTTATTAAGGCTTGTTTCCGATTTTACCATGGTGTGATTACTAGTCTCTGGCAAAACTAGATCCAGTCTAGATCTTAGGTCCCGGCCGAACATTAATTTTGCAGGCGTTACACCCGTAGCACAATGAATAGAATTTCTGTATTCAAATAAAAAATTTAATAATCGTTCATGGATCTGGCGGACCGAGATCTGACCTTCACTAATAATGCATTTAATCATTTTTTTGCAAATCTTGACGGAATTTTCGGCCTGACCATTGCTAGATGGATGATATATAGGAGAATTTAAATATTTAATACCGTTATTTAGACAAAACTCTTGAAATTCGGAGGAACAAATTTTAATATCATTGTCCGATACGATTACGTGCGGAACTCCAAAAACTGAAAATAAATCTTTTAATTTAGTTATCAACGCGCCAGTTGAGGTGCCGCAGTTCATAGGAATACAATCTAACCATTTGCTGTACGCATCTATAACGACGAGGTATACCGTTTGCCCTAAAGACATATAATCGATGTGAATGCGGTGCCAGGGAGCCGGCGGGCGCGGCCAGGGCGCGGGGGGCGCGCGCGGCGGCGCGCTTCGCACGGCGGCGCACGCGCTGCAGCTGCCCACCACTCGCTCGATGTCGCCGTCGATACCCGGCCACCACATTCTACTACGCGCCGTACACTTAGTTTTAACGACACCGAAATGTCCAGAATGTAATTCCTTTAGCAACTCTTCACGAAATACTGTAGGGATTACTATTCTATGTCCCCGGAATAAACAGTCCCCAATTACCTCTAAATCGGCCTTACACATAAAATAAGGCATAACAAATTTACACGTAATTTTACGCGGCCATCCATGATTCATATAACGAATCACTGTTTGCAATACCTTATCGGCTGCCGTTGCGCGCTTAATCCTCTCGTAAGAAACCGGTTCTGTCGTCGCATTCATAAACAATATGGGTATAGGCATGTCCTCGCATTCCTTATCGGTATCAGCTGATTCATTAGGGGGCAGCGGTGTCCGTGAAAAATAATCCGCAACTAAATTATTTTTGTTACTTATATACTGAATGGTATAATTATAGGCTGAAAGAATTATGGCATATCGTTGCAAACGTAGCGCGGCTGTTACTGATATGCCATCCTTTTTACCAAAGATCGATAGCAGTGGCCTGTGATCGGTCCTCAAAATAAAAGGCTCCTGCCGTCCGTATAAATATTGATGGAAACGTTTGATACCGAAAATTATCGCAGTGGCCTCTTTCTGAATTTGACTGTAGTTCTTCTCGCTAGCAGTGAGCGAGCGTGACCCAAAAGCGATCGGTCGCTCTGTCCCGTCCGGGGCTAAATGTGCAAGCACTGCACCGAGGCCCGCGGGCCCTGCGTCCACGGTGAGTGCGAGCGGCACAGCGGGCTCAAAGTGCGCCAACACGCGCTCCGAGGCCAGCTCGCGGCGCACCCCGGCCAGCGCGCGGGCCTGCTGTTGTCCCCACTCCCACACCGCGCCCTCCTTCAGTAACTCATGCAGAGGACTTAACAACGAGGACGCGTTCGGAATAAAATTCCTGTAATAGTTTACTACGCCTAGAAATCTTTTTAATTCTAACGGGTTAGAAGGCGCCGGCGCTTTTAAAATAGCTTCTACTTTGCTCGAACACGTTCTCAGACCGTTCCTATCTATAGTGTAACCCAAATATGTAACACTTTCCTGGAAGAATGCACATTTGTCCTTTTGAAGTCTTAGTCCCGCATTTTGCAATCTGCACAGTAGTTCTCGAAGCCTAGCTAAGTGCAGATTCCGATTAGGAGCCGTGAGACAAATGTCATCATACCAACAAGAAACACCGTCTATTCCCGCAACTAGCGTCTCGATGGCCCTTTGGAAAATAGCTGGAGCGTTCGCGAGACCATACACGAGCCGCGTGTATTTAAATAAACCCTTTGGTGTATTAATTGTAGTTAGCTCTTGTGACGGTTTAGACAAACAGAATTGATTGTAAGCATTACTTAAATCAAGTTTTGAGTAATGTTGTCCTCCACCGATTTTGGCAAATACTTCGTCTATGTGAGGCAAAGGGTATTTATCAATTTTTAAAATTTTATTTAACGTACAAGAGAAATCCCCAGCTATTTTTACCTTGCCGTTTTCTTTTAATACCGGAACAATTGGGATGGCATGATCTGAGTACTGTACGGGAAGTAAGATTCCTAATCGGACTAACCTATCTAATTCCTCTTCTACCTTTCCTTTTAAGGCAAACGGTATAGGTCGCGGTTTGAAAAATTTTGGGACAGCACCCTCCTTTAAATGCAATTCTATTTCAAATTTATTGAAACAACCCAATTCGTCCTTCCAAACGTCAGGAAATTCATCTAAGAGCTGCTGCACCTCGACGCATTCCGATTCAACGCTTAAATTATGATTATCAGAAACAGAAACTAGCTGCATATTAAATCGTGTCATAAAATCCCGCCCCAGGAGCGGCGGCCCGCCTTCTTTGATAACATAAAATTCCATTTGTCGTTTCATATTATTGAATGAAACATCACAAAGAAAATAACCCAAGGGTGTTACTTTATGTTTGGTATAAAGACAAAATACAAGGTTGGTTTTACACAATTTTAAACATTTAAAATGCGTTGAATAAAAGTGCTCAGACATGACACTACGACCAGCGCCGCAGTCGAGTTCCATAGATAAGTCTACATCATGTACCCTCACATTCACTTTAATAGGGTCATAGTTCACATACCTTAAATTAAACAGGTCGCATTCCTTACAATCACGGCCGTCGTTTCCGTCAATTTCGATACTATTTAGCGATCGCTTCCCGACTTTAGCACTGCACACTTTCTTAAGATGGCCTTTTTTTCCACAAATAGCACATCGGTAATTCTTGAACCGACACTTATCTGCATTATGGTTCTTCATTCCGCACACTGTACACACCACAGCTGGTCCTGAAACTCCGGCATACGCGGGCACGTCCGGCGCCCTCGACCTGCGCTCAGCCACACGGTACACGTACTCCCGCTTGACAAGCTGTTCTGCTTCAGAGTAAGCACGCGCAGATCGAGCACATGCAGCTTGCTGAGCTATTTCCAAGGCTTTACTAAGCGTTAATGACTTCAAATCTTGTTCGAACAGGCGATCTTTTTCCGGCCCGGCTTCCAGCCCCAGAATAAATCTGTCACGGAGAAGAATATCCAGCTCTGAACCGAAGTCACAATATAAGGCGAGTCCCCTCAGACGCGCCGCCCAATCCTCTACGCTTTCGCTATTTGCTCTGGTGGCACCATAAAATTTTGCCCTATCAGCAAATGTCGATCTTTTCGGCTGAAAATGACTATTGAGTACTTCAACCAGCTCCTTCCACGGCACATCTTCTAGTTTCCGTGGATACACAAGATTCCTTACCAGACGGTATGACTCATCCGATAGATGCGTTAGCAGTACGGCACTTTGATTCTCGGGTTTAATATCATTTAATTTGATAAATTGTTGAAGTCTACCGAAGAATATCTGCCATTCTTGGCTTTTTGCATCGAAAGTATGCAAATTTCCGATAAAATTGGACATTTTTTATTTGTTCCTTTTTTTTTTTTTGTACGTAGGTAGTTTCGTCTTCGTCGCCAAGTGAAGTATTTGCGATTAAGTAAAACAACCGTCTAGCTTGCGTACTGGTTTATTACTGCCCGTGGCCGTTGAGCGGGCGCGTTAAATACACTGCAAACATACATACAAAAAAATCATACAGTCGAATTGAGAACCTCCTCCTTTTTAGAAGTCGGTTAAATAATACCCTCTATTCTTAATGATCGATATAAAATGAAAGTGATTAGTGATATTTCGAAACATCAATCTTTTATTGAAGTTTCTTTATTGTCGATGAATCGATGTATGATTTGAGGTTTTGTAAAAAAAACATCGCTTTAAAAAACACTAGTCACAGTTATGAAAGACGACTGCATGAACAATGGCTTACACTTGAATGTAAAGAAAACCAAGATTATGGTTTTTGAAAGGGAAGAAACCAGAACGAATGTAAGGATTGTGGTTAGTAACGATGTGCTGGAACAAGTGAATGAGTTTGTATATCTTGGATGCGCCTTCAGTAAGGATGGAAAATACACCGCTGACATAGAGAGAAGAGTGAGTGCAGGGAACAGGGTGAATGTTGCGATGGGAAAGCTACTTGGGAGCCGACACTTAAGCCATAAGGCGTAGCTAGCCATACATAATAATAATAATAATTTTTATTTCCAAAACAACACATTATAACGTACAGAACAGGCAAAACACACCACACTAGGCAGAGCCTGTCTTGTGGTGGTTTTTTTGATATAATAAAAGATGGATTGCGGTACATTCAAGGGATACGAAAACAATAATAATAAAATATGACATAAAAAATAAAAATATAAACAAAGCTATAAAATCATGAAGTTAAAAAACAAGTATTATTTCAGGTTTAGGAACTAATATAATTATCTATATAGATATTAAAATTATTATTTATCAATCCTCATAAAATCTTCAGTAACTTGGTAGGGCCAATTCAGTAATTCTGCCGTAATTTTAGTTTTAGCGTAAAAGTAATTCAAACCGAAGATTTGATTGGATTTATTGAATTTATTATACAAAAACGGTTTTAGAAATGAACTGAAACGTTGGGCAGATGAAGTTTTAGTTGGAGGTACTGGGATTAGGAATACCCTTTTTTTAGCTAGACGTTCTAAGTCCGGAATGTGTATCAACTCATTATGACATTCAAGGATAGCCTTAAGGAGAAATAGTCTTCTGACGCTGAGAACCTGAGATTCATTGAAAAGTGATATAGTGGGGTAAAGAAATGGTCGTTTAAGCATTGTTTTTAGGACTGCCCTCTGAGCTCTTTCTAAACCAATAAGGTGAGAGGTGGCTGCACCACCCCATGCTAGGATGCAGTACGATAGTATTGACTGACACAGGGAGAAATAAATTGTCCTTAGGAGGCTAATTTGGGCGACGTCTCTGAGAAGTTTCATGGTGTATATAAATTTACGGACTCTAGTTGTTGTTTTGATGATATGCTCTTTAAAAGATAATTTTTCATCAATGATGATGCCAAGGTACTTAGTAGTCTTTGCTCTAGATAGTTGGGTACATTTGCAAGGTAATTGAACAAGTCCAGAAACTGAAAGGCAGGAATGAACTACAATATTAATTTCAGGTGGCGGAGCTGAGACTATAGTTTTATGGAAACAAATATAGTTTGTTTTGGTGGCGTTAAGCGTTAATAAGTTCTCACGTAGCCATTTTGCCACACTTTGAAGTCCGTTTTCTGTGGTGTACTGAAGCTTGCCCCAAGATTTATCATGAAAAATTATGACAGTGTCATCGGCATAATTTATTATGTCCGCATTACTCAACTTGCTTAAAGAAAGACTATTTAAGTATACAAGGAAGAGGGTAGGGCCAAGTATACTCCCCTGTGGGACGCCATAAAATACATTTTGAGGGTTACTGACAACGGCATTTACTCTGACATATTGTTTTCTATTTGTGAGATAACTTCGAAACCACTCTAGGCAAGTTCTTCTGACACCAGTAGCTTCCAATTTTTTCAGTAGTATGGGTGTAGATACTGTGTCGAATGCCTTCGCCAGGTCCAGGAAGACTCCTAAGCACCTTTCACCACTGTCCAGGTGTTGAGAAACAATATTTGTTAGCAGTAAGACGGCTTGTTCTGTCGACTTGTTCTGTCGAAAACCGTATTGCTGATTAGATATAATATTATTTGACTCCAGAAAAGAAACAAATTGCTTATTAACAATTTTCTTGAGTAATTTCGAAAAAGAGCTAAGGAGAGATATAGGTCTAAAGTTGTTGGGATGGTCAGTGCCACCTCCTTTATGAACGAGGGCTACTAGGGCAGTTTTCCGAATTTCAGGGAAAATCCCAGACGAAAGACAAATTGAATATATGTGTTAGTGGTTCTACTATATATTTTTTAATATGTTTAATTAATCGGTTACATATTCCATCAATTCCTGGAGCGCTCTTGTCTTTTAATTGGGAGATTAAGCGTTCAACATCAGATGATGTAATAGGGTGAAAGAAAAGGGATTGAACCTGAGAGGAAGAAGAGCTAATTTTACCAGCCAGAGAGTCTTGAGTTCTTTTAGAATTTTATTAGCTAGGTTAGATCCTACAGAAGAAAAGTACAGATTACAGTAGTCTAATGAATCATTCACATTGTTCTTGATATTGCAGAGATCGTGGGAACTATTTTTAGGAGGAGCTGAAGATGTGATATGCTTGATAGCATCCCAGAGCTTTTTTGGATTATTTTGGTTAGATATCAGTTGGTTTTCATCGTATTGGTTTTTAAGCTTTCGCAGAAGTGCACGGTAAAAGTTCCTGTATCGCTTATAAATCAGAGACTTAGATGGATCTTTAGGATTTTTCCTTGCATCTAAGTGGAGCCTGTCTCTATGGATGGAGCATCTGAGTAACCCAGGAATCATCTATGGTTTTAACAGAGCTAACGTTTTAACGGAGTTCTTGTCCCAACGCTGTTATATGGTAGCGAGAGCTGGGTATATAAGAAGGAGAATGAAAGTAGGATAAATGCGGTAGAAATGCGAGCTCTGCGGAAGATGTGCGGAGTGAAGCTGACCGACCGCATTAGCAACAGCGTAGTAAGAAAGCGAGTAGGTATGAAAGATAGTATCGGTGTAAAGATGAGAAAGGGCATGCTCCGTTGGTTCGGGCATATAGAAAGAATGCCCGATGAAAGAATGACAAAACAGATATACAATGTGAAAGTGGAAGGATGCAGGTACCGGGGAAGACCTAGACTATCTTACCACGACCAAATAAACCGAGTCTTATCTCAAGGAAAAGTCAAGAGTCTCCGTAACCGGCGAGCGTGTATGAGACGAACTATGAGAGTGGAGGAAGCCAGAGAGGTATGCAAGGAAAGAACCTGTTGGAACTCTGTACTCTCTGCCTACCCCGCAAGGGATCTGGCGTGATGATATAGATAGATAGATAGCTAGAGATCGCTTTAAAAATATCGATAAATCGATATTTTACAAGTTTGTTATGCGATTTTTTTTCGGATGTCTGTTTGTCATTCTGATTCAAAAGTTGTGATCCATTTTTCAAACACTTGCGGGCATCTGCATGAGTTGAAATTTAGCATACGAATATAAATTCGGTGACAATGCAATAATATAGTTCCTTAGAGGTATGTATGTCAACACTACATCTGTTTACTGCTTAGTACAATACTAACCTAAAGCGAAATTGAAACACAAATAACTCTCAATTTAAAACGTCGATGTGTTGCCTATTATAACACCGATATATCGTTTTCACCCTTAGTGCTGAATTCCATGTCGCTGCACGCTACACGTCCCTCTGTGAAGAAGCGCGCGCGCTGACTGATCTAAAATAATTATTTGTCAATTTACCTATTTTTCTATTTAACCGGACAGGAAAGATGAAGAGACATACGAATAAAGAAAGCCCAATAAACATACAGCCCAACAACACAATATCATATTATATCGATACACTGATGCTTATCATAACGATGACTGCATCACATAAAAAACCTTGGTCGCAATCGGGGTCGGGTGAAGTTGAATCCAACTCTGACTCCGACCTGACTGCCTTATAATGGCGTCGCAAAGCAGTCAGGTCGGAGTCGGAATCGGCAAGTGTGATCACGGTTTAATGGCGTCTCAAGGATGTCAGGTTGGAGTCGTCGTCGCGAAGTGTGATCACGGCTTAAACGCTTAAACGTCGAGCGTTGAAAGTAGAACAAGCGCGATTAAAATCGGTCGCGATAAAAAATCGCTCACGTGTGAACGCATGTACTGTTTTCCATTTGTTTCATCTCGACGGTTTTTTCCAGCGCTGGAAAAATACGCTCGTGCGAACGGCCCCTTATAGCTCTAAACAGCTGCTAATATGGTTTATATCGAGAACGAAGGACACAGTATAATAAGTGATCAAACGAACTTACCTGAAGTGAAGTTCGATCATTATTATACGAAGTCCTTCGTTCGAAGATATAAGTACCCAACCCGCCCTGCCCGTTGGTAACGTTGAAATGTACTACTTCTAAAAGGAATGGTTGCAGAGGTTATGTCCACAGATACCACGGAGGAGGCGTTGATGTTTCAAGTATCTAAAGGACGCGCGGTTGCCAAGCGAGTCGAGAGAGCTGCTAATATGGTTTATATCTTCGAACGAAGGACTTCGTATAATAATGATCGAACTTCACTTCAGGTAAGTTCGTTTGATCACTTAATATTTGAGAATGTAAATTTGTCCGTCTGTTACCTTTTCACGTTACAGGTAGACATGTTAATAACTTTGACGAAGTAAATGACGCTATTCTTCAACTACATAACTGGTTTACATCCAACAATTTAGTGCTCAATGGCAAGAAAACTAAATGTATAAGGTTTTCTTGGCCGAATGTAAAGTACTGTACATAATATTATACTGAATAATGAGAAACTTGAGTTCATCAATGATACATCTTTTTTAGGGATTACGCTTGACTCCAAGTAACAATGGGGTCCTCATATTGAGAATTAAGATAAACGGCTTAGCTCCGCTGCCTTTGCCGTAAGGAAGATCAGACAACTAACTGATGTGGACACCGCGAGGATAGTCTATTTTAGCTACTTTCATAGTGTCATGTCTTACGGTATATTATTGTGGGGTAGGGCAGCGGACATTGAGTCTGTTTTTATCTTGCAAAAAAGGGCTATTAGGGCCATCTATAGCTTGAGTAGTCGCGACTCTTTAAGAGAACTGTTCAAGGTAGCTAATATCATGACGGTTCCATGTCAATATACAAGCTGTAACATAATAAACGCAAGACCTAAAAGTGCAGTCTCAAATTCCGCCATCTTCTTGTGGAAAATGTCGGACATTTGTGACATTGTGTTTTGTAGTGCTTCCATTATAAATTAGGTGGTTGTATATAGGAAATTACACTTTTCGGCAGGTAAATGATTTCAGTTATTCATTTAAGGTATTATTTATGTATAGTTTATATGTATAACTTGGTAATTTAATAATTAAATGCGGAGCTCACAAATAATAGTGTATTTATTATTCAATAGAAGATTATTCAAATGATAAAAATGCTTGGATAGATGCTATTCCAGCTCCACTTGAGTTATGACAACCTATTCAACTGTTGTTAGTTAACATTCCCTCTCTTCCTTCTATTAATTTGATACAATGTGTACATTTTTTGTAAATGAGGAACCATGAAGCCATTCTTATAAATAGTATTATTCGCTCTTTTACCTTAAACTCAACTGATGACCAACCTACATTGTTCTCCCATACCCCACAACAGAATGTAGATGAAAAAGTTTGTAATTTCTTATTTTAAAAGAGTAACCGTGGAGTTTCTTGCCCTTCTTCTCCACAGGAATGACATTCCGAAGTGGCGGTAGAGTCTTTGTTACTTTTCTGACGATTCATAAATACTGTAATGGTTTACATGAATAAAAAATATTCTGATTCTGATTCACGCCTAAACCGCTCAACAGATTTTAATAAAAAAATCTTTTTTTTACAATTTCAAGTGACAAGTGAATTATTTACTAATATTTATTATTATTATTATTAGTTAGCCTACATGCTGGGCAAAGGCCTCCCTCCATCTCCTCCACTCCACTCTATTCAGGGCTATTGAGCGCCAATCGTTTTTAAAGTAGTCCAGTTCGTCCCGCCATCTCCTCCTGGGCCTGCCGCGACGCCGTTTAAAATTGAGAGGAACCCAGTTGGTGATTATTTTTCCCCAAGATGTGTCAGGTATGCGACAGACATGACCAGCCAAATCCCATTTCAGCTTGGCAGCTTTTTGGCCCACATCGGCTATTTGTGTTATAGAGCGCAGTACACTATTTTTGACATGGTCGGTAAGTTTAATACCTAGAATACTGCGCTCCATGTTACGCTGGCAAACTGCGAGTGAGGATTTCTGCGAGTTTGTCAAAGATCTATACAGAAAGAGTAATATACTGCCGTGTAATATACTACACGGCAGTATATTACACGAAATAGTCATTTTGATAAGGTTTTTGCTATTGAGTCTAATGGACAACCTGCAATTAACACTGAGATTATTGGTCACGATCTGAACAAGTTACTAACTGTCCTAAGGCAGTTTTCGCCATATTTTATAAGTGGTACTGCTAATTCTACAGTCAAAACGGCAAGTATGTCCATCAAACTAAGTAGTAATACGCAGGCCGTACCGACTGTCTCAGGCGGAAATTTCTAATCTCTTCTAATTTTTATTTCTCGTTCGGGAAATCGTTAAAGATTTAGTCTCTAAAGGCATCATACGTGAGGCTGAATCGGAATATTCTAGTCCTATTCTTCTTGTTAAAAAGAAAGATGGGTCAGATAGAATATGCGTCGATTTTAGAAAACTTAACGAAATAACCGTGAAAGATCGTTTTCCCCTTTCATTAATCGATGATCACATTGATCGATTAGGCCGTCACAAATTCTTTACGAGCCTTGATATGGCCACAGGATTTTACCAGATACCGATGGACGAGAGATCAATCCCACTCACGGGCTTCGTTACGCCAGAGGGCCATTACGAGTATTTAAAGATGCCCTATGGCTTAGCGAATGCGCCAGTGGTGTAGCAACGTATTATTTCGAAAACGCTGAAAGGACACATCGAGTCTGGTAAAGTCTTGGTTTACATTGATGACGTCCTCTGTATGAGCAACTCTATTATTGAAGGTCTCGATATCTTGCAATCAGTCCTTAAGACTTTAACTGCAGGCAATTAATTTTAAGAAATGCACCTTTTTATCCAAAAAGATAGAATACTTAGGTCGAACAATAAGTGAGGGTAAGGTTCAGCCTAGCGCACTAAAAGTTAAAGCTCTTGTAGATGCCCATACTCCAAAAAAATGTAAAGCAGGTCCGACAGTTTTTAGGTTTAGCCGGTTACTTTCGTATATATATAGCTGGGTTTGCTTCCAAGACCGCTTGCATTGCACATTTAACTAAAAAGGACGTTCCTTTTGTTTGGAGTGTCAGTCAAGAAACTGAATGCTGCGATTAAAGAAATAATAGAACTCTTAGTTAGTGACCCCGTTCTTGCTATTTATGATCCGCAACTTCCTATAGAGGTTCACACAGATGCTAGTGCCATAGGTTACGGTGGCGTATTGTTTCAAGTGCATCAATCTGGTCACAAACGTGTAGTAGCATACTTTAGTAAGCTCACGCAAGGAGCGGAATCAAAATACCACTCTTATGAATTGGAAACTTTATCAGTGGTACTTTATCCTTGCAACATTTTAGACATTATTTAGTAGGAATACATTTTAAAGTTATTACCGACTGTAATGCTCTAAAACAAACACAAAAGAAAAAGGATCTCGTACCCAGAGTCGCTAGATGGTGGATTGGTGGCTTCTATATCCTATGATCAGACAAGACGCAAATAAATTAAAAATTCATTTCACTAATGCTATCTCCTTGTTTGGCACTCCTAAATTAATTGTGGCTAATCGAAGTCACATGTTAGCGAAAGTAGCGAATTTTTATCCTGGGCATGTGAACTAGGTTGTGAAGTCCATTTGATAACTCCAGAAATGCACTAGTCTAACGGTCAAGCTGAGCGCTACTGCCGTACTGTATTGAACATAATTAGGATAAAGTAATTATCGTCAGGAAAACTGGTCGGGCGTTATGTGGAAGTCACAGCTCACAATTAATATCACTAAGCATTCAACAACTCTGTATTCGCCATTGAATTTGCTTGTCGGAACAAATGCCGTGACACCTGTTTTACGTAATCTTATTCGAGATGTGGCTGTAGAAAGCTCTAGTCCTAATAGAGAGGCTCTCCGTGCTTTGTCGAGGCAACGAGCAGCCGAGCGATTAAGGCGAAACCAACAGGATCAAGATGCTCGTGTTAACCGCGGCAGACATCCTCCTCGAAAATTTGAAGTTAATTCTTTAGTCTTTGTTACAAAACAGGCTCAATCAACGGGAAAACTGGACTCTGGCATGCGCGGTCCTTACCGCGTTGTGAAGGCATTACCTCATGGGCGCTACGAATGCAGTTGGTCGCAGGTTCCTACGGGAAGTGCACTCAAGCCGCTGCAGAATTCATGGTGCCGTGGAAGGGCGAGTGGACACCGGAGACGTGTGCGGCGTTCTTTGAAAGTTAGCACCTGTGAGCAGACCTCACCTGTGAGCAGACCTCACCTGTGGGCAGACCTCACCTGTGGGCAGACCTCACCTGTGGGCAGACCTCACCTGTGGGCAGACCTCACCTGTGGGCAGACCTCACCTGTGGGCAGACCTCACACACACACACAGTTCTTTGGGAGTTGACCTTTGTATTTTTTTTGTCTCTAATGATTTAGGCAGAAACATGGTTCCATGATGAGTATGGTTACATAGGTGCTGTTTCTCAAACAATAACAGCATACCTTGTTATCTATCACCAAGTAATAGACCGTACAAATCATCATAATTGTTGGATTACTTTAGATTTGTTTATTATCTTTACGTACAGATTACGAAAAAATCGGGTCCACTCCAATTGGCCAACCTGTAGTTCAAGTTGACGAGTCACTGCCGAGTATACCTGGAAATCCAATCGAGCCGGTATCACGCCCTTGTGAAGCTTTTTCGGGAGAAGTGAACGAGGACGTTACCCTGTCAGGAGAGGCAGTGTTATGCATGCAGCTGAAAAACTAGATGTCAGCACTGTCGCCCAACTTCATGGCGGAAAACTTCACAGTAAACGAGAGCGCAGAACCAGGGGCCGGCTAGAAGGCAGATACTTTTGGCTCGACGCTCGTCGGATACGGTTGCTTAGGGAATTCGGTTTAGAAGTAAATCTTTTAATTTTGTATAAGCAATTACATTGTATTTCCGTTTTTATTAAAGTGTCGGTAATTTTCATTTAACCTGTTTTTTATTTTATAAAATCAGTGCTTTAATTTATTACAGCACTTTATTGTCCAGTTCATATTTTCTTTTAAGTACCCATTTACACTGCACTATTGAGCCTTTAGTAGGCGCATCAACAAGTTCCCAAGCACTATTATCTTCAAAACACTAACTCATATTTGATAGCTTGTAACTACTGTTCGTTCAGGTCCTTCTAACACATCTCTCAATGACAATCCAGTAGTATCATTGATTCCATTCGCCATGAAACATGCACCTCCAAAACCATATCTTTCAGGTTTGTGTTTGGTTCTCACAGGCCTCGGCTCACTCAGTGGTACTGGTGAATCTTCCACATCCTCATATTCACTTGGGACATATGACTCATCCAATGGTGACTCCTCCATTGATATGTCTGTATCCCCCACTGAAGGTACATCATCCTCAGAATTCAAAGGTTGTGTCACTTCAATTGAACTGTATGAACTTGGCAGTATCTCCATTACAATAACATCTCTAGTTGTTCTGATGCTGTTTGTTTCAGGATCATATATTCTATATCCTTTTACACTATGGGAGTATCCTACTAAAATACACTTTTGTGATTTTCTATCCCACTTTCTCCTCTTTTCTTTAGGTACATGTACCATCCTTACTTCCAAAAATCCCTAAATGTCTTATATCAGGTTTCTTTCCAGTCCAAACCTCATAAGGAGTTTTATTATTCAATACGGCTGTAATAGTACGATTATGCAAGTAAACCGCTGTGTTTGAGGCCTCTGCCCAAAGCCTTTTATCCAGCTGAGATTCAACCAGTAGACACCTTGCCTTCTCTACAATAGTCCTGTTGATTCTCTCGCACAACCCATTTTGTTGTGGTGTGTATGGATTGGTCGTTTGATGTAAAATACCATTCTTCTCAAAAAAATTATTAAAATTCTTGTTGCAAAACTCAAGGCCATTGTCACTTCTGAGGACTTTTATTTTTTTATTTAATTGATTCTCAACCATTGCCTTGTATTGCTGAAAATGTTTCAAAGCTTCATCTTTTGTTTTTAGAAAATAAATGAAAGTCATTTGACTGTAATCATCTATGAACAACAAGAAGTATCTTGAACCACCGATTGAAACATTCCACGCTTCCATGGGTCCACAAATATCTGTATGCACCACATGCAATAACTCATTGGCTCTAGTGCCAATATGTGTGAACGGCAGGCGGGACTGCTTGCCTTCACAACAGACAGTAGAGGAAGACTTATTGATGTCAACCTTGTCATCCAAGTTCATCCCTTCTACAGCATTCATCTTATTTAAATAATCACTATTGATATGGCCTAACCTGCGATGCTAGGTGTCCCCAGATATCAAAGCCACTGCCGACAGTTTCTCCGGAACATTCAACTTGTAAACTCCATTTACTAGTGATCCAGTTGCCACCAACTCATCATTCCTGTTGCGAATATTACAACCATAGTTGGTAAAGGTTACCTTAATACCTTTATTGATTAGTTCACTTACGGAGAGGAGATTAGTGGTCAGGCTTGGTACACGTAACACACCTTCTATGTTCACATTGAATTCTATACCATTGGCCACAGTTGTGATCTGAACATCACTAGAACATAGCACAGGGACTTTGGTCTGATTCGGTATAACAATTTCCTTTTTAATATTTTTAATGGAACTGCTTGTCATCCAATTCTTGTTAGCTCTCAAATGCCCACTGGCCCCAGAGTCAATATACCAATCTTCTCTGTTGAAACTGCCACTCAGGAACACAGTAGAGAATGCATTAGTTTGTTTCCGTTCAATGTAATGCTAATTATCATTGTTAGGACATTGTGACTAGGACATTCGTTGTCACTTGGCGACTTGATTCTTCTTTTCCTGAATTCTTCTGTTCTTCTGATCTTCTCTCGGAATGAAGCAGCCGATGATGCCATCTTCTGCAGATCTTGCATGGGGGTTTCTGCAGTTATCCTTTCTATGTCTTCCAAATAGACACTTAAGCATAAGTTCTGCTTAGTGACTATGGTCCACCGCTCCTCTACTGCCATCCTCCGGAATTGCTGACACTCGTATAGGTAATGTTCCCCTTGACAACAGGAACAAGACTTGTCTATCTTCGTGAATTTCCCTTGCTTCGCTTCGGTTGCTGCGTGCGCGACGTGATGAAACGGTTTTCTTCTGAAACTCTTTTCTTCTGTCACGAACGCACTGCACTTGTCGGCTTCTAGGTCCAGGAACTTGGAAATCACTGTTAAGTCCGAGAATTCCTCATCTTCCTGACTGGCGGTGAAGTCATACCACCTGAACTTCAGTATGGACGGCATCTTCTCGATAATTTGCTTCATAATTTCTGGACTGTGTAGATACTGTGGCTTCGTTAGTCCCTTGATGGCAGCAACGCTATTGATGATCTGACTGGCGAAGACGCAGATGTCCCTAGAGTTCTCAGTTATCTGACGCAGTGCTTTAATCTTCTCTAATTCCATCATCACTAAAGCATCTGGTCTTCCATAACGTCGCCGAAGCGCTTGAATTACTTCTTCAGGGGGTGCCTCTGAATATAACAGACTCTTGATCGCTTCTCTGGCATGCCCCTTAATTGATCTTTTTAATCGCGCAATGTTCTACGCGGGGGTGAACATTGGAGCTGTATCTTCCTAGACGACCTAGAAAGCCAACCACTCGGTGCTATTTCCTTTGAAAAACGGCAGTTCGTGTATGGACTTCGGTTGTGGCGCTGATCCTCCCTGTGTGGCGACGGCCTGCTTTATGGCGTCCGCCAATGCTAGTATCTCCTCCGTCAGACTTATGGAACCCTGGGGCTGTTCATGCTTAATCGGCTGCAGGTGTTCCCGAGGTTTCTTTCCTCACAGATCTTGTCTGGCGGGGTCAGCATCTTCCCGAATCGATTTTTGGATCCAGTTCCGCACTTGTGTCGTTCTATCTTCTATATATTCTTTGCTTGAGTCTTTTTCTTCTTCCACCTGGGTTAGTTCCAAACGTTTCTTCGCAAGTTTGGTCGCCGCCTGTGCTTGGCGTAGGGCGAGGTTGTCGGAGCTGCACCGAGCTGCGCTGGAAGGCTGGCGGAGCAAGCTCACCCACCCCACTGCCGGTCACGCCGTCATCGCTGCGCTGCTGCCAGTCTTCTGGGAGTGGCTGGGGCGGCGACACGGCGTCCTCACGTAACGTCAGACGCAGGTACTGTCCGGGCATGGTTGCTTCGGGCGGTATCTGTGGCGGATCGGTCGTGAGGAGGCGAAGCGCTACCACCATTGTGCGGCCCCGGAAGACACGGCGGCGCACACGTTGTTGGTGTGCCCGGCATGGGATGATGAGCAGCGTCGGCTCGCCGGAGGGCTCGGTGCAGGGGGACAGGTGCTGTCGCTCCCGACCGTGATATCATCCATGGTTGGGAGCGAGAGCGCCTGGGTGGCAATGGCGGCCTTTTGCGAGGCCGTCATGTCCGCTAAGGAGGAGGCAGAGCGGGTGAGGGAGGAGACGTCCTCCAATCCTACTCGTAGACGGCGCGTTGGGCGAAGGCGCAGGGACTACGCACGAAACGACCTTCACCCACCGTGATCTCGGCCTGCAGGCGTCGGGGAGGGCACCCTAGCACACGCAGGCCCGCGCCGTAAAAGGGCTGCGTCCGCGCAGCCTCCGAAAGGCGGTAGGGGGAGACCGAACTCCCCTAACACGTATCGAGGTCCGCACACGGATCGAGCCCGCCGGTGCCACAGAGGTCATACTGGTGACGATTCCTGTGGCCCGGCAAAAGGGTGGGGCAGTGGGACGCCGAGGGGTTTTAGTGGGTGCAAGCCCCACATAACCACCCGGGTCGTGCCCTCGGCCCGGGGGTATGCGTTAGGCATTTCCCCTCGTAAAAATAAAGTGTAAATAATACGATAACTGTGCCAGCTCGTTCAGAGTCTATACACTTTATTGTAGATAATCAAACTTCGAACGATGATATTATTGTATGCGGGAGAGAGTTAGCGAAGGATGTATATTTGGCAAATGCGATAGTGAAAGTGAAAAATAATAGGATTCCTGTAAAAATACTTAATGTCAGTGAAAAAAATGTTACGTTACCATCTTTTAGTCCTGATTTAAAAATTTTGAGTGATTATGATGTCTGTCAATTCGATGATAAGAAGGTAAACAATAACGACAGTACTAGAGTTCAGACGTTATTATCCGACTTAAATTTATATTACTTGAATAGGGAAGAGAAACAATCTATGGAGGCTATATGCACTAAGTATTCAGACGTTTTTTATATCAAAGGGGACAAACTGACATCGACAAATATTTATAAACAATCTATAGTTGTAAAGTCAGATTCAACTGCAGTTTATGTAAAGCCATATAGGTTACCACAAGCACTAAAACCAGAAATAGCTAAGCAGATTGGCAAAATGATAGAAAATGATATTATAGAGGAGTCATTTAGTGAATGCTCGAGTCCAATATTATTAGTACCAAAAAATAATAGCGATAGAAGTGAAAAGAAATGGCGGTTAGTTGTAGATTATAGAAAATGAATGAAAACATTTGTGACGATAAATTCCCATTACCCAACATAACCGAAATTTTAGATTCTCTTCTGGAGCTACTTATTTTAGTCACCTTGACCTTCATCAATATTATCGAGTGACCTTGAAACCTAGCAGTCGGAAATTTACAGCTTTTATGACCAATACAGGTCAATATCATATGAAACGTCTTCCAATGGGTCTTAAGATTAATCCAAGTGCCTTTAGCCGTATGAAGTCCGTAGCAGTGTCTGGTCTAACTTATAATAAATTTTTAGTATATCAGGATGATTTCATTATATTTGGAAGAAATCTTGCTGCCCACAACCACAATTTAATAAGCGTGATGGAAAGACTGAGGGAAGTTAATTTAAAATTGAATCCTCAAAAGTGCGAATTTTTGAAAAAAGAAATTCTTTATTTAGGGCGTGTTGTTAAAGGGGATTCTACCTGACCCTGATAAAACTAAGGTTTTGGAAAATTACCCCACACCCAAAAATTTTGATGAAGTGAAACGTTTCGTGGCTTTTGCAATTATTACCGGAAATTCATAAAATCGTTTGCAGATATTGCAATGCCTCTAAATAAATTAGGTAGAAAAAATGAACAGTTTATCTGGACTAAGGAATGTAACGAGGCTTTCGAATTTAAAAAAAAATGCTTGATCGTACTTGTATGGACGCAATTTTACAATTATGACAGATCACAAGCCCCTGGTATATCTTTTTGGTATGAGAAACCCTTCAAGTCGGATTCTTAAATTCCGATTAATGTTAGAAGTATATAATTTCAAGGCTGTGTATATAAAACGGAAAGAAAACGTTGTTGCGGATGCTTTATCTAGAGTATGCATGACGTCAGATAAACTGAAGAGTATGCACGAGCAAGTTGCAGCTGTGATAACTAGGGTTCAAAAGAAAAGAATGAACGATGATCATATAAGCAATGATAGTGTTGTGAGGACGGATCTAAGTAAATCCACTAACCAAAGGTCTGATCAATCCCGAGTTGTGGATATATTAAGAAAGCCGTGTGACTCGATAGAAATATTTTTAATTAAAGGTAGTGAATTAAAAAGGCTTAGAGGAAATAAAATGATAACAGAGGAATTCGAATGTTTTGCATATAGTGCAAATAAAAAGACATAATATATTAATCTTGATTTCAAGGCGCATTTCTCGCGAGCCGAATTTGTGCAGAAATTATATAAGTTTTGCGAAAAAATTACATATCGAGCAAGTTTGTATAATTAAAAGGAAAGATAATATAGATTTTATAAAGAATATTTGCGATGAGATAATGTCACTCATGCATTGATCCGGACCACGAATATGTATATTACAAGGAGTAAAAAGAAGTAATGATGATAGTGAAAAATCTATTATTATAAACGACTTTCACCTACTGCCATCCAGTGGTCATGCTGGGGTGCGCAGAATGGTAAATACTATTAAAAAACGATACTATTGGCCAAGGACGTACAAGAATTTGTCAAAAAATGTTCGTAATGTCAAAAATCGAAATATTTTCGATATATCAAAGAGCCGATGGAAATTACCACTACGGCTTCTTCGGCATTCGGAAAAATATATTTAGATGTAGTGGGTCCTTTAGACAGGGATATAGATGGTTATTGTTATATATTGGCCATACAATGTGAATTGACAAAATTTGTTCAATGTATTCCTTTTAAAAATAAAGAAACCTTGTTCATTGCAGATGCATTTGTCAAACAATTTATTTTAAGGTTTGGTATTCCTAAAAGTATAGCTACAGATCGAGGAACAGTATTCATCTCTGCGACGATGGAACAGGTGTGTAAAATTCTTAATATCGAAATGTTATGCTCAACAGCTTACCATCACCAGTCTATTGGAGCTCTGGATTTGGTTCTTTAGTTTTAACAACAGAGTCCATTTCGAAATAAATTATACGCCATATGAACTTGTTTTTCGTAAACTTTGTAGAATACCCAGTAGGATTTATGATACAGTGGAACCATTATACAATAGTGATGACTATTCATTACAACTAAAATACAGTTAACAGTTAGCCCAGGCTAATGCAAAGAAAAAAATATTATGTAATAAACAGAAACGCAAAGACTTTTATGTTAAATCTGTTAAGTATAAAAAGGATGACCTGGTATTATTAAAAAATAAAACACGTCGAAAACTAGATCTTTTGTTTGAAGATCCCTATAAAATATAAGAAGATTTAGGATGTAACGTTAAAATATGTAACAATGGTAATATAGACTTAGTACATAAAAAAAGGACTAGACCTTATTATGAATAAATGTAATGAAATACGTTACTTGTAATGAATCGGACTATACATTTGTTTTAAAATATGACTGCCTCGTTGGTCTGGAGGCAAAGCGCATCGCTTTGTGATCACGAGGTCCTGGGTTCAAATCCTAGGTCGGACAAATGTAGTTTTTCTAACGAAAAATTCCCAGTACGAGTCCGGAGTCTGGAATTGTGCCCGGTATATGGCAATAGGCTCGCCCCCTATTGCGTGGGACCTAACATCGTCGGCGAAACGCGGGTGTACTCAGTACACCTCTGCCACCCCCTCTGGGGAATATAGGCGTGACGGTGTATTTAAAATATAAAAATAAATACTTAATATGTAATAGATTATTTTTAAGAAATTTTAATTAAGCTGGTAATTTGGTATTGTATACTTTTATATTATTTACTTTTAGTGGAAAAAAAACCTCCTTTCGCTAGTTTTTTTTTATTTGTCCCGGGAGGTGAAGTGTAGTATGTTATAAAAGGGTACGGTTCTTTAGTGGCTTTTACTTAGTATGTACACTCCTTTATAAGAACCGTATCCATAACATGCTTACTAGGCAGTATACCTTACAATGCGCAATGTAAGTTACTATTAAGGGAATTAAACATACTTTGAATGAGATGGTTGTGTTTATTAGAACCTCGTGACCCCAACATTACACTGTACTCGACTTGGTTGTCGTTTCTTCAGATTCCGTTGGTCCACTTGTTTCTTCCGTGACCGTCGGCGATTTTGACTGAGGTGCATCCTTCCTTAATCTTGTGACTATGCGCAATGTAAGTTATTATTAAGGGAATTAAACATACTTTGAACGAGATGGTTGTGTTTATTAGAACCTCGTGACCCCAACATTACACTTTACTCGACTTGGTTGTCCTTCTTCTTCTTCCTTTGGTCGACTTGTTTCTACCGTGACCGTCGGCGATTTTGACTGAGGTGCATCCTTCCTTAATCTTGTGACTGGCATTTTTATATCTTAAAAATATTTTCAAAAAATTTTCCTATTTTCCAAAATTTCAAAAATTCAAATTGTTATATTTTCAAATTTTTCAATCTTCTAATATTCTATCTACAAAGTTTTTAACTTCAAATATTCGATATTCAATTTTTCAATCTTCAATTACCTTCGAATATTCTATCTTCAATCTTCGAATAAGTCTTCAGTTTTTTCAGTCTTCAAATAAGTCTTCAGATTTTTTTAGTTTTCAAATAAGTCTTCAGATTTTTTCAGTCTTCACATAAGTCTTCAGATCTTGTATCCTGAAATCGCAGAATCCGTCGTTGAGGACCAGCTATAACGACCCCGCAATGATCCTACAGGACCGTTATATTGGGAGAGTAAGAGCCAGTTCTGGCTGTGCCGGCCCCGCGTTCGGTCGTGTCACCGTGCTGCGCAGCCCGCCCACTCGCTCTCGCTCGCGCGTACGTATTTTCGTCTTGCTCGCGCGCACGTGTTTGCGAATTTACGTCTCGCTCGCGCGTACGTAATTACGTAAATTCGTTAGGTAGAAGCGCCGTTTTAACGGCGTTGTCGGCGTTTCCCGCGTTTTTCGTTTTTTCGGTGTGTGTGTGAGTGATGTACGCTGTTGGCCGCGAGGCCTTTACAGCTTCACCGGACTTAAGAGCAAGCGTGCAACCACTACGCTCGAGCCAGAAGGGCAAGGGGCGACATACTCGAGGGCGCCCTCGGTTGGGACAGTCGCTGTAGGGGGGGGGGGGGGGTGGGTGAGAACATGTCGCGGCTGGCGGTGGCGGCAGGGGTCGGGGGGGGAGATCGTAGTCGGCGGCGGCTACGATTAACGGATTCGCATGGGTAGATGCGTTCGCGAACATTCCGTACGAACCAGGGGGCTCCTACGGCTTTACGGAGGAAGCGGTTTTGAACCACTTGGAGTTAATCGATGTGATAGGGGGCCGAATGCCCGAACACAACACACACATAAGTCATGATGGGTCGAACGCAGGTATTGTAAAGCGTCACCTTATTTCTAAGGGACATTTTACTCCGCTTGCAGATTAACGAATGGAGACGACCGAGCACAAAGGATGCTCGGTGACGGACCCGCTTGATGTGCGGGCCGAAGGACATGGTACTATTTAGAGTGACCCCTAGATATTTGACATCTTTGACCCAGGGAATGGTCGGTCGAACATGGTCACTTGGCCGAGATTACTTCTAGGGCGGCGCAGGGAGTGGCGCGGGGTGGCACCTCTGGAGAAGAACACCGCAGCGCTCTTGTCCGGGTTCACCTCAATACGCCACTTCCTAAACCAATTCCCTAAGGAATTGGCGGTTGCCTGAAGGTGTCTGGTAATGAAACCCTTATTCCTATGCGAGACGTAGAGAGCGGTATCATCCGCGAATAGGGCTAGATGTGCCTTACTCGAACGAGGAATGTCGTTCGTGTAAAGGCTAAACAGGAGGGGCGAGAGAGCTGAGCCCTGCGGGACTCCAGCTCGGGTGGAGTGGGGAGTGGAGCGCGTCATTTCGACGCGATATCGGAAGGCGCGATTTGACAGGAAGTCTCGTATGATGAGCACGAGTCTGTCCGGCACACCCATATGGTAGGGCTTTAAGATCAAGCCGTTGTGCCAGACTTTGTCGAATGCCTTCGCGACGTCGAAGAAGAGGGCGCCTCCGTGATGCGGTGCACTTGGTGGACGCAGGAGTGTTTGGCTCGAAAGCCGAACTGCTCGTCGATAAGGATACCCCTGGACACTACAAAGTCTTTGAGCCGCGCCAGAAGTAGGCGCTCGTAGACCTTAGCCAGGGAGTTGAGAAGACTGATAGGGCGGTAGCTCGCGGGGAGATTACGAGGTTTGCCGGGCTTGGGAATGCCTATGACTTCCGCCTCCTTCCACATAGCGGGGAAGGTGCAGTTCGTCATGGCGGCGTTCAGTATGGCCACTAAGAGGCAGATGAGTTGGGCGGGCAGGCATTTCAGAACGCGATTCGAAATGCCGTCAGAGCCGGGGGCTTTTTTAGTTTTGAGACTCCCAATGAGATCTTCAACCTCCGTTTGGGTAATAGGAGGTAAGGAATCGGCGGGGGGGAGGGATGCCCTGCACTCGACTGTCGACCGCGTCGACGTGGGACTGGTCGACGGACTGAGAGCTGGGGGTGCACTGGCTCTCGAGGGAGTCGGCGAGAAGCTCGGCCTTTTCGTCGTCGTCGAAGCCTGGGGGTGCGCCTGAAGGGCGGGACAGCGGGGGCATGTTAGTCGTGGAGTCGGTTTTAAGGCTACGCGCCAGCTGCCAGTAGGCCAGGTGCGATGGCGCGATGCCCTCTAGGAAGTCACCCCACCATTCCTCCCGGACCTCCGCGACACGACGCTTTACCTCTCGTTGTAAAGCGCGCATTCGGGCCCGATTGGCTTCGGTGGGGTAAGAGTCGTGCGCTCGGATTGAGGCATTCTTGGAACGAATGAGATACCTAACATCTTCCGGCAGTCGAAAGCGGTTGAGGTTGAGATCTTCCGCCTCGACTTGCTTAGACGATCGACTGACAGCCAATCGGATGTGGTCGGTGAAGGCATCAACGGCCTGATCGGTGTCCTGAGGGGACGGGACGGAGTCCGAGCTGAGAGGGAGGGGGGGGAGGGTCGGCATCCGCCAAGGCCGTGCTTAGCGCATGCCAATCCACCACCGTCTTTTTGGGTCGTTGAGGGGCGGCAGGGGGGGAACCGAGTCTCATGACTACAGGTCGATGGTCAGAGTCGAGCTCCTGGACTACTTCCAAGGAGTGCAGCCGTAAGGTAACACCCTTCAGAAGCGCCATGTCCAGGACGTCGGGTCGGTGGTTGGGATTGTTGGGATAGTGGGTAGTGTGCATGGGTGCGATGACGTCAAAGTCGAGAACGTCGACCAGAGCGTCAAGGCTCCCACCGTTAGGGGAAGTGGTGAGACCATTCCAGGCCACGTGCTTACTATTGAAGTCACCCGCCAGAATGACGGCGCTTCCCAGATTAAGGAGTGCTTCAAAGTCACTCCTGAGGACGAGCTTAGTGGGGGAAAGGTATACGGTGGCAATCACGATGGGCTGGTGCCCAGTGAGAGAAATGCGACAGACCGAGGCTTCGATGTTGGTAAGCGCAGGGGGATCGAGAGGGATGCAGTGAAGGGACCTCCTGTATTAAATGAGAGTACCGCCTCCACGGGAGCCGGTTCTGTCATTACGCACTAGGTTATAGTTTGCGATCCTAGGATCGCGTTGTGCGGGCTTGAGGAAGGTTTCCTGCACTAGGAGGATATCAAGCTGGTGATCTCGGAGGAAATCAGCAACCTGATCTCGCTGGGAGCGGAGGCCATCGGCGTTAAAAAACGCCAGGGATAGGTTGTGGGGCTTATGGCAGGGAGGTCGTAAATCCATTATTGGGTGCGGAGGGGTTGGGTTCTGAGGGACGCCAGGACGTCATAGACGTCCCTGTATTTCGCGGCCAGGAGAACCTGGTCCGCCAAGTTGGTGACGGCGCGGAGTTGGAGGGCGAGTTCTTGGACTCTGGGAATCAAAGCGGGGCTCATTACTGCCGAAACGTTCATGATCAGGTTGAAGTCCTGACTGACGTTAGTGGGCGGAGGGGGACAAGCTGCCACCGGCGGCATCGCCGGCGCGCGCTTTGGGGGGCGGGCAGGGCCCACTAGCAGGTGGGAGGCCGCGGTGTAGGGTAGCGGCTTCACCCACGCGTTGGCGCCAAGAGACGGCCTAAGCGGCGGGGAGGGGGGGTCAGCTTCTGTGGCGCGGGAGCGCGGGGAGCTGAGGTCGCTGGCGCTGAAGGCACCGGATGGGGGTGCGCTGAGGGCGGCGGCGGCCGCCGCGCCTCGTCCGGCGCTTCCCCTTCGGGGCCTTGGGGCAACCGCGGTAGTTCGCGGTGTGCCCCTTGGCGCCGCAGAGGACGCAGCTGGGGGGCTCGGCCGCCGTCTCCCTCGAACGGGCGCACTGGGATGTCGCGTGGTCCCCGATGCATTTCACGCATCGACGGCGCGCGTGACAATTACGGGCAGAGTGCACGTATAGCTGGCAGTTGTGGCACTGCCCGGGCGTGCCACGTTTGTGGGGGGCCTCCACGGTGAGGCCAGAGATGTGGCACACGGCCTTCAGGTTGAAAACCCTACGGCCGGACTCGGTTCGGTCGAGGACGACCAGCACCATATCATAGGCCTCCTTGGAGCGCCCATTGACCATCCTGTGTACCTGGCGCACAGGAAGGTCCTGGGACAGGAGGTCTTCTTTGATGACGGCGGTGTCCAGCTCCCTAGGGACACCGCGGATGACTACCCTGAGCTACCTTTCCTCCTCCAGGGTGTACGTGTGATTCGTTTTTTCGGTTACGTCGTAGTTTGTTTTAAAATGACGACTTTTTCTTCGTTCGTGGTAAGACTGGTGAACACTTAACGGTGTCACTAAGCCAGTCTTGAGCGGGCCCGAGCGCTCGCCTCCCTCCTTCAGAGGGCGGCCAACTCGGAAGGGCTTGAGCTCTGGCCTTGGGGGCTTCCCTAGTCAGGGCTCTCGATTTCACCAGGATCTTACCCTTACCCATCCCGCCATCCTGTTCTCCGTGCGGCGGTTCTCTTCGCCCCGGAGCAGCTAGGGTTTGGTGCCCGCTCTTTCACCTATAAGGCAAAAGGACACACCTTGTCTCCCCGGTAAGTACCCTCCCTCCGCCGCCACCGGTGGGGGGATCTGGGCACTATTCACCCCTGGGTCTTAGGACCTTTTAAGTCCACCCGCCCTGCCATTTCCCCTCAGGAAATGGCAGAAGAGTACCCGCCCGAATTCCTCCGGGAATTCATCAAGTACATCGCGTTGAAGTGCCCGGACATCATCCGGCAGTTCAACGCGACGTACTCGCCTATCTCGCCCAACGCGTCACCTGCTCATGCGTCGCCCCTCTCTCCCGCGCTCCCCGCGCCTTCTGCGCGGCCCGCGACCCCTTTCGCAACGCCACTCACCGCGCCGCCCCCGACCCCCGCTAACCGCCCCGTCTCTGCATGCGGGTCCGAGCCTCACTGGGACTCCGATATGGAGGTTGAGCTCGCGTCTGTTCGCCGCGCAGCCTCCCTCTCGTCCCCATCTTCATCGTCATCCTCGTCGGATTTCATTCCCATCTCAAATGGGAAGAGAGCGCGTAAACCGCGCGACTCACCGCCTCCCAAAATCCAGAAGGCCGGGAACGTCTCCGTTCCTCCCGCCCCCTCCGCCCCCCAGCCGTCTCCTAACGAGGCCGCGAGATCCTACCCCCCTGCGCGCCTCGCACGTCCGAATATCACTCCCCCGCCGCTTGTCATTCAGGACAAAAGCGTTGACATAATCGCAAAATCAATTATACGCATGCGCGTTCCACCGCGCAAGGCAGAGCCCTCAAGGTGGCGTCCTCGGACGACCATCGCCGGCTATCCCTGTTCCTCCGCTCAAATAAAATTGCGTATCATACATACACCCTGGAGGAGGAAAGGGAACTTAGGGTAGTCATTCGCGGTGTCCCCAAGGAGCTGGACACCGCCGTCATAAAAGAGGACCTTCTGTCGCAGGATCTTTGCAGTGTATTTAACGCGCCCGCTCAACGGCCACGGTCAGTAATAAACCAGTACGAAAGCTAGACGGTTGTTTTACTTAATCGCAAATACTTCACCTGCCGACGAAGACGAAACTACCTACGTACAAAAAAAAAAAAGGCCAATTTTATCGGAAATTTGCATACTTTCGATGCAAAAAGCCAAGAATGGCAGATATTCGTCGGTAGACTTCAACAATTTATCAAATTAAATGATATTAAACCCAAGAATTAAAGTGCCGTGCTGCTAACGCATCTATCGGATAAGTCATACCGTCTGGTAAGGAATCTTGTGTATCCACGGAAACTAGAAGATGTGCCGTGGAAGGAGCTGGTTGAAGTACTCAATAGTCATTTTTAGTGGCCGCAGGAGGTCATGGAAGATGCGCCCGAGGAAACGGCGTGCGCGATAACACACGCCGACCAGCCCGCGCCCTTAGTGGACCTCAGTCGCTTTTCAAAATACGAGCGAGCGGTCCGCGCGCTGGCTTACGTGATGTTGTTCGTAGAGAAATGTAGACGACGCGACGTAACGATGGGAACCAAGCTAGTGGAACGCGCCGAACGCGCGCTTATACGGGATGCGCAACGACAAAGCTTTCCGGCGGAAAAAGCCCGGATACAAAGGAGAGAGTGTCGACCGACAGAGTCGATTGTTCAAGTTGGACCCCACGATCGGAGGCGATGGAATATTACGCTTGCAAGGCCGCATAAACGCCGCCACTGTGCCGGAGGCGTATAAAAGCCCACCGATCCTGGATGGAACACACCCGCTGGTGAAACTGATCGTGCGACGAGAGCACGAGAAGGCGCATCACGCTGGGCGGGAGTACATAGTGAACATTCTGCGCGAAAGATATTGGATACTACGACTGCGTCCGACGGTTCGATCGACCCTCCGACAGTGCGTAAAGTGCAGAATTAGGAAAACCGCCCCCGTGATACCGGTCAAAGGAGACTTACTGCAGTGTATTTAACGCGCCCGCTCAACGGCCACGGGCAGTAATAAACCAGTACGCAAGCTAGACGGTTGTTTTACTTAATCGCAAATACTTCACCTGGCAACGAAGACGAAACTACCTACGTACAAAAAATAAATAAAAAAAATATGTCCAATTTTATCGGATATTTGCATATTTTCGATGCAAAAAGCCAAGAATGGGAGATATTCTTCGGTAGGCTTCAACAATTTATCAAATTAAATGATATTAAACCCAAGAATTAAAGTGCCGTGCTGCTAACGCATCTATCGGATGAGTCATACCGTCTGGTAAGGAATCTTGTGTATCCACGGAAACTAGAAGATGTGCCGTGGAAGGAGCTGGTTGAAGTACTCAATAGTCATTTTCAGCCGAAAAGATCGACATTTGCTGATAGGGCAAAATTTTATGGTGCCACCAGATCAAATAGCGAAAGCGTAGAGGATTGGGCGGCGCGTCTGAGGGGACTCGCCGTATATTGTGACTTCGGTACAGAGCTTCTTCTCCTTGACAGATTTATTCTGGGGCTGGAAGCCGGGCCGGAAAAAGATCGCCTGTTCGAACAAGATTTGAAGTCACTAACGCTTAGTAAAGCCTTGGAAATAGCTCAGCAAGCTGCATGTGCTCGATCTGCGCGTGCTTACTCTGTAGCGGAACAGCTTGTCAAGCGGGAGGTCGTGTAACGTGTGGCTGAGCGCAGGTCGAGGGCGCCGGACGCGCCCGCTTATGCCGGAGTGTCAGGACCAGCTGTGGTGTGTACAGTGTGCGGAATAAAAAACCATAATGCAGATAAGTGTCGGTTCAAGAATTACCGATGTGCTATTTGTGATAAAAAAAGGCCATCTTAAGAAAGTGTGCAGTGCTAAAGTCGGGAAGCGATCGTTAAATAGTATCCAAATTAACGGAAAGGACGGCCGTGATTGTAAGGAATGCGACCTGTTTAATATAAGGTATGTGAACTATGACCCTATTAAAGTGAATGTGAGGGTACATGATGTAGACTTATCTATGGAACTCGACTGTGGCGCTGGTCGTAGTGTCATGTCTGAGCACTTTTATTTGACGCATTTTAAATGTTTAAAATTGTGTAAAACCAACCTTGTATTTTGTATTTATACCAAACATAAAGTAACACCCTTGGGTTATTTTCTTTGTGATGTTTCATTCAATAATATGAAACGACAAATGGTATTTTATGCCACGATTTAATATGCAGCTAGTTTCTGTTTCTGACAATCATAATTTAAGCGTTGAATCGAAATGCGTCGAGGTGCAGCAGGTCTTAGATGAATTTCCTGACGTTTGGAAGCACGAGTTGGGTTGCTTCAATAAATTTGAAATAGAATTGCATTGAAAGGAGGGTGCTGACCCAAAATTTTTCAAACCGCGACCTATACCGTTTGCCTTAAAAGGAAAGGTAGAAGAGGAATTAGATAGGATAGTCCGACTAGGAATCTTAGTTCCCGTACAGTTCTCAGATCATGCTACCCCAATTTTCCGGTATTCAAAGAAAACGGCAAGGTTAAAATAGCCGGGGATTTCTTTTGTACGTTAAATAAAATTTTAAAAATTGATAAATACTCTTTGCCTCACATAGACAAAATATTTGCCAAAATCGGTGGAGGACAACATTACTCAAAACTTGATATAAGTAAAGCTTACAATCAATTCTGTATGTCTAAACCGTCACAAGAGCTAACTACAATTAATACACCAAAGGGTTTATTTAAATACACGCGGCTCGTGTATGGTCTCGCGAACGCTCCAGCTATTTTCCAAAGGGCCATCGAGACGCTAGTTGCGGGAATAGACGGTGTTTCTTGTTGGTATGATGACATTTGTCTCACGGCTCCTAATCGGAATCTGCACTTAGCTAGGCTTTGAGAACTACTGTGCAGATTGCAAAATGCGGGACTAAGACTTCAAAAGGACAAATGTGCATTCTTCCAGGAAAACGTTACATATTTGGGTTACACTATAGATAGGAACGGTCTGAGAACGTGTTCGAGCAAAGTAGAAGCTATTTTAAAAGCGCCGGCGCTTTCTAACCCGTTAGAATTAAAAAGATTTCAAGGCGTAGTAAACTATTACAGGAATTTTATTCCAAACGCGTCCTCGCTGTTAAGTCCTCTGCATGAGTTACTGAAGGAGGGCGCGGTGTGGGAGTGGGGACAACAGCAGGCGCGCGCGCTGGCCGGGGTGCGCCGCGAGCTGGCCTCGGAGCGCGTGTTGGCGCACTTTGAGCCCGCTGCGCCGCTCGCCCATACCGTGGACGCGGGGCCCGCGGGCCTCGGTGCAGTGCTTGCACATTTAGCCCCGGACGGGACAGAGCGACCGATCGCCTTTGGGTCGCGCTCGCTCACTGCTAGCGAGAAGAACAATAGTCAAATTCAGAAAGAGGCCACTGCGATAATTTTCGGTATCAAACGTTTCCATCAATATTTATACGGACGGCAGGAGCCTTTTATTATGACCGATCACAGGCCACTGCTGTCGATCTTTGGTAAAAAGGATGGCATATCAGTAACAGCCGCGCTACGTTTGCAACGATATGCCATAATTCTTTCAGCCTATAATTATACCATTCAGTATATAAGTAACTAGGCTCATTCAGTATATAAGTAAGCAGGCTATTCCAGCATTCATCTATATTTGAGTCCGAAGAACCTTATGTTAAAAGCTTGTCCCGGACTCTGTCTTCATACATTCTTCTCACGCTCTCATCTTGCAACTTTTCATCCTTTATTCTTTCAAGGTCTCCGAAGGGGATACGCTCTCGCCAGTGCTTCCACTTCCTGAACAGACCACTAAACCGCGCAACTACGATATAGTGGTCTGATTCAAGAGTGGGGCCTCTATACGCACGTGTATCTTGGAGTTTGCTTCGGTGACGGTAATCTACCAGGATCAAATCTATCATGCTTTTTTGTTCATTCCTTCTCCACGTGCACATATGTATATCCTTATGCTGGAATATCGTATTAGACGCAAGCAGGCCCCTTTCCAAACATACATCCACAATGAGCTTACCTGCATCGTTCACTCTCTTATCACCATAAGAACCCAGAGCAGCGTCGCAAGTTTGCCGCCTGGTTCCCAACCATCCGTTCAGATCGCCACACATAATCACCTTTTCATTAGCCTCAGACAGATCCAAAACTTCTCTGATATTATCCCAAAACTTCTCTAGGTCCTGGGGTGTCGACGAGCTTACGGGAGCATATGCTGCGACCAAAAATACTTTAGTGACACCCAGTTTTAAACGGACCCAGAGAAGTCTCGCATCGTACAGGCCATAATCTTTCACTCCAGAGGCCAGGCCATGAGACAGCAAGATACCCACTCCCATGCTGGCACGACTGCTCTGCGGTACCCTAGACCACAAAGCCATCGTGCCATCAGGAAGATCACAGGTTTCACTGCCCCTTCGCTTAGTCTCTGTTACAGACAGAGCATCTAGGCGTCTCTCTTTCATCACATCAATCACCTCATGCATCTTATCTTCCATACCACCCCTTACATTCCAAGTGCCTATTCGGCACTCTGCAACCCACGACTCGCCAGTTCGGGCCCGGCCTGATGGGTGGCGGCCCCCATCGCCGCTTCCACCTAGATTTGTACCGACGGGGGCGAGCCAGTACGCGTCGCCTCGGGGGGACGCCCTAGCCCGCACTGCGGTACGTCTTCGGTCCGAGATTGCAGCCATAATGACGTGCAGGGGTCGCGACGAGCACGCTCTTGGACAGACCCTCTCGGAAAAAAATCTAAATAACAAAGTTGTAGGTAATAAAAAGATCTACAACTTTTGTATTTACACTTTTTTCACATAACCTCAAAATTTATGTGAAAAATTCAAATAACCAAGTTTTTGGTTTTTTATTTTTATCTTATACAAAAAAAAAATTTTGTTTTCACGAAATTTGGTGAAAACTTACCTTTTTATGTCCCAAACATACTGTAATTTTTTTGATTTAAAATATTTATTTTTTCACCTTATTTTGACTTAATATCGGAAAAGCATCCTGATTTTCAATCGAAAATTCTCCTGTCAAAATATCAGCTTTTTTTAAAAAGTCGGCGGGCTTTTTGTTCGTTGAAATCTCTTCTTTCTGATAATGTAAAAGAAAATATACATTACTATGGTAAATCTTCTCAGAAAATGCAAAGAAAAGAAAAAACTCGAATCCGAATTTTTTTTTAAAATCATTATGTACAATTCTGAGTTATTTAGTAAAATTTACACTTTAATTTTTTTTTTTTTTTTTTTTTTTTTTTATACTTTTTTAATTACTTAAAAAACGTAAGATTCCATGCTACATTGATAAACAAAAAAATTGCAAATCCATAAAACATAAAGATTGCAAGAAACATGTGAAAATAGTTGTTCTAAATATTAAAGATAGGATTTAAAGGGGATTTCATCTAAAAAATGTGACTGCTGCAATTTTTTTCAGTAAAAAAGTTGATTTATTAAATTCTAATTACATTTATGTCATAGAAAATCTCATAATATATAAATAGAAATGTAAATGGTACTATGGAATTTCGATACTTTATACTGATTACGTTATTCGTTATAATATTTTTAAATGCATTAATCTTGTTATATATAAATCTTATCTTGAATTATTATTATTTTTAAATCTTGTACTAAAATATCATCCGATTTAAATTTTTTAGGTTATGTTGCGTTAAACATACTATTTATGACAGAAAATATTATTATTTTTATTTTAGAGCTGATTGATACAGATTAAAATATAGATAGATAGATAGATAGAGTATTCTTTATTGTACACCAGCGAACAGAAAAATACAATGTGATATTAACTTAAGATAGAGGCACAATTGGCGGTCTTATTGCTAAGAGCAATTTCTTCCAGACAACCAGTACGTTGGAAGAAGCAACAGATAAAAATAGAGGGCAGTTGGTGGCGTACACTATAAAGATATACATTCTATAAAATACTACTACATACATATTGATACACAGGACTTGATATACTAAACATATAAATCTAATTCAATCCAATTATGACAGCAATTATTACATTATCCAACCAGGAAAAAGTGATCTTTAACCATTGTTTTAAAAGAATGCAACGTCTTTGCACGTCGGACCGTAACAGGCAATGCATTCCACAAGCGTACAGCTTGATTAGTGAAGGATTTATGAAAGAAGTTTGTGGAATGCATTGGTGTTTTCAGCCTCAGATTCTCTGATGACCTTAGGAACCTCGAATGCGTTTCATGAAGGAATTCAAACCGTTTTTTAAGGTAAGAGGGAGTTGTCGGATTATATAAAATGTTGTATAAAAGCGATAGTATGTTAGCATTCCGGCGATGGCGGATTGGCAGCCACTTGAGTCTTCCACGAAATTCAGAAACATGGTCATATTTGCGTAAACCAAATATGAACCTTATACAAAAATTTTGAAGGCGCTCAAGTTTATCAAGTTGGCTCTCAGTAAGATCAAAATAGCTGGCGTCTGCATAATCTAATATAGGAAGGAGAAGGGATTGTGCAAGTGCAATTTTAGTGGCCGTTGGCAGAAAATTGCGTAGCCTTCTTAAAGATCCTGCCGATGCAAAAATCTTGCGACTGAGTTCCTGCAGTTGTGGGCCCCAAGTAAGATTGGAGTCTATATAGATCCCCAGATTTTTTACAATTTTGCTTATGGGTATTGTGACACCATCGAACATAATTTGCGGAAGCTGTGACCAATCAAGACGAGATCTAAGTCTGAAGCTACCTACAACAATGACTTGCGTTTTAGATGGGTTAACTTGGAGACCGGGACTTTTACTCCACTCACATATTTTAGTCAAGTCATTATTGATGGTATTAACTGCCTCCGACAACTTGGCCAATGGAGCTTGAGTGTATATTTGGAGATCATCTGCATAAAGGTGGTAAGAAGAACTTAATTGATTAGAAATAGAGTTAATGAAAACAGCGAAAAGTAAAGGAGATAAAACGCCACCCTATGGAACACCGGCACTAGGACTACACCAAGAAGAGTAGGTTTCTTCGATGCGAATACGTTGCCGGCGACCAAACAGGTAGTCACGAAACCAGTCAATTGCCGTTGGAGATATGTTAAGAGAGCGCAGCACACCGAGTAAAATATCGAAATCTACAGTATTAAAGGCATTGCTGAAATCGAGCAGTGTGAGTATAGTTAGGTTACTGTTTTCCATACCCAATCTTATATCATCCGTAATATTCACCAAAGCAGTAACAGTACTATGACCAGGACGGAAACCGGACTGAAAAGAGTTAAGGAGAGAGTTTTTGTTAAGGAATTTACTTATTTGATCATGGACGAGGCGCTCAAGGACTTTAGAAAGGAAGGGCAGTATGGATATAGGACGATATTCAGTAAAGGAGGTGGGATTAGATTTTTTCGGTAAGGGTGTTAATCGAGCTTCTTTCCATGAAGATGAAAATTGCCCGCTGGATATTGAAAGGTTGAAGATATGGCAAATAATAGGTAGGATTTCGTCAAGGATTGGAAGAATAATATTACGGCTGATACAATCACTGCCGACTGCGTTAGACGTTATCGATTCTATGCTCTTCCTAACATCACAAGCGGAAAATTGATCAAAGGCAAATGGGGCATAAATTGGCGTCGGAATAGAGGAAAGATAGTTAAGCGTATTTAATTTAGTTGTCTTATTAAAATTAGACGAAGTAGAGAAATGTCTATTGAGAAGATTGAGATCTAAATTTTTAGGGACGTTATCTTGGCGAGATTTTCCGACTCCAATTGATCTAAGAAATTTCCAGACTTTTGCTGGATTTCCGTTTTGTACACAACTATGAATATGTTGGCGTTGAGCATCCCTACACACCTTATTACAGTGATTCCGAATGGCAACATAGTTGATCCTGTTACAGTCAGTGGGTCTAGTTTTAAACTTGGATTTTAGTGCCACTTTTCTGCTCATAAGCGACTTGATGTCATCGGTCAGCCAAGGCGCCGGAAGGTGTTTTACTTTCACAGGGCGAATAGGATATATAATATAGTTAGTATTTACCTTGCTATGTAATTTCCAAAAGTTTCTTTTAAAGTAAATTTATCACAATAGGGAATATGCGTGTATTTTTTTTATATTTTTATACGATAGATTACATCAATATATAACAGCAAAAAAAATGTAAGCGTCAAAAATTAAATGTAAAGGGCAAAAAAAAATGTTAAATATAGCAAACAGATAAGAGCAATTTAAACGCCCGCCATTTTGGCGCGCTTGGCGTGACGTCAAAGTCTATAATAACAATCAATTAGTGAACAGCTGTATATGTATTTTATTCTGTAATTTGTTTTTATTTTGTATTTTGCGACTATTATACAATGGAACAACACTGTGTTGTGCCTAGGTGTAAAAATACAATAAGAAATGCACCCCATAGGTGCGGACATAAGGAGAAAGTGGTGTGAAATCAGAAAAAGAGACATGGTATCTCCATCAACTTGTTTATATTGCTGTTAAGGTCACTTTAACGTAAGAATTAACTTAAATAGTTTAAACTAAAATTTTGTCTTTGTGTAAATCGACAACAAAAAATAACAATAAAACTAACTCAATAGCAAACATTCAACAAATATGCACTTGTTGACATTTGTATTGTAGACTTTGACGTCATATTCGATCTGACCAATAGCGTGGCATTCGAGCTACTTTGAATTTCCGACTCTTTTTTTGTACTTTCAATAATTATTTTTTTAATAAAAAAGTAATGTTATTAAAAAAATATTGGTATAGACATTATTCTAATGCGATAAAGTTTGTAAAAAAAAATATTTGACCCTTATTTGAATTACACGCATATTCCCTATCCTCTTAAAGTAACTCAGCCTGCACGTGTATTTTTATGAACGATGTTGTAAGTGTGTGTGTGTGTGTGAGTGATGTACGCTGTTGGCCGCGAGGCCTTTACAGCTTCACCGGACGGCGAGCGTGCAACCACTACGCTCGAGCCAGAAGGGCAAGGGGCGACATACTCGAGGGCGCCTTGAAGAGGCGCCCTCGGTTGGGACAGTCGCTGTGGGGGACGGGGTGCACTATTAAGTGCACCGGTCAACCGCCGGCTATGGGAGGGGATCTACGACTACGTCGTCGTCGCCCGTATTCTGAGCGGAATGAATGGATGACAAAGCATCGGGGGGATCGGTAAGAACATGTCGCGGCCGGCGGTGGCGGCAGGGGTCGGGGGGGGGGATCGTAGTCGGCGGCGGCTACGATGAACCGCTTGGAGTTTATCGATGTGAGAGGGGGCCGAATGAATTTCTTTTCTAAAAAGATTTACCATAGTAATGTCAATTTTAAAAAAAATTACATTATCAGAAAGAAGAGATTTCAACGAACAAAAAACCCACCGACTTTAAAAAAAAAGCTGTTATTTTGATAGGAGAATTTTCGATTGAAAATTAGGGTGCTTTTTCGATATTAAGTCAAAATAAGGTGAAAAAATAAATAAATTATTTTTCCTTTCATTTTTGTTATATTCTCTTCCTTTTTCAACGAGTTTCATCCTACTATTTTTTTTTTCACTTTTTACCATTTTCAAAGGCTTCAGCCCTGGTCTACTGCGGTTGATGTGCGGTTAGGGTCAGTTCATACAATGCGTATAAGCAACGATACGCCTGGGCATGAGCGCAATTGTGAGAATAACTTCAAGTGTACTTATTTTGAGTCAAAGTGTAACATTAATCTAGGACCTAATATCTAGTACATTCTAATTCGCTAATTGATTCACTACTATTTTTACAAGCTTTTATTTTACTTGCAATGTTTGCTAGTTTGTTTAGGTCAAATATTGGAAGCTAAATTATAACCACTTCCTCATATCCTACAAAGTTGACGACGACGTTACTCCAGACGACGAAACTCCTGTGCCCCAAGTCTGCTATTTTTTACGTGTTTTGTAATTACGACATGCTACAAAAATTGTTCAGTTACAATTGTAACAAAAGTTGGCAATTGTTTGAAGTGGTACCTACGACTATGGAAAACCATTAGAATTATAAATAGGTACCATAAGAATTGGAAAGCATTGAATGCGTAGATTGAAAACTGTCAAAACTTACAATTATGATGTCAATGATCAACGATTTTATTAAAATTGCAATAACGGACTTGGGGCCCTGAATGGTCATTACCATAGACAGGAAATTTTGTATTTGATTAGCCGTTTTAAATTGGCATTAAACCATTATACCTGGCTGCATAAAAGCTTATTTAAAAAAATGTTTTTACTATTTATTAATTTATTTGTGGCCTAACCACTCAAGTCCCCAAGGACGTTATGATTCTTGTTACTTAAACCTAACTTAGTGCGCCAAGAGTTCAACTTTCTTTTGAACGAGCTAGGCAATGTATTACAACTCAGAAATTGGCGAACTTAAATCTTCCCTGAGTAAAATAGTCTCTGATTCTAACAAGAGAGAACAATGGTCGAGGCGGTCGAGTGTGGAGATCTTTGGTGCCCCTGAGAAAAAGGGTGAAAATTTATTATTGATTTTAAAATCTATTACTGATAGAATTGATCTCCCACTAAACATCTCTATCTATCTATCTATATCATCACGCCAGCTCCCTCGCGGGGTAGGCAGAGAGTACAGAGTTCCAACAGGTTCTTTCCTTACATACCTCTCTGGCTTCCTCCACTCTCATAGTTCGTCTCATACACACTCGCCGGTTACGGAGACTCTTGACTTGCCCTTCAGCTAAGACACGGTCTATTTGGTCATGGTAAGATAGTCTAGGTCTTCCCCGGTAAACTAAACATAGAGAACGATATAGACTTTGTGACGCGTGTTGCACCAAAAGATAATAATACTAAGAAACCAAAACCCAGTTGTAGTCCGTTTCTTGGCGCGCCATAAAAAAGACGACTTTTTGTATAAAGCTAGAAAATTAAAGCTTCAGGCTTCGGATCTTGGATATTCCACCCATAGTTCCTTAATATTCTTTAATGATCACTTAACTAGTTTCAATAAGTCTCTTTTACAGCGCACTAAAGTTAGAGCGAAAGAACATAACTTTGCGTATGTTTGGACTAAAAATTGTTCTATTTTAGTTCGTCGTTCTGATACCAGTCCAATTGTACACATATCAGATGTGAACGATTTAAACAAAATAAAGTAAGAACAAAATTGTCTTTGTACTTTGCTTTAGATTTTTATTTAATATTTTTGCTTGCGGTTATGTTAATGTTTAAATATCTAAGTTACTCTTTTTTGTTGTATGTTTGTTGTCACACACACGTTAGCATGGATGAATTGTTGTTATCGATTTCTGAGGGTACAGTTTTTATCAGTAAAAATAAAGTAAAAGTTAATTTGATTATATATTTAATCTATTCTCTTTCTGGCTGCTTTTTAAGGAAATCTGGGATGTTACTATTGTTACTATTTTTAAGTTTTTGGAATAACCTTGCCTCCACTTACAATGCTTTGAATTATGCAATTGACTTAGATTCTCCTCATGCTTGGATTTAACTTTTCAGCCTATTATCAGAATGTACGTGGCTTAAGGACGAAGACCAATGTCTTTTATAAAAATGTTATGACGACTGATTATGATTTAATTTGTTTGAGTGAAACTTGGCTTTGCTCTGGGATATACGATTTGGAACTTTTCGATTGTCGTTATAATGTTTACCGATGTGACAGGAACTATGCATCCAGGGGCCACAGCATGGGGGGTGGTGTGCTTATTGCATTGCGTCGTAACTTTTCGGTCGTATCTGCTAGAAGCTTATCTTTTCCCGATGATGCTGCCGAGGCCATTGAAGTTATTGTTAATATATCATCGAGGCCTTCACATTTATTAAGAGTTTACTGTTGTTATTTTCCTCATTGCCGTCTTCACTTGGAATGTTTAAATCATTTTTTTAGACTTGATTAGTGACATTTATACAGATAATGTTAACGATGGGTTCCTGATACTTGGTGATTTTAACATCCGTTCTGCCAAGTGGAATATTTCAGAGGTCAATGATAGTATTATTGTGGCTAACTATGATCGTAGTAATCCGTTTATTAATCTTGTCCAAAACTTTCTTAGTTTTACAAATTTTATGCAGTTAAATGCTGTGCCTAATGCAAACGGCAAACAACTCGATCTTGTCATAAGCAGAGTTTACTGTACTGTGCGGCAGTGTACTGAACCTTTGGTTAGTGAGGATGCGCATCACCCAGCACTTTGTACTTCCATGCTTCTATTAGGTATGAGAACTCTTCGTCCTTCTTCACATCTGATACATATTTTCCAAGCAGCTGATTATGATGCTATCAATTTAGATCTATCTCTGGTCAATTGGAATGAGACTCTCAATTATAATGACATTAATATTATAATGCTTTAATTGAATTTTATGATATTATAAATAGAATTATTATAAAACACGTACCTATTAAGATAACTCGTAGTAACCACTACCCTCCTTGGTTTTCTAATTCTTTAATAAAAATAATTAATGAAAAACTTAAGTATCATAAGAGATGGAAAACCTATGGTAGGATTAGTGATTATGATACTTTTTGCTGCCTTCGTAATAGGAAAAAACGTGTGCAAAAGGAGTGCTACGATAAATTTATTCATACTTGCGAGAATAATATTAGGGAAAATAGTAAATACTTTTGGAAATTTGTAAAATCAAAAAAGGACGTTAACCAATTGCCTGAGTGTTACGACCGCCTGACGGCGGGTACAAATAAAACACACAATAACAAAAAAAATACAATTGTTTATTGTTATCAGGAAAAATATATTTGATTACGCAAACAATTAAAATCGTAATAAGAACAATCCAGAAAATTAGAATAAGTATCAATATTAAAATGGGGCGTGAATTCCCGGCACAGGGGAGTTTTCGGGTCCACAAAAAAAACCTATGGGCGCTGGGGACTTATCTTTAGGCCGCTCGATCCCGTGACGCGTGGGGGGTCTTCGGTAACAGCCTCCACCGGCTAGGTGAGGAATCTGGAGGTGCCCTGTAGAAGGCCCTCAGCCGCCGAGGTCAGCGGGAGTCGACGGGCAGAAATGAGGCCTGCTGTCTCCCAAACCGTACTTGTCAACCCGTACGGTGGACCCCCAGTTATCTGGAACGCGCCGAATTGGACACATGTAGCGCGAAAGATCCGACCCCCAGGCACTAGGTGAGACCAGGAGTGGGCGTCGGCATCTTTCGCGAAGCAATTAAAATATTCACGAAATGGAGTGGTGATATTTACGTCCGGTTGAAATATAAGGAAAAACAAATATATAAAAAAAACTTATTACCCAACCCAGAATCAAACCCCAACATTATATTTAGGACTATCACCACTCCACTACGCTATGAGGTACAAAAATTTTAATTCTTACACATGACGGTAGGTCTATAAAAACATCGAAACAATGACCATTGATATTTTTTTTTTTGTCGGGTATATTGAGAAAACCCTCTTTCGTGGCATCAATCCAGCGAATAATTTTGTGTTTACATTATACAATTTGCGGTGGCAATTTCTAATAGATTAACAAAACAAAAAGCTCATTATTTTAATGTATGAAGTTAGAAATTTAGTTATTACGGAATTTTTGACAACAAATATTTAGAAAAATAGATATTCACAAGCCACCGATGTTAAATAACACACGCGTGGAATGCACAGTGGGAATTAATTATCGCGGCCATATCTCTCCTGGTTTCTTGTGGAGGCTGGATCAATTTGGACGAAATTAATATGATAATAGAAATGAAGAAAAATACCGCGGTGAAACATATTCAAAACTTTGTTACGTCGTAACATAGTTTTAAAAATATAAAATAAAAATAAAAAATCTTTACACACAGACAAACAAAATAACTAGTTGTTACATCGAATGGAAACCGCGCGCCTTAACTAGTGATAGCATCATAATGACCATATAAGGTATTCGTTGGCACCGGAAATCAAATTCCTTCCAGTACACCTAATAAGAAACGCCCACCACATAGAAGGATCTAGAAATAATACAATAGCGAACAACGGGACAATGATCCTATCTCACTCGGTTCGGTTATTGCTAACTTAGTCCCACAAGAATTTTATAAAAAACAGACAATAGTTTAGGGCGTGCCTTGCTTCGGTTGAGCCGTTCTTTCTATATCTCTGTCCTCGTCTCAGACGAAGGATCAAGAGATCTGGGGAGCGCGCACTGTTGCCAGGCAGGAAGTAGGCCGTTCTGGGGGGCAGTATATAAAAACGAGTTCGCGCATGAACAACCCTTTTCCGACGCCAGAGCTCGCACGACAACAAATCAGTTCAGTTCGAACAGTGCTTTATTAAAATAAAAAAAGTAAAAGTTTAAATTAGCAACATTCTTCAACCCCCTTGGTAAGTTTAATATAATTATTCCAATAGTTCTGATTGCTGTTAACTAATTTTTCGTGTCTGGATTAATTCGATTACTATTCAACAAGTGATTTGTTCTACCTTTTAATAGTGTATTTTTCTGTGGCTAAATATATTTCTTAATAGTGGGTAACAACGTAACCAAATGTGACAGCTAGTATCTTAAAAATTGTAAAATATAACCTTTTCTATTCAATCATTCGATAAGTTTTGAATATGTTTCACCGCGGTATTTTTCTTCATTTTTATTATCATATTAATTTCGTCCAAATCGATCCAGCCTCCACAAGAAACCAGGAGAGATATGGCCGGGATAATTAATTCCCACTGTGCATTCCACGCGTGTGTTGTTGAAAATCTGTGGCTTGTGAATATCTATTTTTCTAAATATTTGTTGTCAAAAATTTCGTAATCACTAAATTTCTAACTTCATACATTAAAATAATGAGCTTTTTGTTTTGTTAACCTATTAGAAATTGCCACCGCAAATTGTATAATGTAAACACAAAATTATTCGCTGGATTGATGTCACGAAAGAGGGTGTTTTCTCAATATACCCGACAAAAAAAAAAATATCAATGGTCATTGTTTCGACGTTTTTATAGACCTACCGTCATGTGTAAGAATTAAAATTTATGTACCTCATAGCGTAGTGGAGTGGTGATAGTCCTAAATATAATGTTGGGGTTTGATTCTGGGTTGGGTAATAAGTTTTTTTATATATTTGTTTTTCCCTATATTTCAACCGGACGTAAATATCACCACTCCATTTCGTGAATATTTTAATTGCTTCGCGAAAGATGCCGACGCCCACTCCTGGTCTCACCTAGTGCCTGGGGGTCGGATCTTTCGCGCTACATGTGTCCAATTCGGCGCGTTCCAGAAAACTGGGGGTCCACCGTACGGGTTGACAAGTACGGTTTGGGAGACAGCAGGCCTCATTTCTGCCCGTCGACTCCCGCTGACCTCGGCGGCTGAGGGCCTTCTACAGGGCACCTCCAGATTCCTCACCTAGCCGGTGGAGGCTGTTACCGAAGACCCCCCACGCGTCACGGGATCGAGCGGCCTAAAGATAAGTCCCCAGCGCCCATAGGTTTTTTTTTGTGGACCCGAAAACTCCCCTGTGCCGGGAATTCACGCCCCATTTTAATATTGATACTTATTCTAATTTTCTGGATTGTTTGCGTAATTAAATATATTTTTCATGATAACAATAAACATTTGTATTTTTTTTGTAATTGTTTGTTTTATTTGTACCCGCCGTCAGGCGGTCGTAACAAAGTGGCGCCAACGTTTGAAGGGCAAAGCACAGAGAAGTTTTCGTACTATTGTGGTGTCGGTATTTTTCAATTCCAGGTGGTAAGCCTTTGCGGGACGAGGCTGAACGGGGTGGTACCACCGACCCGTTTCTCATTAGAGGAACGAGTAGCCGATTATTGTCATCTGGCTCCGCCGGGTAATCAAATACCATCTCTGATTACCCACATATGCGTGAACTGCACAGTGGGCAATAATATTTCCTACTACATTTTTGTTTCGTTTTTTTTATTTTTTTATAACATTGCATTACATTTCATGTTTTTTTAGCATTTGTATTTTGCATTTGTGTTTGTGCGTAATTGACATTTCCTTTCAGAGATTTTATTTTTTATTGGTGCATTTATTGCATACATTTTTTTATTGTTGCAATCATTTATTGTTTTGCAATTTTAATTTTTTTTATGCTCTGAACAGAAAATAGCGGTTACGTACATTATTTTACATCGTTTGTAATTTTTTTTTTAACATTGCCAACAATCGTGTCACATTCCGTCGCGTATTTCAGTTCACTGTTTTAATTTCATAATTGTCTCACAAAATATTAATTAATATATTGAGCCATTTTAGCTTCAATTAAGGTGTTTAATAAAAATATTTATTTAAATTAGTTTGTACTTAGTCAATTCTTTAAAAATAATTTTGTTTAAAAATGGACCGTACCATTAAATATTTACATTTAACTGAACCGGAGCTCACGTATGAAGTAGCCAAACGCGGTTTCCTCTCCTCCGTGTTTTTTTTTTGGTAGTATGTTGTCATACTTTTATAGTGTCTCTGATCCTCATATCAAGTCACTTATTATGTTGTTATATTCACGTGGGTTATACACGTTGAATTTACCTTATCATTTTCGTTCTGTTTCGTGGGTTCGACTCATAAAATGTTTTTTCCTTTTTTAGGGTTGCTAATCATTATTATGATATATTAGCATTAGTTTTATTTGATCATGTATCGGCAAATATTAAATTGAACATTATTTCGTTCAGTAATTAATTATGGTTGTCTTTAGCGGATTAAAACAAGCCTACACGAATTTGATGTTTTGATTGGGAGTTTTGTTTTAGTGTGTATGATTCCTTTATAGGTCTACACACGTTTTGTTTTATTTGCGTTTTGCAAATTTTTAGCGGAGTATGACAGTTTCTTGGTATAGGTCTACTCGTCTGCTGCTTTCTTTTCGTTACAGCGGGTCGTGACTGTAACAAATTCGCTAAAGACTAGACATACTCGCAATGCCGCTTAGTTTAGTTAATTTTGTTTTAATCAATTGTTCGTATATTAATCATAGTCGTCACCGTCCACGGTTCGATTCTTGTTTTCCTTGATACATAGTGTTTCGGAATATTGGTTAATTTTTTTTTCTTTCTCTCGTCTACAATAATTTTAAATTAAAAAGTTGTTGCGTTTCGGTCTCTGTCTACGTTGTCTTTGATGAATTAAAATAAGCCTACACGAAAGTTGACGTTTAGTTGGGAGATTGTTTTTTTTTTGCGTTTTGCGCGATATAGCGGATTATGAGCCTTGTATGGGCCTTATTCGTTTATTGTTTTGCGTTTTGCGCATTTATGGCGGGTTGCGACCTCTTGTATGGGTCTGATTCGTCTTATTGTTTTGCGTTCTGCGCGTATAGAGCGGGTAGTGACTCTTTAAGTAAGCCTACACTAATTTTCTCGTTACAGCGGGTCGTGACTGTAACAAATTCATCAAAGACCAAATGTATTTCACAGTGCCTATTCGTCCGAATGTTTCACGTTTCAGTATTCTTCCTCTTAGACGCTTCTTGTCAAGCAGTACTGTTCTCGAGTCCAATCTTTTAATAGGGTTGTACTCTGTTTGTATGGCAGTCTGTTGATTATAAATTTCCTCAGACAACTATGACAGGTCGTATGCTAGGTCGCATGGTAGGTATTTGGTAGTGGAAGTATGAAAGTGAGACAGTTACTGGGCAGTTCTGTCCTTCATGGACGCTTACCGCAGCGGATTTTACTACGTAAAATCCTTTCTCTGGGAGAGGGGGTATTGTTACGTCGTAACATAGTTTTAAAAATATAAAATAAAAATAAAAAATCTTTACACACAGACAAACAAAATAACTAGTTGTTACATCGAATGGAAACCGCGCGCCTTAACTAGTGATAGCATCATAATGACCATATAAGGTATTCGTTGGCACCGGAAATCAAATTCCTTCCAGTACACCTAATAAGAAACGCCCACCACATAGAAGGATCTAGAAATAATACAATAGCGAACAACGGGACAATGATCCTATCTCACTCGGTTCGGTTATTGCTAACTTAGTCCCACAAGAATTTTATAAAAAACAGACAATAGTTTAGGGCGTGCCTTGCTTCGGTTGAGCCGTTCTTTCTATATCTCTGTCCTCGTCTCAGACGAAGGATCAAGAGATCTGGGGAGCGCGCACTGTTGCCAGGCAGGAAGTAGGCCGTTCTGGGGGGCAGTATATAAAAACGAGTTCGCGCATGAACAACCCTTTTCCGACGCCAGAGCTCGCACGACAACAAATCAGTTCAGTTCGAACAGTGCTTTATTAAAATAAAAAAAGTAAAAGTTTAAATTAGCAACATTCTTCAACCCCCTTGGTAAGTTTAATATAATTATTCCAATAGTTCTGATTGCTGTTAACTAATTTTTCGTGTCTGGATTAATTCGATTACTATTCAACAAGTGATTTGTTCTACCTTTTAATAGTGTATTTTTCTGTGGCTAAATATATTTCTTAATAGTGGGTAACAACGTAACCAAATGTGACAGCTAGTATCTTAAAAATTGTAAAATATAACCTTTTCTATTCAATCATTCGATAAGTTTTGAATATGTTTCACCGCGGTATTTTTCTTCATTTTTATTATCATATTAATTTCGTCCAAATCGATCCAGCCTCCACAAGAAACCAGGAGAGATATGGCCGGGATAATTAATTCCCACTGTGCATTCCACGCGTGTGTTGTTGAAAATCTGTGGCTTGTGAATATCTATTTTTCTAAATATTTGTTGTCAAAAATTTCGTAATCACTAAATTTCTAACTTCATACATTAAAATAATGAGCTTTTTGTTTTGTTAACCTATTAGAAATTGCCACCGCAAATTGTATAATGTAAACACAAAATTATTCGCTGGATTGATGTCACGAAAGAGGGTGTTTTCTCAATATACCCGACAAAAAAAAAAATATCAATGGTCATTGTTTCGACGTTTTTATAGACCTACCGTCATGTGTAAGAATTAAAATTTATGTACCTCATAGCGTAGTGGAGTGGTGATAGTCCTAAATATAATGTTGGGGTTTGATTCTGGGTTGGGTAATAAGTTTTTTTATATATTTGTTTTTCCCTATATTTCAACCGGACGTAAATATCACCACTCCATTTCGTGAATATTTTAATTGCTTCGCGAAAGATGCCGACGCCCACTCCTGGTCTCACCTAGTGCCTGGGGGTCGGATCTTTCGCGCTACATGTGTCCAATTCGGCGCGTTCCAGAAAACTGGGGGTCCACCGTACGGGTTGACAAGTACGGTTTGGGAGACAGCAGGCCTCATTTCTGCCCGTCGACTCCCGCTGACCTCGGCGGCTGAGGGCCTTCTACAGGGCACCTCCAGATTCCTCACCTAGCCGGTGGAGGCTGTTACCGAAGACCCCCCACGCGTCACGGGATCGAGCGGCCTAAAGATAAGTCCCCAGCGCCCATAGGTTTTTTTTTGTGGACCCGAAAACTCCCCTGTGCCGGGAATTCACGCCCCATTTTAATATTGATACTTATTCTAATTTTCTGGATTGTTTGCGTAATTAAATATATTTTTCATGATAACAATAAACATTTGTATTTTTTTTGTAATTGTTTGTTTTATTTGTACCCGCCGTCAGGCGGTCGTAACAACTTATCGAATGATTAAATAGAAAAGGTTATATTTTACAATTTTTAAGATACTAGCTGTCACATTTGGTTACGTTGTTACCCACTATTAAGAAATATATATAGCCACAGAAAAATACACTATTAAAAGGTAGAACAAATCACTTGTTGAATAGTAATCGAATTAATCCAGACACGAAAAATTAGTTAACAGCAATCAGAACTATTGGAATAATTATATTAAACTTACCAAGGGGGTTGAAGAATGTTGCTAATTTAAACTTTTATTTTTTAATTTATTTTAATAATGCACTGTTTGAACTGAACTGTTGTCGTGCGAGCTCTGGCGTCGGAAAAGGGTTGTTCTTGCGCGAGCTCGTTTTTATATACTGCCCCCCCAGGACGGCCTACTTCCTGCCTGGCAACAGTGCGCACTCCCCAGATCTCTTGATCCTTCGTCTGAGACGAGGACAGAGATATAGAAAGAACGGCTCAACTGAAGCAAGGCACGCCCTAAACTATTGTCTGTTTTTTATACAATTCTTGTGGGACTAAGTTAGCAATAACCGAACCGAGTGGGATAGGATCATTGTCCCGTTGTTCGCTATTGTATTATTTCTAGATCCTTCTATGTTGTGGGCGTTTCTTATTAGGTGTTCTAGAAGGAATTTGATTTCCGGTGCCAAAGAATACCTTATATGGTCATTATGATGCTATCACTAGTTAAGGCGCGCGGTTTCCATTCGATGTAAAAACTAGATATTTTGTTTGTTTGTGTGTAAAGATTTTTTATTTTTATTTTATATTTTTAAAACTATGTTACGACGTAACATGAGGTAATGTATTTCAACGACGTGCACACTTCTAACGCATCACAAATTTGTAACCTTTTTAACAGTCACTTCCAAGCAGCGTTTGAAAGTTATTCTCAGGCTACCGCTGACGACTTGGATGCTATAAGCTATGATAATATTTCTATAGGTTCAATTGATTTGTCAATAACTTTAATTGAAAAGTATTTAAATACTCTAGACGTTTCTAAGGGTTGTGGACCTGATGGGATTCCACCTCTATTTCTAAAGTCTTGCTCTAAAAATCTGGCTGTGCCTTTATTTATATTATTTCAACTTTCTCTTAATACATGGAGACCTTTTACGTTGGCTTGAATCGTATCTGAGGGAGCGAAGTCAGGCGGTAACAATTAAGGGATACTGTTCTTCTTTTGTTCCTATTACTTCCGGTGTACCTCAAGGGTCTCACATGGGACCCTTATTGTTTAATGTATTTATAAATGATATAGCTTTGATCATCAAGAACAGTAAAATTTTGCTTTACGTTGATGATTTCAAAATGTTTAGAACTATACAATCATGTTCTGACTGTGTTTTATTACAGAATGATCTTGATAATCTTCAACATTACTGTATTAGAAATCTATTAAAGTTAAATATAAATAAATGTAGCGTAATAACTTTTACCTGAAGAAAAAGCCCTATACATCACTCCTATTCAATTAGTAGTGAAGCCCTTCAAAGACTATATGAGGTAAGAGACTTGGGTGTACTCCTTGACCATAAATTAACTTTTGCTGCGCATTTCGATTACATTACTGCTAAGACGTATCGTATGCTTGGCTTTGTTTTGAGAATTGGCAGGGAGTTCAGAAGATGTTCTACTATGATTACACTTTTTAATTCCTTTGTTCGTTCTGTTCTCGAATACGCCTCTACAGTGTGGAACCCCCAATACAAAGTATATACAGACGGTATTGAGCGCATACAAAATCTGTTTATAAGGCATCTACGTTATAGGCACGGTTATGCTGAAAACATTATTTCTAATATCCCTTCCTTGTCTGTTCGGCGGTCAGAGAGAGACCAAATATTTTTATTTAAAATTATTAATAATTTGGTAGACTCTCCATTTTTGATGAGCAATATATTATTTAGATGTCCACGACTTTTATCGCGTAATAAATTCCCTTTTACTATACCTTCTTGCAAATCTAAATTCACAAATAATACTTTTTTGTACCGTGTGTGTAGAAATAATAATAATGATTACTCTAATTTGGATATGTATAATTGTAAATTGCATGCTTTTAAAAACATATTAAAAGCGAAAAAGAATGTAGCTTTGTGATCACAGGAATATTTTACTTTTATTATTAGTTTTATTTTAATTTCAGTTTATCATTTTAATTTTCATCTTTTTTTAAATAGTTTATTTGCCTTAACTGTAATTTTAGGACAACCTTTGTTATTCTAGAGCCTTTTTAAATGTACTTATTAATAGTGGAAACTTAATTGATCTATGTATAAGTTAATATATTATAATTTAAGGTGTATTACATATTATATGTTTCCCAAAAAAAAAAAAAACTGCATTGTCTTACGTCGTAGTTAAATCGCGATGTTGTCATCAAAATGTCTGGATGTTGTGCTGGCTATAACCACAACCTAAGGTTTATGTATATTCAGGGCGTGGTGCGCGACGCATACGATGCGCCCGCGCTACGCACCGCGCGCTGCGGTTTTTGTGACGAGGCACGGACGGCACGTTAAGTAGCCACATAATATTTTGCTCGACACGGCACACTTGCAATAACAGACCGCTGCACATAACTCAGTTCTTGTTACGTTAACTTTGCACGGTGAGATTCTTTGAATCTTTGAGTAAGTAGATAGAGAATGTGCGTTGCGAATTTTGATATTAAAGACGAGAGTTACCTAGAATAGCGATACTGAGGCAACATGTTCAGTATCACTAGATAATTATTAGTTTTGTATTTCGTTTCTAATGCAATATTCAGGATAATTTGTATCTGTAAGGTAAGGTAAAAATCTTGCATAGAAAGTAGTATTGCTGCACATAAGATTTGTGACGTTCTTCTTACTAGGTATTTTCTTCTTACATTAAGGCGAAAGGGTTTGTTTAAGTTAGGCGTCAACTCTCCAAAAATATTTACAGTAATATCACGGTTCTTAGATATCATTCAAGTGGTTAAGCTGTTAAAATCGTCCTTTTCTCTGACTTTTCTGCTTGCATTTCTTGCTTCTTCAATTCTGTAATTATTAACCCTTCCTCTGTCCTCGTCAGCCCGGAGATAAGCGATTGCGATGGTTGATGTATCCGCCATATGCTGTGAGTGGGTGAACACAATTGTCGCAAAATTGCCACATAAAATGCGTCTGCTGTTGAATTATCGTGTTATCTTGCGAGCGTTTCGTATGTCCATTATCGCGTTAGGCAATTGCTAAAGTATTGCTTCATAATTCGGTGTGATGGGCATCTAAGGACTTCATTGGAGGAGTAAATTTAGATTTTTTTAAGTTTTAAATGAATTCAAATCTTGCTATCTTCATAATATATTTGAGCTACAAATCAATACCTTACTTCGAGATAACAAGATAATTCAAACTCTCTATGGGGTCATTGAGTAGTCATCTAGCATTGAGTCTAACACTCCTTCATTGGTTAAAGGCTATCTGCCCCTAGTACATACATCTTTTTCCACTCCAAACTAGGTTTCGACCATATCCATGAATAAAAAAAAAAACGTCGACTCGCTTATTCACAGATTCCTCGAGTCACGCCAATCCGCTTATAGGAGTCGTCGCCGACTACGTACCAGATCTTCTTACCCCATTTATAATATTTAGTGATATCCGCCTCCTGGTCCCTTCATTTCCCTCCTGTCCTATATAGAATCAAATACTGATCTCGAAGGTGAGATCGAAAGAATTCTTGTCCACTGGTCAGTGCAAATCATCACGGCGTGACAGCAGACGAGTTTAGGCCTTGCTTCATAGCTTGCCTAAGCTTGAGGCCGCTTGTCTTATGCATACACCTTTAAGCAACTAGCCCCCTTTGCCCTTTGCTGCAGCGTAGTTGTTGCACGTTCGCCTTTTTGTCACCATAGCTACCTATTGTTTTGTCTGTGCCGCTTCACGGGATTAAAAGGTGAACGTGTGAGTAACTTACCCTCTCAGTTCATGGTTAATATAGGAATGACTCACACTTTAAACATCTGAATGACTTTCTTCGCTTGGTAAATTTGATTTCAAGCTTCTAGTCTTCCAATTTTTTGAATCAGCTAATGAGATTACCTCCTTACTGAATATCAGTTGTTTGATGCACAAAGGTAGGTACTAGAACTTAGTTGTTTAATAATACCTACTAATGACCGCGGACTGAGGAAGCATTTCTGTTTATGGAAAGACAGTAGTGCGATTATTTAAACATACGTTTTCAAATGGGTTGTCCTGTACAATCCGCATATAAAAACCAACCTAATAAAACCTAGGTATCACGAATCATACCCTCACATCGTGAAAGTGTTAAGGACCTACTCCAATCCGCTGCTCGCGGAGACATTCATTGAAATCCAAGTGTGAAGGAACTTAGTTTCTCTCGCTCGTTCACTAAAATTTAAGCCAGACTCACAGTATGAGGCAACTGAGCTGGGATAAAACATAACACGTTAGTTTGTTTTATGTCCTTAGGATTACGGCTTGCAATGTTTCTGGTCGTTTTGGTAAGATTTTTTCGGTGTGAACGAGACTTGCTTGAGAGTTCAGGGCTGGTCGGTGATAGGTATGTTTGGATAATTAAGATAAGTATAAATCGTAGTATGTTTTTATTCGCTGGATACGATAATTCTTAATAATTGTTTTAGTTTTAAATAAATTTTTAAGATTTACGTTTAATATAAAATGGTATTTTCTAAATACTAAGTAAAATTTTTGATTAAAAATTATTAGGTAACATTATACGTTTTACTATTTACCATTATAATGTAAAGATCTATAGAATACCTAAAAGTACGTAGATGTACAAATAATTTAGTAACGAAAATAATTTCATAAATATCAAGCACTCCTTATACTTACCTATTTATCAAAGTATCCTAGATAGGTAAGGTAGAAATAAAAATTTAAAGCCTACTTCCATAGTTGAGTGGAATCACATCAATACACATAAGTACGCTAGTTATCGCCTCGCACTTTCCGCATTCGCGCAATTCCTCCTCATGATTCATGCCATCAAACTTCGCTAAAGTAAATAAACTGAGATATCTTAAGGCCCAATCGCATGCAACGCCAACTGCGGCTATTGAATATTAATTCCCCCGCAAAAATCATCGGCTCCGGCCGAGGTCAGATCCGAGCCTTCTGGGAAGCGGTCGAAAAAAATTGTCGCTTTTACGCGACACAATGGCCGGTTATACAACTAATTGTTCGCGCCGGTTAATTATGCAGCTTGTTTTGTGGGGCGAGGTGCGCGGTGTGGCCTTGCGCCGCGTTGTCGCAGCGCTGCAGCAGTGCCGCGGCTGCCGCGAGATAGCGGAGTTCACCGGCGACTAGAAAATTAATCGCCTGGTGTTTATGTTGTCCTGGTCCACGTTCGGATTGAAATTTCCTTGAAACTTAGTTTAAATTCTTGCTAAAATAACTTAATCTAATTAAATGTTACTTAACGGTGGTACTTAACGGTAAAAACGGTGTTGCTTAACAAGTGTAATCTCGATTCAGTGTATATCAGCTGGTAGGCAATGACGTGGTTGCCCCCTTTTATATTACCTTTAACTACTTACCTTAATTAACTTGTACAAAATAATTAAAAGTCTTGCGTCAGTTCAGTGCCTAACTAACTTATTTTAACCTTCTTCATCATTTTTAAGACAATGTGCTTCCTCTTTCAATGATGCAAAAAATTGCAAGAGCCAATGTTCCAATAATAGACTACCTAACATGATAAATAAATAGTTCCTTTCTAGAAAAAAGTAAGTCAATTTTTGTTTAGGAAAAAATACAAAGCTACGAAACTAAAAGTACTTACCTATCAATCATAATGTAGCGATAACTAACAATTAAGTATTTTATAAAAGGAATTCTAGTATCATTCAAGGGGCAATGGCGTTAGCAATTTTAAATGCATTCCTAGTAAGTATATTAAAACCTCCCACAATGTAGGCGTTATGTTCTTTTTATCGCCACCGCGACCCACACGACCATATCCGATGTACAAACCTTTCGAGCGAACGTTAAACAATCTCCATTGTAGGTGTTTATTACACTCATCAAGTGTGTAAATTAAATGGACAAGAAAAAAATAATAAGCGGACCTACCTAATTAATTAACGATTATCTCGGCCGATGCGATCAGCGTTAAGACAATGGGATCGTAAAAATTTTGTTTCAGTCAGGTAGGCGGAGATTTAGGAGATAAGGTGAAGCGGCGCGGCGCGATGTCGTGCCGATACCGGTGATATTTACTCTTTATCGGGCGATCGGCCGCCTGCGCAGGGAGCCCGCCTGTATCGTCCATCTCGAAGCCAGGAAATAAATAACTGCCACGTCTCTTACTTGTACAACTTACGCCGCTTTGTGAAGTCAGTTTTTATTATAATAGGAGATCGATCTCGAAGAATAATTGGGTTTCAAGACGCCTTTTGTGTACGTTTTCGAATACTTCTTCTGTTTTTCATAGAAATAAACCAAATCTACTTATTGAGTTCTTAGATTTACGCGAATATTACACATGAAATAAAACTATTTTACGGATTTTATCGCGGTTTATTTTACGTCGGGAACTAAAAATAAAAAATAAACCGCGATAAAATCCGTAAAATAGTTTTATTTCATGCAAAAATACTTAGCCATGTTATAAGACTTTCTAGACTTTAAAGTTGTTTGTCCTTTATCTCAGAATACTAATGTTGTCATAAATAAAAAAAATCTTCGATACTTTGGAATTCACAACAATTATTTAGTAAGTATTTCAATAGAACACATTTATTGCTATAACTATAGATTGTTTTTTTTCCGTCATGTATACTTAAGGGCTTCAGGTAGGTTCGACGGCTTGAAGTAATATAGGTAGTTTATAAAAAAAAAGCATTTTACCTAAACCGGGCGATGTTCTCCTCTTCCAAGGCGGCGCCGCGTCCGTGGGGCTCCCGCCGGTACTGAAGTCCAGGTAAGTACTCCCTTATCCATCGTTCCCAGAACATGTCCGCAAGTCTCTGCGCCGCTCTCCAGTGGGTGCAGCCGATGAGGTTAGTCTCAGTGAAGGTTTCTGGCGCAGGGTTGCGCGCCGGGCCGTCGAGCAGAAAGTGGTTCGGTGTCAGCGCTTCTGGGTCCTCAGGGTCGACGGGTACGTGAGTGAGCGGTCGATTGTTCACGTCACACGTAAACTCCACCTCCGCCAGCACTGTGGTGAGAACCTCTTCCGTCGGGTGCCTCTCCGTCAGGATCGCGTAAAGAGCCGTCTTCACGCTGCGCACCAGTCTTTCCTATGCGCCGCCCATGAACGGGGCGCCGGGGGGAATGAAGCGCCAGCTGATTGTCTTTCTTGTGGCCTCTTTTTGGGTGGCATTGTCCAGCGCCTCCCGTAGCTCCTTATCGGCGCCGCGGAGATTGGTCCCGTTGTCCGACCATATTTCAGTCGAGCAGCCGCGGCGGGCGATGAATCGTCGTAGGGCCATCACAGCTGACTCGGTGCTAAGTGATGCGGCGACTTCCAGGTGTACGGCGCGTGAAATCAGGCAGGTGAAGAAGGCTACGTAGCGTATCACTATTTCTCAGTTCGCTATTATACGAATCGTGTTGTACTACACGCACGAACAACGCCTCCGCTCTTATCAATAGTTCTGCACTGAGCGGTAAACACTACTGTACTGTCCTTATCACTAAACTTAATTCTACACTTATTCCTATTCTTAACACTATTCCACTGTGGGTCCTTTTCGCGATTCCTAGCCTGTCTTTTATAGTTCACTGATTGTCTATTCACACTGCACAGGTCGATGAACTGCAGTACGCGCGTCGTCGCTCGTAGCAGGCGCTCCCACGTAGAGAAGCGCGCTGGATCCGGAACAGCTGATCGCGGTGAGACGGGCCGTTGCTCGGTGATGTTGTGTGTCCGCTCCTCGCCCGTCGCTGTGTCGAGTGTCGGTTGCTCCGCCGGCCATGTTGATGGGTGGTCGCGCAGGAACTCGGGCCCAAGGAACCATCGGTGATGAGAGCCGATGTCCCTGAGTACTTCGCGCGTCGCGTCGTCGGCCACGTTTAGTTTCGTGGGCACCCACCTCCAGTCACTTATGGCGCTGTTCTCCTCTATCGCGGCGATGCGATGTGCGACGAATGGGCGGTAGGATCGCGCACCCGTCCAGTAGGTCACTGAGCTTGGCTTCCTGTCGTGTTCGGCGATGATAGTCGCGCCCAGGCTATCCAGTACGGCGGCTTGCAGTTCGAGTCTCGGGATAGATGTCTTCATGTCTCGCAGACTCCGCAGGTGTTGGGTCCACTCGACCCACTGTTGTGCTAGGTCATCGTCGTTGTCGTCCCAGCCTGTGCCGCGCCGCCATATCTCCTGCAGTATCTGCTTGGCCCGTATGGTGATGGGCGAAGCGATTCCGAGCGGGTCGAACACAGACATCAGTATGCGGAGTGTGTCCCGCTTCGTCGGCGTCGGCTTGTCGAGTATGCCCGGGGGGAGGCGCGCGTCGATGTTGAACCCGATGTCGTCGGTGTCCGGCCTCCACTCCAGTCCGAGTACTCGTTCCTGTTTTCTTTCTTCGCTGAGCCAGGTCCTCGGTCTGTCGTGTCTGGTCTTGTTTATTCGCGCGGGCGCGACGTTTTTTTTTAGGACGAGGGCGTCGATTTGTTCTCTGTGTTTCTTTTTCAGTGTCGAATTGCGGTCGATCTTTTCTATGTACCTGTCTATTTTTCTTCTTTTCAGTTTCGAAGCGCGGTCGATCTTCTTGTTTATGTACTGTGGGCGCTTCAGTCTGTCCCGTGCGTCGTGAGCGCGCACTGTGTACGACCCAGCCGAGAGGGGTCCAGGAGGCAACGGGTTGCAGTCGTTGCCCCCGGCGTACCTCCGACGTCAGCAGTAGGTGCCAGTTGTCTTGGCCGATGATGATCTGGGGCTTTGCTCTTCCGTACGTGACGTCGCTCTGTATGTCCCGCAGATTTATACAGTCGGCGACGTCTTTCACTGTGACGGCTTGTGGTGTCGACTTCATGTTTCCAATGGTGCGCGCTTGCATCCGATGTGCGCGCTGGGACGTACCTCTCAACGTCAGCTGGACCCGACGGGAGTTCGATGACCGGACGTTGCAATCGCCGATCGCCTCGATGTGCAGTGACTCGCGGGGGCCGCGCGCGCCTGTCTGGTTGGCGAGCTCGGCGTCGATGAGCGTCACTGTTGACCCGTCGTCGAGGAGGGCGTAAGTGTCTACTCCTCCCGCCGGTTCGGAAATGTGTACCGGCACTATTTTCAGGTACGACGCGAAGCCTCTTGTCCACGTTGACCCGACTGTCTGTTTCTCTGTGTTGTCGTCTTCCGCGACCCGTTCGCTTCTGATGTGGTGAAGCAGTCTGTGGTGCACCCGTCGGTGTCGCAAGTGCGCCTCTTGCAGTGATAAGTCTTCGTTCTGAAGCGTAGACACGCGAAGCATAGTCTTCGTGCCTTCGCGATGTCCCATCTATCGTTGACCGTCGATTCAATAAATTTCTTGCACTTGGTTACCTCATTTTTCCTTCCTTGGGCTCGATACAGCGGTGCTATACGTCTTGTTCGTCTGTCTTCTGGCTGTATGTTCCCGTTCGGGTGTCACGTGTTCGGGAGGTGCGTAGCGCCCGCACCTGTCGGCCTCCCTACTGAGGAAATTAGAGAGCCTCAGTAGGTCGGGTTCTTCCGTTTGCTCTTCTGCGGCGTAGTCTAACCATCTATACTTGAGCGCCGGTGTGAACTTGTCGATGGTCATCTTGACAGCCTCCGTGTTGTACAGGTACGCCACGCGGTTGAGTGCGCGTAGTGTCGCAACGATCTTCATCACCCGCGTGGCGAACACGCAGATGTCTCTCGGGTTGTCGCTGAGTCGGGGCTGCGCGCGCAGGTGTTCTAGTTCGCCCAGCGCGATGCAGTCTGGTCGGCCGAAGCGTGCTTCCAGCGCCCGGAGTATGTTGGCTGTCTTGACGTTGTAGATGAGTAAGTTCTCGACGGCTTCTTTAGCTTTACCTTTTAGCGCTCTTCGCAGTCTCGCGACGTTCTCGGTGTCCTTGAAACTCGGCGCAGATTCTTCATAGGTAGCTTTGAAGGTGAGCCACTCTTGGTGTGACCCACTGAAGTACGGCAATTCAGTAGCGAAGCGGTGGTTCGGGGCGCTCCCGGACCGGGCGGCGAGGGTGATCGCGGACGCCAGCTCACGCAGGTCAATTTGCTGTGGTGGCGTCGCGACTGTCGTTTCTTCCTTCTTCGACACGGCGATGGGTGGTGGCTGGATCAGTGCAGGGGGCAACGGCGTTGTCGCTCGCGGCGCTGCATCGATGGTGCGCCCCACGTCTACGTCGTGTGGCCTGTCGGCGATGGCCAGGACGTGAGGTCGCGAGTCGTTCAGCCAGCTCCCGACTCTTCTCTCAGTTTCTTGCTCGTCTGATATGCACGTGTCGGCGTCACTCTCGTTTTCTTCATCTTCGGCTTCGATTCGTGATATTTTCGCAGCTGCTAATAGGACTTGCAATTCTAGTAGCTCCTCCTTGGCGCGGGCGAGCTTCAATTTTCGCGTCATCGTTAAGAGCGTCTTCTTCGTTCCAGTCTTCTTGGACATCGGTTTCTTAGTTTTCTCCGTCGCGGGAGTGTCTGCCGTTGCGGTTGATTCCGTCATGACAGTCGATTCTGTCGTGGCGGTCGACTCTGACGAGGCGGTCGACTCTGCCGCTATAGTCGCCTCCGACGATTTGGCGACTGGGGCCGATGCTGCTGGTCTACTGGCGGTGGAGCGTGTGACTGGCATGTTTCTTTTTTCTATTTTCTTCTTTTTTCAGCTTGATTGTTCTGTTTTCAGCCTGCGTCTTCTATTTTCTCTTCGCGACGATAATCCGGCTCGAAGGACCAGAATGAACAGAACGAATATAGTACGTGGTGCGCCCTGTTTTCTGGCCAGTATGCGTCGCGGGAAAAGATTCAAATGAAAAGCTGAACAATTGTTGAAACAGTGCTCCACCCACCAGTTGTGACCCTCTTCGCGCAGAGTTTCTTCCTAAATTTTCAGTGCCCCGTCGTTCGAACGTGCGTGGCGTGATGTTTCGCGCGCTTAAGTACTATTTTATTGGGTCACAACTAGCGGGCTTTGCATCGAGCTTTATTAGGCGAATAGTCCAATCACATTACAATTGGACTATTCGCCTAATAAAATAAAATTTAGAAAGAAACTCTGCGCGAAGAGGGTCACAACTGGTGGGTGGAGCACTGTATATATATATATATATATATATATATATATATATATATATATATATATATATATATATATATATATATGTAAAATCCATAATTTTGCTGTGAAACTTCCCTATAATATAATAAGAGGCAATAAATACATGTGTGAAATGATAATTCAGGATTTTTTACTCCTCCTTTGGTTGTCCTTGATGTACAAAATACAGCACAACACGACATATTTTCACTGTATTAAAGTATATTTACTTAACACAATAATTTTCATTCATATTTTAACCGCTGACACGGACGGGGCGCATTTGTTATGGCCCAAACATCGGACACAACAGGCTACGAAGCACACGTACAGTGCGACGTTGCCAACCTTACAATAGCTTTCTCATTCACTCAAAATGGTGATCCGTGTAATTGAGAGAGAAAAAAGACAATGTGTCGAACGATGACCGGCGGAGCGGCAACTTCGTATGACTCCCTCCAGGTAATTTTACCTTCATGGCATACATAACCGCTGTATATTAAACAACACCACCTGTCGTCACAATTTTGTGATTTTTTGACAAATAGGGGAAAGAGTACTAATATTGGCACCCCTCTAATTATTCGCACTTTGACCTTTAGCTGCAATTATTAAGGATTCACGGCTTATAACTAGTCGACCAGTGGTTTTAAAAAATCCACCATACCTTTATAAACAAAATTCCATTAATAGAAAATCTATTACCGAAAAAAAATATATTTTCGTCAAGTGGGAGCGCGCGTGACAAATTGCTATGAATGAACAAAAAGTTGCTAAGAGTGGGTAAGTTTCTTGCTGTATTTCTTACTTAATCAAGTTATATAAGGTAAATATTAATGTTTTTTTACTTAATATGGGTGGTGTTCTTATAATACGGTTTTCTACTCATTTACATGCTTTAAAACGACATTTTTAAGGGGCCAATTACTGCACCATAGGGCGTGTATGACAGTACAATTGATTGGCAGGTGTCAATCATTGGAAACGATTTTAAAATTTATAGAACATTTCAAAACTGTTGTAAAACGCCTGCAACCACAGATTGGCACCGCCAATCATTGTACTTTATGCGCTATTGGCACTGCCAATCGTTGTACTGAGTGATGTGCCAATAACTGTATCATATTAGACTTGACATACTAGTGATGTCCAGCTTTCTAACCAACTTTGTTGAACTTAAAAGTCTAAGAATGTTTTATTGAATGAAATTAAAATTAGTTGCTTATTTAGTGTATGCATATTGTCCATTATGATCACCAATGTGTTTATGAGAGTTATTCTTTATGTGTAATGTAAAAAATAAATAAAATACTGTACTCAGTACACCCTCTGCTTGCGAAATATAGGCGTGACTGTGTTTATAATTAAAATAATATTTTCTAACTGGTAAAAACGACATTATTAAATAGTATACTCACTTACTGGGGGTACTTCTAAGCATAATTTTGTGTAACAGCAGCTAACTGTTAAAAAAACAAAAAAAAAGTACTTCGAAGAAGACTTATTCAGGGCATTCATAGCTGTTCATAATTTCAACATTCTATAACGTAATATTTTCGGAATACTAGGCATAACATGTTTTTTTTTTAGGATTTACTTCTGTGTGGGAGCACTGTTATAGAATACTAAAATGTTTGCCTAAAATTTTGTCTTATTCATTAATTTCCCATTACTATTACTCAATGGTTGACGGACGATTTAGCGCAGTGGTTAAGAGCTTGAGCTGCTCCGCCCACTGTGTCGAATAGTCGCGGGTTCGATTCTCGCACGGGACAAATCTTTGTGTGATCCACAATTATTTGTTCCGGTCTGGGTATTTGTTTGTGAATTTTCATGTTTGTAAACGCACCCACGACACAGGAATAAATCCTAGTGTGGGGCTACGTTTTTTCAAAAAGAAAAAAGAAGAAGAAAAAGAAGAAATGGTGTATATATATTCATTGGGACCACTTGCGTGTCTGTCCGGCACACCCATTTGGTAGAGCTTGTAGATCAAGCCGTTGTACACGACTCTTTTGGAATCGATATTAGTGAGTTAGTATAGGTAATCTTACGAAAGTTAATAACCTCCTTGAACGTTAAGGTAATCGTGTTGAGGACTATACAGTTTGAATCCTTTCACTTCGATTGCTACCTAGAAGTATAGCAGTGAATTTGAAGTCGAAGATGAAAAAATGTCAAGTTTCACCGTTTCAAAGCTACTGTTTCACGGTTAAGTGCACACTTAATTTCGTTGTCTCGCTGTCGCCAGCTCTTGCTTGTAGAGTTGAAACTTGAAAGGCAAATCAAATGTTTAGTTAGAAAATGGTTTTTTTTTTGTAATCATGATTTAGGATAAGGTTAGTGTCATTATTAGCAAAATAAACTGTACTGGAGTGAAATCAAAACTAAAAAAAATGTATCTATGGAATGTCTCTTGTCAGTCGCTCAGATCATATAAGTGCTGTCGTGTAATAATATTTTAGTAAGAAGACTCGATACTAAGCAACCAAAGACATCGTGAAGGCGTTTGCGACAAAAGCGTCTTAAGCTAAAACGTAAAAGAAATAACTGTACCGCGACTACCTGCAATCGATGTAGATACGAGTATGTACCTACTTATGTTTTACACGCCAGCCCGCTACCGGACAAGCGCGCCTTATCGGATGGAGGTAGCCGGTCGCGCCGTCCGCCCGTGTGCGCGCCGCCTATACGTGTATACCGCGCCTATCTCGCCTTATTGTGCTTTTAATGTCCACGCTTTTTATACTCACTTTTTGTCCCATACGAATTAGACACGTTCAGATTTGTCAGAATCGACGTTTAGGAACATAAAAAATGTAATGTTCAGTTCAAATTGCGTTATGATGACGTAGTGTAGTGGTTAGTAGTGTTAACATTTTATTAATTACATAACTTATTTTTATTATCTGTGGTTATTTTGGCATAATAAACAATTGAGCCGTTGGCAGCACTAGAGTGCATAAAAAAAGGTGGGCTGCTCTGAAGTGACGATTGGATTATGGTGGAATTTGAATAATAGCGTAATTACTTATATTTGGCATTGTTAAGAGTAACTGGAATGTTTTTATTATTATGTTATTATGTTGAAATAATACAGCTACGTTACATTTACACTTCTGAATTAGTTTTATTTTAGTTCAGAAGTGGGATTCGGATAGAAGTATTACTATCTACATCACGTCCACTAGGCTTTCAGCTAACAAAGGATAACGGTAAATATCGTAAAAAAAAACAATTAAAAAAGGTGAGTCCAATCTTGGTTAATCAAAAAGTAGTGATTGTTGATTTCAAATGACTTTAAAAATGATGATATATGATCTGTTTTTAACCTATCATCACGCCAGATCCCTTGCGGGGCTGGTCAAGAAATGAATGACTAAATATTATCGACCTAATATTTGTGCTAATATGTATAAAAACGGTACATGATGCCAAATTAAACTAATGTAGTTATTTTAAATATTTTTGGGTATATTTGTATGTAATGTTAAAAGTAATATAATGAAGACTAAGATAAGAGACGAGTCAGTATAACATCGGTTTTCTGATAATAATGTGATAAATTGTTTAAATGACCGAAGTTAACAAAAGAGGTACATTTTAGTAGGTACCACTAGCATTTCAGATCTTTTAAATAAGGAGGTAGAGAAGCCCGGTAATTTGATATTATTCCATCAGAATATGGATGGATTCTCTTCAAAAACATTATAGATTGACTTATGATTGGAAATATGATGTTTGTATACGTGAACATTGGCTTAAATATTAAAATATTAATCGATTATGACAATTATTCGATCTTAAGTTACTATACTTGAAAGTCCAGGCTTCATGGAGGTACATTTTGCTTAAAAAAATGTCGAGAGAACGTAATGATATAGTTGGGCTTTCAGTTGAACAGTGTGATTAATTTATTTGTGTTAAGCTGGATAAGCATATTATTGCGTGTATGTACAGAACCCCAAACAGTCAGGATTTTACTACATTGGAATCTGTACCATTAACTTCTGCTACATGCATTGATAATATTTTTATTTTATGAGTAACCGTGGAGTTCCTTCCCTTTTTTCTTTACAGGAATGATATTCTAAAGTGGTGGTAGAGTCATTGTTACTTTACTAACGATTCATAAATACTATAATGGTTTACACTAATAAAAAAAAATATTCTGATTCTGAATCAATGAATAAAACAGTCGATACATACAGACGATACATACATTTTAGTCGATGATATAAATGAATTTATTTCTGTTTTGCAAGCTTTTATTTAACTTGCATTGTTCGTTTCGTACGTCTGTTTGTCTATTTTGATCCATTTTACAAGTATGTGGGTGGCCGATTGAGCTGAGATATGATACGTATATGGAAGTATGGTGACAATGAAGTATGGTACCGTAGAGATGGCCACATGATCGAGCCAAAAAGTAGCAAGGATCTCCTCAGTTACGAAAGCAGTTAAGTATCAGAGATATCCTCGTATGATTTGGCTATAATAGGTTGCTTTAAATTAAAGGTCTTTGTAAACTAAAATTATTCATCTAAATTACTAACTTACTAAGTGGTAAGTGGTATGTTTATAGATTTTTTTGATAATTAATGTATCCACCCAAACTGATTTCAGACACGATGTCAATAGATTTTGTAGAAACATCGTACGTTGGTGTCGTCGCGCAGTTACGGCGCTGTACAGCGTCAGTGGAGGCGCCGCCGCGGTGTGCGGCGAGAGTGGAGGCGCTTTATGGCATGAGTTGAGGCGTTCTGTGGCAGAGTGGAGGCGCTGCGCGGTGGAAGTAGAGGCACAGTAGCGCGTGAATGGAGGCTCTGTACGGCGTGAGTAAAGGGGCTGTTGGACGTGAGTGGAGGCGCTTTATGGCATGTATGAAGGCGCTCTGCGGCGGAGTGGGGGCGCTATGCGGCGGAAGCAAAGGGCGCTGTAGCGCGTGAATGGACGCGCTGTACGACGCGTTGTAGGCTGTGGGTCGTATCAGGAACATAAGGAGGTTGAGAAGACATCGTAATGAATATTTTGTTGATAAATTGAACTTTCTTATAACTTGAGATGAAGTTATGATTCCTCTGGAGAAGTACAAGCACAAAGGACTCGTAAGACAATTATGAGTGTCTTGTATTTCAATGAATTGGATCTGCTTATTTTTGTAAGTTGAAATTTGTTATACATTTATGATGAAGGTGCGATTCCTCTGGAGAAGTACACACACAAAGGAGTCCTAAGACAATTATGAGTGTCTTGTATTTCAATGAATTGCATCTGCGTATTGTTGATGAATTGAAATTTGTTATAAACTTAGGATGAAGGTATAAGTCCTCTGGAGAATTACATGCACAAAGGACTTGTAAGACAATCATGACTGTATTGTTTTTCAATGAATTGGATATATTACTGAATAATTTGAAAACTGAGATGTTAATTTATTAAAGGAATCTATTTACAAAAGAGTCATAAGACAAATGCGAGTGAGATAAATCCGGAGAATTGAATTAAGGGAAAACATTGCGCATTATTATTATTATTTTAAGATTCTTTTCTCTTTTTTCTTAAACCAAGCTTGACAGGATGAATAATTTATTGTAAAGTATGGATGACGATGATAAAAAAATTCTAGTGATGCGACAAGTATTTAGAATGATGGCTTTCTGTACTAAATTGAATGTATAAGTTGGTGTTTTTAGTATATTGAGGCATTGGAAAAGACTAGAGGCTACACCAGTTGATAAGATTACTATTGGAAAAATATGCACTGTGTCTGCTTTCCACTATGTTTATTAATTCTAACGCAAGATTTTGGTATTTTATGATCTCATCAGATGTTGTTGATTGAATATTATGGGGGTTAGGAATGACTATATCAATAATGTATACTTGTGTTACTGTGCTAAACATAAAGAGTTATGTCTGGTCTAATATAATGGATCACTTTTTCTTTAATTACAATTCTATTTAAGTAATTTTTTACGTCTCTGTTTTCAAGCACTGTATCTCGTTTTTATTTATAATAAGGGATTTTATGTATAAATTGTATTGGTGGGCTATATGCTGCCACTTGGTCGTGGCGGTGTTTGTAATCAGTTTGGATGAGGGATTTACATGCGCCGGTGATGTGTTGTTTGGTTTCGGAGGCAGAGTTACAGTGTCTGCATGTATCTGTCGGTAAATTTGGGTGCTTGATAATATGCTTTTTATAGTTGCGAGTGGCAATAATTTGGTCTTGTATTGCAAGAATGAAGCTGTTAGTCTCTGGAAACAGTTATCCTCGTTAAAGCCATTCTACGACTTTACATTATCCACGTGTCTTTGGCCAAAATCGGATCGGTGTCTCCCGTAAAGTGACTTCCGAGCCTATCCTGCTATTGTGTCACGCATATCTGTAAGTTTTTCTATGGAGGATTTTGTGTGATGCTTTCGATGTGTTGTCATAATTCTGTTTATTATACGCTGCAGTTTTTTTTAAGATCAGTTGCAGTTTTGTTTGACCAGTTTATGATTCCAAATAAATAAGTGAGTATTTGGATGGCGGAAGTATTATTGGTTTTTATTATATTTCTAGAATTGAGGCATGTTTTTAGAATCTGATTCACGCGATAGTTAAATTTTCGTGTTAGTTTTTGCTTTGTTTCCTTCTGCTGGATTTTTCGATACTGATTAAGTCCTAAATATTTGTATACGTTATATTCATCCATGGGTTCTATTTGTTCACCAGTATCCAATACGTAATTATTGCTCTCGACTTTACCGATGATTGATGATTTATGACTGCAGAGAGAATTTTTGGGTGATATCTTCTAAGTGAAATAGAATTTTAATATCATTTATGAAAAAAAAAGGTGAGAATGAATAAATGATTACTCGAGTCCATGCAAATTCTAGCCATGATTACTATTGTCGAGACTATCATAGAGAGGATTGAGTCCCAAACAGAACAGAAAAGGACTGAGAGGATCCCCTTAAAAGATGCCACATCGTATGCGGATCTGTTCGGTAGTAATTGGAATAGAATATTTTAATTTTAGTATCGTTTGCCAAATTTGCATTGATGATTTCAAGATCAAAGTAATGGTGGGGAAGATTATATACAACTGAAGGACTTGTAGAAATCAAGATGTGGAACAGAATCGAAGGCTTTCCTATAAAATCAATGAATATGCTGTAGATACTATGTTTCTTCCTGTATGCTTCGTTTAGTTATAAGTCATCTATTATAAGTTGTTATAAGCAACCTTTGCTATTTTTCCGGCACCCCTTTTGTTGCTCTGCAAGTATATGATTTTCGGAAAGATGCTTGTAAATTATCTCACTTCTGCATGCTTTGAGTATTTTATTTATTATTTGAAGGCAAGTAATAGGTCGATATTTAGATGGATCCACGGTATTAGTATCTTTAGGTAGTATAAAAGTTATTCCATGTGTAATGAACTCTGGCATTGTATGTGGTGTCTGAATAAACGTGTTTAAATGGTTATGCAGGTATGAATGAGTGGAAGTAAATTTGTTATATCAGAAATAATGGATGTTATCAGATCCAAGAGATTTCCAGTTGTGTGTGCGTTTGAGAACTTGTGTGAACGTTTCTATTGGAATGTATTCGAAATGCATATTTGGAACGTGTGTCGTGTTTTCCTTAGCAGTGATTATCTACTCTGCATTCGCATTATATTGAACAGGATTTTCCCATATCCCAGTCTAAAACTGCCCGAGTACTTTAGGTGAAGGTGTTCTGTGATTTGGTGCATTATTAGTACTATTTATATTATGGTGAGTTTTAAGGCCTCTGTGAAAACATATTTTCGAAATATTATTTTTATTATTAATTGATTTTGGGAACCTACCTGTATTAAAATGATCTTAAGTTAATTTACTGGGGAAATTTTTACACAGAGGAGTCATAAGAGTATTCAATCTTAATAAGATTTCAAGGAAGCAATTGAAATACACATGATCAAGCAATAATGCATAAATACATTAAGTGAGCAATAACTTTTGTTCATATTGTAACCGTACAAGTTGTTGTTCCTTCATTTTATATTGTATTTAGAAAAATAATTGATGGAACAATTAATTTGTTAGATGGCCGAAAGTGTTGATTAGAACAGATTTGATTCAAAATGGAAAAACAATATAGGTTAACTTTTAGTTATTAAAAATAGTATGTATTTATAAATTCAATTTGATTAGAATCTATATTTGAATCAAAATGGAACAAAAATAAATTTTGTCTTTTGGCTAGTAAAAATAATATGTTTTTATGAATTCAATTTATTAAGAAATGTTGCCGACATAATTCTGATTTATTCTTTTTAGTTTCTTTCTTTTTTTTAAAAAACGTGGCCCCACACTAGGATTTATTCCTGTGTCGTGGGTGCGTTTACACACATGAAAATTCACAAACACAAATACCCAGACCGGAACAAATAATTGTGGATCACACAAAGATTTGTCCCGTGCGGGAATCGAACCCGCGACTATTAGACTCAGTGGGCGGAGCAGCTCAAGCTCTTAACCACTGCGCTAAATCGTCCGTCAAGTTTCTTCAAGGCAAAAATTGTTACACCTATGTACATAAGAACTTCATTGCTTGAATGTGTCAATAAAAAGATTGTTTTAATGTGTGAAGGCATTACGAGAGGACTCTGTTATGTCAGAATGGCCGACTGTAAACATTTTATTAATTAAATAACTTATTTTTATTATCTGAGGTTCTCTTGGCATAATAAACAATTGATCCGTTGGCAGCACTGGAGTGCATAAAAAATGGTGGGCTGCTCGGAAGTGACGATTGGAGTATGGCAGAAATTGAAGAATAGCGTATTTACTAATATTTGACATTGTTAAGAGTAACTGGAATGTTTTTATGAAATAATACAGCTCCGTTACATTTACATTTCTGAACTAGTTTTATTTTAGTAGATACTTAGATAGGCATGTAGTTACGCGTTGCTGCAGCAGAAGCAGGAAACCCAGCCAGCTACCCGCGCCTCACCATTAGCGCCGCGCATTCAATAATAATGAACGAGCCGCACCGAAATATCCGTTTCCGAATATATGTTTACACCCACTCGCTCGCTCGCTCCGCCACCGCACCGACCAACCGCTTTTTATTTTTTCGCTGTCGCACATTTCGCCGTCATAGCTATTTCCACTCGAAGCATTACACGCGCGTCGATGTGAGCGTCAGTCCACGTGGACCGCTTCGTCGTCGGTGAGCAGAACTCGCCGAATACCCGCGCGCCATTGGTTTAAACGCCGAGATCGCTTATTAAGGGCGGAGTTACACGCGTTTAAGCGCCGCGGTTGGCTCGTTTATTGTGCGGAACGCGCTTCATTGGCGGAATCGATTTTTATAAGAGCGAAGGTCCACGTGGACTCGTTTATCTATTCAGACGCCGGCGGCGCGGTCGCGGGGGGAGGCCGGGGGGTATACGGGCAATCAGTAAAGGCGGGAGGAATACGGCCATATTTATAAGAGCTGCGGGGATGCAATCACGAAGCGACCCGGGGGTCGACGGGCGGTCGGGGGGAAGGCGGCGGCCATTTTGAGGGCAGCTCTTTTTATTCGTTTTTCGCGCAGGGTGCGTCGTTGTCGGGAGCGCGCCGTGCGCTAATTGCGGGAGTAATGAGGGCGCTCGAGTCGACTCGCTCACTCTATTAAACTCGCTAGCTATCGACTGCCTTATTGATTTGTCCTTAATCGAGGCGCTTCGGGGAGGCAACCGCGGTTCGGAGTAATGTCAACAAAGCGGCCGGCCACGCCGACGACACGTCCGCACAAATTGAATTAGAATGATTACAGCCGGCGACACACCACTGACCTAGCTTCTCGATCGCTGCCGCTTGCCGCGAAGCGGTGCGATTCTCGTTAGCCTTTCATTACTAATAAATTATAATTGTTGTGTGAGGCACCGGGAGGTTTCAGGTCTGGAAGAGGATGTTCGGATCAAGTTTTCTCCCTCCGCAACATCGTAGAAAAGCATCTGGCAGTAGGCCGGAAGGTTTTCCGCGGTTTTGTGGACCTGGAGAAGGCGTTTGATAGAGTCGTGCGAAAGAGACTTTGGGACATTTTGCCAGAGTATGGTATAAACGGCACCCTGTTGCGAGCCGTCCAGTCCACCTACGTGGACAGCAAGGCATGCGTACGGGTGGGTGGTAACATGTCACCTTGGTTTGACGTTAAAATCGGCGTCAAGCAGGGTTGCGTGTTGTCCGCTAGACTGTTTATAGTGTATCTGGATAAAAGTCTTCAACGACTGAATGCGATGACTGAAGGGGTAAAAATGGGTGATCTAGTGATAAACCACCTATTGTATGCAGATGACGCGGTTTTGATAGCGCCAACAGCCACTGATCTGCAAACACTAGTCACAGTTATGAGAGACGACTGCATGAACAATGGCTTACATTTGAATGTGAAGAAAACCAAAATTATGGTTTTTGAACGGGAAGAAACCAGAACGAATGCAAGGATTGTGGTTGGTAACGATGTGCTGGAGCAAGTGAATGAGTTTGTATATCTTGGATGCGCCTTCAGTAAGGATGGGAAATACACCGCTGATATAGAGAGAAGAGTGAATGCAGGTAATAGAGTGAATGGTGCGATGGGAAGGCTACTTGGGAGCCGGCACTTAAGCCAAAAGGCGCAGCTGGCCATGCATAACGGAGTGCTTGTCCCAACGCTGTTATATGGCAGTGAGAGTTGGGTATGTAAGAAGGAGAACGAAAGCAGGATAAATGCGGTCGAAATGCGATCTCTGCGGAAGATGTGCGGAGTCACGCTGACCGACCGTATTCGCAACAGCGTAGTAAGAAAGCGAGTAGGTATGAAAGATAGTATCGGTGTAAAGATGAGAAAGGGTATGCTCCGTTGGTTCGGGCATATAGAAAGAATGCCAGAAGAAAGAATGACAAAACAGATATACAATGCGAAAGTGGAAGGATGTAACCGGTGTGAAGTTGGCGGCCTAAAGTTAGCGGCCTGTTATAACCCGACCAAATAAAATTGTCGTTGGAAAACACATGAAAATGCTTTTCATAAAGGCTTTTTATTGCTACCTACCTACCTACCTAGACTACCATGATGAAAAAAAGAAATTTTTTATAGATACTAAGTCCAGAATTTTTATTTTTCATTCTTTTGCATTTGTCTAACCAAAACTCATTACGACTTTCTTAGCATACCTTAAAGTGGAATCGAGGAACAAAATGGGTCAACCATAATGAAAACAAGCTCGAACGAAAACCCAAATAAAGTCATGGATTTTCAGAATTCAGTCGGAGCGGCTTGTGAAAATTTACAGTTTTTGGCCCAAACGGACCCCTTACACGGCGCAAGAGTTCATGAATTTGGACACTTTCGATAGCTATTATGACTATCTATATACACCATTAATTCTAGAGTGGTATTCGTACTACTAAGGTAACCATAGGCGAAATCACCAGCGGCCTGTGAAGATTGTCAGTTTTTGGCCCGAACGGACCCCTTAGACGGGCTAGAGTTCATAAATTTGGCCTCATTTTATAGCTATTATAACTGGCTATATACCCTATTCATTCCAGAGTGGTACTCGACCTACTATAGCCGCCATAGGCAAAAAAACACCGGCGGCCTAAGAAGATTGTCAGTTTTCGGCCCGAACGGACCCCTTAGACGGCGCTAGAGTTCATAAATTTAGCCTCATTTGATAGCTGTTATGAATATCTATATACCCTATTAATTCCAGAGTGGTACTCGACCCACTATAGCCACCATAGGCGAAAAACCACCAGCGGGCTATAAAGATTGTCAGTTTTCGGCCCGAACGGACCCCTTAGACGGCGCTAGAGTTCATAAATTTGGCCTCATTTGATAGCTGTTATGAATATCTATATACCCTATTAATTTCAGAGTGATACTCGACCTACTATAGCCACCATAGGCGAAATCACCAGCGGCCTATGAAGATTGTCAGTTTTCGGCCCAAACGGACCCCTTAGACGGCGCTAGAGTTCATAAATTTGGCCTCAGTTTATAGCTATTATAACTGGCTATATACCCTATTAATTCCAGAGTGGTACTCGACCTACTATGGCCACCATAGGCAAAAAAACACCGGCGGCCTAAGAAGATTGTCAGTTTTTGGCCCGAACGGACCCCTTAGACGGCGCTAGAGTTCATAAATTTGGCCTCATTTGATAGGTGTTATGAATATCTATATACCCTATTAATTCCAGAGTGGTACTCGACCTACTATAGCCACTATAGGCAAAAGAACACCAGCGGCCTAAGAAGATTGTCAGTTTTTGTCCCGAACGGACCCCTTAGACGGCGCTAGAGTTAATAAATTTGGCCTCATTTTATAGCTATTATAACTGGCTATATACCCTATTCATTCCAGAGTGGTACTCGACCTACTATAGCGACCATAAGCGTAAAACACCAGCGGCCTATGAAGATTGTCAGTTTTCGGCCCGAACGGACCCCTTAGACGGCGCTAGAGTTCATAAATTTGGCCTCAGTTTATAGCCATTATAACTGGCTATATACTCTATTAATTCCAGAGTGGTACTCGACCTACTATAGCCACCATAGGCAAAAAAACACCGGCGGCCTAAGAAGATTGTCAGTTTTCGGCCCGAACGGACCCCTTAGACGGCGCTAGAGTTCACAAATTTGGCCTCATTTTATAGCTATTATAACTGGCTATATACCCTATTCATTGCAGAGTGGTACTCGACCTACTATAGCCACCATAAGCGAAAAACACCAGCGGCCTATGAAGATTGTCAGTTTTCGGCCCGAACGGACCCCTTAGACGGCGCTAGAGTTCATAAATTTGGCCTCAGTTTATAGCCATTATAACTGGCTATATACCCTATTCATTCCAGAGTGGTACTCGACCTACTATAGCCACCATAAGCGAAAAACACCAGCGGCCTATGAAGATTGTCAGTTTTCGGCCCGAACGGACCCCTTAGACGGCGCTAGAGTTCATAAATTTAGCCTCATTTGATAGCTGTTATGAATATCTATATAACCTATTAATTCCAGAGTGGTACTCGACCCACTATAGCCACCATAGGCAAAAAAACACCAGCGGCCTAAGAAGATTGTCAGTTTTTGGCCCAAAGGGACCCCTTAGACGGCGCTAGAGTTCACAAATTTGGCCTTATTTTATAGCTATTATAACTAGCTATATACCCTATTCATTCCAGAGTGGTACTCGACCTACTATAGCCACCATAAGCGAAAAACACCAGCGGCCTATGAAGATTGTCAGTTTTCGGCCCGAACGGACCCCTTAGACGGCGCTAGAGTTCATAAATTTGGCATCATTTTATAGCTATTATAACTGGCTATATACCCTATTAATTCCAGAGTGGTACTCGACCTACTATAGCCACTATAGGCAAAAAAACACCAGCGGCCTAAGAAGATTGTCAGTTTTTGGCCCGAACGGACCCCTTAGACGGCGCTAGAGTTCATAAATTTAGCCTCATTTGATAGCTGTTATGAATATCTATATACCCTATCAATTCCAGAGTGGTACTCGACCTACTATAGCCACCATAGGCAAAAGAACACCAGCGGCCTAAGAAGATTGTCAGTTTTCGGCCCGAACGGACCCCTTAGACGGCGCTAGAGTTTATAAGTTTGGCCTCGTTCGATAGCCATTATAACTGGCTATATACCCTATTAATTCCAGAGTGGTACTCGACCTACTATACCCACCATAGGCGAAAAACCCCAGCGGCCTAAGAAGATTGTCAGTTTTCGGCCCGAACGGACCCCTTTGACGGCGCTAGAGTTCATAAATTTGGTCCCGTTTGATAGCTTTTATGTCTATCTATATACTTTTCTAATTCTACAGTGATACTGGATCTAGTATAGCCACCATAGGCGAAAATACACCCTGCGGCCTATGAAGGTGGTCATTTTTCGGCCCGAACGGACCCCTTCGACGGCGCGTGAGTACATGAATTTGATCGCCTTTGATAGATTTTATGACTATCTATATACTCTATTAATTCTAGGGGAAGTACTCGATCTACTATGGCCATCAGAGGCTGGAATACTCTCAGCGCCGTATGAGATTTGATATTTATCGGCCCGGACGAACCCCATATCTGTGAGACCGAGTGGCTCGGTAAGTTCAAGTAACTTTCATCAGAAAAGTATTCATGTGTTTTATATTTTCGGTGTTACACTATAATTAGTATTTTCGTTGTGATAAATTACTGTACCGATTAGTTAATCGACTTTATAAAACCACCCATTCTCTTCAACTTCACCAGTCACATTAAGAGGCTCTCTATACGGTAAAGTTCTGTTTTTGCTTCGTGTGTTATTTTGCCTTGAAAATCAAGCACAAATACTTATAATATTGTTGTTGGTACTTGCATAGTTTTCTTGCATTAGGTTTTATTGTTTCTGTTAATGTATTCTTTCGGTAGTACATATTTGGGTGTTTTATAATATTCGTTTAAACTAATAATATCCTTGACCTAGATCTATTCTATATAAAAATAATTTTCTTTTGCGTTTCTCCTATTTAATCATACTTACGTGTTTCTAATTTCTTATTTGTTTATTATGTTCATATAATATGATTTTCAATTGATTTTTTTTATTTTTTAATATTCTTAAATAATTTGTAGGTGGGTTAGATAAATTTTTAATTGGTTGTTATTTTTCTTGCTTTTTATGTTTTGAATTTTGTTAGAAAACTTCCAAAGTTAAATAATTGTTTAAGATAATCTGATTTTATCATAATAGTTTACTGTGCTATGACATATTGAATACACCACAAAAATATTTGTTAATTTTTGGTTAAATTTTAGTCTTTTATTTAGAACAATACAATATAAAATAATTTATTATAGGTTTCCATTTGTAGGTTTACGTAATATAGGGTTAAGTATTGATGTTATTTGGCAGTTTGTTAAATAAATCATAGGTTCATGTTTGTGAATTCTTGAATTTTGAAATTAGGTTATCTTGTTTTAAGTGACACGTATCAGGCATTATTGTTTTAGTTTTAGTTATTTATATTATTATATAGTTTGTAGGCGTGCTATTTTGTCAGATAACTTTCTTACTTAAAAATTGTTTAAGGTAATCTAGTTTTATCATAATAATTTGGAATTTTGTTAGAAAACTTCCAAAGTTAAATAATTGTTTAAGATAATCTGATTTTATCATAATAGTTTACTGTGCTATGACATATTGAATACACCACATGAATTATTTGTTAATTGTTGGTTAAATTTTAGTCTTTTACTTATAAAAATACTATATAAAATAATCTAGTATAGGTTTCCATTTATAGGTTTACGTAATATAGGGTTAAGTATTGATGTTATTTGGCTGTTTGTTAAATTAATCATAGGTTCATGTTTGGGAATTCTTGAATTTTGAAATTAGGTTATCTTATTTTAAGTGACACGTATTAGGCACTATTGTTTTAGTTTTAGTTATTTATATTATTATATAGTTTGTAGGCGTGCTACGCAAGTTTTTAATCTATTTTATCAGATAACTTTCTTACTTAATAAATTTTTAAGGTACTACTTAATACAGGATTATTTTAGCTACGTATACTTTAGGGTTATCTTAGAGAAATACATCATAATGTTAAATAAATTAGTAATTTTTTCTAGGATAGCGGACGTTTTAAATGAACACTCTATTGATATTAACCAATTAAATGTATCATCTGACATAATGAAAAAAATTTTAGATCGTTTTAAAGGAACTAAATATGCTTATCCTAGTAATATTATGCTTATTATAAAATCTGACAAATTCAGGACTTATATTTCTTCCAACCGCATTGATTTAAATAGAAAAATTGATATAAGCCGATTACTTGAAATTATAACGAGGAATCAACTCCCATCAAAACCACCAACACATCGTCAATCTAGTTTAGAATATCAGATCATATGTTCATTGTTGCAATTAAAGAATAATTCAAAAAATCGCTTGAGAATTTATAAATATTGGATTGATTTATCTAATACAATTGAAGAATTTGAAAAAAAAGCATTGGAACCAGTAACTGTTACAGAAAAAGAAAATGAAACTGCTTGCTCTAACAATTTGTCTTCACTATTGTCAGCAGATGAACAAGTGCCCGGATGTCAAAAAATATTAGACGTTTCAACCGATACTTCCCAAAACAATCATCACCAATCTATTTCATCTTGCGTATCTTCAAAAGACTTGTCTAATGAGCATATTGCAATACCTATAAGTATATTAAATATGTCATCGCCCAATGCAACTAGTAAATTGTTGCCATTAGGCTGTCAAAATATTGACAACGTCGTGAAAAGTTCCAAAATAAACTTCACGGAAGGTTGTTTTCATATAAATGAATATATATGGAAGGAAATTTACCGTGATGGGAAATTAAATAATTACTTTTATCCTTATGTGATAAAAAAACTTATCGCAAAATTCGTAAATAATACATGTTGTTTAGTTTTTAAGTATAAAAAATATTTAAAAAATGAGCATGTTCTGATCGCTGCAATATGTAAGCACAAGAATTGTAAGAAATTTAAAATATATTTAGACCTTAATACAAAAAAGGTTACAGTGCAGAGTCAGGGTATAGATTACGCCCATAAAAAAATGTTGACAGGGCAAGTTCGATGCATCGAACGTGACATTGTGAAAAACATACTCATTACAACGAAGCCACTAAATTATAAAAAAAAAAAAATATTAGAAACTGACGACAATTTATTGAAAAAATCTTTGAATTTGAAGAATATAAAGTCGGACGCTACGTATAGAAAAATACGATCAGAAGGCCTAGCATTAAATGACCGACATAAAAATGACGTCCTAGATTTATATTTATACCAACGGGATCACAGTGATTTCGTTAAAGAAGTTTCGTTTCCGTTTTGTGTCAAATTATTTTGCAAAGCTCAGATAGATGTTTTGAAGGCTTTACATACAGATAAACCTTATTTACATTTAGATGCCACTGGTAGCGTAATAAGGGCACCAGACCCCAAAACAAGTAGAATTTATTTATATGCAGGAATAGTTCAAATTAAAACTACAGAAAGATTGTTTCCTGTTTTTCATATGGTAAATTCGAAACATGATACGAACAGTATATTTAAAGGTTTAAATGATTTTAAAAATGATTGCATAAAAAATAAATGCTGGCCAGCATTTTCGGGCATCGTGACAGATTTTAGTATGGCGTTAATTAATGCCGTCTGCTTGTCTTTTAACAATTGTTCAGTAAAAGATTATTTGAATAAAACTTATGAAAACTTAACCGCTAATACTCCAATGAATATAACCCCAATATTCCTTTGTTGTGCACACCTTGTTAAATGTATGTGTAAAGATATTGATAAAAGTGCTGTAATAAACAAAAAAATGCTGAAGAATTTATTTGTTAAAATAATCATGTTAAATAATTTTGCAGAAATTGATCTTTACGTAGAGAATTTGTACATTTTGTTAACCTCAGATAGATCAACGCATAGACTACTAAATGCAAGACAAAAGTTGTTGTTGTTATGCAATGAAGAATACGACATAATAGCGACGTTGAAGAAAATGGAAAATACCACCTCGATACTGCAAAACATCGCGCCGGATGACTCTACATTTAAGTCTAGCCCCTATTTTTTACGGTACCAACAATTTCAAATAAAACCAAAAGATACAAATACTGCTGCTATATTTAATTCGGATGATAAAAATGAGTTGTTTGATCAAAACCTGTTCAATGTGTTTATGCGAAAATATATCCCATTTCTTCCGTTATGGTGTAACTTATTAAAAAATCATAGAGTCAGCAACGCGCCCGTTGAAAATTACTTTGGTCAATTAAAACACACCATTTTAGATAATCAAAGCAATCTGAAATGTACACAAATGCTACGCAAGTTACAGGCAGACGTTTTGGCCATATCTAAAGAAATATTGACAAATATACCGAAAACCAAATTGACGCGAAGCTATGAAGATATTGGGATATCTGAAGTCAATGAAGAAGTGTGGTCAAAACGAAAAAAAAAGACAACTACACATTTTGACGGCAGGCATTTAAAAGGAATTCCTTTAAAAAAGTTATCGTCAAAAGACGACGAGCACGTTACTATATGTGCATACTGTGGTCACGGCACTAGTCTCATTGAACCCAATACTTATTGGGTTCAATGTGACACATGCGATAAATGGGTTCACCAACATTGTGTAAAAGAGTACAAAAATGTAATATTTGATAACGCAGTTTTTGTGTGCGATATTTGCATCGCCTTTAGTAAATCATGTACACCTAATTTAACCCTGTCACACAAAGCGTCCACTCCCACAATCGGTAAAAGGCCTAATTGCTTTAATAATAGTTTAGTTAATGATCCCACCTACTATATTAAAGTTTCTAAACATAGTCGCGGATTTACAGTAACAAAAAGAAATGATGTTCTACATAGTGTGAAAGAAATCCTAATAGAAGACTTTCTATCATTGTGTCCTTTATCATTTGTCACCAGCTTTACAATTGATCATTTGCTTCATATTTATAACACTAATAAATACAATTTAATATCTGTAGAAAAGTCTTCCTTAATATTTGGTCCATACGAATTAAACGAACAGTTTTGTAAAGACATTAATATTCCAATTGATAAAGATACAGTTTTTCCCATTTGTTTAGACAATCATTATACCCTTTCAATATTAAGTATATCCAAACCAAATTTCACTATTGTAGATCCACTTAGAAACGAAAAAGCAATTGGCGCAATGTATTTAAATAAAATAAATCGAGTTCTCAAATTTAAAAATATAAATATATCAATTAAAAGTTACAGCACCATAAGTCACATTACTCAAAACGATGGCCATAATTGCGGTCCCATAATGATCCATATTTTTAAAAATTTGGTAAATAATACTCAATCTCGATCTCAGAATACAAACTTTGATACTTACAGGCATGAGTTACAGAAAGATCTGCTAGAAAAGAGTGACGATATGACAAATATTTGTTATTTCTGCACTAATGACATAAAAGAGTCCGAACATTTTCTTTGCCAAATGTGTAACAGAAAAATACATTTGAAATGCCTATTAAGTTATTCAGACATATTAGCTGGAAAAACAATAACTGAAAAAGTTAGGCAGTTGCAAAATACTTGTGACTTATGTCATATATACTCCAGTGAAGAAAATAAATAACTTGTAAACATCATCACGCCAGATCCTTAGCGGGGTAGGCAGAGAGTACAGACCTCTAATAGATTCTTTCCTTACCGACCTCTCTGGCTTCCTCCACTCTAGTCTTCCTGCACCTCCACATAGTTCGTCTCATACACTTTCGTCGGTTACGGAGATTTGTAACCACCCCTATACATCGCTACAAAAGCTGTGTCTACCTACCACCAGATTGCGCCGAATATAAATCGACAACATTTCTCCACACATGTCTAGAACGCGATATGACAGTTTATACGACGCACAAGCCTCCGATAATAACTCTCGGGGGGAGTGGCAGGCCCCGCCAGACATAACACTCGTCTGGCTGGAAGTTCTTCCCTTTGACAAATCCTGCTATAATATTCCTGTCACATCGGTGACTACCGACATGGTTATCGATCCTTCTACAGAGTCAATAACATCATCATCGTACATCCCTCCACAACAGGTTCTTTAGACTTATCAGCAACAGACACACATCAAACCACTCGTCATGCTCAATGAACCATTGGCAGCTCACTCACAAGCGATATGGTTCGGCGACTCATCATGATACTCAACCCACTCAGTGGACCACAGTCATCACATGGACTTCGCCACTAGCAGTCGATATTTCTCATTTCATTCATTTCTCATCTTTACACCGATACTATCTTTCATATCAACAAGCTTTTTTATTACGCGAATACGCCCGGTCAACTTGACTCCGCACATTACAACCCGAGCTCTGACGTAGAGCTTTAAGTTTTAATTAATATATTTATTATTGATATATTATTTATTATTATTAATTTGAGAAGTCGATTTATTTTATTCATCTTCATCTACTTCAGTTTAGACAACTTTATTATATACTAAACTAACTAAACTTCCGCATTACATTTTATGTCTTTAGGTATAGTATTCCCCAAAACCCTGGAACACATATTTCTTTATTTGTAACAAATTCTTTATATACTAATTTAAAAAAACTGTTAAAAAAAGGAAACCGACTTCAAAAAAACTGCTGGTTGGTGCAGTCGGTTACTTGGCACCGACTTCAAATATTTATTTTTTGCTTTTTGCAGTCGGTTTACAATTTATAAAAAGTTTTTTATTTTACAATTTTGAGTAATGAGTGAATTCATAAGGTATACTTATATAACTATATTATATTATTCTACTTAGTTTTACAGTAAGGTACTGACAGGGTTGATATAATACTCATAATAACTGACTTTACATATTCGTGCTGCTTGCGGTCAAAAAGTCCCGTCGTGTATCTTCAAAGTCCACAACCGATAAATTAAAATAGGACTACCGCGAAGCTATGTTAAACCCTATGCACAAATAGTAAATATTACCCGTTTATTAACAAAGAAGTCATAAAAAAGTACAAACGAATTATAAACTTCCTCCTTCTTTAAAGTGGGTTAATATTCTGCTTAGTTCTATAGTAGGAAACCTATAGGATTACCGTGATACCAATAAAATCTCAATCTACACATTTGTATTTGTGTGTGTTTATCTATTTTATCATTAGGGAGTTTCCTAGTGTATCTTCAAAGTCCAAGGTCAAATATTAAAGGCCAATCAATGGACAATATTCATGGGCCACTGAGTGTATTTTCGCCTATTGTGGCTATAGTAGATCGAGTACCACTCTGGAATTAATAGGATATATAGATAGTCATAATAGCTATCAAATAAGGCCAAATTTATGAACTCTAACGTCGTCTAAGGGGTGCGTTTGGGCTGAAAACTGAAAATCTTAATAGGCCGCTGGGACTTTTTCGCCTTTAGTTGCTATAGTAGGTCAAGTACCACTCTGGAATTAATAGGGTATATAGCCAGTTATAATAGCTATAAAATGATGCCAAATTTATGAACTCTAGCGCCGTCTAAGGGGTCCGTTCGGGTCAAAAACTGACAATCTTCTTAGGCCGCTGGTGTTCTTTTGCCTATGGTGGCTATAGTAGGTCGAGTACCACTCTGGAATTAATAGGGTATATAGATATTCATAACAGCTATCAAATGAGGCTAAATTTATGAACTCTAGCGCCGTCTAAGGGGTCCGTTCGGGCCGAAAACTGACAATCTTCTTAGGCCGCCGGTGTTTTTTTGCCTATGGTGGCTATAGTAGGTCGAGTACCACTCTGGAATTAATAGAGTATATAGCCAGTTATAATGGCTATAAACTGAGGCCAAATTTATGAACTCTAGCGCCGTCTAAGGGGTCCGTTCGGGCCGAAAACTGACAATCTTCATAGGCCGCTGGTGTTTTACGCTTATGGTCGCTATAGTAGGTCGAGTACCACTCTGGAATGAATAGGGTATATAGCCAGTTATAATAGCTATAAAATGAGGCCAAATTTGTGAACTCTAGCGCCGTCTAAGGGGTCCGTTCGGGACAAAAACTGACAATCTTCTTAGGCCGCTGGTGTTCTTTTGCCTATAGTGGCTATAGTAGGTCGAGTACCACTCTGGAATTAATAGGGTATATAGATATTCATAACAGCTATCAAATGAGGCCAAATTTATGAACTCTAGCGCCGTCTAAGGGGTCCGTTCGGGCCAAAAACTGACAATCTTCTTAGGCCGCTGGTGTTCTTTTGCCTATGGTGGCTATAGTAGGTCGAGTACCACTCTGGAATTAATAGAGTATATAGATATTCATAACAGCTATCAAATGAGGCTAAATTTATGAACTCTAGCGCCGTCTAAGGGGTCCGTTCGGGCCGAAAACTGACAATCTTCTTAGGTCGCCGGTGTTTTTTCGCCTATGGTGGCTATAGTAGGTCGAGTACCACTCTGGAATTAATAGGGTATATAGCCAGTTATAATGGCTATAAACTGAGGCCAAATTTATGAACTCTAGCGCCGTCTAAGGGGTCCGTTCGGGCCGAAAACTGACAATCTTCATAAGCCGCTGGTGTTTTTTCGCCTATGGTGGCTTTAGTAGGTCGAGTACCACTCTGGAATTAATAGGGTATATAGCCAGTTATAATAGCTATATAATGAGGCCAAATTTATGAACTATAGCGCCGTCTAAGGGGTCCGTTCGGGCCAAAAACTGACAATCTTCTTAGGCCGCCGGTGTTTTTTTGCCTATGGTGGCCATAGTAGGTCGAGTACCACTCTGGAATTAATAGGGTATATAGCCAGTTATAATAGCTATAAAATGATGCCAAATTTATGAACTCTAGCGCCGTCTAAGGGGTCCGTTCGGGCCGAAAACTGACAATCTTCATAAGCTGCTGGTGTTTTTTCGCCTATAGTGGCTATAGTAGGTCGAGTACCACTCTGGCATTAATAGGATATATAGATATTCATAACAGCTATCAAATGAGGCTAAATTTATGAATTCTAGCGCCGTCTAAGGGGTCCGTTCGGGCCGAAAACTGACAATCTTCTTAGGCCGCCGGTGTTTTTTTGCCTATGGTGGCTATAGTAGGTCGAGTACCACTCTGGAATTAATAGGGTATATAGCCAGTTATAATGGCTATAAACTGAGGCCAAATTTATGAACTCTAGCGCCGTCTAAGGGGTCCGTTCGGGCCATAACTGACAATCTTCATAGGCCGCTGGTGTTTTTCGCTTATGGTCGCTATAGTAGGTCGAGTACCACTCTGGAATGAATAGGGTATATAGCCAGTTATAATGGCTATAAACTGAGGCCAAATTTATGAACTCTAGCGCCGTCTAAGGGGTCCGTTCGGGCCATAACTGACAATCTTCATAGGCCGCTGGTGTTTTTCGCTTATGGTCGCTATAGTAGGTCGAGTACCACTCTGGAATGAATAGGGTATATAGCCAGTTATAATAGCTATAAAATGAGGCCAAATTTATGAACTCTAGCGCCGTCTAAGGGGTCCGTTCGGGACAAAAACTGACAATCTTCTTAGGCCGCTGGTGTTCTTTTGCCTATGGTGGCTATAGTAGGTCGAGTCATCATTTCAGCCTATACTTGTCCACTGCTGAACATAGGCCTCCCCAATCGCTTTCCAGCGTAACCGGTCCGATGCCACCTGCATCCAACGATTTCCTGCGATTTTCACAAGATCGTCGGTCCATCTGGCAGGCGGTCGTCCTACGCTGCGCTTGCCAATACGTGGTCTCCACTCTAGAATCTTTCTGCCCCAACGCCCGTCCAATCTTCGCGCTATGTGGCCAGCCCATTGCCACTTCAGCATGCTAATCCTGAGGGCTATGTCGGTGACCTTGGTTCTTCTACGAATCTCCTCATTCCTGATTCGATCGCGTAGAGAAACGCCGAGCATAGCTCTCTCCATAGCTCGCTGAGCAACTTTGAGCTTTTTTATGAGACCTATTGTAAGAGACCACGTCTCTGATCCATATGTCATCACTGGTAACACACATTGACTAAAAAGTTTAGTCTTTAGGCACTGAGGTATTTTGGATGAGAAGATGTTGCGCAGTTTCCCGAACGCTGCCCAGCCGAGTTGGATTCGTCGATTGACCTCTCTCTCAAAGTTGGACCTACCTAACCGGACTGCCTGTCCCAGGTAAATGTATTCGTCGACAACTTCAAGAGTAGAGTTCCCAACGGTGAGTGCGGTGGGTACGACATGGACATTAAACATTATTTTTGTTTTGTCCATATTCATTTTAAGACCCACTTGTTGGGATACTCTATTGAGGTCACCGAGCATTCGTCCTAGATCTTCCAGCGACTCCGCCATGACCACAATGTCGTCGGCAAATCGAAGGTGAGTGATGTATTCGCCATTGATGTTGATGCCAAGTCCTTGCCATTCCAAGAGCTTGAAGGCGTCCTCTAAGGTGGCCGTAAACAGTTTCGGAGAAATGACGTCTCCCTGTCTTACTCCTCTTTTTATGGGGATCACCTTCGTGCACTGCCCCTGTACTTGGACTGACATGGTGGCGTTATTATACAAGCACTTCAACACTTCGATGTACCTATAGTCAATGCGGCATCGCTGGAGAGATCTAAGAACCGCCCAAGTCTCGATCGAATCAAAGGCTTTCTCATAGTCCACAAACGCCAAGCATAGTGGCCGATTATACTCCTCAGTCTTCTGTATAACCTGCCGCAGCGTATGTATGTGGTCTATGGTACTAAAACCTTTCCGGAAACCGGCTTGTTCGGGAGGCTGGAAGTCATCAAGCCTTCGTTCGAGACGATTCGTAATGACTCTCGAAAACAACTTATAAACATGGCTCAGCAGTGTGATGGGCCTATAGTTCTTCAATAAAGAATTATCACCTTTCTTGAAAAACAGCACCACCACACCCCTGTTCCATGCTTCCGGCGTTTTCCCTTCAAGCAAGACGGAATTAAATAGCCTCTGAAGGACTTTAAGTACCGGCGATCCGCCCGCCTTCAGAAGTTCTGCAGTAATTCCGTCTTCACCCGGCGCTTTGTTGTTTTTTAGTTGTTTGAGAGCCATCCTAATTTCGCACAGGCTGATGTCCGGGATATCTTCAGTGCAGTGTCGGGTTAGCTTGGCTCTTGGGTCTTTTACCAAGTCAACAACAGGTTTAGCTACTGAGGTATATAACTGTCCATAGAACCTCTCTATCCCCTTCCCTCCGGACCGCGAAAGCGTAAAGACGTATTTATTACCCGTACTAATTTTAATAATAAAAAAATCTATTTTTGCCGAAAAATAACAAAAAATAATTTTGTGAAGTACCAGGCGCGCATAACGTACGAAGCAACTCTAAACAGTTGGCGTGTAAAGGACAACAACAGCAGAGAAGGAACGATCGACGGAGCTTCGCTGCGCACACTCAATATATCAATCGCACACATCGCGCTTGCCACAACTCATAAGCGGAGCGATTAGCGGGAAACCGGTGGTCCAAGCATAAACATTTAATGGTGAATATTTTTATCTTGTTTTTGTTTTATTTTTCTTTTCTACTGAAATCCAAAATGTCTGTCGCTAGAACGCCACCAAAGAGTGAGTGCACAAAATCAGCTCCAGCATATTATGGATCAGACTCCGCTTTGCACAATTGGGAAAACCAAAATCAACTGGATTTCAATGTGACAAAAAGGTGTAAACGAAGGCTGGATGGGCCAACAGAGACTTCAAACATTACGTTGTTAGAACTAAAAAACATGTTTGAGGATTTTCAAAACAAACAGGAAGTTAAATTCGAAGCACTAAAATCTACCATGGAAGCCATAGTAAAACAAAACGATGAGATCAAACTTTCAATGAATCTTTTATCAGATAAATATGATGACATTTTGTCAAACATGAAAAATCTTCAACAGGAAAATAGTAGAAATAAAGACCACATAAAGCTTCTAGAAACACAACTGCAATTATTGGAAAAAAAAACCCATTCAAGCTGTGTTGAGTTACGAAACATACCTAAGAAGGAAAATGAAACAAAGCAGAGCCTAGTAGAACTAACAAAAAACATTGGAGCTATTATTAATACAACTATACGTGACTCCGACATACACGACGTATACCGCTTGAAATTAAAGGACAAGCCAAATGGTCCCATCATAGTAAATTTAAACTCAGTTCTTACCAAAGAAAATCTAATTAAATCGACTGTAACATACAATAAGGGAAAACCAGCTGATCAAAGGCTGAATACTACTATGCTCAAAATGATTGGACCTACTAAACCAATTTATATTGCCGAATTGTTAACAAAGAAAGCCAAGCGATTACATTACTTAGCCAGAGTATTTGCGAAAAACAATAATTACGACAGTTGCTGGTCCTCCTATGGAAAAATATACTTGAGACGCAAAAAAAACGAACCGCGAATTTGCGTCGACAGTGAAGAAGTACTGGAAAACCTTAAAAAAAGTTCCTGACTAGATAAGTTGAGCTATTTAATATTAGTATTTTCACAGTTCAATGCATGCCTAATTTACTATTTTTGCTTGTGCCAATATCACTTCATAACCGTTATTATACTATATTACTTTAAAAAACTAACTAATATTGTAATCGTTAAGCCCTGCATTCTCTATCATACTCTAAACACATTCATAACCTACAATCAAAATCCACACCACACATACAAAAACTCTAAATACAATAAACAACTTATCTACATGACTTATATACCTAGCCACTTAGCTATTCTACTTTTGGATTTTTTTATTATTTTAATGATTATCAAAGTAAAGTATGATAGTCTCCTTGAATATATTAAACTATCAACACATAGTGTACATCAATGTATAAATCCTTCTGAAAACTGTATGCTTAAAATTCAATGAACTACATCAGATACAACATGATCTAGATTCCTTTAATATTGCAGAATCCGCTTTTTGTGATGTTGAGGAGTCTAATAGGTTGATACCGGACTCAAATAAGGGCATCAAAATGTTTCAACAGAATATAAGGAGCTTAAAACGAAACATGACCGGGTTACATCCTCTACTTGCTAGAAGTGGAGTGAATTGGGATTGTATCGTATTAACGGAGTGCTGGTTGCCATCCAACCCCAATATACCAAGTATAAGTGGCTATAATCATTTCGCTACCACTAAAAACCATACGCAAAACGAAGGTGTCGTGGTGTACTGTAGAAGTGACTTGCTTATATCAATAGAAGAACCAAACTTGACAGAGGCAAATTGTATAGCCGTAACGTTTGACAAAAACACGTTAGCACTGGCCATTTATCGACCTCCTGGATATAAAAATGTTAACAATTTTATTCAATCCCTAAATAATATATTAACAAAATACGCTAGCTTGCACAATATCGTAGTATTAGGTGACATAAATATCGATATTTGTGAACACAATTCGGATCCGAACTCCTCCCCCTACTTGGACATGTTAGCATACCATGGAATCTTGCCGGCTTATACACTCCCGACACATAACAAAACGTGTCTCGATCATGTACTTTTGAAGACCAAATTAGCAGCTCGTAGTCTTATACTACAAACATCGCTCACAGATCATTATAGCGTCGGCCTCTATATTACAGCGAAGCTGAGACTCAAACCTGCAAAAGTAATCAATAGAATCAATCATACGAGTTTATCTAAAGAATTAACAACAGTAGACTATGATCACCTATACACGTTACATGATGCAAACGTAGCTACTGACTATTTCATAACTACACTGCGTACACTAATTATATGTAATACTAAAGAAACTAAAATCACATCAAGAAAAAGGCTTTTAAAACCATGGATAACTCCAGGTATCTTAAAATGCTTAAAAAATCGAGACCACCTTCATAAAAAGTTAAAAAAAGATCCTAATAATGATATAGTACAAATCACATACAAAAGGTATAGAAATTTTTGCTCCTCCATATTAAAAAAACTAAAGCATGAATATGAAAAATCACAGCTAGAAAGTGCAAATAAAAATAACAAAAAGCTTTGGAAAGCTATAAAAGAGATAACACACAGTCAAAAATCAAAAGATACACCAATTGAACTCCTAGACACGAGAGATCCGTTGCAATCTATTAATAATGTCAATAATTATTTTGCAAATATTGGTAAATCATTAGCAGAAAAGATTAAATCGAATAGTCACACACAACCAAAATTCCTAAATTCATGCTTAAATTCACTTGCACTGCTGCCCACTGATGAAAATGAGATTGAGACTGTAATAAGTAGTTTAAAAGTTGACAGCGCTGCTGGATTGGATTTGATATCTGCAGATATTTTAAAAAATAATAAAAATATTTTAACAAAACCTATAACCTACATCTGTAACCTATCGCTTTCAACTGGGGTGTTCCCTACAGCACTTAAACATTCAAGAATTTACCCAATTCATAAGAGTGGTGACAGAGACTGTGTCGATAACTACAGACCAATTTCCATTCTCCCCACCTTATCAAAAATCTTAGAGCGCATCATAAATAAAAGATTGATAAAATACTTGGAAGAAAATAATCTGCTATCTCCAGCACAATTCGGTTTTAGATCTAATAAATCGACATCTGATGCAATTCATGAGTTAACAAATTATATAGTAACTAATCTTGACAACAAAAAGAAACCGATTGCAATATTTCTGGACCTAGCAAAAGCTTTCGACACAGTCTCTGTGCAAATATTGTTAAAAAAACTCGAGTATCTGGGAATTAGGGGCCTTCAGTTACAACTACTCAAAAGCTATTTAACTGAAAGAACACAGTGCGTAAAGATAGACAGTACTACAAGTAATGATGTTTTGGTTCATTATGGGGTTCCTCAGGGAAGCATTTTAGGTCCAACGTTGTTTCTCGTTTACATTAATGACCTGTGCCAATTAGACCTGTATAAGGCCAAAATTATTACGTATGCAGATGACACAGCACTACTTTTCAGTGGAGAAACCTGGGATGAAGTCTTTACAAATGCGCAGAGGGGCTTTAATAAAGTAACAAATTGGCTTAAGGATAACCTATTAACACTTAATGTAGGTAAGACAAAATATGTAACCTTTTCTTTGAGAAAACCAAGGGCCGATATTAATCAATATACAATTATATCTCATAAATGTAATAATAATTATAATTCCAATCATATAAGTAATTCCTGCGTTTTGTGCCCCAGACTTGAAAGAACTAATGCTATTAAGTATTTGGGTGTAATAGTTGATGGTAGAATAAGCTTCCAGGATCACATTGATTTGCTGGCGACAAGAATACGTAAACTAATTTATATATTTAAAAATCTACGGCACGTTGCTGACAAACAATTGATAAAAACAGTTTATTTCGCACTTGTGCAGTCACAACTTAGTTATTGTATCACTATCTGGGGAGGGTCAATAAAAACCCAGTTGTTAAAAATTGAAAGAGCCCAGAGAGCTGTTCTAAAAGTTGGCTTCTGTCTACCATTCATGCACCCCACCACTGATGTGTATAAGCAGAGTAAGGTTCTAACAGTTCGCCAGCTCTATATTTTGCACACTGTTATTAAGCAACATTCTGTATTGCCATATGAAACCAAGCTGATTGCGAATCGACGCAGAAAAGACTTGGTTTGTGCAAAACCATTGTATAACACTAGTTTTGCACATCGTTTCTTCTGCTACCAAGGTGGTAATCTGTACAATAAAATTAACAGAATTTTATCAATTTACTCCCTTCCGAAAACCAAGTGTAAAACTGTAGTTAGGGAGTGGTTACAAAGCTTGGATTACGAGTTAACGGAGAAACTACTTTACTAATATTCTAAGGTAACAGGACGACTAGGTATACATATTGGTCATAAATGCACACATATACACACACGCGCACACACACACGCACACACCCATGCATGCACACACACAAACACACAGACGCCTACAATCATCCACATAGGGCATATTAAAACTAAATTAATATTCGTATTATATTGTCTACTTAATCTTAAATAATTTCTCACGCGTGATTATATTCTAATTTTTATAACTTATTCCATATTTTCGTAAGGTGAGGGCCTGGTGATCTGTAATACAGGTTAACCCCTATAATAGACACCAGCTTCTCACAAACACCTGACAAAATTGTTCACTTAAATTAGTTAAGTTTCTATTATAAGTTTTGTTGTGAGGAGAAATAAATAAAGTTATTATTATTATAGTTATTATTATCTCCCTGAGCACCTCTGACCTATTTGACGTTACGTTTCCGTCCTCCGTCTTCAGCTTCGTCAACTGGCTCTGCCCAATAGACGCGTCTCTTGCGAACACTTTAGAGCCCTTGTTCTGCTCTATGGTCTCCTCAACACGCCTTGCATTGAAGGACCGTAAGTCGTGTCGCAAGGACTTCAATATCTGTCCATTAAGCTGCCTATAGGACTTAGCATCATCGGAGGTTTGGAGCGTCATGGAACGTCGCTCAGCCATGAGGTTTCGGGTGTAGTCAGATAGTTTTTGAGGCCTATTTTTACGGTGGGTCTTAAAATACTTGGACCCGACCGTATGAACAGTCTCTACCAGCCTGTTGTTGATTTCGTCCACTGATGCGCTGCTGTCTAGCAATTCGAAGCGGTTTGACAATTCGAGTTGAAAGTTCTCGGGGTTTTGGATATATGCATGAGTAGGCCGGAGCGTAGACTTCATCAGACGCGATCTTTCCATTTTGACATTAATATTTAATGTGCCTCTGACCATTCGGTGATCACTGCCGGTTTTTACCCTATGAATCACGGAGACATCATTAAATATTTGTCGCTTGGTGCTCATGATGAAGTCTATCTCATTTTTTGTGGAACCATCAGGGCTTATCCAGGTCCATTTCCTATGAGGCGGCTTCTGGAAGAAAGAGTTCATCATAAAGAGTCCCTCTTTCTCCAGAAATTCGGCCAGCCTCTGACCCCTGGGGTTGCGCTGCCCATATCCAAATTGCCCCACTCTCAGCTCATCATCGCCCCGTTGGCCCAGCCGCGCATTGAAGTCACCCATAACTACTGTAAAATGTGCTTTGGAAGTATGTATGGCTCTACTAATGTCCTCATACATAACTTCGACCTCATCATCTGAGTATGCCGAGGTCGGTGCGTAGACCTGTATGACCTTCAGCGAATATCTTTTGGATATTCTGAGTATCAGGTACGCTACCCTGCTCGACACACTAGTGATGGACACAACGTTGTTTATGAGTGACTTGTGGACGATAAATCCGACACCACCTTGGGACTGCTGTTCGCCCTCCCGGTAGTAAAACAAGTTGCCGGATTTTAAGGTTATCGTGTCCTCGCCCTCTCTTCGGACCTCCGATAAACCAACAATACTCCACCGCAACTTGTTTAACTCTTCTTCCAGCTCAACTAGCTTCTCATCTGTCCTCAATGTGCGTGCGTTGTATGTCACCAGGGCCAATTTTCGGTTTTGGTGGTAGCCGAATCTCTGCCGGAGATTCTTAGCACCCCTTGTCCTGTCGTTACCATGGCTGCTACCGTGGCCAGGACGAACAGGACCGCCGGGGACTAGGGGCCTGGTTTTCCTACTTTCTTCCATAATTGGGGGTGTTTGCCATACTCGCCACGCTTGGCAGGCGGGTTGGCGAGCGCAGTTATTGGTCGTCGAAGTGTTAAGGGAACGCTGCTGCCCATTCCCTAGTTTTCCCTTAGTCGCCTTGTACGACACCCGATGGGATGTGATGGGTTGGTCCTATTCTAAGCCGGGAACCACGCGGATTCTGGGAACCACGCGGATTACCACTCTGGAATTAATAGGGTATATAGATATTCATAACAGCTATCAAATGAGGCTAAATTTATGAACTCTAGCGCCGTCTAAGGGGTCCGTTCGGGCCGAAAACTGACAATCTTCATAGGCCGCTGGTGTTTTTCGCTTATGGTGGCTATAGTAGGTCGAGTACCACTCTGGAATGAATAGGGTATATAGCCAGTTATAATAGCTATAAAATGTGGCCAAATTTGTGAACTCTAGCGCCGTCTAAGGGGTCCGTTCGGGCCAAAAACTACAATCTTCTTAGGCCGCTGGTGTTTTTTTGCCTATGGTGGCCATAGTAGGTCGAGTACCACTCTGGAATTAATAGGGTATATAGCCAGTTATAATAGCTATAAACTGAGGCCAAATTTATGAACTCTAGCGCCGTCTAAGGGGTCCGTTCGGGCCGAAAACTGACAATCTTCATAAGCCGCTGGTGTTTTTTCGCCTATGGTGGCTTTAGTAGGTCGAGTACCACTCTGGAATTAATAGGGTATATAGATATTCATAACAGCTATCAAATGAGGCTAAATTTATGAACTCTAGCGCCGTCTAAGGGGTCCGTTCGGGCCAAAAACTGACAATCATCATAGGCCGCTGGTGTTTTTCGCTTATAGTGGCTATAGTAGGTCGAGTACCACTCTGGAATTAATAGGGTATATAGCCAGTTATAATAGCTATAAAACGAGGCCAAATTTATGAACTCTAGCGCCGTCTAAGGGGTCCGTTCGGGCCAAAAACTGACAATCTTCTTAGGCCGCTGGTGTTCTTTTGCCTATGGTGGCTATAGTAGGTCGAGTACCACTCTGGAATTAATAGGGTATATAGATATTCATAACAGCTATCAAATGAGGCTAAATTTATGAACTCTAGCGCCGTCTAAGGGGTCCGTTCGGGCCGAAAACTGACAATCTTCTTAGGCCGCCGGTGTTTTTTTGCCTATGGTGGCTATAGTAGGTCGAGTACCACTCTGGAATTAATAGGGTATATAGCCAGTTATAATGGCTATAAATTGAGGCCAAATTTATGAACTCTAGCGCCGTCTATGGGGTCCGTTCGGGCCATAACTGACAATCTTCATAGGCCGCTGGTGTTTTTCGCTTATGGTCGCTATAGTAGGTCGAGTACCACTCTGGAATGAATAGGGTATATAGCCAGTTATAATAGCTATCAAATGAGGCCAAATATATTAACTCTAGCGCCGTCTAAGGGGTCCGTTCGGGACAAAAACTGACAATCTTCTTAGGCCGCTGGTGTTCTTTTGCCTATGGTGGCTATAGTAGGTCGAGTACCACTCTGGAATGAATAGGGTATATAGCCAGTGATAATAGCTATAAAACGAGGCCAAATTTATGAACTCTAGCGCCGTCTAAGGGGTCCGTTCGGGCCAAAAACTGACAATCTTCTTAGGCCGCTGGTGTTCTTTCGCCTATAGTGGCTATAGTAGGTTGAGTACCACTCTGGCATTAATAGGGTATATAGATATTCATAACAGCTATCAAATGAGGCTAAATTTATGAACTCTAGCGCCGTCTAAGGGGTCCGTTCGGGCCGAAAACTGACAATCTTCATAGGCTGCTGGTGTTTTTCGCTTATAGTGGCTATAGTAGGTCGAGTACCACTCTGGAATGAATAGGGTATATAGCCAGTTATAATGGCTATAAACTGAGGCCAAATTTATTAACTCTAGCGCCGTCTAAGGGGTCCGTTCGGGCCGAAAACTGACAATCTTCATAAGCCGCTGGTGTTTTTTCGCCTATGGTGGCTTTAGTAGGTCGAGTTCCACTCTGGAATTAATAGGGTATATAGCCAGTTATAATAGCTATAAAATGAGGCCAAATTTATGAACTCTGGCGCCGTCTAAGGGGTCCGTTCGGGCCAAAAACTGACAATCTTCTTAGGCCGCCGGTGTTTTTTTGCCTATGGTGGCCATAGTAGGTCGAGTACCACTCTGGAATTAATAGAGTATGTAGCCAGTTATAATAGCTATAAAATGATGCCAAATTTATGAACTCTAGCGCCGTCTAAGGCGTCCGTTCGGGCCGAAAACTGACAATCTTCATAAGCTGCTGGTGTTTTTTCGCCTATAGTGGCTATAGTAGGTCGAGTACCACTCTGGCATTAATAGGGTATATAGATATTCATAACAGCTATCAAATGAGGCTAAATTTATGAACTCTAGCGCCGTCTAAGGGGTCCGTTCGGGCCGAAAACTGACAATCTTCTTAGGCCGCCGGTGTTTTTTTGCCTATGGTGGCTATAGTAGGTCGATTACCACTCTGGAATTAATAGGGTATATAGCCAGTTATAATAGCTATAAAATGATGCCAAATTTATGAACTCTAGCGCCGTCTAAGGGGTCCGTTCGGGCCATAACTGACAATCTTCATAGGCCGCTGGTGTTTTTCGCTTATGGTCGCTATAGTAGGTCGAGTACCACTCTGGAATGAATAGGGTATATAGCCAGTTATAATGGCTATAAACTGAGGCCAAATTTATGAACTCTAGCGCCGTCTAAGGGGTCCGTTCGGGCCATAACTGACAATCTTCATAGGCCGCTGGTGTTTTTCGCTTATGGTCGCTATAGTAGGTCGAGTACCACTCTGGAATGAATAGGGTATATAGCCAGTTATAATAGCTATAAAATGAGGCCAAATTTATGAACTCTAGCGCCGTCTAAGGGGTCCGTTCGGGCCGAAAACTGACAATCTTCATAGGCTGCTGGTGTTTTTCGCTTATAGTGGCTATAGTAGGTCGAGTACCACTCTGGAATGAATAGGGTATATAGCCAGTTATAATAGCTATAAAACGAGGCCAAATTTATGAACTCTAGCGCCGTCTAAGGGGTCCGTTCGGGCCGAAAACTGACAATCTTCTTAGGCCGCTGGTGTTTTTTTGCCTATGGTGGCTATAGTAGGTCGAGTACCACTCTGGAATTAATAGGGTATATAGCCAGTTATAATGGCTATAAATTGAGGCCAAATTTATGAACTCTAGCGCCGTCTATGGGGTCCGTTCGGGCCATAACTGACAATCTTCATAGGCCGCTGGTGTTTTTCGCTTATGGTCGCTATAGTAGGTCGAGTACCACTCTGGAATGAATAGGGTATATAGCCAGTTATAATAGCTATCAAATGAGGCCAAATATATTAACTCTAGCGCCGTCTAAGGGGTCCGTTCGGGACAAAAACTGACAATCTTCTTAGGCCGCTGGTGTTCTTTTGCCTATGGTGGCTATAGTAGGTCGAGTACCACTCTGGAATGAATAGGGTATATAGCCAGTGATAATAGCTATAAAACGAGGCCAAATTTATGAACTCTAGCGCCGTCTAAGGGGTCCGTTCGGGCCAAAAACTGACAATCTTCTTAGGCCGCTGGTGTTCTTTCGCCTATAGTGGCTATAGTAGGTTGAGTACCACTCTGGCATTAATAGGGTATATAGATATTCATAACAGCTATCAAATGAGGCTAAATTTATGAACTCTAGCGCCGTCTAAGGGGTCCGTTCGGGCCGAAAACTGACAATCTTCATAGGCTGCTGGTGTTTTTCGCTTATAGTGGCTATAGTAGGTCGAGTACCACTCTGGAATGAATAGGGTATATAGCCAGTTATAATAGCTATAAAACGAGGCCAAATTTATGAACTCTAGCGCCGTCTAAGGGGTCCGTTCGGGCCGAAAACTGACAATCTTCTTAGGCCGCCGGTGTTTTTTTGCCTATGGTGGCTATAGTAGGTCGAGTACCACTCTGGAATTAATAGGGTATATAGCCAGTTATAATGGCTATAAATTGAGGCCAAATTTATGAACTCTAGCGCCGTCTATGGGGTCCGTTCGGGCCATAACTGACAATCTTCATAGGCCGCTGGTGTTTTTCGCTTATGGTCGCTATAGTAGGTCGAGTACCACTCTGGAATGAATAGGGTATATAGCCAGTTATAATAGCTATCAAATGAGGCCAAATATATTAACTCTAGCGCCGTCTAAGGGGTCCGTTCGGGACAAAAACTGACAATCTTCTTAGGCCGCTGGTGTTCTTTTGCCTATGGTGGCTATAGTAGGTCGAGTACCACTCTGGAATGAATAGGGTATATAGCCAGTGATAATAGCTATAAAACGAGGCCAAATTTATGAACTCTAGCGCCGTCTAAGGGGTCCGTTCGGGCCAAAAACTGACAATCTTCTTAGGCCGCTGGTGTTCTTTCGCCTATAGTGGCTATAGTAGGTTGAGTACCACTCTGGCATTAATAGGGTATATAGATATTCATAACAGCTATCAAATGAGGCTAAATTTATGAACTCTAGCGCCGTCTAAGGGGTCCGTTCGGGCCGAAAACAGACAATCTTCATAGGCTGCTGGTGTTTTTCGCTTATAGTGGCTATAGTAGGTCGAGTACCACTCTGGAATGAATAGGGTATATAGCCAGTTATAATGGCTATAAACTGAGGCCAAATTTATTAACTCTAGCGCCGTCTAAGGGGTCCGTTCGGGCCGAAAACTGACAATCTTCATAAGCCGCTGGTGTTTTTTCGCCTATGGTGGCTTTAGTAGGTCGAGTTCCACTCTGGAATTAATAGGGTATATAGCCAGTTATAATAGCTATAAAATGAGGCCAAATTTATGAACTCTAGCGCCGTCTAAGGGGTCCGTTCGGGCCAAAAACTGACAATCTTCTTAGGCCGCCGGTGTTTTTTTGCCTATGGTGGCCATAGTAGGTCGAGTACCACTCTGGAATTAATAGAGTATGTAGCCAGTTATAATAGCTATAAAATGATGCCAAATTTATGAACTCTAGCGCCGTCTAAGGCGTCCGTTCGGGCCGAAAACTGACAATCTTCATAAGCTGCTGGTGTTTTTTCGCCTATAGTGGCTATAGTAGGTCGAGTACCACTCTGGCATTAATAGGGTATATAGATATTCATAACAGCTATCAAATGAGGCTAAATTTATGAACTCTAGCGCCGTCTAAGGGGTCCGTTCGGGCCGAAAACTGACAATCTTCTTAGGCCGCCGGTGTTTTTTTGCCTATGGTGGCTATAGTAGGTCGATTACCACTCTGGAATTAATAGGGTATATAGCCAGTTATAATGGCTATAAACTGAGGCCAAATTTATGAACTCTAGCGCCGTCTAAGGGGTCCGTTCGGGCCATAACTGACAATCTTCATAGGCCGCTGGTGTTTTTCGCTTATGGTCGCTATAGTAGGTCGAGTACCACTCTGGAATGAATAGGGTATATAGCCAGTTATAATGGCTATAAACTGAGGCCAAATTTATGAACTCTAGCGCCGTCTAAGGGGTCCGTTCGGGCCATAACTGACAATCTTCATAGGCCGCTGGTGTTTTTCGCTTATGGTCGCTATAGTAGGTCGAGTACCACTCTGGAATGAATAGGGTATATAGCCAGTTATAATAGCTATAAAATGAGGCCAAATTTATGAACTCTAGCGCCGTCTAAGGGGTCCGTTCGGGCCGAAAACTGACAATCTTCATAGGCTGCTGGTGTTTTTCGCTTATAGTGGCTATAGTAGGTCGAGTACCACTCTGGAATGAATAGGGTATATAGCCAGTTATAATAGCTATAAAACGAGGCCAAATTTATGAACTCTAGCGCCGTCTAAGGGGTCCGTTCGGGCCGAAAACTGACAATCTTCTTAGGCCGCCGGTGTTTTTTTGCCTATGGTGGCTATAGTAGGTCGAGTACCACTCTGGAATTAATAGGGTATATAGCCAGTTATAATGGCTATAAATTGAGGCCAAATTTATGAACTCTAGCGCCGTCTATGGGGTCCGTTCGGGCCATAACTGACAATCTTCATAGGCCGCTGGTGTTTTTCGCTTATGGTCGCTATAGTAGGTCGAGTACCACTCTGGAATGAATAGGGTATATAGCCAGTTATAATAGCTATCAAATGAGGCCAAATATATTAACTCTAGCGCCGTCTAAGGGGTCCGTTCGGGACAAAAACTGACAATCTTCTTAGGCCGCTGGTGTTCTTTTGCCTATGGTGGCTATAGTAGGTCGAGTACCACTCTGGAATGAATAGGGTATATAGCCAGTGATAATAGCTATAAAACGAGGCCAAATTTATGAACTCTAGCGCCGTCTAAGGGGTCCGTTCGGGCCAAAAACTGACAATCTTCTTAGGCCGCTGGTGTTCTTTCGCCTATAGTGGCTATAGTAGGTTGAGTACCACTCTGGCATTAATAGGGTATATAGATATTCATAACAGCTATCAAATGAGGCTAAATTTATGAACTCTAGCGCCGTCTAAGGGGTCCGTTCGGGCCGAAAACTGACAATTTTCATAGGCCGCTGGTGTTTTTCGCTTATGGTGGCTATAGTAGGTCGAGTACCACTCTGGAATGAATAGGGTATATAGCCAGTTATAATAGCTATAAAATGTGGCCAAATTTGTGAACTCTAGCGCCGTCGAAGGGGTCCGTTCGGGCCAAAAACTGACAATCTTCTTAGGCTGCTGGTGTTTTTTTGCCTATGGTGGCTATAGTTGGTCGAGTACCACTCTGGAATGAATAGGGTATATAGCCAGTTATAATAGCTATAAAATGATGCCAAATTTATGAGCTCTAGCGCCGTCTAAGGGGTCCGTTCGGGCCGAAAACTGACAATCTTCATAAGCCGCTGGTGTTTTTTTGCCTATGGTAGCTATAGTAGGTCGAGTACCACTCTGGAATTGATAAGATATATAGATATTTATAACAGCTATAAAATGAGGCCAAATTTATGAACTCTAGCGCCGTCTAAGGGGTCCGTTCGGGCCGAAAACTGACAATCTTCATAGGCTGCTGGTGTTTTTCGCTTATAGTGGCTATAGTAGGTCGAGTACCACTCTGGAATGAATAGGGTATATAGCCAGTTATAATAGCTATAAAACGAGGCCAAATTTATGAACTCTAGCGCCGTCTAAGGGGTCCGTTCGGGCCGAAAACTGACAATCTTCTTAGGCCGCTGGTGTTCTTTTGCCTATGGTGGCTATAGTAGGTCGAGTACCACTCTGGAATTAATAGGGTATATAGATATTCATAACAGCTATCAAATGAGGCTAAATTTATGAACTCTAGCGCCGTCTAAGGGGTCCGTTCGGGCCGAAAACTGACAATCTTCTTAGGCCGCCGGTGTTTTTTTGCCTATGGTGGCTATAGTAGGTCGAGTACCACTCTGGAATTAATAGGGTATATAGCCAGTTATAATGGCTATAAACTGAGGCCAAATTTATGAACTCTAGCGCCGTCTATGGGGTCCGTTCGGGCCATAACTGACAATCTTCATAGGCCGCTGGTGTTTTTCGCTTATGGTCGCTATAGTAGGTCGAGTACCACTCTGGAATGAATAGGGTATATAGCCAGTTATAATAGCTATAAAATGAGGCCAAATATATGAACTCTAGCGCCGTCTAAGGGGTCCGTTCGGGACAAAAACTGACAATCTTCTTAGGCCGCTGGTGTTCTTTTGCCTATGGTGGCTATAGTAGGTCGAGTACCACTCTGGAATTAATAGGGTATATAGATATTCATAACAGCTATCAAATGAGGCTAAATTTATGAACTCTAGCGCCGTCTAAGGGGTCCGTTCGGGCCGAAAACTGACAATTTTCATAGGCCGCTGGTGTTTTTCGCTTATGGTGGCTATAGTAGGTCGAGTACCACTCTGGAATGAATAGGGTATATAGCCAGTTATAATAGCTATAAAATGTGGCCAAATTTGTGAACTCTAGCGCCGTCGAAGGGGTCCGTTCGGGCCAAAAACTGACAATCTTCTTAGGCTGCTGGTGTTTTTTTGCCTATGGTGGCTATAGTTGGTCGAGTACCACTCTGGAATGAATAGGGTATATAGCCAGTTATAATAGCTATAAAATGATGCCAAATTTATGAGCTCTAGCGCCGTCTAAGGGGTCCGTTCGGGCCGAAAACTGACAATCTTCATAAGCCGCTGGTGTTTTTTTGCCTATGGTAGCTATAGTAGGTCGAGTACCACTCTGGAATTGATAAGATATATAGATATTTATAACAGCTATTAAATGAGGTAAAATTTATGAACTCTAGCGCCGTCTAATGGGTCCGTTCGGGCCGAAAACTGACAATCTTCTTAGGCCGCTGGTGTTCTTTCGCCTATAGTGGCTATAGTAGGTTGAGTACCACTCTGGCATTAATAGGGTATATAGATATTCATAACAGCTATCAAATGAGGCTAAATTTATGAACTCTAGCGCCGTCTAAGGGGTCCGTTCGGGCCGAAAACTGACAATCTTCATAGGCTGCTGGTGTTTTTCGCTTATAGTGGCTATAGTAGGTCGAGTACCACTCTGGAATGAATAGGGTATATAGCCAGTTATAATGGCTATAAACTGAGGCCAAATTTATTAACTCTAGCGCCGTCTAAGGGGTCCGTTCGGGCCGAAAACTGACAATCTTCTTAGGCCGCCGGTGTTTTTTTGCCTATGGTGGCTATAGTAGGTCGAGTACCACTCTGGAATTAATAGGGTATATAGCCAGTTATAATGGCTATAAACTGAGGCCAAATTTATGAACTCTAGCGCCGTCTATGGGGTCCGTTCGGGCCATAACTGACAATCTTCATAGGCCGCTGGTGTTTTTCGCTTATGGTCGCTATAGTAGGTCGAGTACCACTCTGGAATGAATAGGGTATATAGCCAGTTATAATAGCTATAAAATGAGGCCAAATATATGAACTCTAGCGCCGTCTAAGGGGTCCGTTTGGGACAAAAACTGACAATCTTCTTAGGCCGCTGGTGTTCTTTTGCCTATGGTGGCTATAGTAGGTCGAGTACCACTCTGGAATTAATAGGGTATATAGATATTCATAACAGCTATCAAATGAGGCTAAATTTATGAACTCTAGCGCCGTCTAAGGGGTCCGTTCGGGCCGAAAACTGACAATTTTCATAGGCCGCTGGTGTTTTTCGCTTATGGTGGCTATAGTAGGTCGAGTACCACTCTGGAATGAATAGGGTATATAGCCAGTTATAATAGCTATAAAATGTGGCCAAATTTGTGAACTCTAGCGCCGTCGAAGGGGTCCGTTCGGGCCAAAAACTGACAATCTTCTTAGGCTGCTGGTGTTTTTTTGCCTATGGTGGCTATAGTTGGTCGAGTACCACTCTGGAATGAATAGGGTATATAGCCAGTTATAATAGCTATAAAATGATGCCAAATTTATGAGCTCTAGCGCCGTCTAAGGGGTCCGTTCGGGCCGAAAACTGACAATCTTCATAAGCCGCTGGTGTTTTTTTGCCTATGGTAGCTATAGTAGGTCGAGTACCACTCTGGAATTGATAAGATATATAGATATTTATAACAGCTATTAAATGAGGTAAAATTTATGAACTCTAGCGCCGTCTAATGGGTCCGTTCGGGCCGAAAACTGACAATCTTCATAGGCCGCTGGTGTTTTTCGCTTATGGTGGCTCTCTGGAGTACCACTCTGGAATGAATAGGGTATATAGCCAGTTATAATAGCTATAAAATGAGGCCAAATATATTAACTCTAGCGCCGTCTAAGGGGTCCGTTCGGGACAAAAACTGACAATCTTCTTAGGCCGCTGGTGTTCTTTTGCCTATGGTGGCTATAGTAGGTCGAGTACTACTCTGGAATGAATAGGGTATATAGCCAGTTATAATAGCTATAAAACGAGGCCAAATTTATGAACTCTAGCGCCGTCTAAGGGGTCCGTTCGGGCCAAAAACTGACAATCTTCTTAGGCCGCTGGTGTTCTTTCGCCTATAGTGGCTATAGTAGGTTGAGTACCACTCTGGCATTAATAGGGTATATAGATATTCATAACAGCTATCAAATGAGGCTAAATTTATGAACTCTAGCGCCGTCTAAGGGGTCCGTTCGGGCCGAAAACTGACAATCTTCATAGGCTGCTGGTGTTTTTCGCTTATAGTGGCTATAGTAGGTCGAGTACCACTCTGGAATGAATAGGGTATATAGCCAGTTATAATGGCTATAAACTGAGGCCAAATTTATTAACTCTAGCGCCGTCTAAGGGGTCCGTTCGGGCCGAAAACTGACAATCTTCATAAGCCGCTGGTGTTTTTTCGCCTATGGTGGCTTTAGTAGGTCGAGTTCCACTCTGGAATTAATAGGGTATATAGCCAGTTATAATAGCTATAAAATGAGGCCAAATTTATGAACTCTAGCGCCGTCTAAGGGGTCCGTTCGGGCCAAAAACTGACAATCTTCTTAGGCCGCCGGTGTTTTTTTGCCTATGGTGGCCATAGTAGGTCGAGTACCACTCTGGAATTAATAGAGTATGTAGCCAGTTATAATAGCTATAAAATGATGCCAAATTTATGAACTCTAGCGCCGTCTAAGGCGTCCGTTCGGGCCGAAAACTGACAATCTTCATAAGCTGCTGGTGTTTTTTCGCCTATAGTGGCTATAGTAGGTCGAGTACCACTCTGGCATTAATAGGGTATATAGATATTCATAACAGCTATCAAATGAGGCTAAATTTATGAACTCTAGCGCCGTCTAAGGGGTCCGTTCGGGCCGAAAACTGACAATCTTCTTAGGCCGCCGGTGTTTTTTTGCCTATGGTGGCTATAGTAGGTCGAGTACCACTCTGGAATGAATAGGGTATATAGCCAGTTATAATAGCTATAAAACGAGGCCAAATTTATGAACTCTAGCGCCGTCTAAGGGGTCCGTTCGGGCCAAAAACTGACAATCTTCTTAGGCCGCTGGTGTTCTTTCGCCTATAGTGGCTATAGTAGGTTGAGTACCACTCTGGCATTAATAGGGTATATAGATATTCATAACAGCTATCAAATGAGGCTAAATTTATGAACTCTAGCGCCGTCTAAGGGGTCCGTTCGGGCCGAAAACTGACAATCTTCATAGGCTGCTGGTGTTTTTCGCTTATAGTGGCTATAGTAGGTCGAGTACCACTCTGGAATGAATAGGGTATATAGCCAGTTATAATGGCTATAAACTGAGGCCAAATTTATTAACTCTAGCGCCGTCTAAGGGGTCCGTTCGGGCCGAAAACTGACAATCTTCATAAGCCGCTGGTGTTTTTTCGCCTATGGTGGCTTTAGTAGGTCGAGTTCCACTCTGGAATTAATAGGGTATATAGCCAGTTATAATAGCTATAAAATGAGGCCAAATTTATGAACTCTAGCGCCGTCTAAGGGGTCCGTTCGGGCCAAAAACTGACAATCTTCTTAGGCCGCCGGTGTTTTTTTGCCTATGGTGGCCATAGTAGGTCGAGTACCACTCTGGAATGAATAGGGTATATAGCCAGTTATAATAGCTATAAAACGAGGCCAAATTTATGAACTCTAGCGCCGTCTAAGGGGTCCGTTCGGGCCAAAAACTGACAATCTTCTTAGGCCGCTGGTGTTCTTTTGCCTATGGTGGCTATAGTAGGTCGAGTACCACTCTGGAATTAATAGGGTATATAGATATTCATAACAGCTATCAAATGAGGCTAAATTTATGAACTCTAGCGCCGTCTAAGGGGTCCGTTCGGGCCGAAAACTGACAATCTTCTTAGGCCGCCGGTGTTTTTTTGCCTATGGTGGCTATAGTAGGTCGAGTACCACTCTGGAATTAATAGGGTATATAGCCAGTTATAATGGCTATAAACTGAGGCCAAATTTATGAACTCTAGCGCCGTCTATGGGGTCCGTTCGGGCCATAACTGACAATCTTCATAGGCCGCTGGTGTTTTTCGCTTATGGTCGCTATAGTAGGTCGAGTACCACTCTGGAATGAATAGGGTATATAGCCAGTTATAATAGCTATAAAATGAGGCCAAATTTATGAACTCTAGCGCCGTCTAAGGGGTCCGTTCGGGACAAAAACTGACAATCTTCTTAGGCCGCTGGTGTTCTTTTGCCTATGGTGGCTATAGTAGGTCGAGTACCACTCTGGAATTAATAGGGTATATAGATATTCATAACAGCTATCAAATGAGGCTAAATTTATGAACTTTAGCGCCGTCTAAGGGGTCCGTTCGGGCCGAAAACTGACAATTTTCATAGGCCGCTGGTGTTTTTCGCTTATGGTGGCTATAGTAGGTCGAGTACCACTCTGGAATGAATAGGGTATATAGCCAGTTATAATAGCTATAAAATGTGGCCAAATTTGTGAACTCTAGCGCCGTCGAAGGGGTCCGTTCGGGCCAAAAACTGACAATCTTCTTAGGCTGCTGGTGTTTTTTTGCCTATGGTGGCTATAGTTGGTCGAGTACCACTCTGGAATGAATAGGGTATATAGCCAGTTATAATAGCTATAAAACGAGGCCAAATTTATGAACTCTAGCGCCGTCTAAGGGGTCCGTTCGGGCCAAAAACTGACAATCTTCTTAGGCCGCTGGTGTTCTTTTGCCTATGGTGGCTATAGTAGGTCGAGTACCACTCTGGAATTAATAGGGTATATAGATATTTATAACAGCTATTAAATGAGGTAAAATTTATGAACTCTAGCGCCGTCTAATGGGTCCGTTCGGGCCGAAAACTGACAATTTTCATAGGCCGCTGGTGTTTTTCGCTTATGGTGGCTATAGTAGGTCGAGTACCACTCTGGAATGAATAGGGTATATAGCCAGTTATAATAGCTATAAAATGAGGCCAAATTTGTGAACTCTAGCGCCGTCTAAGGGGTCCGTTCGGGCCAAAAACTGACAATCTTCTTAGGCCGCTGGTGTTTTTTTGCCTATGGTGGCCATAGTAGGTCGAGTACCACTCTGGAATTAATAGGGTATATAGCCAGTTATAATAGCTATCGAACGAGGCCAAACTTATAAACTCTAGCGCCGTCTAAAGGGTCCGTTTGGGCCAAAAACTGTAAATTTTCACAAGCTGCTCCGACTGAATTCTGAAAATCCATGACTTTATTTGGGTTTTCGTTCGAGCTTGTTTTCATTATGGTTGACCCATTTTGTTCCTCGATTCCACTTTAAGGTATGCTAAGAAAGTCGTAATGAGTTTTGGTTAGACAAATGCAAAAGAATGAAAAATAAAAATTCTGGACTTAGTATCTATAAAAAATTTCTTTTTTTCATCATGGTAGTCTAGGTAGGTAGGTAGGTAGCAATAAAAAGCCTTTATGAAAAGCATTTTCATGTGTTTTCCAACGACAATTTTATTTGGTCGGGTTATAACAGGCCGCTAACTTTAGGCCGCCAACTTCACACCGGTAAGGATGTAGGTGCCGGGGAAGACCTAGACTATCTTACCATGACCAAATAGACCGTATCTTAGCTAAAGGGCAAGTCAAGAGTCTCCGTAACCGGCGAGTGTGTATGAGACGAACTATAAGAGTGGAGGAAGCCAGAGAGGTATGTAACGAAAGAACCTGTTGGAACTCTGTACTCTCTGCCTACCCCGCGAGGGAGCTGGCGTAATGATATAGATAGAGAGAGATAGATAGATAGATAAATTATAATTCATCCGTGTATGTCTTCTAAATAGACTTCATTGTTTTTTATTAAACGATCTGTTTGCCGACGGGATGGGTGGAAGCGTTTGAAATTAATTTTCCTGTGAGTTATTTCATAAGAACTTGGGCTGCTAATGACCCATCAAACATGTCAATAAACGCACAGTATACCTATTTATAAAGGTGTAGGTAACTGAGCCACTTAGTTGGCGTCCTATTCTGAATAATAACATATTCCGTAAAAACGCATTTATTATAAAATACTCATTAGGGCAGTAGGTATGTTATACTCACGTATTGGTTGACCGTTATATATATATACAAGGTGTAACATAATAAACGCAAGACCTCAGACACCCCGATTAGAGCATTGCTTCATAAAGTCAAAACGAAAACCAAATTTTCAAATTTAAAGGTTTTTACCCTTTTTTAAAGCACGTTTATACCCCAATTATACTTCGGGTCAACCGAAGACGATTACTGTTTACATGCAGCAGTACGCCGGATATGCTGCCTAAGTCACACTTTCAGCGTTTAAAAAATATATACAATGGAACGCAGCTTCACCTGTTTCACTCACTTATCTATGTCCGTCTCGCTTCTACCTTGTCATTTCATTACGCTTTTTTGTGTCGCCGAAATCACACGTAATTTTATTCCTTAAAAATAATTTGAAATCCTAGTGTGAATTTTGCAATGGGGAAACTTGAGATCTAAGGATTATGACAAAATCTTCAAAAAAGTAAAGAAATTGGTGGTCAAGCTAAAGAAAAAAGGAAATATGTGTTTCTTATCATCACCATCATTGTCGTCGGAAAACGAAGCAGGTTTTGTTTCTAGAAACGATATAAACCTTATAGAAATTACAGGTATGTACGTGATTAATTGAAATCGAATGCATATTATTTTACCCGTATAATCAAATTTGTCACAGTATTTGTACAACAGAATACATTTTATTTCCCATAACGATTTTTTCACGGGTACCTACATTAGATTTGATTGCGAGGTTTAAACATGACGTCAAGCCTTTAGGTGAAATAGATACAAAAGCAAAATAAATGAATGACATTGTAGGCATGCAGACATTGTATGCATTATAATACACATAATGTCTATAATATTACGAATGTTCTAAAGATAAGAATACATTTTATGTCCGATACACATAATTTTTACAATATTAATTCTCCATTTTTATAGTATTGAGATTCCGACCAGGACTCTATATGAGTCACCTGGAAAGGGCAGTGTCACTTCTAGGACTGCCAATACAGTGGTTAAGCAAATACTGACAGTCTATATGGCTTGTCAACAGAACTCTCTTCCACTTTCAAAGTGTTGAAACAAATACTAGCATCCTATATGCATAGCATGAATTCGTTAATACGTATATCGTGTGTGTGTGTGTGTGAATGATGTACGCTGTTGGCCACGAGGCCTTTACAGCTTCACCGGACTTAAAGGCGAGCGTGCAACCACTACGCTCTAGCCAGCCAGAAGGGCAAGAGGCGACATACTCGAGGCGCCCTCGGTTGGGACAGTCGCTGTAGGGGGACGGGTGCAATACTAAGTGCACCGGTCAACGGCCGGCTATAGGAGGGGATCTACTACTACGTCGTCGTCGTATTCTGAGCGGAAAGAAGGGATGACAAAGCATCGGGGGGGTCGGTGAGAACATGTCGCGGCCGGCGGTGGCGGCAAGGGTCGGGGAGGAGATCGTAGTCGGCGGTGGCTACGATTAACGGATTCGCATGGGTAGATGCGTTCGCGAAGTGACGTGTTGACGCCTTTTTAATAAAGGCGCAAATAGGTTCGAGACCTAGATCGGAGTGGAGGTCGACGTTCCGTACGAACCAGAGGGCTCCTACGGCTTTACGGAGGAAGCGGTTTTCGAACCACTTGGAGTTTATCGATGTGAGAGGGGGCCGAATGCCCGAACACAACACACGCATAAGTCATGATGGGTCGAACGCAAGTTTTGTAAAGTGTCACCTTATTTCTAAGGGACATTTTACTCCGCTTGCAGATTAACGAATGGAGACGACCGAGCACAAAGGATGCTCGGTGACGGACCCGCTTGATGTGCGGGCCGAAGGACATGGTGCTGTTTAGGGTGACCCCTAGATATTTGACCTCTTTGACCCAGGGAATGGGTCGGTCGAACATGGTCACTTGGCCGAGATTACTTCTAGGGCGGCGCAGGGAGTGGCGCGGGGTGGCACCTCTGGAGAAGAACACCGCAGCGCTCTTGTCCGGGTTTACCTCAATACGCCACTTCCTGAACCAATTCCCTAGGGAATTGGCGGATGCCTGAAGGTTTCTGGTAATGAAACCCTTATTCCTATGCGAGACGTAGAGAGCGGTATCATCCGCGAATAGGGTTAGATGCGCCTTACTCGAACGAGGAATGTCGTTCGTGTAAAGGCTAAACAGGAGCGGAGAGAGAACTGAGCCCTGTGGGACTCCAGCACTGATGGAGTGGGAAGTGGAGCGCGTCATTTCGACGCTATAACGGAAGGCGCGATTCGACAAGAAGTCTCGTAAGATGAGCACGAGTCTGTCCGGCAAACCCAATTGGTAGAGCTTGTAGATCAAGCCGTTGTGCCAGACTTTGTCGAATGCCTTCGCGACATCTAGGAAGAGGGCGCCCGTGTAGATGGGTTTGGGTCTATTGAGACCGGAGAGGATGTGCTCCGTGATGCGGTGCACTTGGTGGACACAAGAGTGTTTGGCTCGAAAGCCGAACTGCTCGTCGATAATGATACCCCTGGACGTTACGAAGTCTTTGAGCCTCGCCAGCAGGAGGCGCTCGTATATCTTGGCCAGGGAGTTGAGGAGACTGATAGGGCGGTAGCTCGCGGGGAGATTACGAGGTTTGCCGGGCTTGGGAATGCCTATGACGTCCGCCTCCTTCCACTTAGCGGGGAAGGTGCAGTTCGTCATGGCGGCGTTCAATATGGCCACTAAGAGGCAGATGAGTTGGGCGGGCAGGCATTTCAGAACGCGATTCGAAATGCCGTCAGGGCCGGGGGCTTTTTTAGATTTGAGACCCATAATCAGATCTTCGACCTCCGTTTGCGTGATAGGAGGCAAGGAATCGACGGGGGGGAGGGATGCCCTGCGCTCGACTTCCCTGTCGACCGCGTCGACGTGGGACTGGTCGACGAACTGAGAGCTGGGGGTGCACTGGCTCTCGAGGGAGTCGGCGAGAAGCTCGGCCTTTTCGTCGTCGTCGAAGGCTGGGGGTGCGCCTGAAGAGCGGGACAGCGGGGGCATGTCAGTCGTGGAGTCGGATTTGAGGCTTCGCGCCAGCTGCCAGTAGGCCAGATGCGACGGCGCGATGCCCCCTAGGAAGTCACCCCACCGTTCCTCCCGGACCTCCGCGACACGACGCTTTACCTCTCGTTGTAAAGCGCGCATCCGGGCCCGATTGGCTTCGGTGGGGTAGGAGTCGTACGCTCGGATAGAAGCATTCTTGGAACGAATGAAATCCCTAACATCGTCCGGCATTCGAAAGCGGTTGAGGTAGAGGTCTTCCGCCTCGACTTGCTTGGACGATCGACTGACAGCCGATCGGATGTGTTCGGTGAAGGCATCTACGGCCTGATCGGTGTCCTGAGGGGACGGGATGGAGTCCGAGCTGAGAGGGAGGGGGGGAGGGTCGGCATCCGCCAAGGCCGTGCTTAGCGCATGTCAATCCACGACCGTCTTTTGGGTCGCTGAGGGGCGGCAGGGGGGGAACCGAGTCTCATGACTACAGGTCGATGGTCAGAGTCGAGTTCCTGGACTACTTCCAAGGAGTGCAGCCGTAGGGTGACACCCTTTAGAAGCGCCATGTTCAGGACGTCGGGTCGGTGGTTGGGATTGATAGGATAGTGGGTAGGGTGCATAGGTGCGATGACGTCAAAGTCGAGAACGTCGACCAGGGCGTCAAGGCTCCTACCGTTAGGGGAAGTGGTGAGACCGTTCCAGGCCACGTGCTTACTGTTGAAGTCGCCCGCCAGAATGACGGCGCTTCCCAGATTAAGGAGTGCTTCAAAGTCACTCCTGAGAACGGATTTAGTGGGGGAAAGGTATACGGAGGCGATCACGATGGGCTGGTGCCCCGTGAGAGAGATGCGACAGAACGAGGCTTCGATGTTGGTGAGCGCGGGAGGATCGAGAGGGATGCAGTGAAGGGACCTCCTGTAGTAAGTGAGAGTACCGCCTCCGCGGGAGCCGATTCTGTCATTACGCACGAGGTTATAGTTTGCGATCCTAGGATCGCGCTGTGCGGGCTTGAGGAAGGTTTCCTGCACTAGGAGGATATCAAGCTGGTGATCTCGGAATGTGAAGAAAACCAAAATTATGGTTTTTGAACGGGAAGAAACCAGAACGAATGCAAGGATTGTGGTTGGTAACGATGTGCTGGAGCAAGTGCATGAGTTTGTATATCTTGGATGCGCCTTCAGTAAGGATGGGAAATACACCGCTGATATAGAAAGAAGAGTGAATGCAGGTAATAGAGTGAATGGTGCGATGGGAAGGCTACTTGGGAGCCGGCACTTAAGCCAAAAGGCGCAGCTGGCCATGCATAACGGAGTGCTTGTCCCAACGCTGTTATATGGCAGTGAGAGTTGGGTATGTAAGAAGGAGAACGAAAGCAGGATAAATGCGGTCGAAATGCGATCTCTGCGGAAGATGTGCGGAGTCACGCTGATCGACCGTATTCGCAACAGCGTAGTAAGAAAGCGAGTAGGTATGAAAGATAGTATCGGTGTAAAGATGAGAAAGGGTATGCTCCGTTGGTTCGGGCATATAGAAAGAATGCCAGAGGAAAGAATGACAAAACAGATATACAATGCGAAAGTGAAAGGATGTAGGTGCCGGGGAAGACCTAGACTATCTTCCCATGACCAAATAGACCGTGTCTTAGCTGAAGGGCAAGTCAAGAGTCTCCGTAACCGGCGAGTGTGTATGAGACGAACTATGAGAGTGGAGGAAGCCAGAGAGGTATGTAAGGATAGATCCTGTTGGAACTCTGTACTCTCTGCCTACCCCGCAAGGGAGCTGGCGTGATGATATAGATAGATAGATATAGATCTCGGAGGAAATCAGCAACCTGATCTCGCTGGGAGCGAAGGCCATCGGCGTTAAAAAACGCCAGGGATAGGTTGTGGGGCTTATGGCGGGGAGGTCGTAAATCCATTATTGGGTGCGGGGGGGTTGGGTTCTAAGGGACGCCAGGACGTCATAGACGTCCCTGTATTCCGCGGCCAGGAGAACCTGGTCCGCCAAGTTGGTTGCGGCGCGGAGTTGGAGGGCGAGTTCACGGACTCTGGGGAATAGTGCGGGGCTTATCACCGCCGAGACGTTCATGATCAGGTTGACGTCCTGACTGACGTTAGTGGGCGGAGGGGGACAAGCCGCCACCGGCGGGATCGCCGGCGCGCGCTTCGGGGGGCGGGCAGGGCCCACTGACGGGTGGGAGGCCGCGGTGTAGGGCAGCGGCTTCACCCACGCGTTGGCGCCAAGGGACGGCCTGAGCGGCGGGGGAGGGGGGGTCAGCTTCAGTGGCGCGGGAGCGCGGGGAGCTGTGGTCGCTGGTGCAGAAGGCACCGGACGAGGGTGCGCTGAGGGCGCGGGGGGGTGTTGCGCTGAGGGCGCAGAGGGGGGGGGCAACCGCGCGGGGGCGGTGGTGGCCGCCGCACCTCGCCCGGCCGCGCTTCCCCTTCGGGGCCTTGGGGCAACCGCGATAGTTCGCGGTGTGCCCCTTGGTGCCGCAGAGGACGCAGCTGGGGGGCTCGGCCGCCTCTCCTTCGAACGGGCGCACTGGGACGTCACATGGTCCCCGATGCACTTCACGCATCGAGGGCGCGCGTGACAATTACGGGCAGAGTGCCCGTATAGCTGGCAGTTGTGGCACTGCCCGGGCGTGCCACGTTTGTGGGGGGCCTCCACGGAGAGGCCAGAGATATGGCACACGGCCTTCAGTTCGAAGACCCTATGGCCGGACTCGGTGCGGTCGAGGACGACCAGCACCATGTCGTAGGCCTCCTTGGAGCGCCCATTGACCATTCTGTGCACCTGGCGCACAGGAAGGTCCTGGGACTGGAGGTCGGCTTTAATGACGGCGGTGTCCAGCTCCCTAGGGACACCGCGGATTAATACCCTGAGCTCCCTTTCCTCCTCCAGGGTGTAAGTGTGATATGCGATCTTGTTCGATCGCAGGAAAGCGGATAGCCGTCGTTGTTCGTCCGAAGATGCCACCTTGACGGCTATGCCTTGCGCGGTGGAACGCGCGTGCGTGTAATTTATTTGGCGATTGTAAATCGCCTTAGAGATGCGCTCCCAGGCGCTCTTGTCCTGAATGACAAGCGGCGGGGGAGTGATGTTCGGACGTGCGGGGCGCGCGAGGGCGGAGGCCCTCGCGGCCGCGTTGGGAGACGGAGACGGAGACGGCCGGGGGGCGGAGGGGCCGGGAGAAACGGAGGCGTTCCCGGCCTTCTGGATCTTGGGAGGCGGTGAGTCGCGCGGTTTACGCGCCCGCTTCCCATTTGAAATGGGAATGAAGTCGTCCTCCGACGAGAACGACGGGGACGACCGGGACGGGGACCGGGTGGGGGCGGCGCGTCTCGCGGACGCGCGCTCAACCTCCATATCAGAGTCCGAGAGAGGCTCGGACCCGCATGGCGAGACGGGGCGGTCGGCGGGGGTCTGGGGCGGCGCAACTAAATCAGTTCTCGGCGCGGCGAACGGAGTCGCGGGGCGCGCAGAAGGCGCGGGGTGCGCGGGGGCGGGGGCCGACGCGCGCGCGGGCGACGCGTCGGGCGAGGCGGGCGAGTACATCGCCCTGAACTCCCGGACTATGTCCGGGCAATTCAGCACGATGTACCTCGTTAGATCCCGGACAAAATCGGGAGGGAAGTCGTCAGCCATTTCCAGAGGGGAAATGGCAGGGCGCGTGGACTAAAATAGGGCCCTACGACCCGGGCGTGAACGATGCCCAGATCCTCCCACCGGGTGGCACGTATATCGTATTACCGGTGTATCTTATGGGTACAACAAATATTAAAGTTATAATATTTGATACCCATTGTGGAATATTAAAGATTTACAGATGACCAATTTTCCCAAACTGATACACTGTTAATTGTAATAATGACAATGAAAAATCTGAGAAAAATATATAAGGGAAAATCTGGATCCAAAAGTCCTGCAGATACTCGGGTATGACCCAACCATAATGATTTGTCATGTGACATGGCCATAAACAAAAATATGGCGCCTAAATGGCAGTACATATTACTACAAAAGATATAAAAACTGATCTTATAAAACAATATCTCATCCCAGGCAATTGCAATCATTTAAAACCTCCAAAACTTAATGCTGAAATAACGGTTACATTAAGTAAAACAAAAAAAAAGGTGCATGTAGTGTGTATAAACAAAACCAACTTTCCAGTTGTCTTTCTGCCTTAGGCAAAGCTCTTGACATGGCATTGAGTGCAAATACAAACCAAGATTTAATAAAGCCACTAAGTGGTGCCGGAAGGTTACTATGTGACCATCACTATAGAAAAACCGAATCAAGGAGGTATGCTGTCTTAGATGTTTTGATAAATAGATCCGGGACACTGTGAAAAACACTACAGTGGACGAGTTTTTGTTTGGCTCAAACTTATCCAAACACGTCAAATCTGCTAAGGTTATCCCGAAATCAGGAACAGAGATGAGAGCCCCATAGATACCACAACCTCAGTACCGACCTCCGATAGCTGCGTCATCGCAACGAGGAGCTTTAAACTCAAGGGGAGCATCGCGGACGGCTGCCACCGGCACGCGCCCGTACACAGTGGCGCCAATACGTCAGCGCTTGACAGCGCCAGAGCTAATACCGCCACAGCGTAGTCGCCGTCGCGACTATGCGCTAATTTCTAGAGGCCATCATCACCTAGTGAGGTAAAAATACCTTTATCTGGCAGATTACGTTACTTATACCAAAAGTGGTGTAGCCTTACCAATGACAAAATAATATTAGCATGGATCCAGGGCTAATCTATACCATTTAAAGAAATATCATGCCAAAATTATTATCCCGACAATTCGGGAAAATTAGAAATAGCTACAAAAATTATTTATAACTGTATATCTGAAATGTTAGTTAATGGTACCAGATCTCAATGTACACCTTGTAGTGGACAATCCATATCACCCATTTTCACTGCCCCAACGTCCAATGGCACACATCCTTTCATATTTAATCTGAAGGTACTAAATAATTTAGTACAGGTTGACTATTTTAAGATGGAAGATTACCGTAGTGATTTAAAAAATTTAAATCGAAATAATTACATGACCACACTTGATTTACAGGATGTTTATTTTTTAATACTAATGAAAAAAGTAGATAGAAAAATGTGACGATTTATATGGAAAGGAAATTTGTTTGAATTTAATGTTCTTCCCTTCGGTCTCTGTACAGCGCCCTGTTTATACTAAACTATTAAAAGCTTAGCTTTCCTAGACGTGTTAGTAATCCGTAACCCCAACAACACCTTAAGCCATACGGTTTATCGTAAAAAGACCCATACTGATAGGTACTTAAACGGTGAATCTCACCACCATCCAACACAGTTAGCTACCGTGGGTAAATCTTTGTTTCAGAGAGCACAAGGGATCTGTGACAAGAAACATCTGGCTGCCGAACTTCAACATGTCAAGCAAGTCCTGCACGACAATAAGCTTCGAGTCCCACGCCAACGTCACAGTGACCGAGTGAAACCAGCCACAGTTGAGCGTCTCCCTGCTGTACAACCTTACATGAGAGGAGTCACGGACAAGATTGGCTACATCTTGAAGCGTGCTTCGATTAAAACATTTTATAAGCCGCCGAAGAAGATCAGTCAATTTTTACCATCTGTCTAGGGTCAGATCCCTCTACAAGATGCCAGGAGTTTACAAGCTTGATTGTGAATGTGGTCTCTCTTATTTATTTATTTTATTTATTTATCGAAAGGTGGTCCAACGGTTTACATATCTATGATAAATAACTTAAAAATTTCACAGAGAACCAGTTATAGGATCACACGTTACGAAAACATATTATAAATTCGTACTCATAGGAGCAATAGCATGTGTATCAAGAATAAATCGGTAAAAGTCAATTAACCAAAGAAGTGACGGTTGAGACACCTTCTCGCTGAAGCCGTGTCAATGTTGAAAGGGTCAAATGAAAACTCTCTGCATATATGGTTAAAATCTCTGCTTGCACGAACCATAAATGAGTTCCGCCTGTAATTGGAATTGAATGATGCAACATTTATAGGCAAATTATGCCTCGCTGACCTACGAGGGATATTAAAGTCAATTTCGTTGTTAATAATTTTGGCCAAAAATGTGAAATCAGCAGTTCGACGTCGATAGTAAAGTGGAAGAATATGAAATTTTTTGCAAAGATTTAAATAATTAGAAGAGTGATAAGGAATTTTCAGTTTAAAACATAGATATTTAATGAATCGCTTTTGTACTTGTTCAATTCGATCAACATATTTGTCATAGCAAGGGTTCCAGATTTGTGAAGCATAATCAAGGTGACTCCTAACGTAAGTGCAGTAAAGGATTTTCGGAGTTTTTGCTTGATTAAAGGAGCTAGATAATCTCATTATAAAACCTAGTGCTTTCGTCGCTCTGGCTACAACTTTATCAATATGTTGATCAGACAAAAGCTTGTAATCATGGTTAACACCTAAATCCCGAACTATATTACTGTTTATGACCGCCTGTCCTTTCAGTTTATAAATTGTCGGAATGGGATGGCGTTTACGACTAAAACTAACAACCGAGAATTTAAGTGCGTTTAGGTCTAATTTGTTCTTCTGGCAATAGTTATCCAGCCGTAAAAGATCCGACTGAAGTGCCTGTATATCTTCCGTCGAAGATATGGAGGAGAATATCTTCATATCGTCGGCGAAACAAAGCAAGCGAGAAGAGTGGAAGCAAGAGTCGATGTCGTTTACGTAGATAATGAACAGCAATGGGCCTAGCAAAGAGCCTTGCGGTACACCGCTAGGGATCGGCACCCAACTGGATATGTAATTGCTTAAGACAACAGCTTGTGACCTATTTTCGATATACGACGAAAACCACCTAAGGAGATCTCCGCAGATTCCAATGTTAAGAAGCTTGTATAAGAGTAGTTTATGATCAATACGGTCGAAGGCTTTGCTATAGTCTGTGTAAACGACATCGACTTGAGCGCCCCTATCCATAACTTCAGTTATGTAGTCGTTTAGAAGAACAAGATTGGTAATCGTCGATCGTCCTCTAAGAAAACCATGTTGAGTCGGGCTAAAGGAATTTTTTAAGGCTGCCTAGACCTGATTGTAGACAATTTTTTCAAATACTTTTGCTAGAATACAGAGATTGGAAATCGGTCTATAGTTGGTAATTTCGAGCCTAGAGCCTTTTTTATAGACAGGAGTAATAAAGGCTGATTTCCAGATATGAGGGACAGTGCATTGAGAAAGTGACTTTTTGTATAAAAGAGAGATAGGAGTTGCAATTGAAGTGTAGCAGTTGATCAAAAGCTTAGGTGAGATATGATCCGGGCCAGCTGATTTAGTAGGATCAAGCTTAAGAAGTTGATTTTTGATCATTTCTACGGTAATTTCAATTGAGGAAAGACTAATTGTTGGGTCACTGTTTCCAGCTTGTAGAGAAAGAGGCAAGTTAGAGGAGTTGGCATTAGAATCGGTTGCACAGTGCAATGTTGAATGAAAATAGGATGAGAAGGCATTACAAATAGAATCCGCTGAGGAGATAACTGTATCACCATATTTAAGACTGGCAGGTGTACTGTTTGACTTAGTTCTATGTTTGACATAAGTCCAAAACTGCTTAGGATTCTTTTCAATGGATGCTTCAGTTGACGTCATGTAATTATTATTTTTATTTATTTATTTATTTATTCTTTATTGTGTACAGAACAGAGGTAATTTTCATTTTCAAAAGTCATATACAAAGGCGAGCTTAACTCAGAATATGAGTTCTCTTCCAGCGAACCTTAGAGTGTTGAGAGATAAGACAGAAAAATAAGAGGGCAGTTATACAATCACACATTTCAGAGAAAAAGGAAAATATATAAAATTCCTAAACATAATTATAAATAAATTACATACACTACACAAATACTGCATACATATAATAAATATAATATACCTAAATACACATACATAAATAGTACAAAAAGTTGTATGTATGCATCAATTAGCAAACAGATAGGAAATGTTCCCTGACTCTTCTCTTAAAAACATCCAGAGATGAACTCGCACGTAGGGCGTGTGGAAGTGAGTTCCAAAGACGGATACCACGAACAGTAAAAGACTTATCGTATCGGCTGGAAGAATGAAGAGAAGTACGAAGAAGGAGAGAAGTAGCACTACGACAGGGCCTATCTGTAGGAACAAGAAGGTCAAAACGCTCACGTAGGTAGATAGGGGCTTTAGGACTATGGAGGATGGAGTAGAGAAGAGAAAGAACATGTGAGTCTCGACGCCGCCGAATAGGCAGCCACTTCAATTTTCCCCGGAACTCTGATACGTGATCATATTTACGCAATCCGAAAATGAAGCGGATGCACAGATTCTGCAAACGTTCCAGCTTGTTCACTAGCTCTTCAGTTGCATCAAGGAAACAGACATCTCCATAGTCAAGAAGAGGTAGGAGAAGAGACTGAGCAAGGTCAATTTTAGTTTGGAAAGGCAAGAACTTTTGAAGACGTTTGAGAGACTGGAAGGAGCTGTAGACTCTTCTGCTTACCTCAGTAATATGAGTGCTCCATGCAAGGTTGGAGTCCATAAAAATACCTAGATTCTTAATAGTGTCAGAGTAGGGTATGGATACAGAATCAAGCACAATTGGAGGGCGAGAATGTGAATTAATAACTTGTGCGTTCATGTAGTATTTGCCACCAATGATGATAGCTTGAGACTTAGCCGGATTAACAAGAAGGCCAAAAGATTTTGCCCACTTGCTAATATTTTCTAGATCATCATTGATGACGCTGATTGCATAATTAAGATCCTCAATTTTAAAATGTCGATACAGCTGCAAATCGTCGGCATAGAGATGATAGAAGGAAGTAATCACTTTAGTAACAGAGTTTATAAAAACTGAAAACAGAAGAGGAGAATTATTATAACACTGCAGTTCTAACTTTTTTGCTCTTTGTGTGTTTTAATAATTTATAGGTAATTTTGTCTGATAGTCTGCCATATAGTTTAAATCTACGTAAATATTTAGATTTCTCTCTAAGTGATTTTTTAAGAGGTAAAGAATACCAAGCAGGGTAATTTTCATTTTTCACTAATTGAGTGGGTATATACTTCTTCTGTAGCTGCATTATAATATTATAGAAGTAACTAAGTGCCTCCTCCAAAGGACCGATTCGCAAACTCATGATCCCAGTCAATAGACGAGATTTCTTCATTAATTGCATTGAAATTGCCTTTGCCATATAAAAACCGAGTATACGGCGCAGGGCTCAAAATCAGTAGTTCGACAAGTTCACATTGACAATCAGGGCCGGATGGTAATCATCAATTGGAAGTAACGGGTCTAGACATTCGCATACTTCAACCAAAATATTAGATAAAACTAAGTCAAGGGTTTTACCAAATTTGTTTAATGTCCCATTATACTGTTACCCGCCGCGTGGTTCCCGGCTTAGAATAGGACCAACCCATCTCATCCCATTGGGTGTCGTACAAGGCGACTAAGGGAAAACTAGGGAATGGGCAGCAGCGTTCCCTTAGCACTTCGACGACCAATAACTGCGCTCGCCAACCCGCCTGCCAAGCGTGGCGAGTATGGCAAACACCCCCAATTATGGAAGAATTTAAGAAAACCAGGCCCCTAGTCCCCGGCGGTCCTGTTCGTCCTGGCCACGGTAGCAGCCATGGTAACGACAGGACAAGGGGTGCTAAGAATCTCCGGCAGAGATTCGGCTACCACCAACACCGAAAATTGGCCCTGGTGACATACAACGCACGCACGTTAAGGACAGATGAGAAGCTTGTTGAGCTGGAAGAAGAGATAAACAAGTTGCGGTGGAGTATTGTTGGTTTATCGGAGGTCCGAAGAAAGGGCGAGGACACGATAACCTTAAAATCCGGCAACTTGTTTTACTACCGGGAGGGCGAACAGCAGTCCCAAGGTGGTGTCGGATTTATCGTCCACAAGTCACTCATAGACAACGTTGTGTCCATCACTAGTGTGTCGAGCAGGGTAGCGTACCTGATACTCAGAATATCCAAAAGATATTCGCTGAAGGTCATACAGGTCTACGCACCGACCTCGGCATACTCAGATGATGACGTCGAAGTAATGTATGAGGACATTAGTAGAGCCATACATACTTCCAAAGCACACTTTACAGTGGTTATGGGTGACTTCAATGCGCGGCTGGGCAAACGGGGCGATGATGAATTGAGAGTGGGGCAATTTGGATATGGGCAACGCAACCCCAGGGGTCAGAGGCTGGCCGAATATCTGGAGAAGGAGGGACTCTTTATGATGAACTCTTTCTTCCGGAAGCCGCCTCATAGGAAATGGACCTGGATGAGCCCTGATGGTTCCACAAAAAATGAGACTTCATCATGAGCACCAAGCGACAAATATTTAATGATGTCTCCGTGATTCACAGGGTAAAAACCGGCAGTGATCACCGAATGGTCAGAGGCACATTAAATATTAATGTCAAAATGGAAAGATCGCGTCTGATGAAGTCTACGCTCCGACCTTCTAATGCACATATCCAAAACCCCGAGAACTTTCAACTCGAATTGTCAAACCGCTTCGAATTGCTAGACAGCAGCGCATCAGTGGACGAAATCAACAATAGGTTGGTAGAGACTGTCCATACGGTCGGGTCCAAGCATTTTAAGCCCCACCGTAAAAATAGGCCTCAAAAGCTATCTGACTACACCCGAAACCTTATGGCTGAGCGACGTACCATGACACTTCAAACCTCCGATGATGCTAAGTCCTATAGGCAGCTCAATGGACAGATATTGAAGTCCTTGCGACACGATTTACGGTCCTTCAATACAAGACGTATTGAGGAGACCATAGAGCAGAACAAGGGCTCTTAAGTGTTTGCAAGAGACGCGTCTATTGGGCAAAGCCAGTTGACGAAGCTGAAGACGGAGGACGGAAACGTAACGTCGAATAGGTCAGAGGTGCTCAGGGAGATAGAGAGGTTCTATGGGCAGTTGTATACCTCAGTAGCTGAACCTGTTGTTGACTTGGTAAAAGACCCAAGAGCCAAGCTAACCCGACACTACACTGAAGATATCCCGGACATCAGCCTGTACGAGATTACGATGGCTCTCAAACAACTCAAAAATAACAAAGCACCAGGCGAAGACGGAATTACCGCAGAGCTTCTGAAAGCGGGCGGATCGCCGGTACTTAAAGTCCTTCAGAGGCTGTTTAATTCCGTCTTGCTCGAAGGAAAAACGCCGGAAGCGTGGAACAGGGGTGTGGTGGTACTCTTTTTCAAGAAAGGTGATAACACTTTACTGAAGAATTATAGGCCCATCACACTGCTGAGCCATGTTTATAAGTTGTTTTCGAGAGTCATTACGAATCGTCTCGAACGCAGGTTTGATGACTTCCAGCCTCCCGAACAAGCCGGTTTCCGGAAAGGCTTTAGTACCATAGACCACATACATACGCTGCGGCAGATTATACAGAAGACCGAGGAGTATAATCGGCCACTATGCTTGGCGTTTGTGGACTATGAGAAAGCCTTCGATTCGATCGAGACTTGGGCGGTTCTTAGATCTCTCCAGCGATGCCGCATTGACTATCGGTACATTGAGGTGTTGAGGTGCTTGTATAATAACGCCACCATGTCAGTCCGAGTACAGGGGCAGTGCACGAAAGCGATCCCCATAAAAAGAGGAGTAAGGCAGGGAGACGTCATTTCTCCGAAACTGTTTACGGCCACCTTAGAGGACGCCTTCAAGCTCTTGGAATGGCAAGGACTTGGCATCAACATCAATGGCGAATACATCACTCACCTTCGATTTGCCGACGACATTGTGGTCGTGGCGGAGTCGCTGGAAGATCTAGGACGAATGCTCGGTGACCTCAACAGAGTATCTCAACAAGTGGGTCTTAAAATGAACATGGACAAAACGAAAATAATGTCTAAAGTCCATGTCGTACCCACCGCACTCACCGTTGGGAACTCTACTCTTGAAGTTGTCGACGAATACATTTACCTGGGACAGGTAGTCCGGTTAGGTAGGTCCAACTTTGAGAGAGAGGTCAATCGACGAATCCAACTCGGCTGGGCAGCGTTCGGGAAACTGCGCAACATCTTCTCATCCAAAATACCTCAGTGCCTTAAGACTAAAGTTTTTAGTCAATGTGTGTTACCAGTGATGATATATGGATCAGAGACGTGGTCTCTTACAATAGGTCTCATAAAAAAGCTCAGAGTTGCTCAGCGAGCTATGGAGAGAGCTATGCTCGGCGTTTCTCTACGCGATCGAATCAGGAATGAGGAGATTCGTAGAAGAACCAAGGTCACCGACATAGCCGTTAAGATTAGCAAGCTGAAGTGGCAATGGGCGGGCCACATAGCGCGTAGATCGGACGGGCGTTGGGGCAGAAAGATTCTAGAGTGGAGACCACGTATTGGCAAGCGCAGCGTGGGACGACCGCCTGCCAGATGGACCGACGATCTTGTGAAAATCGCAGGAAATCGTTGGATGCAGGTGGCATCGGACCGGTTACGCTGGAAAGCGATTGGGGAGGCCTATGTTCAGCAGGTGACAAGTATAGGCTGAGATGATGATGATGATGATGATACTGTTTGAGCCCTAAAATACATAGTTCGTCTGCAAGCTTATACTCGTCTGAGCTACAAATATTGCACGGGGAGAATGAGTCGGCATTTAATTTCCAAATTATCCCACTCATATTAAAGTCTCCGATTACTAAAAAGTATTCGGATGAATTGTTAACGACTACATTGTTCAATTTAGAAAGAAAGTTGGATAATTGAGCCGAGAATGATAATCCCTGGTTTTGTTTACAGAGATAGATTACACAAATATGCAATATGATATATGTCTTATTATTTGGATGGCGTACATTCAACGTTAGCCAAAGATCTTCGGCAGATGAGGCATACAGTGGTCGCGGAGTGGCAGATATATTGTTCCGGACCGCTATCAGCACTCCACCTCCGCGTGCCTGTCCAGTTAGCTGATAGTTTCGATCGCGACGCCATACCATGTAGCGGTCACTAAATAGTTCCGTGTCAGTAATACTGTCCACCAGCCATGTCTCGGTTAGTATGATCAGATCATAGGAATTAAGGCAAATTTGACGATAAAATGCTGAAGTTTTTGTTCTTAGCCCTCGTACATTTTCATCATCATCATTTCAGCCTATACTTGTCCACTGCTGAACATAGGCCTCCCCAATCGCTTTCCAGCGTAACCGGTCCGATGCCACCTGCATCCAACGATTTCCTGCGATTTTCACAAGATCGTCGGTCCATCTGGCAGGCGGTCGTCCTACGCTGCGCTTGCCAATACGTGGTCTCCACTCTAGAATCTTTCTGCCCCAACGCCCGTCCGATCTTCGCGCTATGTGGCCAGCCCATTGCCACTTCAGCATGCTAATCCTAAGGGCTATGTCGGTGACCTTGGTTCTTCTACGAATCTCCTCATTCCTGATTCGATCACGTAGAGAAACGCCGAGCATAGCTCTTTCCATAGCTTTCTGAGCAACTTTGAGCTTTTTTATGAGACCTATTGTAAAAGACCACGTCTCTGATCCATATGTCATCACTGGTAACACACATTGACTAAAAACTTTAGTCTTTAGGCACTGAGGTATTTTGGATGAGAAGATGTTGCGCAGTTTCCCGAACGCTGCCCAGCCGAGTTGGATTCGTCAATTGACCTCTCTCTCAAAGTTGGACCTACCTAACCGGACTGCCTGTCCCAGGTAAATGTATTCGTCGACAACTTCAAGAGTAGAGTTCCCAACGGTGAGTGCGGTGGGTACGGCATGGACATTAAACATTATTTTTGTTTTGTCCATATTCATTTTAAAACCCACTTGTTGGGATACTCTATTGAGGTCACCGAGCATTCGTCCTAGATCTTCCAGCGACTCCGCCATGACCACAATGTCGTCGGCAAATCGAAGGTGAGTGATGTATTCGCCATTGATGTTGATGCCAAGTCCTTGCCATTCCAAGAGCTTGAAGGCGTCCTCTAAGGTGGCCGTAAATTTTGGTAATATATATTAATATTACTACCCATGGCTCGAATTAGGTGCTATTCTAGAATAATTAAAATTAATATAATAATAAATGTAAACTAAAGGCGGTAGTACGGCATAAAAAATTAAAAAGAACATAGGATCGATAGCAGTTAACATAAAATATAATTCCGGGACCGGACTCGGACTCGGACCGGTATCGGACCCACAGGTAGACAAGCAAGAAAGCAAATAACTCAATATATGGCTAGATACAAGAAGAAGTGAGATACGTATAATTCGCAAAAGTGACCCCTCCATAAAGACAGACCGATAAGGATTACAATAGAAATATTTGTTAGAACAATAGCCGAGGTACAACGCCTCAGGTAAGACAGGTGCGCTCAACCGTTCACAATATATCAATTTAGTTTTAATAACTTTGGTCTGACAATAAGAAGACTTATCCGACACATAATTAAAATTAGTTAATTTATAACGGACATTATAGGACAAACAAAAAGACCGGTAAAAACTCGGTTTAAAGAACACATAGCTGACCTAAAACACCGTCGCTCAAAGAAGTCTTTTCGCGAGGCTATTGAAATTAAAAAACATCCTAATTTCAATAGGGAAGATGGCTGGGTGCTTCCATCGTCTTGGAATCCGGTAATTAATATAATCAAATCCAAAACCAAGCATAACACTGCAAGACCTCAAGACACCGTGAGCTCATTCTGCGTAGATCGGACCAACAACAACAAAAATAATTAAGAAGTTTGAGGGTACCCCGGAACAACTATGCCTATTGGACGTCTAACACCTCAGTCCCTCCCGTGACCATGGGTGCTGCAAAGCACTCGAAACGTCGGGAACTAAAAATAAAAAAATAAACTGCGATAAAATCCGTAAAATAGTTTTATTTCATGTGTTATATTCGCGTAAATCTAAGAACTCAATATTAAAAGCTGTTATCCGAAAATTACGCTTATCTGAGGGCCTAGACAAGTTGCAAGCGTTTTGTTTCTATTCTCTTGTCGCAATCGATGGCGCATTAAAACAATGTGTTGCGACCACGTGACTTTTCGTTGCTAAATGTCATTCCCATACATTTTTCCGCTTTCTATTAGCGTTAACGACTGTAGATTGTCAACTTGGCTATATGCGCAGGTATGTTATCAGTCGTATATTTAGATGATTTCCTATGTATAGGTAATTCATATGAGAATTTTACTCATAATATAAATACTACAAAACAGTTACTGATGTCATTAGGTTTTATAATAAATGAAAGAAAGAGCCAAATGATACCTAGCCCTACATGCAAATTTCTAGGTTTTAATTTTGATACTACGCACATGACGATATGTTTACCTAACGATAAAAAATCTCGAATCAAAAATGGCACCATTAATATGATGACAATTAAGAAATGCACTATACTAAGTGATCAAACGAACTTACCTGAAGTGAAGTTCGATCATTATTATACGAAGTCCTTCGTTCGAAGATATAAATTATATTAGCAGCTCTCTCGAGTCGCTTGGCAACCGCGCGTCATTCAGATACTTGAAAAGTCAATGCCGCCTCTATGGTATCTGTGGACATAACCTCTGCAACCATTCCTTTTAGAAGTAGTACATTTCAAATTTACCCACGGGCAGGGCGGGTTGGGTACTTATATCTTCGAACGAAGGACTTCGTATAATAATGATCGAACTTCACTTCAGGTAAGTTCGTTTGATCACTTATTATACTGTGTCCTTCGTTCCCGATATAAATTATATTAGCAGCTGTTTAGAGCTATAAGGGTAAAGTTGAAGTATACCACATAAAGGCTTTTTTTTTTTTTGAGCGTGACCTCTAAAAAATAACATATCATGAGTATATTTGTACTATAACACATTCCTGTTCTTTGTATTGCCATACAACACAACCACAACAAATATATACACATATATTGTTTCTTACAACCAGTCTGTCTAACTTATTTAAAATAAATTTATATAATCAAATTCTATAACATGTTATGTTATGTAGTGTAGATCCATCCCAACAAAACCTTTAAAGCACCTGTTATGTACCTTTATACCACACCACACCTGTTGTCCAAAATTCATTAATACCGGGTAAATTAATCAATCAATACTTATCAGATATCAGTGCAGTCTCCATCTGTTATGTCTTCTATAGAGATCTTTCTTCTATAGATATCTTCTATATAACAAGAGTTGAGGAATTGCCCATCTAGAGTTTTGTTTATATAAAATTAAATCCTTTATAATAATTCTTGTATCATTGACAACCATTATGAGACGAACTATGAAAGTGAAGAAAGCCAGGCAGGCATGCAAGGAAAGAACCCGTCGGAACGTTGCACTCTCTGCCCACCCCGCAAGAGATCTGGCGTCATAATATGGATAGAGATAGATAGATAGTTAGAAACCCTTACTGTCTACTAGACCTGAAAACAAAGTCTGTTAGTACCCAATCTATAACAATATGATACAAATATAACAGGGAAACCTATTTCCCCACTAATGTGTTTTCCAACTAGCATGTGGTTCTTTTGTTTTTTTATTGTCAAATGATCTCTTTTTGAGTACAGTACCAAACAAAGGCTACGAATTAATTTGGTGATTATAAGAATGTTTTTGCTATCATTACATATTTAATTTGTTTTTTTTTTTTTTTTTTTAATATCAACATTCGGCTATATTTAACGTTAGTTATATTTTTAATCTTTAAAGATGTACATATATCAAAATTTAACATTTTTTGTACTAGAGGCCTTTGTACTAATAACTTATATGGAATTAAGTCCGGTGAAGCTGTAAAGGCCTCGCGGCCATCAGCGTACATCACTCACACACACATCTTATCTGGAGAGATTCCTCACACAAGGCTATGTGCTTTACCTATATAATCTCGCCCCCCCCCCCCCCCCCCCCAATTTTAGAGTCTGGAACGAAGGGCTAATGCGTGGTAAACAAACAAACAAACATAACCTACCCCAGTGTTATTACTATACCACTATTATTAATTCAATTTAAATTTCGAAACTATCCCGGAATCATTTCCATGTTCCGAGTGTGCGCCGACAAATAAATCCTTGGCTACATAAATATTTATGTATTACTTAACGATTCGTTCTTGCGCAATAACGCCCGCGAACATTCGTTTTGGCAATACGATCGGGCCACACCTGAACCAATTACATTACTGATGAAAAAATACACTCCTAATTTAGTAATAACTTAAGAAGCGAATAAGTTACAGTCGACTAAACCGAACCACGGGTTATAACTGTATCATATTGGGAATCCTATTCATAACTGAATTATTTCATACCATGAAATTTTCATTTCATACCACACTTCCTTTGCTTCTTTGTATGTGACTGTATTTATAAGTAAAAAAAAAATTGCAATGCGTAACTTTCTAGTTCTAGATGTCCAACCGTGGGAATTGAGTGTTACTCAACTTATTATTATGTATCCCCCATTAATAATAAATAAATAATATCAAGTTCCTTAGGACTTAGATTATTGCTGATACTACATAATATTTATCATACCTGTGATAAGAATATAGTTTTGATTATTCTTGTTTAAGATAATCCATACTTTCAAATACTGTAACTCAATATTTCATACACCGTAGCATGTCAACATAATATCATTAAATTTTCAAATGGATATTATTATCAAGTCATTTGCATGACTTTATTTTCTTTTTATATATAGATACCTATTTATAAGATACATGTAACATGTGGATGTAATAGTTTAAATATAACAATACCAAAATTGCAAATTTTTGTATGATATCTCAATCCAATATTGTTTACTGAAACACCTTTAAATAAATTACAACATATATAGTGCTCTAAAACCAACTTGTTACTTTAATGGTAGCAGTTTGTGCTTGTGTTATATCTCTGATATCATAACTATACCAGAAACATCACTGGTGTTCAAAATAACTGTACACATTCCAAACTAATTACAAAACTATTTTTTATAGTTATTAATTTCTTGAATAATCTTATTTAATTACATATTATTTATTGATTATCATATGATCAAACAAAAATACAGTAAAAACATCTAATTCTCCAAATCATGAATTGATGTATATCTTTCCATTGTGTGTGCCTCAAATTTCTAATATTATTAAGTACACTATAATTGATGCAGGAAATAATCAAAAACCCAAAACCATTGAATTACATGACCATTACATGATAGAAAACTGAATAGGTACTAATAAATTTTCTATTAGTATATTTATTATGACTGTAAGGTCTAGCGTGTTAGCATTGTTTTTTTTTTTTTTAATAAAAATGGCCATAAATTATATATCAATTATTAAACAATAGTGTTTCTAATAATAATGTTTCTATACATAATGTTAAACATATGTAGGACAAGATTCACTTGTCTGAAGTGCAAGTACTTGCACAAAACCAATAAAATTATGTTTGCCGTTAAAGGCGTTATTAGTGTCTTAGATACATACCAAAGTCGGTGAATACTTTTAGCCTCCAATATTATGGTTTCTTTGTAAAACCCATGTTGTATTCCTGATTGTTTTTCTGAATTTTTCAGCAATTTAAAAACCAAGTCCTTGTGTAAAATGCCTATCATGCTTTTTGTACCTCACTTTCTTTGGTAGGAGATTTCCAATGTCCAACGTGATGTTGTTTTTGGTGAACTGATAGGTACACTGTGACTTAATATTTTCACACCCAGGATGAGGATTGTTGTTCTATATTGGTTACAATGGTGGTCGTTTTATGAAATTTTAACTACTGGCTATGACTAGCTAGTTAATAATTCCATATTGATAATCGACTATATTAACACTCCTTTTATGCAAAATATATACTGCTGACCTTAAAGGTTCTTATTTCAATAAAGGTTTTATGACTGTATTGTTAGGATTCATCTTTTCTGGCTACCCTGCAAGGAGTCTGGGTTGATAATATTGATAGATAATTATTAGTTTTATGTTAACTGGATAGACCAGGTATTTTATATTATCTTTTAAGTATTTTTGTGCATAACACAAATTATCCCACAACCTGCCTGCCGCAGCATCGGTAGGATAAGATATTATATTTGGAATGTATCCACAGTCCTGTTGCTTGTCAGTTACAACAGGCATTGCCATTAGTTTATTACTTTGGCTTATTTGGTTATAAACCCTGTTCAGGAACAAGTATTGCTGGATTTAACTTTTTTAATACAAGTACTCATAATTTTGCACAATTCTTTGTGTAATAAGCTCCAGTTTGGGCTATTTCAGTATTATTATACAAGTATGTCTAATAACGAAATTAATAAAAACACTATGTTTCTGCAAAGGAGTGGCTTTTGTTATTAATAATGTATTGTTATACATAAACAATGTCACTTTAATTACCCTTTCAGAAAGTCTCCTTTTGGAGATATAATATGATAAATTGCTTATAGTTTATAGCAATAGTCTTTGTATTTACTGTTTAGGCATGTTTAAGGTATGTATGTTAGGTAACATTTTTGATTCTTACCATTGTAGAAATGTGAACTGCACAGGAACACCTCATGGATGAAACCTATGAGTAGTATGACCTTCAGCACATATCTCGTATGGGCCCCAAGTCTTGCGGATCACGCCGATGTATCTCGTACACCACTCGTGTCCTTGAATTATCGTCAAGTCTTGCGGACCACGTCGATGTATCTCGTACATCACCCGTGTCCTTAAAATGCTATCGATCCTTAACAATCATCATAATTGATGAACGTCCCCCTAATTTCTCTTATTGGAGGTATAACATTGCCAATTTATAGACGGTTAATAATCGTTTTCAGGTATATTTCGTGTTAAACTGTTTGTACACGAATAGGGACATAAGACTTCATAAGTTTACTTTTCGGGCGACGAAGCTTTCCCAAATTTTAATATGACGAAACTCACGTCTCCAAATATTAGATATTATATAAATAAACAAGTTAAGCTGAAAACACCACAAATAAACAACTATCGGTTGATCTTTTTAGAATGTACTTCTTTGCCAGGACGTAAACTTTTCTAAATTTGCCTATACGATGTTTTAAATTTATTTCACAAGGTCACTTAAGTATATTACAACCTTTTTGTAATATAATTTCAGTGCTATAACAAGATTATTAAATTAAAAGACCAAAAACTTTATTACAAAGCATCGGCTGCCGCGCTTTCAAAAGAATGGTTGCAGAGGTTATGTCCACAGATACCATAGAGGCGGCATTGACTTTTCAAGTATCTGAATGACGCGCGGTTGCCAAGCGACTCGAGAGAGCTGCTAATATAATTTATATCGAGAACGAAGGACACAGTATAAAAGTCTTTGTGCAATATATCGGGTTTTTGACGTTAGCATGTCCAGCAACATATGGATGGCTTTACACCAAGTTGTTTGAAAGAAAAAAATTCTTTGCATTAAATAATTACAATTCTTATAAAAAACTAATTATTATACCATCCCACCTTAATTCAGATTTTAAATGGTGGTTAGATCATACTGACCAGTCCTGGTGTCGAATTCGTAGTGACATCTACAATTCAGAAATATTTAGTGATGCTAGTCTTACAGGGTGTGTAACGGTCAGAGAGCTAATGGTAATTTGAAAGATTCTAATATTTCATTGCATATAAATGCATTAGAACTCAAAGCTGCTTTTTATAGACAAACAATTTTTACAATTTTCGAAAGGACTGTAATATTTTACTTAGAATAGACAACACCACAGCAATATGTTACATAAATAAGTTTGATGGTATCCAATATCCAACATTAAATAAAGTCTCCTGCAATATTTGGCAATGGTGTGATGCAAGAAATATTTATGTTTACGCCTCATATATCAAATCGAGTCGAAATATAGCCGATCGTGAATCTCGCCTATTAAGCATAGATACAGAATAGGAGCTTTCAAAGTATGCTTTCGATAAAATTGTTAGTTTTTGTTGTTCTAGAATTTGATCTTTTTGCTAGTGCTCAAAATTATAAATGTAAGCGTTATGCTTCATGGACCCTCATTCTGAGGTAGTCGATGCCTTCACAATTAATAAAAAAAAAAAATTCCTTTTATGCATTTCCACCATTTTCTTTAGTGTCTAAAGTTTTACAAAAAAAGAAACTATGATCAAGCTGAAGGAATTGTAGTTATACTATATTGACCATCATAACCATGGTACCCTCTATGGTGTGATCGTGGCGTACCTCAGGCCTCGTTGGAGATAATGATGGCACCCTTCGCTCCTAATACTCTTAATCAATATAATTCATCATTAAAAGCCTTGTGGCTGTTTTGTCAAGGTAATAATATAGAATTGTATGGATGGTTAAATGGTTACAGTACATTCAATACACACCGATTTGAGTTATACGTTAATAATTATAGGCAAAAAATTAACTTAATGATGATTGCATAAATCGATTTTTAAAAGGTGCATACAAAATAAAACTACCTACCAAATAAGGTATTAACATTTCTATCAGAACAATATCCCCATAATAACATATCCAAAAAAAAAAAAACAAGGCGCTACATTACTTGTATAAGCATCTGCACAAAGAATGCATATATTAAGTTTAATAAAAATGTACAATATCACAATGGATGATAATGCTATGGAAATAAGGGTTCCTGATCTAATTAAAACATCACGACCTAGGACTTTCCAGCCTCTCATCAGACTACCATGCATTAATTAAAACTTAAAAATCTGTCCAGCATTTGCATTAAAGTCATACATCAATAGAACAAAAAACCTCAGAGTCGATGGTTTGAGTGATCTTTTTTATCCTTGCCAAAATCTCATAAAAAAGTAGGCTCGCAAACTTTAGTGCATTGAATAAAACAAGTATTAGAGAACAGTGGCATAGATGTTGACATTTTCGCGGCGCATACCGCTCGCCATGCCTCTATATCTGCTGTTTAGGCTGGTCAGGAGTTAGTCTGGAAGTAATTAGGAAAGCCGCAGGTTGGAGTGATTCCTCTAATACATTTTTAAAATATTATCAAAGGCAAACTATTAATAAAAAATAAAAAAATAACGATTTTATTAAGAAATTATTTAAGTTTAATCAATAAAGCAATAAAGAAATGTGATTATTAAGAAGACAGGATTAGTTAACAATTAAGTACAATAATTTAATTAATACATAAACCTAGAATAAAGTGATTTAAAAGACATGCTTAGTTAACAACTAAATACAATTATTTAATTATTATATAAGCCTAGAATGCATGTGATTTGGCTGTGATACACAATTTGTATTTTCATTTAATGTTATTCATATAAATAACTCTAAACATCTGCATGTAAACAGTAATCGTCTTCGGTTGACCCGAAGTATAATTGTAAATTAAACGAACGTACCTGTGTTGTTCGATTCCAATTATACGAGGGTTCAACCGAAGACGATTACAAGACCCCACCCGATCCCAAGATATTTGTTAAAATTCCCATCAGAATATTAAACAAAAATACAAATCAGATACTCTAAAATAATGAAATGACAAGGTAGAAGCGAGACGGACATAGATAAGTGAGTGAAACAGGTGAAGCTGCGTTCCATTGTATATATTTTTTAAACGCTGAAAGTGTGACTTAGGCAGCATATCTGGCGTACTGCTGCATGTAAACAGTAATCGTCTTCGGTTGAACCCTCGTATAATTGGAATCGAACATCACAGGTAAGTTCGTTTAATTCACAATTAACAATGAAACTTGTACGTGTATATGTGCGTTTTGAGAAATACGTTTTAGGAATGCGTTTAGTATCTTCTTCTTGCTATGAATCAAGAATAAATTTAATTTTTTATAGCTCACTGAAGGAGTAAAAGCATTTTTTGCAAATTTAAAAAAAATTTAAAATACATTAAAAATTGTTGGAATCGATTCAGTTACCGATTTAGAACAAACTACTTTCAGGTCTTGCGTTTATTATGTTACAGCTTGTATATATATACAAGCTGTAACATAATAAACGCAAGACCTCAGACACATATAAAACATATGCAGCTCTCTCGACTCGCTGGGCAGCCGCGCATCCTTTAGAGACTTGAAACGTCAATGCCTCCTCTATGGTATCTATGGAGATAACCTCTGCGACCATTCCTTTTAGAAGTAGTACATTTCAACTTTACCAACGGGCAGGGCGGATTAGTACTTATATCTTCGAACGAAGGACTCCGTATAATAATGATCGAACTTCACTTCAGGTAAGTTCGTTTGATCACTTATTATACTGTGTCCTTCGTTCTCGATATAAAACATATGCAGCTGTTTAGAGCTATAAGGGTAAAGTTGAAGTATACCACATAAATGTTTTTATTTTTATTTCATTTTTTTTAAGCGTGAGCTCTAATAAATAACATGTCTATCTATCTATCTATATCATCACGCCAGCTCCCTCGCGGGGTAGGCAGAGAGTACACCCAATAATGGATTTACGACCTCCCCGCCATAAGCCCCACAACCTATCCCTGGCGTTTTTTAACGCCGATGGCCTTCGCTCCCAGCGAGATCAGGTTGCTGATTTCCTCCGAGATCTATATCTATCTATCTATATCATCACGCCAGCTCTCTTGCGGGGTAGGCAGAGAGTACAGAGTTCCAACAGGATCTTTCCTTACATACCTCTCTGGCTTCCTCCACTCTCATAGTTCGTCTCATACACACTCGCCGGTTACGGAGACTCTTGACTTGCCCTTCAGCTAAGACACGGTCTATTTGGTCATGGGAAGATAGTCTAGGTCTTCCCCGGCACCTACATCCTTCCACTTTCGCATTGTATATCTGTTTTGTCATTCTTTCTTCTGGCATTCTTTCTATATGCCCGAACCAACGGAGCATACCCTTTCTCATGTTTACACCGATACTATCTTTCATACCTACTCGCTTTCTTACTACGCTGTTGCGAATACGGTCAGTCAGCGTGACTCCGCACATCTTCCGCAGAGATCGCATTTCGACCGCATTTATCCTGCTTACGTTCTCCTTCTTACATACCCAACTCTCACTGCCATATAACTCGACCTGAAGGCCGTGTGCCATATCTCTGGCCTCTCCGTGGAGGCCCCCCACAAACGTGGCACGCCCGGGCAGTGCCACAACTGCCAGCTATACGGGCACTCTGCCCGTAATTGTCACGCGCGCCCTCGATGCGTGAAGTGCATCGGGGACCACGCGACGTCCCAGTGCGCCCGTTCGAAGGAGACGGCGGCCGAGCCCCCCAGCTGCGTCCTCTGCGGCACCAAGGGGCACACCGCGAACTATCGCGGTTGCCCCAAGGCTCCAAAGGGGAAGCGCGGCCGGGCGGGGCGCGGCGGCCGCCGCCGCCCCCGCGCGGTAGCCCCCCCCCCTGCGCCCTCAGCGCAACATCCCCCCGCGCCCTCAGCGCACCCTCGTCCGGTACCTTCTGCGCCAGCGACCACAGCTCCCCGCGCTCCCGCGCCACTGAAGCTGACCCCCCCACCCCCGCCGCTCAGGCCGTCCCTTGGCGCCAACGCGTGGGTGAAGCCGCTGCCCTACACCGCGGCCTCCCACCCGTCAGTGGGCCCTGCCCGCCCCCCGAAGCGCGCGCCGGCGATCCCGCCGGTGGCGGCTTGTCCCCCTCCGCCCACTAACGTCAGTCAGGAGGTCAACCTGATCATGAACGTCTCGGCGGTGATAAGCCCCGCACTATTCCCCAGAGTCCGTGAACTCGCCCTCCAACTCCGCGCCGCCACCAACTTGGCGGACCAGGTTCTCCTGGCCGCGGAATACAGGGACGTCTATGACGTCCTGGCGTCCCTTAGAACCCAACCCCCCCGCACCCAATAATGGATTTACGACCTCCCCGCCATAAGCCCCACAACCTATCCCTGGCGTTCTTTAACGCCGATGGCCTTCGCTCCCAGCGAGATCAGGTTGCTGATTTCCTCCGAGATCACCAACTTGATATCCTCCTTGTGCAGGAAACCTTCCTCAAGCCCGCACAACGCGATCCTAGGATCGCAAACTATAACCTCGTGCGTAATGACAGAATCGGCTCCCGCGGAGGCGGTACTCTTATTTACTACAGGAGGTCCCTTCACTGCATCCCTCTCGATCCCCCCGCGCTCACCAACATCGAAGCCTCGGTCTGTCGCATCTCTCTCAAGGGGCACCAGCCCATCGTGATCGCCTCCGTATACCTTTCCCCCACTAAATCCGTTCTCAGGAGTGACTTTGAAGCACTCCTTAATCTGGGAAGCGCCGTCATTCTGGCGGGCGACTTCAACAGTAAGCACGTGGCCTGGAACGGTCTCACCACTTCCCCTAACGGTAGGAGCCTTGACGCCCTGGTCGACGTTCTCGACTTTGACGTCATCGCACCTATGCACCCTACCCACTATCCTATCAATCCCAACCACCGACCCGACGTCCTGGACATGGCGCTTCTGAAGGGTGTCACCCTACGACTGCACTCCTTGGAAGTAGTCCAGGAACTCGACTCTGACCATCGACCTGTAGTCATGAGACTCGGTTCCCCCCCTTCCGCCCCACAGCGACCAAAAAAGGCGGTGGTGGATTGGCATGCGCTAAGCACGGCCTTGGCGGATGCCGACCCTCCCCCCCTCCCTCTCAGCTCGGACTCCATCCCGTCCCCTCAGGACACCGATCAGGCCGTAGATGCCTTCACCGAACACATCCGATCGGCTGTCAGTCGATCGTCCAAGCAAGTCGAGGCGGAAGATCTCTACCTCAACCGCTTTCGACTGCCGGACGATGTTAGGGATCTCATTCGTTCCAAGAATGCTTCTATCCGAGCGTACGACTCCTACCCCACCGAAGCCAATCGGGCCCGGATGCGCGCTTTACAACGAGAGGTAAAGCGTCGTGTCGCGGAGGTCCGGGAGGAACGGTGGGGTGACTTCCTAGAGGGCATCGCGCCATCGCATCTGGCCTACTGGCAGCTGGCGCGTAGCCTCAAATCCGACTTCACGACTGACATGCCCCCGCTGTCCCGCCCTTCAGGCGCACCCCCAGCCTTCGACGACGACGAAAAGGCCGAGCTTCTCGCCGACTCCCTCGAGAGCCAGTGCGCCCCCAGCTCTCAGTCCGTCGACCAGTCCCACGTCGACGAGGTCGACAGGGAAGTCGAGCGCAGGGCATCCCTCCCCCCTGTCGATTCCTTACCTCCTATCACCCAAACGGAGGTCTAAGATCTAATTATGGGTCTCAAAACTAAAAAAGCCCCCGGCTCTGACGGCATTTCGAATCGCGTTCTGAAATGCCTGCCCGCCCAACTCATCTGCCTCTTAGTGGCCATATTGAACGCCGCCATGGCGAACTGCACCTTCCCCGCTAAGAGGAAGGAGGCGGACGTCATAGGCATTCCCAAGCCCGGCAAACCTCGCAATCTCCCCGCGAGCTACCGCCCTATCAGTCTTCTGAACTCCCTGGCCAAGATCTACGAGCGCCTACTTCTGGCGAGGCTCAAAGACTTCGTAACGTCCAGGGGTATCCTTATCGACGAGCAGTTCGGCTTTCGAGCCAAACACTCTTGCGTCCACCAAGTGCACCGCATCACGGAGCACATCCTCTCCGGTCTCAATAGACCCAAACCCATCTACACGGGCGCCCTCTTCCTAGATGTCGCGAAGGCATTCGACAAAGTCTGGCACAACGGCTTGATCTACAAGCTCTACCAATTGGGTGTGCCGGACAGACTCGTGCTCATCTTACGAGACTTCTTGTCGAATCGCGCCTTCCGTTATCGCGTCGAAATGACGCGCTCCACTTCCCACTCCATCAGTGCTGGAGTCCCACAGGGCTCAGTTCTCTTTCCGCTACTGTTTAGCCTTTACACGAACGACATTCCTCGTTCGAGTAAGGCGCATCTAGCCCTATTCGCGGATGATACCGCTCTCTACGTCTCGCATAGGAATAAGGGTTTCATTACCAGACACCTACAGGCATCCGCCAATTCCCTAGGGAATTGGTTCAGGAAGTGGCGTATTGAGGTGAACCCGGACAAGAGCGCTGCGGTGTTCTTCTCCAGAGGTGCCACCTCGCGCCACTCCCTGCGCCGCCCTAGAAGTAATCTCAGCCAAGTGACCATGTTCGACCGACCCATTCCCTGGGTCAAAGAGGTCAAAAATCTAGGGGTCACCCTAAACAGTACCATGTCCTTCGGCCCGCACATCAAGCGGGTCCGTCACCGAGCATCATTTGTGCTCGGTCGTCTCCATTCGTTAATCTGCAAGCGGAGTAAAATGTCCCTTAGAAATAAGGTGACACTTTACAAAACTTGCGTTCGACCCATCATGACTTATGCGTGTGTTGTGTTCGGGCATTCGGCCCCCTCTCACATCGATAAACTCCAAGTGGTTCAAAACCGCTTCCTCCGTAAAGCCGTAGGAGCCCCCTGGTTCGTACGGAACGTCGACCTCCACTCCGATCTAGGTCTCGAACCTATTCGCGCCTTTATTAAAAAGGCGTCAACACGTCACTTCGCGAACGTATCTACCCATGCGAATCCGTTAATCGTAGCCACCGCCGACTACGATCTCCCCCCCGACCCCTGCCGCCACCGCCGGCCGCGACATGTTCTCACCGACCCCCCCGATGCTTTGTCATCCCTTCTTTCCGCTCAGAATACGGGCGACGACGACGACGACGTAGTAGTAGATCCCCTCCCATAGCCGGCGGTTGACCGGTGCACTTAGTAGTACACCCGTCCCCCTACAGCGACTGTCCCAACCGAGGGCGCCGAGGCGCCCTCGAGTATGTCGCCTCTTGCCCTTCTCGCTGGCTAGAGCGTAGAGGTTGCACGCTCGCCTTTTAGTCCGGTGAAGCTGTAAAGGCCTCGCGGCCAACAGCGTACATCATTCACACACACACACACAATGCCATATAACAGCGTTGGGACAAGCACTCCATTATGCATGGCCAGCTGCGCCTTTTGGCTTAAGTGCCGGCTCCCAAGTAGCCTTCCCATCGCACCATTCACTCTATTACCTGCATTCACTCTTCTCTCTATATCAGCGGTGTATTTCCCATCCTTACTGAAGGCGCATCCAAGATATACAAACTCATTCACTTGCTCCAGCACATCGTTACCAACCACAATCCTTGCATTCGTTCTGGTTTCTTCCCGTTCAAAAACCATAATTTTGGTTTTCTTCACATTCAAATGTAAGCCATTGTTCATGCAGTCGTCATAATAACATGTCATGAGTACATTTGTAGTATAACACATTCCCGTTGTTTGCATTGCTATACAACACAAATACAACATATATATACACATATATTGTTTCTTACAACCAGTCTGCAACTTATTCAAAATCTATCTATCTATATCATCACGCCAGATCCCTTACGGGGTAGGCAGAGAGTACAGAGTTCCAACAGGATCTTTCCTTACATACCTCTCTGGCTTCCTCTACTCTCATAGTTCGTCTCATACACGCTCGCCGGTTACGGAGACTCCTTGTCCTTCAGATAAGACCATGTATTCAAAATAAATTTATTTCATCAAATTCTATAACATGTTATGTTATATAGTGTAGATCCATCCCAACAAAAATCTTTAGAGCACCTGTTATAGCACACATGTTGTCCAAACTCATTACTACCGGGTACTAATAATCAATCATTACTTATCAGATATCAGTGCAGTCTCCATCTGTTATGTCTTCTATAGAGGTTTTCTTTCTATATTTTTATGATATCTTCTATATAACGAGAGTTGAGAAATTACCGATCCAGAGCTTTGTTTATATGAAATTAAACCCTTTATAATAATTCTTGTATCATAGAAAACCCTTATCAGACGAACTATTAGAGTGGAGGAAGCCAGAGAGGTATATAAGTAAAGAACCTGTTGGAACTGTACTCTCTGCCTACCCCGCAAGGGATCTGTCGTGATGATATAGATAGAGATAGCTAGAAAACCCTTACTGTGTACTAGATCTGGAAACAAAGTATGTTGGTACCTAATCTATAACAATATAAGACAAATAAGACAGGGAAACCTGTTTCCCCACTAAAGTGTTTTCCAAGTGGCATGTGAAAGGGTTTTTTTTATTATTGACAAATGATCTCTTTTTAACCGACTTCAAAAAGGAGGAGGTTCTATGTTCGGTTGTATGTATGCTTTTTTTTTTTTTTATGTATGTTCAGCGACATTTCCGTCAATTGTGGACTCCTTAACGACAAACAATAGGCATGTGTAAATTGAGATATTATGGGTATTACGTCAATCCTATAGGTACCCTACTATAGAATAATTTACTGGTAACTTAAAATTGTAAAATAAAAATCTTTTATAAAAAAAGGTAAACCGACTTCAAAAAGCAAAAAAATAAATATTTGAAGTCGGTGCCAAGTAACCGACTGCACCAACCAGCACCGACTTCAAATATTTATTTTTTTGCTTTTTGAAGTCGGTTTACCTTTTTTTATAAAAGATTTTTGAGTACAGTGACAGACAAAGGCTACGAATTATATTGGTGATTATAAGAATGTTTTTGCTATTATTACTTATTTAATTTATGATTAAGTATTTTCCTTAATGTCAAAGTTCGGTTATATTTAATGTTAGTTATATTTATAATCTTTAAAGATGTACATATACCAAAATTAAACATTTTTTGTTCTAGAGGCCTCTATTCCTCACATAAGGCTATGTGCTTTACCTATATGATCTCGAAGGTATTATTATTAAGTCATTTGCATGACTTTATTTTCTTTTTATATATATATATACATATTTATAAAATACATGTAACATGTGGATGTAATAATTTAAATATAACAATATGAAAATTGCAAATTTTTTGTATAATATCTCCAATCAAATATTTTTACACTGAAACACCTTCAAATAAATTACAGCATGTATAGTGCTCTAAAACCAACTGTTTCCATAATGGTAGCAGGTTGTACTTGTGTTATATCACTGATATACTAACTGTACTAGAAACATTACTGGTGCTCAAAGTAACTGTACACATTCAAAAACTAAACACAAAACTATTTTTTTTATAGTTATTAATTTCTTGAATAATCTTATTTAATTAAATATTATCTATTGATTATCATATTATCAAACAAAAGTACAGTAAAAACATCTAATTCTTCAATTCATGAATTGATGTATAATCTTTCCTCTGTGTGTGTCTCAAATTTCTAATATATTAATTACACTATAAATGATGGAGGACGTAATCAAACAAAAAGCCAAAACCATTGAACTCATTACCCAATAGAAAGCTAAATATCTCCTAATAAATTTTTATTAGTATATTTAATATGACTCTAAGGTCTATTATTAGCATTTAGTTTCTTTGTGGGATAAGGTTTATAGCACAGTTCTGATCATCTATCTTTAATTAAATTCTAATGAGAATGGCTATAAATTGTATATCAATTCATCATCATCATCATCATCATCTCAGCCTATACTTGTCCACTGCTGAACATAGGCCTCCCCAATCGCTTTCCACCGTAACCGGTCCGATGCCACCTGCATCCAACGACTTCCTGCGATTTTCACAAGATCGTCGGTCCATCTGGCAGGTGGTCGTCCCACGCTGCGCTTGCCAATACGTGGTCTCTACTCTAGAAGCTTTCTGACCCAACGCCCGTCCGATCTTTGCGCTATGTGGCCCGCCCATTGCCACTTCAGCTTGCTAATCCTAAGGGCTATGTCGGTGACCTTGGTTCTTCTACGAATTTCCTCATTCCTAATTCGATCACATAGAGAAACGCCGAGCATAGCTCTCTCCATAGCTCGCTCAGCAACTCTGAGCTTTTTTATGAGACCTATAGTAAGGGACCACGTCTCTGATCCATATATCATCACTATTAACACACATTGACTAAAAACTTTAGTCTTTAGGCACTGAGGTATTTTGGAGGAGAAGATGTTGCGCAGTTTCCCGAACGCTGCCCAGCCGAATTGGATTCGTCGATTGGCCTCTCTCTCAATGTTGGACCTACCTAACCGGACTACCTGTCCCAGGTAGATGTATTCGTCGACAACTTCAAGAGTAGAGTTCCCAACGGTGAGTGCGCTGGATACGACATGGACGTTAAACATTATTTTCGTTTTGTCCATGTTCATTTTAAGACCCACTTGTTGAGATACTCTGTTGAGGTCACCGAACATTCGTCCTAGATCTTCGAGCGACTCCGCCATGACCACAATGTCGCCGGCAAATCGAAGGTGAGTGATGTATTCGCCATTGATGTTGATGCTAAGTTCTTGCCATTCCAAGAGCTTGAAGGCGTCCTCTAAGGTGGCCGTAAACAGTTTCGGAGAAATGACGTCTCCCTGTCTTACTCCTCTTTCCATGGAGATCGCCTTCGTGCACTGCCCCTGTACTCGGACTGACACGGTGGCGTTATTATACAAGCAATTCAACACTTCGATGTACCGATAGTCAATGCGGCATCGCTGGAGAGATCTAAGAACCGCCCAAGTCTCGATCGAATCAAAGGCTTTCTCATAGTCCACAAACGCCAAGCATAGTGGCCGATTATACTCCTCGGTCTTCTGTATAATCTGCCGCAGCGTATGTATGTGGTCTATGGTAGTAAAGCCTTTCCGGAAACCGGCTTGTTCGGGAGGCTGGAAGTCATCGAGCCTGCGTTCGAAACGATTCGGGATGACTCTCGAAAACAACTTGTAAACATGGCTCAGCAGTGTGATGGGCCTATAGTTCTTTAATAAAGAATTATCACCTTTCTTGAAAAACAGCACCACCACACCTCTGTTCCATGCTTCCGGCGTTTTCCCTTCTAGCAAGACGGAATTAAACAGCCTCTGAAGGACTTTAAGTACCGGCGATCCGCCCGCTTTCAGAAGCTTTGCGGTATTTCCGTCTTTACCCGGCGCTTTGTTGTTTTTAAGTTGTTTGAGAGCCATCCTAATCTCATACAGGCTGATGTCCGGGATATCTTCAGTGTAGTGTCGGGTTAGCTTGACTCTTGGGTCTTTTACCAAGTCACCAACAGGTTCAGCGACTGAGGTATACAACTGCCCATAAACCCTCTCTATCTCCCTGAGCACCTCTGACCTATTCGACGTTACGTTTCCGTCCTCCGTCTTCAGCTTCGTTAACTGGCTTTGCCCAATAGACGCGTCTCTTGCGAACACTTTGGAGCCCGTGTTCTGCTCTATGGTCTCCTCAATACGTCTTGTATTGAAGGACCGTAAATCATGTCGCAAGGACTTCAATATCTGTCCATTGAGCTGCCTATAGGACTTAGCATCATCGGAGGTTTGGAGTGTCATGGTACGTCGCTCAGCCATGAGGTTTCAGGTGTAGTCAGATAGCTTTTGAGGCCTATTTTTACGGTGGGGCTTAAAATGCTTAGACCCGACCGTATGGACAGTCTCTACCAACCCATTGTTGATTTCGTCCACTGATGCGCTGCTGTCTAGCAATTCGAAGCGGTTTGACAATTCGAGTTGAAAGTTCTCGGGGTTTTGGATATGTGCATTAGAAGGTCGGAGCGCAGACTTCATCAGACGCGATCTTTCCATTTTGACATTAATATTTAATGTACCTCTGACCATTCGGTGATCACTGCCGGTTTTTACCCTGTGAATCACGGAGACATCATTAAATATTTGTCGCTTGGTGCTCATGATGAAGTCTATCTCATTTTTTGTGGAACCATCAGGGCTCATCCAGGTCCATTTCCTATGAGGCGGCTTCCGGAAGAAAGAGTTCATCATAAAGAGTCCCTCCTTCTCCAGATATTCGGCCAGCCTCTGACCCCTGGGGTTGCGCTGCCCATATCCAAATTGCCCCACTCTCAACTTATCATCGCCCCGTTTGCCCAGTCGCGCATTGAAGTCACCCATAACTACTGTAAAGTGTGCTTTGGAAGTATGTATGGCTCTACTAATGTCCTCATACATAGCTTCGACCTCATCATCTGAGTATGCCGAGGTCGGTGCGTAGACCTGTATGACCTTCAGCGAATATCTTTTGGATATTCTGAGTATCAGGTATGCTACCCTGCTCGACACACTAGTGATGGACAGAACGTTGTCTATGAGTGACTTGTGGACGATAAATCCGACACCACCTTGGGACTGCTGTTCGCCCTCCCAGTAGTAAAACAAGTTGCCAGATTTTAAGGTTATCGTGTCCTCGCCCTCTCTTCGGACCTCCGATAAACCAACAATACTCCACCGCAACTTGTTTAACTCTTTTTCCAGCTCAACTAGCTTCTCATCTGTCCTCAATGTGCGTGCGTTGTATGTCACCAGGGCCAATTTTCGTAGTTGGTGGTAGCCGAATCTCTGCCGGAGATTCTTCGCACCCCTTGTCCTGTCGTTACCATGGCTGCTACCGTGGCCAGGACGAACAGGACCGCCGGGGACTAGGGGCCTGGTTTTCTTACTTTCTTCCATAATATTGATTGGGAGGGTTTGCCATACTCGCCACGCTTGGCAGGCAGGTTGGCGAGCGCAGTGTTTTGGTCGTAGAAGTGTTAAGGGAACGCTGCTGCCCATTCCCTAGTTTTCCCTTAATCGCCTAATACGACACCCGATGGGATGAGATGGGTTGGTCCTATTCTAAGCCGGGAACCACGCGGCATATCAGTAATTAAAAAATTAAAACGGATAGAAATAAAATGAAGCAGAATTTCGTTCTACCCGTTTAATTGGTACTAGAATCATTTACAAATGACTTACCTAAGGCTTATATATAGATACATCCCCACTTCTTTGGCAGTAGCATTTTGGTGTGGCGTCAAGGGATGTATCAACATGGCGGCAGCTATTGACAGTTACGAGAATCGACTATCGTGGCTTGGCTTTGGCATGGCATGCCTTTGGCGTGGCTTCGCTTCAGCGTGGCTGGGCTTGGCTTTGGCTTGGCTTGGCTTTGGCTTACCTTGGCAGGCTGACGCGTTGGCTGACATTATGTCCATTACATTCGATCATCCTGAAACAACTGCTCCTGCAATGGGAACAAGCAACATGTTTTAGGCTTCCAGTAAATTAATCAAGTTGTTTAACAGAACTACTGACGCTATCCGACAGAGGCTGTGCTCCAATAGGGCCTAAATGATTCTGTCGACCCTAAACCTGCGAAATTCTTATAACCACGCAAAGCTTTAATGCTCCTGCACGTATTTTAAAGTCATTGGGACTTTAATCACTATATCCATATATAGGCCCAAATACAAGTCGTCGAATTTAGTATTTACCTTGGCCGCACTACTCGTGGTAACTTGTTTCCAAAGAACAAGGTCTCCTTTCTTGTAAATATGAGCAGCTTTTTATCCTTTATCAAAATTATGTTTCATTTTCTAACTCGCCTTTTCTAACCTACAAGTGGCATTTGTGACTCGATGGGTTTCGACTCCAGCGTAGGCATCGGAACTCTGCAGGCTCGCCTACCAGTCTGTGTGAACATTAAATCGTAAGGTTTACCAATTAGTGGTATCGTTAGACGTATTATTTATTCCCCAAATTACATTAGGCAGGAAATTAGACCAATTGCTGGAAGCTTCACTGGGGTCTGAAGCCCACAAACCGTCAAATATGGTTCGACTCGTACGCTCGATTTGTCCGTTAGCGCGCGGGCAAGCAACAGTATTTAGTGTGTGGTCGGAACTTTTTATCCATGGCAAACATTTTCAAGTACCTACTGGTTACCGCTTTACCATAATCTGTAACTACCCGATCTGGATACTTGAATAAACTGAAATATCTTCTTCAATGCAGGAATACCATTGAATTAACGGATCGCGTTGGCTCGGCTACGGAAGCATCATGACTGATAACACAATGACTTACGAGCATTGATAGCCTTTGCGTCTTACAGAACGGACTTAATTGAAATGCACCATGCGCATCGACTGACGGTTACGGAATTGGATGCAGTTTTCCTTCCTTTCTACTGTAACTACCCTGCCATCTTCGCAATGAAGGCATGCAGTCACATATTTCCTAATAAACCAAGTCATTTTAGGAAACCCGTAACCCTTTTTTTTTAACTCTTGACAACGACTAAAACCTATGCGACCAATGTGATTATGGTGCATTCGCCCAATTTTCCACCTAGCTAAGCTCGGCACAACTAATCGGCTACCATGCTGAGTTTTTCGACAAAGCCTATCCTACATAATTTAAATAATGGTTTGTTTTTTTTTATTATTACGGACCCGCAGTGATACTTTTTAATTGGTTAGTAATGGCACTACGTTTGTCATCTTCACATTGCACAGTATAAAACCAATCAATAGCTTCTATATTTATATTTATAGTATCTATCGGATGTCTACTAAGCGCGTCTACATGCTTCATACTCCATACTCACGCGTATGTCATAGTCCTGTATTAATAGCCATATTGCTATAAGCGGTATGATGTCTTCTTAAGTGAGTGTAGCTCGGACCGTCCGTACAGTCAGCCACCGCCCTAACGTTTACCGATGACGTAAACCCATAATTTGCGCAAAGATTCAACTACCTACTTTTGGAATCAATTGCAATCCTAAGCCGACGCGCACTCGAAACAGTTTTAATTTCAATCCGAAAGATACTCTGATTGGTACTCTGAACAAATCTTGATATTAATCAATTGTAATACACGATCGAAAATCAGCGTGACCATACACGACAAGACATGAATTATTCAAACTTTCATATATAATTTAACATATTTCCCTCTTTTACTAACTTAAAATATTTCCCATCATAAATTATTGCATTAATATTCTATGGATTCGTTAAAATAAGCTTACGTTTTTAAAAATGTTTTTAACTAATATGACATCGGGCGGGACCACGTAACGCATCATTGTCCTTAAATTTGTGTTTATCTTAATCCTAAATTATTAGTATTCAAGATATGCAACGCCTAATGACACACGAACACTTAAGAATTTGTGACTGTATTATTACGATCGCAAACTCGACTTCCAACTTTAAACGAAATGTCAAAATCATGTGGAGTGCCAAAAAAATAGGTAGGTACACAATCGCAAATTTTCGTTGTTATTTAGTTGCATAAAATTCCACCCTTATAGAGTTTAATCGTGCGCTAGTGTAGCCTTAAAGAGTAGCAATTGACAAGTTTTCGATCTCAATCCTAAATTTAGCGTGAAATCGAGTGTAATGTACATATCATCCGCCTGTTTCTTTGGATAGTAACAGAAGGCCAATTCTCGTAAATTAAAGTGTTCACAATCCAGTTTCGATCTCATCTCAATCTCATCAACTTTACAAACGGTATTCTCGTAACATATTCGAATCCTTCAATGACATTTACCGAATCGAGATCGGACCGAAACTTGAAAAACATGTAAACGGTATTCTGGTAACGTTTTGAACTAACATAAACTACAAAATTGGTATTCTCGTACAATAACAAACGTCAAATTTGAGATTGAAATGACACTGAAGCTTGACTCAAAGTTGACTGAAGAGACATTGTAAATAGTTGGTTTTGCGCATAAAAATAAATTTTATTATAAGTTTTTACGCAATTATTTCACGTAAAATTAGTGGATTTTGCTTAAGGTGGAATTATCTAATAGCTGCACTACGAGCAGACGACGAAGCAGCGTCGGAAAGACGTAGGCAACGCCGACGTACATTACGTGATCGTCGTTTCGCTTCAGACGCCTTTTCCATGAGCGATTCGGAGTTTGTAAGAACTTACAGACTCACGAAACCGCTAGTGGAAAACCTTATTGACGAGCTGAAGCCCCATATGCCCAGAGAAAGACGTAACGATGAACTGGATGCTGCTGTAAAGGTTAGTTTAAGTACCTATACACAACACACATTTTTACACACCCGAGGTAAATACTCAATATATACAAAATGAAAGCCATATATCTATATATCTATATCATCACGTTAGATTCCTTGCATTGTATATTCTTATATATTAAAAAATGATTCTACTATTATCTTTTTTTCTAGGTTTTGGTAATTCTATGTGAGTGGTTCATACCAAAGTTTGGTGGGACAAAGCATTTCACATGCTTTGCCACAACCTAGTGTGTTGAGGGCTGCGCAGCAAGTGACAGATGCTTTAAACCACCCGGCAGTCTTGAGCAAGTATGTGAACTTACCTCTGACAAGAGAGGCAAGGGAAAGAATTAGAAGCAGGTAAGTTATACTAATCATTGTAATATGAACTTATCTATTGAAATTTGCTAATAATAACAAATGTATGATTTTTTGTATTTTAGATTCTATTCCAAATATGGGCTACCTAGAGGTGTTGGCTGCATAGATGGTACTCATGTCTTGGTCATAAAACCTTCAGAACATGAGGAGGCATATTAATGCTATAAAGGCTATCATTCTTTGTATGTGATGCTAGTAAGTATAAATTAAGTAATATGAAGCTATAATTATTAAACTTTATTATTATTAATAAAAAAAAATCTTGCTTTTCAGATTTGTGATACAGACCAAAATATTCTCTGTGTAGACCCATCCAGCCTGAGAGTACCTATGATTCAACTATTTGGAGGGACCACCCATTAAATGGTTATCTAAATGAGGTCACTGAGGGTGGTGAATCAATTTCTCTTTTAGGTATGTATGTTTGCAGAAGTCACATTATAAGATAACTAATATAAACACTGCATAATGTCACATTTAAATTGCAGGTGATAGTGGGTATTTGTTTGGTTTTACTGAAAATTGGTTTTACCAAAAACATATTGAAGCTCTGAATATGTTGAAACAGATTGTAGGAGTTTCAAAAGGGAGATTCAGGTTTGTAAATATAAACATGTTTAACTAAATCAAATAAGTGCTTATTTATTCATATAAAACATATCACTAACAATTTATAATCAAATTATTAATCAACAATGTGTAAACACTTATATGTATTATAAATATAGAATACACTAAACTAAATTATTTCTACTCACTAATCAACAATGGTTTATCTTCTTAACAAATATTAATTAACAATTAAAATTATTACTTTTCTAATCAACAATGGTATATATTTATTAATCAACAATGTTTAATATTATAAAGAATGGTTGTAATTTTCAATTTTCATTTTCTTTCAGGTGTCTATTAGTAGTAAGGCAGCTGCATTACAAACCTGAGATGGCTGCAAAAATTGTAAATGCTATTATAAAGAATGGTTGTAATTTTCAATTTTCATTTTCTTTCAGGTGTCTATTAGTAGTAAGGCAGCTGCATTACAAACCTGAGATGGCTGCAAAAATTGTAAATGCTTGCTGTGTTCTACACTACGTGGCCAATCAGGCTTGGCTTAGAGCGCCAGGACTTCCAGAGCAAGACAGTGACGAGATGCTCGTCCCGGCCATACCAGCTGCTGTAAGCACATCCACCGATGACAGGCACAGCAAATAGTCATGCAAACCCTGTGGGCAATTAAAGATAATACATTTTCTGTTCGACTTGTTTACAATAAAATTATTTTAGTGGTTATTATATTGTTGGTTGTATACTTACTCAAAATTGACCTACTTGTCTCCTGTTAGGACAAGGCCACTCGTGCCCTAATTCCCATCATTCCCGCCACTGCTAGTATTCAGTTCAACAGTCTATAAACAAATCACACACATTAGAATATTTCAAAATTTCTTGATAGAGTTCTACATAAATATTACCACCGATATAATATTTACCAATATATCAAGTAGATTATGCCTGACAGCAGGCAACTGAGAACTGCATCCTCCAATAATGCCAATGAAGCGTTCCTCCAGAGGTGTTAAATGGACCTCGTCAGCTGGCCCTTCACCAGTTTTCAGGACTCGAATTTTATGGCTCCTTTGTTTAGCCTTCGTGCGGCTCTTGTATTGTTGTAGTACTAGAAATATAAAACGGCACTTTATCACTAAGAATAGTAATATTGAGCAGATCTTAATAATACATACGATAGATTACTTACCTTTTTCCACTCTTGCGCTGACTTTTGGACGTCTCCGACGTCGGCATTCAAAATCAAAGCGCACTGAGCCCACAATTTTGTTGAAAGCGCGTTTCCTTCTTTGCCTTGTTTAGCCATAATATTATAATGGAAGACAATGAAATTCAAAACACTTTGTAAACAACATCAATTTTCGCGCGATGTTTTTTTCTTATACCTTACGAATTTTTATGGCCATGGGTACTAGCTCGAGTGCGTGGGGTGGTCATGCACCTAAATGAAAATACCCAATTTTCAGACACGTCAAACGAGTATTACATGAAAATTAAATCAAAATACGCAAATGTAGAACGAATTGATTATATTTATAGTATTTTTTATTTGTTTATACGTTTATATTTCTATTCCTGTGTGAAATATAATTATGTTTTTATTTAAAATTACCGACACTTCCGGTACTTGCCTACAAATTGGCAACACCGATATTTATAAGTTTGACATTACAGTTAATGTTTTTTATTTAATCTATGTCAGCTGTGAATCGACGTGAGATCGATAATAGATCGAAATGTGATCGACACTAGATTATACTGAGATTAGACTGAGATGATACCGAAATCAGACCGAACTTTTAGTGTAACAGAATACCAATTTCGAGTAAATTCAAAATTAAATCTCAATTCAGTCAGGATCCAATTTCAGTGTTAATTAAATACGAGAATTGGGGCCCTGTTCATTTCAAATGTTAGTGTTGAAACAAGTGTGCAGGATATAATCAGTTATGTAAAGGAGAAAACAGACACAAGTGTTTTATTAAAAAAGATAAATATGAAGTCCACTAAAAATTATAACGCATATAAGATATACGTTTCGAGAAATAAATTAGATCTATTTCTAAGCGATCAATTTTGGCCAGCTGGTATTACTTTTAGGCGTTTCGTACATTTTACATATCGGAACCAGAAGGTACTAAAGTTAAAGTTAGTTAAAATAATTATAATGGGTAAAGAGAAAGGCAAGTATTGTAAATTGACCAGCTTCAATTGTAAGTCTTTAAAACGTTCAATAGATGATGTCAGGGCGATTTGTGCTATGTCAGATTTAGTGGCACTTCAAGAGACATGGCTTCTTCCCCATGACATTCCATTATTTATTTATTTTTTTTTTATTTTTTTTTAAACGTAGCCCCACACTAGGATTCATTCCTGTGTCGTGGGTGCGTTTACAAACATGAAAATTCACACACAAATACCCAGACCGGAACAAATAATTGTGGATCACACAAAGATTTGTCCCGTGCGGGAATCGAACCCGCGACTATTAAACACAGTTTATTAGGGACGGTCTGCGAACAGTTTGAGTATACCGGTAAATCAGCCGTAGATACTTCGGTTGGCATACTGGTAGGTAGACCTCATGGGGGAGTGGCTATTCTCTGGAGACAAAATATCTTTGAAACAGTTTCTGTAGTTGAATGTGGTAGCCCTCGCCTCACTGCCATCAAAGTGAAAATGTAGAAAGTATATTTTTACTAGGAGATTTTAATGTCATCCTCACGAATTGTTTCACAAGGAGTTAGCTAATTTCTGTACGGATCAGTCGTGGATTTGCGCCGATTTCGAAAAGCTGGGTTTAACGTCAAGTAGTTACACTTATGTTAGTGAGGCTCACGGGTGTAGGAGGTGGTTGGATCACTATATTGTCTCCTTAGCCGCCTGGCATACTGTTGTGGAAGTAGGCATAGAGGAAAATGTGTATATGTCAGATCATATGCCAATATATGTTAAGTGTGATCTAAATCTAGTAAGACAAAAGTTAGGAACTTGTAATATACCGCCCAACACCATAATATGGGGTGAGAGAAAGGAATGCCAGATAGGTAAATACCACGACTTATGTTATAAAAAATTACGTGAAATGCATTTCCCCCGGGAGTTTCGGGAGTGTGACTCTGGGATATTTAGTTTAAACGAGCATAAACTTGTGTTAGATAATTTATATGCACAAATTGTCTATGTTCTTAGTGATGCAGCTAAGCAAACAAAAGAAAAAGGAGGAGGTAGACCCAGGAGAGATAGAGTTCTATGTGGCTGGAACAATCATGTCCGCGACGCTCATGGGGAGGCCAGACTTAAATTTAAAATGTGGATGTTACATAATCGACCTACCGAAGGAACGGTATATAATGAAATGTGTGAGGCTCGTCGGATCTTTAAAAGTCGCTTAAAATGGTGTCAAAATAACCAAGACCAAATAAAAATGGATATAATTGCCAAACAAAGATCTACGAGAAATTTCAGTAAATTTTGGAAATCCACAAATAAGCTGGATATTAGGCCCGGCCTACCCGTAAGCGTTGGAGGTAAGAACGACTCTGGGGAGATAGCGAGGATGTTCATGGAACATTTCCAAGTGCGATCTCCACTTGGCCCTTCAGATGTGAGAGTCGATGCTGAGTCGTACTGTTCGGGAGAGGAGCCGATACCACACCTGTCGGCTAAACATATCGAAGCCGTAATTAAGAATAGGAGTAGAGGCAAATCACCAGGCCATGACGGACTGAGCATCGAACATTTTAAATATGCTGGGGTCCACCTGCCGAGCATCCTATCTTTATTCTACGCGATGTGCATTACGCACTCTTACCTACCAGCTGACTTGATGAAGACGATCGTAGTCCCCATGGTTAAAAACAGGACAGGCGATATTTCAGACAAGGCGAACTACCGTCCTATCTTTCTCGCCACTACCATGGCTAAGATATTGGATAGTCTGCTTGATTCATGGTTAAAAAAGTATCTAAGCTTGCATGACGCACAGTTCGGATTCCAACCCGAGCTATCAACTGAAAGTGCAATCCGGAATCTAAAGCACACTGTCCAATATTATATAGATCGTAAAACCCCGGTATACGCCTGTTTTCTCTAACCTCTCCAGGGCCTTCGACCTTGTATCATATGACGTGCTCTGGAAAAAGTTGGGCGACAGGGGTATACCGGTAAACGTTCTGAAAATCCTCCAGTTTTGGTATGCGAACCAGTCCAATAATGTGAAGTGGGCCAACACTCTTTCCGAGTCATATAGGCTGGAGTGCGGAGTAAGACAAGGAGGCTTAACGTCTCCCAGACTCTTTAACCTATATGTAAATGATCTGATAGTCGTGCTCAGCAGTATGCGTGTCGGATGCCGGGTGCATGGTGTAACTATAAATAACATCAGCTACGCGGACGACATGGTGCTGCTGGCCCCGACTGCTGGAGCAATCGGAGAGATGTTGAAGGTTAGTGAGAATTATGCGGCTGCACACGGACTTGTTTATAATGTAAAAAAGTGTGAATACATTGTCTTTAAGGCTGGAGGTAGATACCCAGAAAATATACCGGATATTACCCTATGTGGCATGAACATTAAAAGACTAAATAAAGTAAAATATCTTGGGCACTTTCTAACTGATGACCTTAAAGACAATGTAGATATAGAGAGGGAGCGTAGGGCGTTGGCGATTAGAGGCAACATGCTGGCACGTAGATTCTTCCGGTGTACTGCAAATGTCAAAGTCACGCTTTTTCAGGCATACTGTCAGAGTTTCTACACGGCAAATCAATGGATCAGATATGCCAAAAGAGCGCTAGACGTCCTACGAGTCCAATATAATAATATTTTTAGGATGCTGTTGGGATTGCCTCGTTTCTGCGGTGCCTCAGAAATGTTTGCACAGGCTCGAACGGATGGCTTTTACGCTATCCTTCGCAAAAAAACCGCATCGCTGATTAGTAGAGTAAGAAGCAGTCACAACAGTATCCTCCAAACAGTGGCAGAGAGCTATTGCTCTCCTATTTTGAAGACATTTTGTATGGAGGACGATAAATTAAGGAGAAACTAATCTCTCAGTTTGTTGTCCTTCATGCTTAGTGGTTAAACTATAAATATTTGTAATAGGTTACATGTACTAACAATAGTAATAAGTTTTTTTGTATACTAACACAATGGGCTTTTGTTGCCCGCAAAAATAAATATTATTATTATTATTAGCATGCTGTCGGGGTGGCGCGTAGCGGAGGAGGGGGTCACACTATCCGACCACCGCCACATCCTTTGCCGATGTGGCCCTCCGACCCTCCGACCGCCCCAGCCGCAGAGCAGGCAGCCCCCCGCGACGCTGGTCCCTCAAGCGGCTAGGTCGAGATCTTCTCGAGGCCGCAGCCAGCGTCGCAGCGTGGCCGGAAAACGCCGATGAGGTTTGGCCCGATCTGGAAAGGAAGGCGACCTGGTTCCGGGACACGATGACGGCGCTATGTGACGCCGCCATGCCCCGGGCCAGCTGTCCCAAGCGAAAGGCGGTGTACTGGTGGTCGCAGCAGATAGCGCAGTTGCGCGAGGTCTGCTTGCACGCGCGCCGCCGGTACACCCGAGTCAGACGAAGAAGGCGAGCTACCGAAGAGGAGAAGGCCAGAGCCTATGAGCCCTATCGAGCGGCTACTAAGGCGCTCCAAATTGCTCGTAGAGGGACTCGACCCACCACCACAGATGAGGAGATTGCTGCAGCAGTGGCACGAGAAGGGGGATGCTCGCCGGCTGACGTAAAGGTGGGGCCGATACGTCCAGGTCCCTCAGGCCTTGGAGCGACTTGGGTGCGTTGCCCGATTGCTGCGGCCAAAAAGGCGGCCCAGAAGAGTACCATGGCGATAGGCTGGGTTACAGTCCGGCTCCTTGGACTGAAGCCGACCAGGTGCTATCGGTGCCTTCGGACGGGGCATGTGAGTGCCATGTGCCCCACCGACGCGGACCGCAGCAAACAATGTTATCGCTGTGGCAAGTGCGGCCACATAGCCAGTGCATGTTCGGCGTCTCCGCACTGTTCGGTGTGCGAGGCTGCCGGGAGGCCACCCGCGCACAGAGTGGGGAGCGTGGCATGTGCAGCGCCCCCTGTTAAAGGAGTCAGAAAAGAGGCCACCGTTGGTGCCAGGCCCGAAAACATGGAGACAGAAGGACTCACCAATGGACAGTAGTCGCCTACACAAAGTCCTTCAAACTAACCTCAACCACTGCGGCGTGGCTCAGGATCTCTTCCTGCTGTCCATGCGGCAGTGGTTGACGGATATCGCCGTAGCCGCAGAGCCCTATTTTGTGCCAAACCGGCCCACCTGGACTGGGGACTCACTGGGCTCTGTCGTGATTGTGGGAGCGACCGCGCTGTCTGTGGTGGAGAGAGGTCGGAGATTTGTGGTGGTAAAGTGGGGAGAAATGGCCGTAATAGGCGTCTACTTCTCCCTCAACAAGACTTTGGCCGAGTTCGAGATCTTCCTGGACGAGGTTGGGGCGGCGGTGTAACGCATAGCACCGCTACCGGTATTCGTCCTGGGAGATCTAAACGCCAAGTCTAGGGCGTGGGGTAGTCCCACCACTGATGTCCGGGGGCAAACCCTCGAGGAGTGGGCGATCAACGTGGGCCTGGAAATCCTAAATCGGGGGTCCACCCACACCTGCGTGCGACAGCGTGGCGGATCCATAGTGGACGTGTCGTTTGCTTCCCCCGTTGTCGCAGCACGAGTCCAGGGGTGACAGGTGATGGAGGGGGTTGAGACTTTATCCGATCACCGATATATACGGTTTGAAGTCCCCCCCCTCGGAGGGAATGGCAGGCGTCGTGGTCCGGGGAGTGCGGCGGCGAATTTCCCGAGGTGGGCTTTAACACTGCTGGACCTGGATATAGCAGTGGAGGCAGCCTTTGTCCAGGCGTGGGCAGCACAGAGTGGGGCGCCGTCGAATAATGTCGAGGACGAGACCGCGTGGTTTTCTGCAGCCCTGACCGCTATTTGTGACTCCGCCATGCCGAGAGCCGGGCCCCGCCCTCCGAAGAGGGTGGTCTACTGGTGGTCGGCGGAAATTGAGGAACTGCGCAAGGCTTGCATAGCGGCGCGCCGCGCGTACACGCGGCAACGCAGACGGCGGGTGCGGGACGAAGCCGAAGGTGACCGGCTGTACGCCATATACTGGCAGAAGAAGGAGGACCTGCAGCTAGCTATCCTCAGATCCAAGGCGGACGCGCGGGAGGAGTTCTTAGCGACCCTGGACAGAGACCCCTGGGGGCGTCCGTATCGGGCTGCGCGCAACAAGCTGCGTGGCCAGGCGCCCCCCCTAACCGATACCCTGCAACCTGCCCTCCTGCAGGAAGTAGTTTCGGTTCTATTTCCGGACCGAAACGCACATGTACCGCCGGAAATGATATCACTGTCAGAGAGGGGGGCTGATACCGACAACGGAGTGCAGGAGATAGTGTCGGAGGAGATTGCTGCCGCGGTCTGCAAAATGCGGGCCAAAAATACAGCCCCAGGCCCGGACGGTGTGCCCGGTCGAGTTTTAGCCTTGGCCCTCGGCCTTTCTGGGGGGAGCAGATATTTGGCCCTGTTCAATTCCTGCCTTAGGGCAGGGAAGTTTCCCACGGCATGGAAGAGGGGAAAGCTCGTCCTCCTGCAAAAAGGCCTGTGTGAAGGCCCTCTCCGAGGAAAGTGTGGCGAGGCGCGGAGTGATGTTGGCGGTGTCGTTAGACATCGCCAATGCTTTCAACACCCTGCCATTTAAGTGCATTGCGGAGGCCCTGCGGTTTCATAGGTTACCGGGGTACCTGCGCGATATCATCGGCGACTACCTAATGGCAAGGTGTGTCGTCTACGTGACAAGCGATGGGCGGCTCTTAAGCCGTCCCATGAAGTGCGGTGTTCCACAGGGGTCGGTGCTAGGTCCACTCCTGTGGAACATCGGTTTCGATTGGGTTCTGCGCGGCTCCTTGGAGAGGGGTCTGCGCCTGATATGCTACGCGGACGACACACTTGTCACGGCTCAGGGGGTTAGTGTGGAGGAAGCTGTTCGGCTTGCGACGGGAGGAGTAGCGGAAGTGGTCGGTCGTGTCCAGCGTTTGGGCCTGAAGGTGGCCCTCGAGAAGACCCAGGCTATCTGCTTCCACGGGCCACGAAGGCGGCCGCCGCCTGGCACTGCCCTGTTCATAGACGGAGTTGCAGTCGCGGTTGAGGCCCAGATGAAATATCTTGGCCTCGTCCTCGACTCGCGATGGAACTTTGGGTCCCATTTTAAGGCGCTGGCCCCAAAACTGCTCAAGGCAACAGGAGCTCTCAGTCGGCTCCTACCAAATCAGCGCGGCCCGAGCGCAAGCTGTCGCCGCCTCTATACTGGGGTGGTGCGGTCGATGGCCCTGTACGGCGCGCCGGTATCTTAGCTTACATTTGGATACAATTAAGTCACATAAAAATATAATTATAACCGGGGACTTAAATATTAATATTATTCCGAAGGAAATAGAGCACTCTAATGAAAGGAACAATAAAGTAAACTACCTTAATATGCTAGCTATGCATAGTATTTTGCCTGCTCATTACTTGCCAACTAGAGAAGAAAGCTGTTTAGACCATTACATGTTAAAACTAGATCAAAATACTTTATCTGCAAAGGTTGCCGTATTAAACACTTCTGTAACTGATCATTCTATGATATTCTTAAACTTAGCCTGCTTAAAACCACCAAAAGAAAATATGAAGATAAAAAATGTAGTTGATTTTGAAGCGGCTCTTATTAGTCTATCGGAAAAAAATGTTGCTGCATTACTTTTTTGTGATGATCCTAATATTTTAATAGATATATTGGTAAATAAGATAATATCATCACTCCAAGAACATACTCGATCGATGGCTATCCCCAAAAGCAAACGTTCTATTAAACCTTGGATTACGGCTGGTATCCTAAGGTGCATACGAAATAGGAATAAACTTCAAAAAAAAAACACGATTAGATCCAAATAACGAATTATTAAAAATCAGCTATAAACGATATCGGAATTTTTGCAATGAATTGTTACGAAAGTTAAAACTAACCCATGAAAGAAACGAATTAGCACTATCTACAAAGAATACTAAAATGTTATGGAAAAATATTAAGTCAATAGCGCACATAAATAAAACAAAAACTGAAAACACTAAACTATTAAACATAAAAACTTCTCTAAATGACTCGGTCAATTATGTAAATGAATACTTTGCCAATATTGGGAGAAAATTAGCTAATGATATTCTAGAAAAATCTAATATTTCAGGTAGACACCCTTGTAGAACAAAAAACATTCCTCTGAACTCATTCGTTCTTCTGACAACAGACCCCCAAGAAGTACATAATGTACTTATAAGTCTAAAGACAAACAGTGCCCCTGGGTGTGATAACATCCCAGTTAGCTTTTTAAAGCTGGCGAAAAATGAACTAGTCCCAGTCATCTGTCATCTTGCGAATCTCTGTTTCACAAAGGGCGTCTTTCCACGCCTCTTGAAGCAATCTATTATTACGCCGGTATATAAGAATGGGAACATGGAAGATATCAACAACTATAGACCAATATCTGTATTGTCATCCATATCAAAAATATTAGAAAAGTTGATAAATAATAGACTCGTTAAATATCTTACCAGTTTCAAATTATTGTCAGATAATCAATATGGATTTAGGTATGGACGCTCAACTGAAGACGCAATTAAGGATCTAAGCTCTTTTATTGTAAGCCAATTGGATCAGGGTAAAAAACCAATGGCTGTATTCATTGATCTAAGAAAAGCGTTTGATACTGTCCATGTCCCCATTCTTGTGAAAAAACTGGAGGATATAGGTATAAGAGGCAGATGTCTAGCACTCTTTAGGGATTACTTAACAGATCGGAAACAAAAAGTAAAAATCGGCGATTATATCAGCAGGGACACAGAAATCACATTTGGAGCTCCACAGGGTAGTGTGCTGGGGCCGACATTGTTTTTGATCTACATCAATGAGATATGCAATCTCAATATTAGTAATGCCAAAATATTCGCCTATGCGGACGACACTGCTGTAGTATTTTCTGATTTCACTTGGGATAAGTTAAAACTCACAGCGGAGACAGGACTGTCTATTATTAATCATTGTTTAAGGTCTAACTTTCTTACACTTAATACGGAAAAAACAAAATTCATTTGCTATTCCATTTATAATCGATCTCGGCCTAATAATAGTTACAACATACGAATACATGACGTCAACTGTACACACAAAGATTCCTGTAATTGTTTCCCTATAACTAAAGTTACTTCCACTAAGTATTTGGGTATTATATTGGATCAAAGGCTATCTTGGTATCCACAAATTGATAATGTAAGTAACAGAATTAGAAAACTTACTTGGATTTTTAAAACTTTAAGGCATGTTGCTACAAAATTACTTTTAACTAGAATTTATGTCACCTTGGCTCAATCTGTAATAGGGTACTGCATATCTGTTTGGGGGGGAGCTGCAAAGACAAAGTTTATAACATTGGAAAGAGCTCAACGATCTTTAATTAAAGTCATGTATTTTAAACCATATAGGTACTCTACGGAGGAGCTCTATTCGCTAAGCGAATTATTAACAGTAAGAAAACTATATATTCTACAAAGTGTATTAAAAGTACATAAAAACATCATCTTTGATCCGAATAGTTTAAAAAAAAGGAGATCAGATAACGTTGCCAGGATCCCATTCACAAATACCAGTTTCGCTACTAAACAATATTATAGACAATCCGCTTATCTTTATAATAAAATTAATAAAAACTTACTTATTCACACAATGTCCGTATATAATTGTAAGAAAGTCCTAGTCGAATGGTTGAAACGAAAATCCTATGATGATACAGAGGGATTGTTAAAAATCGTAACATAACACACACACATCCACACATTAACACACACACACACACACACACATACACACACCCACACTTCGCACACACACACACACACACACACTTCGCACACACACACACACACACACACACACAAACTACGCACACACATCCTGCACAAGTATTTTATATACTTAATAGAAGATCCCAACCTCGCTTATTATGATGTAACCTTTGGTACAGAAATAAAGAATTTTTGATTTGATTTTGAGAGGTGTTAGCCGCCGTCTATCGTCGTAGAGTGGAGCTCCGACAGAACGGCGGCAGTCCCATGCCAGACGAGCAGGCAGCATGGCGGCGACAGGCGCAGGAAGGCGCCTTAAGGAAGTGGCGGGAACGACTGGTCGAGCCAACGGCAGGCCACTTGACCATACGGGCGGTTCGCCCAATCCTCGCGGAATGGGTGAACCGAAAACATGGGGCGCTGCCCTTCCGATTAGTGCAGATCCTGTCGGGGCATGGATGCTTCGGCAGGTACCTTTGGAAGGTTGCCGGGAGAGAGGCTGATGCCTCATGCCACGAGTGCGGTGCCACCGAGGACACTGCCCAGCACACGCTGGAAGAATGCCCATCCTGGAAGTCCCAGCGCAGTGTCCTCGTGAGCGTCATAGGGCGAGACCTCGTGCTGCCGACAGTAGTTCGCACCATGGTCGGCAGCGAGAGATCGTGGCAGGCAGTGGAGGCCTTCTGTGAGGCAACCATTGCACAGAAGGAGGCGGCGGAACGGAGCAGGGAGAGCGATCCCCTCGTTGCTCCGAATCGACGCCGAAGGACTGGGCGGAGAAGACGGGTGGCCGCCGATCTTATGCCACCGTGAGAGGGGGCTGCGGGCACCAGCAGCGGGGGTTGTTGTTGTCTGCGCAGACCATCTGGCCCCCGAGGTTGGTGGACGCGCCAAGTGTTCCGGCGCGTCTTCACCAAGGAGAAGGAGTAGAGCGAGGCTACCCTGCATAAGGAGGATTCGGAAAACGGACAGCCGCTGGCGGGTCGTGAGGAGTCGTGAGGGTCGTCAACGACCCTGAGGAGGACGGCGGCGTGGTGTGGCCCACGTCGCCGTGAGCACCGCGTTGGTGTGGGGGGGAGCGTGTCATTAGGTCTCCCCCCGAAGGCGGGCTCTTCAGAGAGTGGCACAAGAGGGGCACCGGTGCGTGTGCGTATTAAAATTAATAATTACTTTCTTTAACGGTGAAGGAAAATATTGTGAGGAAACTAAATATATAAAATTTATAAAAAAAAAACTTTACACACAAACAAACAAAATAACTAGTTGTTACATCGAATGGAAACCGCGCGCCTTAACTAGTGATAGCATCATAATGACCATATAAGGTATTCGTTGGTACCGGAAATCAAATTCCTTCTAGAACATAAGAAACGCCCACTACACACACACACTAACGCGCGCACAGAGCGGACGTGTTATAAAAATTCGAGTAAATAAATAGTAACTACCGGATAATAATAAATCAACCTAACACAATGTTTATTCATTGCAGTGCTTGTAACGAAAAAGTGACTGGAGAACTAATAATGAAGTGTACTCAGACCAACTGTGAGAAAGTTTACGACTTAGTGTGCCTTGGGATCAAACGAAAAGATTTTGAGTCATTTACGACGGATTATAAACGTAAATGGCTCTGCCCGGAGTGTGTTAACTCTAAGCCGAAACGTTTTGGCAGCAATACACCTCTTCGTAGACCTGAACAGAAGACGACTCCAAGTTCTGATCCGAATGTCAATACACACCGCGGTAGCCGTAGTAAACAGCCGGAAAGATTTTTTATGGATTTTGAAGGTAGTTTGATGACCGAAATAAATAAATTACGTTTAGAACTCAGGGATAGATTAGATACCCAAGAAAAAGCTCTTAATTATATACAAGAAATATGCTGTTCAACCAGAAATGAGCTATAGGAAATAAAATCAGTGATAGAAACGTTTCATGAACAATATAGCACAACAACGGCCTCAATACATAGCCAGTTTAAAGTTCTATGCGATCGCAACCAGCGGCTTGAAATATTGGTCAATAACGTTGAAAAAAATATTAACATTAAAACAGCTGATTGTACCGGTGAGCAGAATATTTCACACTTATTATCAACCGATAGCACCAGTGCGAGCGCCTGCGCAGATAATACTACCCTCAACGTGTCGACAAATAGTGAGGCCATGAAATCCGCGACTGAACCGTTAGAGGACATACCGCGGTATAAAGACCAAGATGAGAACAGTAGTAGTGTACCAAAAATTATTAAGACCCCCGAACTGCCCAAGAAATCAGACAGTATTAATATGAATGAATGGATCACGGTTAATAGGAAACAAGCTAAACGTTCCTTTATTAGTTCTGATAATCAGGAAGTTAGGAAAGATATCACAGAATGTGTGTCGGAGCTTGATCAGCCTTCAATAACGTCACAAGTTAAAAAGATTAGCCCATTAGGCAATAGAAGGCAAAAAATGCAACCAAAGTATGTGAAGAAGGGTAATAATACAGAATTGATTGATATTAAGGGTTTGGAGCTCAATAAACACCTTCACGTATGGCGTCTAATGCCAGATACTACCGTGGAGCAGTTAACATCTCACATAAAAATGATATGCGGTTCGGAAGTTATAGTTAAAGTACAAAAGATTAAACATAAGACACGTAAATATTACTCATCTTTTATTATCACAGTTTCTGAAAAAACTTATGACAAGCTGTTCCAGCCTGACGTCTGGCCTTTGAATGCAGTTTTTGCGGAATGGGTTTGGTTTCGGAGACCAACAAATAAACTCATCGATAAAGCATAACACCATAGAATTTTTGTATCAGAATGCAAGAGGACTCCGTACCAAGTTGAATTTATTTTATTTTGCTTCAAACGCAGATGTATTTGCAATTACTGAAACGGGGTGCAATGACTCAATTCAGGATGCAGAAATTGTTCCACCTGGATATCAAATAATAAGATGCGACCGAGCGGACGGGAGAAAACAAGGCGGTGTGTTTCTCGTGGCCACACACAGATTCGAGCTGCGGAGAGTGTCGCTGCCGGATGACGTCAACATAGATACCTGTGTGTTTGAACTACTGGGTGCGGTGGTGTATTTAAATAATAGACAGCTATTCCTCTGTTGTGTTGTTTATATTCCACCGTGTAGTGCAGAAAATCAATATATGACTTTATTTCGAATTTTAGAACAATGGTCTAGTAAATATAAAACAATGATTGTTTTAGGTGATTTTAATCTACATTCAAGCAGTGATAATGTGATTAATTATTATGAGTATTTTATGGCTTTCTGTGAATTCGCTCAAATGAATAGTGTGCCCAATTGTAACAACAGGCAGTTGGATTTAGTGCTGTGCTCAGCGGGGATGGCGGACGGGGTAGGTGTGTATGAGGCGGACGAGGCCTTGGTGCCGGTGGACGCGTATCACCCGCCTCTCGCCGTGGTCGTGAAACTCGGGCTACGCGCCGCGCCGTCGCCGATGTCGACTGCGCCGCCTATAGGCTCGGCTCACATACTGGCGTGCGAAAGTTCCCAAAAATGGAACTTCGGTAAAGCAGACTATAGATTATTGTACTCGCTATTTGCAGATATTGATTGGGGTTCATTATATAATATGCGAGAGCCGGAGGAAGCGGTAAATTATTTTTATTTTATTATTAATAATATCATTAGTGGCTGTGTACCTAGCAAAAGGACCCGTAAAATAGCCGGTAGGTATAGGTATCCAGATTGGTACACCTTAGATATTAAAAAAGCGATAGAATTAAAAGCAAAGCTCCATAAGAATTACAAATCTAACAGGACGGCGGCAAACTATCAGCTCTTTTCGAAGTGTAGGGCTAAAGTTAAGGAAATGATATATTTTGCGCATGAGGAACATAAAAATAGAGTTCAACTAAATTTAGAGAAAGATCCAAAATCTTTTTGGCAGTATATAAGAAAAAAAAGGGGTATGGTAAGTCGCAGAAAGATTACCAAAGATGGCAATCTTTTGTCTGATTCGGAATGCGCAATTGAGTTCGCAAAGCATTTTCAGTCGGTATACGGCAGCGAACCGGCCAAGTTGGACGTCGGAGCCGCCATGGCAGCGGACGGGTCGAGCGCCGCGCGCGTGCACTTGGCGCAGCTCAGGCTGCCAGAGGTGCGGGCGGCGCTGCGGCGACTGAAACCGAAGCGCTCTGCAGGACCAGACGGTATTCCTGCATTTGTTATAAGAGATTGTCGGGCTGTACTAGAGAAACCACTGATGCATATATTTAATTTGTGTTTGAAGGCATCATATTTTCCTGAACGCTGGAAAATTACGCGAGTAATTCCCATACCCAAAAGTAAAGGGGGTTCTGACGTAAGTGGATTCAGACCTGTAGCAATTTTGTCGACACCGGCTAAAGTCTTTGAGGGAGCGGTACAGCAGAGTGTCCAATCGCAGGTGTCGGCGCAGTTGTCTGATGCGCAACACGGGTTCCGACAGGCGCGCAGCACCACCAGCAACCTACTCAGCGCGATGAGCTTCATAGTACCACACGTGGACGCGGGAACGCAAGTTGACGCCGCCTACTTTGACTACAAAAAAGCTTTCGACTTAGTCGATAACGATATATTGTTGTCAAGGTTGGCGACAGTAGGTTGCACTACACAGCTCTTGAATTTTTTTGTTAGCTACATGAGGGACCGGATGCAGTATGTGGAATACGCTGGATATCGCTCTGACACTTATTGCACTAGAACTGGAGTAGGACAAGGTAGTAACTTAGGGCCCTTGGAATTTATCATTATGATAAACGATCTACCGCAAGTTGTCAGGGAAGCCCAGTGCTTACTGTTCGCCGATGACCTCAAATTGATCTTAGCAATTAAAGACAAGAGTGATTGCGAACGCTTGCAAGAGGACATAAATAGAGTCGCAGAGTGGAGTAGGAAAAATAAATTGCAATTTAATATCAGCAAATGTTCTGTAATATCTTTTAGTAGATCGCGAGCTCCACTTCATTACGAGTATGCAATTGACTCCTCAGTAATGAACCGGACAGAAGTAGTCAAAGATCTGGGTGTACATCTGAATGCAAAATTAAGGTTCAGGGATCATATCACCAACGTTTGCAAAAAGGCTTTCCGAACTTTAGGCTTTGTTTTACGACAATCTCAGAGCTTCACAAATCTGAGAGCAATAGCGGTCCTGTACAACGCGCTCATTCGGAGTCAGCTGGAGTGCAATGCCGTCGTATGGGCTCCACATGAAGAGAAATACAGGCAAATGATGGAGCGCATACAAAATAAATTTGCTAGATGCTTGTACCTCAAGCTATATGGAGTGTATCCTTTCTACCCTTTGATGTATCCAACCTTGTTCGTTTTGGGCATGGTTGGATACGATAAATTAGAAACAAGAAGGGAATTGGCTCTCGCATATTATTTAATTAGGGTGCTGAGAGGCATCGTCTGCAATCCCAGCATACTGCTTTGGCTAGGCCTGTGCGTGCCCGACGGGTACGCGGCGCGGCGGCGGCGGCCGCGGCTGCTGGCGGTGCCGCGCGCCAGGACCTGCTTACTAGCCAACTCGCCTCTGACGCGTGCTTTGCACACACTAAATTAAGTTGCCGAGAGAATTGACTTATTTATCTGTTCCATGAGCGAATTTCAGAAAGCAACTTTATATGTCTTATCTTATAATATAATCTAATTTAATATATAATTCAAAAATAATTAAATATAATGTACAATTTCTTAAATAATAAATAAGTTAATGTTTCTAATAAAATAGACGAACTAATGTAATGAATGTATTGTAATGTATTTAAATAAGTTGACTACACTATCGTATTAGGAAATAACCTGTAAAGATAGTTGTTGTAATTTGAGCATAAATAAATAAATAAATCAATAAATACATAGAAAGATCTAGAAATAATACAATAGCGAACAACGGGACAATGATCCTATCTCGCTCGGTTCGATTATTGCTATCTTAGTCCCACAAGAATTTTATAAAAAACAGACAATAGTTTAGGGCGTACCTTGCTTCGATTGAGCCGTTCTTTCCATATCTCTGTACTCGTCTCAGACGAAGGATCTAGAGATCTGAGGAGTGCGCACTGTTGCATCAGGCAGGAAGTAGGCCGTCCTGATACAGTATATAAAAACGAATTCGCGCAGAAACAAAGCCTTTTTCGACGCCAGAGTTCGCACGACAACTATTCCTAATTAATAGTGATAGTACCAGTGCTTTATTAAAATAAAAAATAGAAAATTTTAGATTAGCAACATTTTTCAACCCCCTTGAAAACTAGGGGTCCACCGTACGGGTTGCAAAAGTACGGTTTGGGAGACAGTAGGCCACACTTCTGCCCGTCGACTCCAGCTGACCTCGGCGGCTGAGGGCCTTCTATAGGGCACCTCCAAGTTCCCCACCTAGCCGGTGGAAGCTTATCACCGAAGACCCCCACGCGTCACGGGATCGAACAGCCGAAGTTAAGACCCCAGCGCACATAGTTTTCTTTTTGACCAAGGCTTCCCTGTGCCGCGACTTCACACCCCGGGTGTACTAAAATTATTTTATTGTAATTTAATTCTTTTTCCTCTTTTTGTGATTTTTATTTTTTTTTATTTATTCAAATTTTTTTTTATTTAAATAAACAAAAAAAAAGAAAAGTCACAAAAACAATTGTATTTTCATAAAAAAAAAAAAACCTGTGTGTGTGTGAATGATCTACGCTGTTGGCCTCGAGGCCTCTACAGCTTCACCGGATTTTAAAGGCGAGCGTGCAACCACTACGCTCCAGCCAGCCAGAAGGGCAAGAGGCGACATACTCGAGGGCGCCTCGGAGAGGCGCCCTCGGTTGGGACAGTCGCTGTAGGGGGACGGGTGCACTACTAAGCGCACCGGTCGACCGCCGGCTATGGGAGGGGATCTACTACTGCGTCTGCGTCTACGGCGTCGCTCGTATTCTGAGCGGAAAGAAGGGATGACAAAGCATCGGGGGGGTCGGTGAGAACATGTCTCGGCCGGCGGTAGCGGCAGGGGTCGCGAGGGAGGTCGTAGTCGGCGGTGGCTACGATTAACGGATTCGCATGGGAAGATGCGTTCGCGAAGTGACGTGTTGACGCCTTTTTAATAAAGGCGCGAATAGGTTCGAGACCTAGATCGGAGTGGAGGTCGACGTTCCGTACGAACCAGGGGGCTCCTACGGCTTTACGGAGGAAGCGGTTTTGAACCGCTTGAAGTCTGTCGATGTGAGAGGGGGCCGAATGCCCGAACACAGCACACGCATAAGTCATGATGGGACGAACGCAAGTTTTGTAAAGCGTCACCTTATTTCTAAGGGACATTTTACTCCGCTTGCAGATTAACGAATGGAGACGACCGAGCACGAAGGATGCTCGGTGACGGACCCGCTTGATGTGCGGGCCGAAGGTCATGGTACTGTTCAGGGTGACCCCTAAATATTTGACCTCTTTGACCCAGGGAATGGGTCGGTCGAACATGGTCACTTGACCTCGGTTCCTTCCGGGGTGGCGCAGAGAGTGGTGCGAAGGTGCACCTCTGGAGAAGAGCACCGCCGCGCTCTTGTCCGGGTTCACCTCGATTCGCCACTTCCTGAACCAATCCCCTAGGGTATTGGCGGCGGTCTGGAGTTTCCTCGTGATGCGGGCCTTGTTCCTATTGGAATAAAAAAAAAAAACCTTTGTTACGACCGCCTGACGGCGGGTACGAATAAAAACACAATTATGAAAATACAATACACACTGTTTTTATTAGCTTTTTAAATTGATAATCTACTTTAATTAAACACTTGAAAATAAAATCCAGCCAATAAACGGGTACAGCTGTACCTGTAATTTATTTGCGTTGAATATCTCGTAGACAGAATGAAAGAATCAGTGTTTTGGATAGATAGGCAGCAATTTTAATATAGTACGTATTAATTTAATATAGTACGTAGTAATTTCGCCCGCGTGGTTCCCGGCTTAGAATAGGACCAACCCATCTCATCCCATCGGGTGTCGTACAAGGCGACTAAGGGAAAACTAGGGAATGGGCAGCAGCGTTCCCTTAGCACTTCAACGACCAATAACTGCGCTCGCCAACCCGCCTGCCAAGCGTGGCGAGTATGGCAAACACCCCCAATTATGGAAGAATGTAAGAAAACCAGGCCCCTAGTCCCCGGCGGTCCTGTTCGTCCTGGCCACGGTAGCAGCCATGGTAACGACAGGACAAGGGGTGCTAAGAATCTCCGGCAGAGATTCGGCTACCACCAACACCGAAAATTGGCCCTGGTGACATACAACGCACGCACGTTAAGGACAGATGAGAAGCTTGTTGAGCTGGAGGAAGAGATAAACAAGTTGCGGTGGAATATTGTTGGTTTATCGGAGGTCCGAAGAAAGGGCGAGGACACGATAACCTTAAAATCCGGCAACTTGTTTTACTACCGGGAGGGCGAACAGCAGTCCCAAGGTGGTGTCGGATTTATCGTCCACAAGTCACTCATAGACAACGTTGTTTCCATCACTAGTGTGTCGAGCAGGGTAGCGTACCTGATACTCAGAATATCCAAAAGATATTCGCTGAAGGTCATACAGGTCTACGCACCGACCTCGGCATACTCAGATGATGACGTCGAAGTAATGTATGAGGACATTAGTAGAGCCATACATACCTCCAAAGCACACTTTACAGTGGTTATGGGTGACTTCAATGCGCGGCTGGGCAAACGGGGCGATGATGAATTGAGAGTGGGGCAATTTGGATATGGGCAACGCAACCCCAGGGGTCAGAGGCTGGCCGAATATCTGGAGAAGGAGGGACTCTTTATGATGAACTCTTTCTTCCGGAAGCCGCCTCATAGGAAATGGACCTGGATGAGCCCTGATGGTTCCACAAAAAATGAGATAGACTTCATCGTGAGCACCAAGCGACAAATATTTAATGATGTCTCCGTGATTCACAGGGTAAAAACCGGCAGTGATCACCGAATGGTCAGAGGCACATTAAATATTAATGTCAAAATGGAAAGATCGCGTCTGATGAAGTCTACGCTCCGACCTTCTAATGCACATATCCAAAACCCCGAGAACTTTCAACTCGAATTGTCAAACCGCTTCGAATTGCTAGACAGCAGCGCATCAGTGGACGAAATCAACAATAGGTTGGTAGAGACTGTCCATACGGTCGGGTCCAAGCATTTTAAGCCCCACCGTAAAAATAGGCCTCAAAAGCTATCTGACTACACCCGAAACCTTATGGCTGAGCGACGTACCATGACACTCCAAACCTCCGATGATGCTAAGTCCTATAGGCAGCTCAATGGACAGATATTGAAGTCCTTGCGTCACGATTTACGGTCCTTCAATACAAGGCGTATTGAGGAGACCATAGCACAGAACAAGGGCTCCAAAGTGTTCGCAAGAGACGCGTCTATTGGGCAAAGCCAGTTGACGAAGCTGAAGACGGAGGACGGAAACGTAACGTCGAATAGGTCAGAGGTGCTCAGGGAGATAGAGAGGTTCTATGGGCAGTTGTACACCTCAGTAGCTGAACCTGTTGTTGACTTGGTAAAAGACCCAAGAGCCAAGCTAACCCGACACTACACTGAAGATATCCCGGACATCAGCCTGTACGAGATTACGATGGCTCTCAAACAACTCAAAAATAACAAAGCACCAGGCGAAGACGGAATTACCGCAGAGCTTCTGAAAGCGGGCGGAACGCCGGTACTTAAAGTCCTTCAGAGGCTGTTTAATTCCGTCTTGCTCGAAGAGAAAACGCCGGAAGCATGGAACAGGGGAGTGGTGGTACTGTTTTTCAAGAAAGGTGATAACACTTTACTGAAGAATTATAGGCCCATCACACTGCTGAGCCATGTTTATAAGTTGTTTTCGAGAGTCATCACGAATCGTCTCGAACGCAGGCTTGATGACTTCCAGCCTCCCGAACAAGCCGGTTTCCGGAAAGGCTTTAGTACCATAGACCACATACATACGCTGCGGCAGATTATACAGAAGACCGAGGAGTATAATCGGCCACTATGCTTGGCGTTTGTGGACTATGAGAAAGCCTTCGATTCGATCGAGACTTGGGCGGTTCTTAGATCTCTCCAGCGATGCCGCATTGACTATCGGTACATTGAAGTGTTGAAGTGCTTGTATAATAACGCCACCATGTCAGTCCGAGTACAGGGGCATTGCACGAAGGCGATCCCCATAAAAAGAGGAGTAAGGCAGGGAGACGTCATTTCTCCGAAACTGTTTACGGCCACCTTAGAGGACGCCTTCAAGCTCTTGGAATGGCAAGGACTTGGCATCAACATCAATGGCGAATACATCACTCACCTTCGATTTGCCGACGACATTGTGGTCGTGGCGGAGTCGCTGGAAGATCTAGGACGAATGCTCGGTGACCTCAACAGAGTATCTCAACAAGTGGGTCTTAAAATGAACATGGACAAAACGAAAATAATGTGTAACGTCCATGTCGTACCCACCGCACTCACCGTTGGGAACTCTACTCTTGAAGTTGTCGACGAATACATTTACCTGGGACAGGTAGTCCGGTTAGGTAGGTCCAACTTTGAGAGAGAGGTCAATCGACGAATCCAACTCGGCTGGGCAGCGTTCGGGAAACTGCGCAACATCTTCTCATCCAAAATACCTCAGTGCCTTAAGACTAAAGTTTTTAGTCAGTGTGTGTTACCAGTGATGATATATGGATCAGAGACGTGGTCTCTTACTATAGGTCTCATAAAAAAGCTCAGAGTTGCTCAGCGAGCTATGGAGAGAGCTATGCTCGGCGTTTCTCTACGCGATCGAATCAGGAATGAGGAGATTCGTAGAAGAACCAAGGTCACCGACATAGCCGTTAAGATTAGCAAGCTGAAGTGGCAATGGGCGGGCCACATAGCGCGTAGATCGGACGGGCGTTGGGGCAGAAAGATTCTAGAGTGGAGACCACGTATTGGCAAGCGCAGTGTGGGACGACCGCCTGCCAGATGGACCGACGATCTTGTGAAAATCGCAGGAAGTCGTTGGATGCAGGTGGCATCGGACCGGTTACGCTGGAAAGCGATTGGGGAGGCCTATGTTCAGCAGTGGACAAGTATAGGCTGAGATGATGATGATGATGATGAATTTAAATGAAAGGAAAGGAAGTTTCGTAGAGAGTTCTTCACCTGTTATGGATGGGTTAATGAAGCACGTACGTAAGTACTTAAGCAATAAGCACTTAATCAAAGCAATAATAATACTCAAGCAATTACAGCACCATCATATTTAGCTATCCAATTATACTGATTCTAGAGTTTAATAGTGGTACTAGGTACGTACCATTTTCTGTGATTCAAAAATAATCTATCTATTCCTGATCCCTTCCCGGAATCTGGCGTGATGATATCTTCAATAATTATATTACATTAGATAGTTTGTCTAGTCTTTAATAGTAATTTACTTTATTGTTCATAAATTTCGTTTTTAATGAGTTTAACTTGCTTAATTCATTATTAAAAAAAAACTACATACAAGTATGTATATACAAGGTGTAACATAATTAACGCAAGACCTGAAAAAGTCCTAATTCGTTAACTGAATTGATTGCAACAATTTTTAATATATCTTAAATTTAAGCATGGGTCCACCAAAACCGAACCACGAAGATCTTTTAGATCGACCTTTATCATTAGTAAGATGAGATAGAGAATTAAAATTATTATCGACATTGAATAGAAGACTATCTAAAGGATTAAGAGTATTTGTATATCAATATCAATCTAGTTGTATTTTAGACGATTTATAACTATTACACACTTCTCTAACACTGTGCATAATATGTCTAATATTTTATTTATTTCTTTATTCTTTATGCACTAGTGGTACAAAGGCGGACTTAATGCCTTAGGCATTTCCTACCAGTCAACCTTAGGGTGATGCAGAAACAAGTGAGGCAGGTGCGAAAACTACACAAGGCGATGAAGAGAAAAAAAGTGTGGTTGCGAAAAATAAATATAATATATTATAGATAGATAGACAGATTACTCTTTATTGTACACCAATACATTTACATAGAGAAAAAAAAATTAAACAAAGGCACCCAAGGAGTTTGATCCCATCTTACAGTCATAGTATTATAATGGGTGATTTCAACACATGATTACTTAAAAATGACTCCCGTTCGACAAGTCTTTACAATATTCTTGAATCCTGTAACATAGTAACTCTTTCGCTTCAAGCTACTCATCATTTCCCTAACTCAACACCGTCTCTACTTGACCTTATCCTTGTTTCTTCAACTGAACATGTCGCTAAGCACGGCCAGTGTTCAGCTGACGCCTTCTCCTATCATGACTTACTCTTCCTATCTTATAAAATTCGGCCACCTAAGGCCAAAGCTAAAATCCTGTTGCAGCGTAATTTTAGTGGCATCAATCTTGAGAAGCTCAAGGAGGACGCGTCTAACATTGATTGGGAGTCTCTGTTAATGTCTGATTTGCTGGATGACAAAGTAAATATTTTCACATCAGCGTTAATTCGATTGTTCGACGTACATGCTCCTATTCGCCCTGTGAAAGTAAAACACCTTCCGGTGCCTTGGCTGACCGATGACATCAAGTCGCTTATGAGCAGAAAAGTGGCACTAAAATCCAAGTTTAAAACTAGACCCACTGACTGTAACAGGAATAACTATGTTGCCATTCGGAATCACTGTAATAAGGTGTGTAGGGATGCTCAACGCCAACATATTCATAGTTGTGTACAAAACGGAAATCCAGCAAAAGTCTGGAAATTTCTTAGATCAATTGGAGTCGGAAAATCTCGCCAAAAACGTCCCTAAAAATTTAGATCTCAATCTTCTCAATAGACATTTCTCTACTTCGTCTAATTTTAATAAGACAACTAAATTAAATACGCTTAACTATCTTTCCTCTATTCCGACGCCAATTTATGCCCCATTTGTCTTTGATCAATTTTCCGCTTGTGATGTTAGGAAGAGCATAGAATCGATAACGTCTAACGCAGTCGGCAGTGATTGTATCAGCCGTAATATTATTCTTCCAATCCTTGACGAAATCCTACCTATTATTTGCCATATCTTCAACCTTTCAATATCCAGCGGGCAATTTCCATCTTCATGGAAAGAAGCTCGATTAACACCCTTACCGAAAAAATCTAATCCCACCTCCTTTACTGAATATCGTCCTATATCCATACTGCCCTTCCTTTCTAAAGTCCTTGAGCGCCTCGTCCATGATCAAATAAGTATATTCCTTAACAAAAACTCTCTCCTTAACCCTTTTCAGTCCGGTTTCCGTCCTGGTCATAGTACTGTTACTGCTTTGGTGAATATTACGGATGATATAAGATTGGGTATGGAAAACAGTAACCTAACTATACTCACACTGCTCGATTTCAGCAATGCCTTTAATACTGTAGATTTCGATATTTTACTCGGTGTGCTGCGCTCTCTTAACATATCTCCAACGGCAATTGACTGGTTTCGTGACTACCTGTTTGGTCGCCGGCAACGTATTCGCATCGAAGAAACCTACTCTTCTTGGTGTAGTACTAGTGCCGGTGTTCCACAGGGTGGCGTTTTATCTCCTTTACTTTTCGCTGTTTTCATTAACTCTATTTCTAATCAATTAAGTTCTTCTTACCACCTTTATGCAGATGATCTCCAAATATACACTCAAGCTCCATTGGCCAAGTTGTCGGAGGCAGTTAATACCATCAATAATGACTTGACTAAAATATGTGAGTGGAGTAAAAGTCACGGTCTCCAAGTTAACCCATCTAAAACGCAAGTCATTGTTGTAGGTAGCTCCAGACTTAGTTCTCGTCTTGATTGGTCACAGCTTCCGCAAATTATGTTCGATGGTGTCACAATACCCATAAGCAAAATTGTAAAAAATCTGGGGATCTATATAGACTCCAATCTTACTTGGGGCCCACAACTGCAGGAACTCAGTCGCAAGATTTTTGCATCGGCAGGATCTTTAAGAAGGCTACGCAATTTTCTGCCAACGGCCACTAAAATTGCACTTGCACAATCCCTTCTCCTTCCTATATTAGATTATGCAGACGCCAGCTATTTTGATCTTACTGAGAGCCAACTTGATAAACTTGAGCGCCTTCAAAATTTTTGTATAAGGTTCATATTTGGTTTACGCAAATATGACCATGTTTCTGAATTTCGTGGAAGACTCAAGTGGCTGCCAATCCGCCATCGCCGGAATGCTAACATACTATCGCTTTTATACAACATTTTATATAATCCGACAACTCCCTCTTACCTTAAAAAACGGTTTGAATTCCTTCATGAAACGCATTCGAGGTTCCTAAGGTCATCAGAGAATCTGAGGCTGAAAACACCAATGCATTCCACAAACTTCTTTCATAAATCCTTCACTAATCAAGCTGTACGCTTGTGGAATGCATTGCCTGTTACGGTCCGACGTGCAAAGACGTTGCATTCTTTTAAAACAATGGTTAAAGATCACTTTTTCCTGGTTGGATAATGTAATAATTGCTGTCATAATTGGATTGAATTAGATTTATATGTTTAGTATATCAAGTCCTGTGTATCAATATGTATGTAGTAGTATTTTATAGAATGTATATCTTTATAGTGTACGCCACCAACTGCCCTCTATTTTTATCTGTTGCTTCTTCCAACGTACTGGTTGTCTGGAAGAAATTGCTCTTAGCAATAAGACCGCCAATTGTGCCTCTATCTTAAGTTAATATCACATTGTATTTTTCTGTTCGCTGGTGTACAATAAAGAATACTCTATCTATCTATCTATCTATATTTTAATCTGTATCAATCAGCTCTAAAATAAAAATAATAATATTTTCTGTCATAAATAGTATGTTTAACGCAACATAACCTAAAAAATTTAAATCGGATGATATTTTAGTACAAGATTTAAAAATAATAATAATTCAAGATAAGATTTATATATGATCATATTTCCGCAAACCAAATATGAATCTTATACAGAAATTTTGAAGTCGCTCAAGTTTATCAAGTTGACTCTCAGATATATTAAGATAGCTGGCGTCTGCATAATCGAGGATAGGAAGTAGAAGGGATTGTGCAAGAGCAATTTTAGTAGCAGTGGGCAGAAAATTTCGCAACCTTCTTAATGAGCCAGCGGAAGCAAAAATCTTGCGGCTAAGTTCTTGAATCTGCGGGCCCCACGTGAAGTTGGTATCAATATAGATTCCCAAATTTTTACTGTTTTACTTATAGGTATTGTGACACCGTCAAACATAATTTGGGGAAGTCGTGACCAATCTAGACGTGCAGTAAGTCTAGAGCTACCGATGATAATAGCTTGGGTTTTAGCTGGGTTGACTTTAAGACCATAGCTTTTACTCCACTCGCATATTTTTACCAGATCGTTATTCATAGTATTGACAGCCTCTGACAACCTGGTCAACGGTGCTTGAGTGTAAATTTGGAGGTCATCTGCGTAAAGGTGGTAGGAAGAAAGTAATTGGTTGGAAATCGAATTAATAAAGATAGCGAAAAGTAACGGAGACAAAACGCCACCCTGCGGTACACCGGCAGTAGTATAGCAATAGGAAGAGTAGGTTTCTTCGATGCGTATACGTTGCCGACGACCAAACAGGTAATTACGAAACCAGTCAATTGCCGTTGGAGATATGTTAATAGATCGCAAAACTCTAAGTAGAATATCAAAATCCACGGTATTGAAAGCATTACTAAAATCGAGCAGGGTGAGTATTGTTAAGTTACTCTTTTCCATACCCAATCTTATATCCTCCGTAATATTCACCAAAGCGGTAACAGTACTGTGGACGACGAAAACCGGACTGAAAAGGATTAAGGATGGAGTTATTATTGAGGAATCTACTTAATTGGTCATGGACGAGGCGCTCAAGAATTTTCGATAGGAAGGGTAATATTGGAATGGGACGATATTCAGAGAAGGACATAGGATTAGATTTTTGAGGTAATGGTGTCACTTGAGCTTCTTTCCATAACGATGGAAACTGACCGTTGGAAATAGAGTGATTTAAAATGTGGCAAAGGATAGGTAGAATTTCATCAAGGATAGGGAGAATAATATTACGGCTGATACAATCGCTGCCGACTGCATTCGATGTTATGGATTCTACGCTCCTTTTAACATCACAAGCAGCAAATTGACTAAAGAATAATGGAGCATAATCGGGCGTCGGAATAGACGAAAGATAGTTTAGCGTGGTTGCTTTCATAGTCTTATCAAAGTAAGAAGAAGCCGAGAAATGTTTATTAAGAAGATTAATATCAAGGTCTTTAGGGATGTTTTCTTGCCGCGGTTTACCGACCCCTATTGTTTTCAGAAATTTCCAGACTTTACCTGGATTGCCGTTTTGAACTGAACTATGAATGTGTTGGCGTTATATATACTTACAATACATAAACACATACATACAATACATTCATATAACGTATTATAGTTGAGATGATTCTACCAACATTTTGTGCAGATAATCCTGGACTCTTACTTTGAAAGAAAAGCGATCGCCCGCCAGATGGCGGATGCACTACCCCAGGATCTCAGGATTGAGATCCTGGGGTAGTGCATTCCATAGCAAGATGGACTGAACAAAGAAAGAAGAGCGTATAAAAACTGTTTGGTGAGAAGGGCATTCAAGCAGACGATTATTAATAGATAATAGCAGTCTTCGATCTAAGGATCGATGTTATGATTAGAGCATAGGTATTGAAAATGGGAAGAAAGATATTCAGGCGAAGTAGGAGAGTCAAGAATGGAAAACAACATTGTCAGTGCCCTCAAAACTCTGCGTTGACGAATAGGTAACCAATTTAATTAAGATCGATGCTCAGATACGTGGTCAAATTTACGCAAGTTATAAATGAAGCGAATGCAGTTATTAAGGAGCCGGTCTGTTGAGCCGAGTTAGTTGAGGTGATCTGCATTCAGGTCGAAGTAGCACACATCACCATAGCCGAATATGGGCAGTATCAAGGTTTGCACAAGCATTGCTTTTGTGTTGGAGGGGAGCAAACTTTTAAAGCGGTGAAGATGTCGCAACATACCGGTGATCTTTTGACTGACAGCAGCGATTTGAGTTTGCCAACCGAGAGTATTGTCAATATGTAAACCGAGGTCTTTAACGCTAGAACTAAAGGGGATAATTGTACCATCAAAAACAAGTGTAGGTAGAGCCGCAGTGTTCACTTTGCTTATTGTTCTAGAACTACCCACAAGAATAGCTTGGCATTTCGACAGATTTACTGCAATTCCAAACCGGTCAGCCCAGTTCTTGAGTGCACCCAGATCCCAGTTTAGTTCGGAGATGCCGTCAGAGATTCGATCGGCACTGTTTTGTGAATATAATTGCAAGTCATCAGCATAAAGATGATACGCGCTCTGAATTTCATGAGTTATGAGATCAATGAAAATCGAAAATAGAAGTGGAGAAAGTATACCGTCCTGGGGGACGCCAGTTTCTAAGCAGCGCCAAGACGATGACGAATCGTCACTTAAAACAGACTGCTGACGTTCTCGGGAACGTATCTTCGGAGATAAGAGGAAAACCAATCCAGGGGCTCACGTGACTCACATGCGGTACGAAAGAATGGACAGGAGGATATCATGATTAACGGTGTTGCAAGCATTGGAGAAATCAATCAACACAAGGACAGTGACTTTGGTTTCTTCCATGCCTTTTCGTATATTACCAGTCACTTTGAGTAGGGCAGAAACGGTAATATGGCCAGGTCTGAAACCAGATTGAAAAGGACTAATTAGATTGTTAGTGTAGATGTTAGTGTATTTTCTAGGTGAGGCTCTATATAAGAAAAATCTGCAAATGTAATTATATTCCAATAACTATTATAATATCTTAAAGTTCCTAAATTATCGAAGTACAGGCCTGGACTATCTACAATCGGAGAGATTAGTCCGGTAGAGGCGTTGGTATCTGGCGCGTAAAACGTAAAACCCGGGGTTTATAAAGGCATATATTGCTGATTTGCTTTAACAGAACGTGCGTGCGTGCATGCGTGCGTGCGTGCGTGCGTGCATGCGTGCGTGCGTGCGTGCGTGCGTGGGTGTGTGTGTGTATGTGTGCGAATGATCTACGCTGTTGGCCGCGGGGCTTTTACAGCTTCACCGGATAAGAGGGCAAGCGTTTGTGGATTATGAGAAGGCCTTCGATTCGATCGAGACTTGGGCTGTACTACAGTCTCTCCAGCGGTGCCAAGTTGACTACCGGTATATCGAGGTGCTGAAGAGTTTGTACGAAAACGCTCATATGTCAGTCCGCCTTCAGGACCAGAGCTCGAAACCTATTCAACTGCAGCGTGGTGTGAGACAGGGAGACGTTATATCCCCGAAACTGTTCTCCGCCGCGCTGGAAGATGTCTTCAAGCTTCTGGACTGGAGAGGATTAGGTATCAACATCAACGGCGAGTACATCTCCCACCTTCGATTTGCCGATGATATCGTGCTCATGGCTGATACCCTGGAAGACATCAGTACCATGCTCGACGACCTCAGTAGAGTCTCTCAACAAGTAGGTCTTAAAATGAACATGGACAAGATGAAGATCATGTCAAACATCCTTGTAGCCAACTTCTATAAAGGTTGGAGACTCTAGGCTCGAAGTTGTTGACGATTATATATACTTGGGACAAAGAATCCAATTAGGTAGGTCCAACTTCGAGAAAGAGGTCAATCGTCGAACCCAGCTCGGTTGGGCGGCGTTCGGGAAGCTACGTAACATCTTCTCGTCCAAAATTCCGCAGTGACTCAAGACAAACTTCTTTGACCAGTGTGTGTTGCCAGTGATGACTTACGGCACTGAGACATGGTCGCTTACGATGGGCCTCTTAAGAAGGCTCAAGGTCACCCAAAGGGCGATGGAGAGAGCTATGCACAGAGTTACCCTGTGGGATCGAATCAGAAACGAGGAGATCCGCAGTAGGACGAAAGTCACTGACATAGCACTCAGAATTGCTAAACTTAAGTGGCAGTGGGCGGGGCACATCGCTCGTAGAACTGACGGCCGTTGGGGCAGAAAGGTTCTCGAATGGCGACCACGTACCGGAAGACGTGGAGTGGGTAGGCCCCTACAAGATGGACCGATGACCTGGTGCAGGTCGCGGGTAGAAGTTGGATGCGTACAGCACAAAGCCGGTCGTTGTGGCGGTCTTTAGGGGAGGCCTTTGTCCTGCAGTGGACGTCTTTCGGCTGAAGAAGAAGAAGAATCTAATCAACCAACATTTTTACTTGTAGGTAAACAAGATTTTATCGAATGGATATTATTATATTAAAAAAAAAGTTCGTTCATACAGACCTTATGCGGTAAATCCTAGATTCGAGAAATATTTTTCTCGTATACCTTGACATGAACTTGTTACTACTGAAATTTGATTAAAACATATCGAATACGTCGCAGTGCAGTGCTGTTATGTGTGTTCCGCTAAAATTAATTTCATTTCCAAATAAAAAAGAAAAACGAATTCAAAAGTTAAATTAACGTCACATTCGAACGCCTTTCTTTGGAAACAATCCCCGACAATAGGACAGTAAAACAATTGAATACGATTCCGCTATAGAAAAGTGCTCCAACTCTAGCGCTGAATAACAAAGACTAACCATCTCCTCATTACCAAAAGTCAAGTGAAACGCACAGTGAATAGGCGGGCGATGCGCACGTATAATGGAACGCGACGCCGCCGCGCAGAGAACGATATGAAATTTCATTAACGAGGGTCTCCACTCCACAAGACAGCGGGCAAACAGCGCGCGTGAACCCAGGAATAATTCACACGCGAGCCCTACAAATAACACCCCGATAACCCCCGCCGCGTACCTAGCCCCCGCTCGTCCCTCCGGCCCCAAACTGTGTTATTTAGCGCCGCCGCCCCTCCCCAGCCGTGGCTGTCGCGGGGACAGGAAATCCCCGCACTTTTTCTTACTGCCAGCTGAATCAGAATCAGAATATTTTTTATTTATGTAAACCATTACAATATTTATTAACCGTCAGAAAAGTAACAAAGACTCTACCCCCACTTCGGAATGTCATTCCTGTAGAGAAGAAGGGCAAGAAACTCCACGGTTACTCTTTTAAAATAAAAAATTACAAACTTTTTCATCTACATTCTGTTGTGGGGTATGGGAGAACAATGTAGGTTGGTCATCAGGTGAGTCTAAGTTAAAAAAGCGAATAATACTATTTATGAGAATGGCTACATGGTTCCTCATTTACAAAAAAAGTGCACAAAAAAATGACATTATGTTAAATTAATAGAAGGAAGAGAGGGAATGTTAAAATTTTTTCTAGTATACATAATGTTCTCATAAATATATTGACATGGGACCGTCATGATATTAGCTACTTTGAACAGTTCTCTTAAAGAGTCGCGACTACTCAAGTTATAGATGGCCCTAATAGCCTTTTTTTGCAAGATAAAAACAGACTCAATGTCTGCTTCCCTAACCCACAATAATATACCGTAAGACATTACACTATGAAAGTAGCTAAAATAGACTATCCTCGCGGTGTCCACATCAGTCAGTTGTCTGATCTTCCTTACGGCATAGGCAGCGGAGCTAAGCCGTTTACCTAAATTCTCAATATGAGGACCCCATTGTAACTTGGAGTCAAGCGTAATCCCTAAAAAAATGTATCATTGATGAACTCAAGTTTCTCATTGTTCAGTATAATATCATGTACAGTACTTTTTACATTTGACAAAGAAAACCTTATACATTTAGTTTTCTTGTTATTGAGCACTAAATTGTTGGATGTAAACCAGTTATGTAGTTGAAGAATAGCGTGATTTACTTCGTCAAAGTTATTTTTTTTATTTTTTTTCTTAAAAAAACGTAGCCCCACAGTAGGATTTATTCCTATATCGTGGGTGCATTTACAAACATGAAAATTCACATACACAAATACCCAAACCGGAACAAATAATTGTGGATCACACAAAGATTTGTCCCGTGCGGGAATCGAACCCGCGACTATTAGACACAGTGGGCGGAGCGGCTTACGCTCTTAACCACTGCGCTTAATCGTCCGTCAACACATTAACATGTCTACCTATTTTAAAAATCAAAGAGGTATCGTCAACAAATAACACTATCTTCGCTCGATTTTTAATTACTTCAGGTAGATCATTTATATAAACTAAAAATAGTTTGGACAATCAAATGCTTTGGAAAGATCACAAAAAATGCCAATGGCGTCCTGTGAGTTCTCCCAGGCATCGAAGATATGCTTTATTAGAGTTACACCGGCGTCAGTAGTACAACGCCCTTTGGTAAAGCCAAATTGCTGATCGTGCAGGATGTTGTTTGCGTTAAAATGATCTAGCATTTGCATGAGCATTATCTTTTCGAACACTTTACTGAGCACTGGCAAGACATACACTAGCCTATAGTTGTTGGCATCTTTACTATCGCCGGATTTGAGCAGTGTTATTACCTTAATAAATTTCATTAAATTCGGGAAGACTCCTTGACCAACGCACATATTAAAAATAACAGCTAAGTGTGGCGCGATTGTATGTATAATGGATTTACACACTTTTACCGACATTCCCCATAAGTCTTCAGTCACTTTTAATTTTAAATCATTAAAGACTTTAATAACAGACCGGGGATTAGTGTACTCAAACCTGAACTCCACCGGACAAACAGTAATGTTGCTTTTAACAAAAGGATTTTGTTGTCTCTGCCGGAATATTATTGAACGGAGAATGCGCGTGAAGTCCGATGGAATGTTGTGCGAGGCACAAGGGGGTTTCAGGTCTGGAAGAGGATGTTCGGATCAAGTCTTCTCACTCCGCAACATCGTAGAGAAGCATCTGGCAGTGGGGCGAAAGGTTTTCTGCGGTTTTGTAGATCTGGAGAAGGCATTTGACAAAGTTGTGCGAAAGAGACTTTGGGACATTTTGCCAGAGTATGGTATAGATGGCACTCTGTTGCGAGCCGTCCAGTCCACTTATGTGGACTGCAAGGCACGCGTACGGGTGGGTGGTAACAGGTCACCCTGGTTTGACGTTAAAATCGGCGTCAAGCAGGGTTGCGTGTTGTCCGCTAGACTGTTTATAATATATCTGGACAAAAGTCTTCAAAGACTGAAAGCGATGAATAAAGGTGTACAAATGGGTGACTTAGTGGTAAACCATCTACTTTATGCAGATGACGCGGTTTTAATAGCGCTAACAGCCACTGATCTGCAAACACTAGTCACAGTTATGAAAGACGACTGCATGATCAATGGCTTACACTTGAATGTGAAGAAAACCAAGATTATGGTTTTTGAAAGGGAAGAAACCAGAACGAATGTAAGGATTGTGGTTGGTAACGATGTGCTGGAGCAAGTGAATGAGTTTGTATATCTTGGATGCGCCTTCAGTAAGGATGGGAAATACACCGCTGACATAGAGAGAAGAGTGAGTGCAGGGAACAGAGTAAATGGTGCGATGGGAAAGCTACTCGGGAGCCGGCACTTAAGCCATAAGGCGCAGCTGGCCATACATAACGGAGTTCTTGTCCCACCGCTGTTATATGGTAGCGAGAGCTGGGTATGTAAGAAGGAGAATGAAAGTAGGATAAATGCGAGCTCTGCGGAAGATGTGCGGAGTGAAGCTGACCGACCGCATTAGCAACAGCATAGTAAGACAGCGAGTAGGTATGAAAGATAGTATCGGTGTAAAGATGAGAAAGGGCATGCTCCGTTGGTTCGGGCATATAGAAAGAATGCCAGAGGAAAGAATGTCAAAACAGATATACAATGTGAAAGTGGAGGGATGCAGGTATCGGGGAAGACGTAGACTATCTTACCACGACCAAATAAACCGAGTCTTATCTGATGGAAAAGTCGAGAGTCTCCGTAACCGGCGAGCGTGTATGAGACGAACTATGAGAGTCGAGGAAGCCAGAGAGGTATGTAAGGAAAGAACCTGGTGGAACTCTGTACTCTCTGCCTACCCCGCAAGGGATCTGGCGTGAGGTTATAGATAGATAGATAGATACCGGAATATTAGTAAAAAAAATTTGAATTCTTGAGCTACGTCTCTATCTGTCTGAATGAGCCCGCGCGCAGTCTCTAGAGTAAAGTCCGCACTGCGTTGCTTAGACCTCCCAGTTTCACTATTAACAATTTTCCAGGTGGCCTTAATTTTGTCATCTGCAGATTTAATTCTTTTACTTATATGTAGCGCTTTTGCTGCCTTACATATTCTTTTAAACGTTTTAGAATAATTTGCAACATACCTTGCAAAACTTTCACTATTCGTTTGGGATTTTAGGTCATAAAATTCATATAGCTTTTCCCTACTTCTACGAATTCCAGCGGTGGCCCAATCACAGAAGGTGAACTTGGGTTTGATATTAATCATTTTAATGGGAAAGCTACTAGTAAATTGTACCTGTATAAACCACGAGGACCGTGCGCCGACCCTGGCGACATCTCTCGGGGGGAGTTGTAAACTCGTGGCGATCGCACTTGACACCTCTAAACTATGTCCTGTGTTACTCGCAAGTTGGATGCCAGCTTGTTTGTAGAGGGTAACGAACTGGTATTGTACTTCTATTTGATAAGTAATTTTTGATTTGATTCGATGTCTGTATAATTTTTTTGTGTAGCTGTGCAAAATTTACTTTTAGGAAATGTTTCTATTGATATTATAGGTAAGTATATTAGAGATTTCCTGCTGGATAGCAATAATGAAGCCTGTTCGAATGATATTTGAGTACTTCTTAATTTTGCCCCACATTAGGTTGGTTTACAAATATGCATTTCCTACATCGAAATATCTAGATAAAAACAATGGTTTGTGGGCGATCAAAATAATTGTCCTGGGAGAATATTAAGCCCGCGATTACTTTATCTAGTGATTAGCCGGCCGCCTAGGCTCTATCAACAGGACTAAGACATCATGAATTGTATCATAAAAATATAATAACAGTCATGTTAATTTTGCACGATAATTGTCATAGCTACCATTAGTTACCATGGTACAGGAAAATAATAGAGCTGTCAGACTTCCCTGACATCTAGTGTGCTTGTTACGTGCTAATTAATGAATTTATTTGTGTTATTTAATTAACTAACGACCGATTAGAGCATAGAGATAGCATAGAGCAACCTAACGTAAACAGCGTATGTACCTAACTAATTAGTGTAAAATGTTTTTAGCATTACGTGTTGCTATCAATACAAGGAAGGAAGGAAATCTTAATGTAATGTACATAACCGCTCGATACGACGCAATGTGACCCGTTGTTTGCCACAAGAGCTGTAATATCTCGACTTTTGCGGCCTCTATGGTTATTTGTGAGTCAATTAGTGGCTTACGTTGCGTCGCGTCGGTCTCGACCGGATACGTGGTTAGAAGTTTTATTTAAAACAGTAAAGTCTACTACTACTTTTCATGTAGTTTTCGGTATGGCTAGATAAAACGTTGCAACATATTTCAATATATAGGTTTTCCGTTGGGAATCCGGTATCACAGCGCCATCGAAACGAAATCATAAAAAATTTAAAAACAAAATCCGACCCGCTTCCGGCGGAGGGGCTCACCCCCTATTTTTTGCGGGTAGGTAACGTGTTCGGTGACACCTCGAGCAGGTCAAGTACGGGCGCGCGGGGGAGCGGGCGGGAGGCACCGCTAATTCCGAGCGCGTGACCGCACCCCCCTGACCGCCCCTCTTGCCTAACGCCGTTTTCCCGCCGGATTTGCGTTCATACAGTAAAATAAAAAGGGCGATTTGGCGCCCTTCATCGACGCGGCCCGATTAGCGCCCGGGGAAATTAAAAGTATTTTATTCCAGCATTTATTTGTTCTGTTTGTGTAGAGTAATGCGAGCGTGACGCGTAGCGTACGGGGCTAGGGCGCGGCCAGCCGGCGCTGGCTGGCACTGTCATGTGTAGTGTACTTTGGGTATGAATGAGTATCGGATGACATTATTATAACGATAAACCTATCCTTTAAAATATTAATGAACGTAGATACTGATGTAAACAATTGTTACATACCTCTAGTAGATAAACCTACCTAGTACCTACCGTAAAAAACCGTAGCCCCACACTAGAAAGTATTCCTATGTCGTAGGTGCGTTTACAAATATGAAATTCATATATACATTATGCAAACAATCAGACTGAAACCTATATTTGTGGGTCACAGTACTCCATCCAGTGGGCGGAGCGGCTCAAGCTCCAAGCCGTCGTCAAATGCTATTTCTATCAAGATGAGTGACAAATCAAATTCTGTCCAATCCTATCCGAATAAATTGGAATTGATTGATCAGTTTTGATATACTACCTACACTTTGGATAAGTAAATGACTAAGCGTCTGTAATCAGATAGAATGCCTGCTATCCATACTTTAATATAGACATGGGTAACTCAGCGAAATTCCTTGCGTTAACTCAGTAACTCAGGCGCAGGCTACTGCGCCGGCTCATTGCGTTAACTCAAAATTGCGCCATGGCGCAACAAAATGTAACGCGCCGAGTGAGCAGTGAGACGTGCGCCATCTGCACGCCGCGCTCACAGCGCATAGCGCCCGAACTGCATTGGCTCATTGTTCCGAAAAATACAGCCTACCTATTTTGTACCCTTTCTTCAAATTTACTCCTTCAATTTTATTGATTCCTTTTGAAGACAAATTACCTATGATATTATTAAATTAAATGGAAAATCATTTTAAAGTTGTACCTAAAAATAATATTATTTGTATAATTCAATATTTATATATCTTGATTGGGTAAGTGATTCTGAATGATGAAGAATGTCGTCAACAAGACTGAAAAGCCAAATATGGTTACATTTCACTGCTGTAAATGACGAAAAAAAGGTTAAATGTTTATATTGTGATCAACAATTATCAGTTGCCAATAAATCTACATGTAGTCTTATAAGACAAATTAATAACTAATAGGTATGCATTTAAAAGTAGAGTGCTATTTTTTCAGACAGTTTCTATAATATTATTCACATAAGATGGGTACTGTGACAGTTCTAAGTGTCAAACGAAAACAATCTTTAATGCAATGGGTTTAAGGTATAAAACCATATTTAATTATAAAAACGGGTTTAAAACTCTTATTACCATTGAATAAAGTATAATTTCCTTTGACTCTTAGAACTGTCACATATATTACGTCATATTATTATACAGTCACAGTCACATCATCATCATCATCATCATTATACACACGTCAGTATAATGATGATGATGATGATGAAATAAACGTTGCTTTAAAAAAACTAGGTAATATATTTTTAATGAATTGTTATATTTATATTATGCATATTTTTGAAAGTGACGCCTGGCAACACAACACCTTTCTAATCTGCTAGGTATCTAGTAACTATTACTAGTTGTCGCCTTTTTAATATAGGCGCGAATAGATTCGAGACCGAGATCGGAGTGGAGGTCGACATTTCGTACGAACCACGGGGCTCCTACGGCTTTGCGGAGGAAGCGGGACTGGACCGCTTGAAGTCTATTGATGCGAGAGTGGGCTGCATGCCCGAACACTTCACATGCGTACGTCATGACGGGCGATTTTATCTAGAGGAAGAACATAGGTTACATTTTGTTACAAAAAAAAGCTTAAGAGTGTGAAATACACGCCTGAAAATACGCGTACGAATTGCGGGTACAGTTAGTTTCAATATAAGACAATATTTTTTTTAAATATTGTCTTATATTGTTAAATAAATATTGTCTAATATTTCCTTGCGACTTAAATCTATAGCAATGCTTAAAGCCTGCCCCTCGAATTAAGTATTGTTTTGGCCAAGCAAATTATGACCACATAAATACTAACTTGTCTAATATTGATTGGGTAGATAGCTTCCAGGACAAATCACTTGATGACTGTATTGAATTCTTTTATCAAGTTCTGAATACGTTACGAGAAAAGTATGTTCCTAAGAGGATTATTAAACATAAGTATTTCCCCCCATGGTATACACCTGCTCTTAAAAAAGTCCTCAAAGAGAAGTTTAAATATCATAAAAAATTTAAGCGCTACGCTATGCTATGTGATGCAAGTACACTAAATTTTCTTCGTAGAAGAGCAAAGTTGCTGGAAGAAAATTGTTATCGTACGTATTTGGCTAAGTTAGAAGTTTCTATTAAAGATAATCCCAAATTATTTTGGTCCCACTTAAAGTCACTATCTAGATCTACCACTATTCCTAGCAATATGTATTATGAAGGCGTCCTGGAAACTTCTGGGAATGAAATCTGCACACTCTTTGCCAATTACTTTCACTCTTCATTTTCTCAACCCCAAAACGCCTGTAGCCGTAATGATTTGACGTTTGATTTAAATCTTGATGCAAATATGGCAACAGTTCATATAACACCACCACTTGTTCGGTCCAAGTTGAAAAAACTAGATGCTTGTAAATCAGCTGGCCCAGATAACTTCCCCCCTCTATTCTTTATTAAATGTGCCAATACACTATCTTTTCCTCTTACCTACCTTATGTGGAAGTCCATTCAGACTGGTAATATGCCCACGATTTGGAAAAGTACCTATATAACACCAGTACATAAAAAAGGATCCAAACATCAGGTATCTAACTACCGCCCAATTTCTAAACTGTGTATTATAGCCAAGGTATTTGAGAAAATTATTTATGAGCAACTGTACGACGCCTTAAAAAATTATTTCCCAAATTCGCAACATGGTTTCTTAAAAGGTAAATCAACTACCAGCAATCTTATACTTTTTAATGAATTTATTACCGACGCAATGAATGATGGTCATCAAGCTGACGTAATTAATTTATACGGATTATAGTAAAGCATTCGATCGTATAGATCACAAAATTTTAATTTGTAAACTCGAATGCGCTGGTATAAGGGGTGATCTTTTAAGATGGTTTAGTTCTTATATTGATAATAGGAGTCAAACAGTCGTTATAGGAAATTATATGTCTGGGTGGATGCGTATTCCAAGTGGTGTGCCACAGGTTTCACTTTTTGGCCCACTCCTTTTTTTCATTTCCATTTCGGATATTGATAGCTGCTTCCGTAACTCATTTATTCTAAATTTTGCTGATGATATGAAAATATTTAAGTCAATAACATGTGTCGAAGATGCTGAAGCCTTGCAAACTGATCTAGCGCGTTTAGACTCTTTCTGTATGAAAAACAAACTAGATCTTAATGTCAGTAAGTGCACAAGTATTACTTTTACAAGAAAACAAAACCCCATAGCATTTAAATATTCGCTCAAAAATAATGAACTTTTATATGTGGAGAAAGTTAAGGATCTAGGAGTTGTACATGACCCGAAATTAATATTTGAAAACCATATTACTGCTATTATCAATAAAGCTTCGAGAGCTCTTGGTTTCATTATGCGTTCATCCAAAGATTTTCAGCAAGCCAAAACCCTCAAAATATTGTATTCTACTTATGTGCGCTGCCATTTGGAGTACGTATCACAAATTTGGAACCCTAGATATGACATTTATATCTTTCGCTTAGAAAATGTTCAGATGAAGTTTATGAGATATTTAAACTATCGTACCAAAATGATTTCACACAACTACAATGCAACCTGTAAGCACCATCATTTTCTACCACTTCATGCGCGTCGGGATATCGCTGATTTATTATTTCTTGCACGTATTGTTGGGTCCGCTATAGACTGTCCAGTGCTAATCAGTAAAATTGACTTCTATGTGTCTAAGCATACTTTACGTCGTTGTCCATTTTTTGCTCTTCCATTCGCAGCCACTAATTATCGCCAAAACAGTTTTCTGTACCGTGCTTGTGCGGCGTATAACAGAATTTCTAACATAAGTGATCTTGATATTACTGGTACCAGTCTATCAATATTCAGGAGTAAGCTTGTATCGGTATTTTTTGACGAGAAGATTAACACCAAACTGAAGTAGTTCGACTAGTTGAGCAGTTAATATTCATTGAATGATTTTCTTTTCCTTTATATTTTGTTTGTAACTATATATAGATAATTTTTTTTTTGTTACACTGGTATTTCTGTCGGATCGATTAATTATACTCTATTTCTATTAGTGGAGACTTGTAAATGGCTGTCTATCTCTATTTTATATCATATTCATACCATAATAGCTGATAGTCTTCCAAAAATTGTAAAAATAAAATAAATAAATAAAACAAATATTAGAAAACAAACATTAAAAACACCAGCTTATTGCTGGTTTTAATCGCTGTCTACTTTTCACCTTTACAAGAACAGGAACGAAAACAGCAAAAAGTTCACTTGTCTCAGAGGTCTACGTAAAAAAAGTCATTGGCCATAAATTAGGCGAAAAAAAACTTAAAAGCATTCACACCCAAAAAAACTTAATCTTCAGTTTTTTTTTGTGCGAGGGCGGGAAGTATGACGAGATAAATCAAATATGGGAGCTTCAAAAACAAACGTTTTGTCCACAGTGTGACACTGTTCTCGCAGCTTGAAAACAGAAATTTTATAAAAAGCTTCCGGTTTGAATCTTGTCGCGCCGGTAGCCATTAGTCCACGCGCTTTAAGTGTTTCTAAAAAACAAGCATTTGACAATAAATACAGCAACGAGTACATGTGGGCTGTAAGCGCCGTAGCGTTGCATTGGCAAAGCTTGTCCAATTAATTTATACAAATATATAAATATTTCAACAAATTGATGCTACGTACCGGTACCAAAAAAAAAATGCTCTAACATCTTAAAACCGTCACGCCTATATTTCCCAAACAGGGTGGCAGGGTTGTACCCTGTGCACCCACTTTTCGCTAACGATCTTAGGCCCCGATGGAGGGCGAGCCAATTGCCATTACACCAGGCACAATACCAGACTCCGGCCTCCGGACTCCGGACTTACATTTTTTCATAAACACGGAGAGTTCTGCACTCTTAATTGACTTCGATAAAAAAAGACGCGCAGTATTTCTAATTACTTACCTAAACACTTTATAACCAACAACGCGGTCCTTTGGACAGACAAAGAGAGAATATGGTGCTATCAAACTCAGTCTTATCCTTTTAGAGTCCCTCCTTATTTCTCTATTCTACCAATCTCTACTATAATATTATATGAGCTTATGATACTCTACGACGTTCTTTCAGCGATACCGGGGTCGACCACTGGAATGACGTGGTTGAGGCAGATATGCGTGAATTCCGAGCCGAAGACTGGCAGGGATTCGCACAGAATGGTAAGAAGTGGCGGAATCTCATTTTGGAGGCCAAGATTCACTTTGGGTCGCTGAGCCAATGGAGTAAGTAGGATACTCCAAGTTATGGTGTATCTCGATTATTCTCGATACCCCTTAGACACGATACTATCAATTGAATTTTAGCAACGCCATATCTGATAATAAATACGATCATAAAACTCTCACTATTATTTAAATAGCGATAACATAATACTTAATTCATGTTAACAGAAATTTTCTACACGAGTTGTTTGATGCTCGACGTAAAAAGGTAACAGGCATTTGATGTTTTAACAAGTTTGTTTATACTCGTTTCTCAGTTTCATAGCATGGATGGAGACAAAGACTGCCTGGGGGAGTGTAGGCACATTTGAACATAATATTTCCGGGTCTGCCCTCGACAAAAGACCCCCTTTCCATTAAATCAAAAACATAATCATAAAGGAGCTTTTAAAAAGTCAATTCGTTTCGTAGAATGGCTTTTGATTTGGGCCTCCTTGGATATCTTTTGTTTTATTTAGTGCTTGATTTAAAAAGTACTCAAATACTTACGTAATTTAATTGTAGTAATGATTCATTAAATTTAATTGAACTTTGGATGGTCAGACTATCGGCTTTTTACACAGTGCCTAGTGGCAATTTACACTTTCTTCTTCTTATTATTATTTAGGTAATTTTGCAAGAAAGTTTTTTTAACCACTCAAATAATACCTGAATTGTCACCACATATAATCCTTAGGACAAAAATACTTTACTAAAAAGTTTTTTTTTCAACATTTATGGCACTTACAATTTGCTTCTTGAAACACTCACGATTCAGATATTTGTCCACTATTAAGGAAGTAATATTCGGGAAGTCACACCTAATACTTATTTTAAATAAAGTACTTAAGCCTTTAAAATTATAGTTTATTTTGTATGTTAGCGTTAATAGATCACTTTCGCATTCTGGATCTGATATATTTTGAAAACCAGCTGTTTGCAATTTATATGAGGACTGAGCATCGACTGTATTTCTGTTTGCAGTATGGAGTACCATTAAACGATTGTTTCACGAAATTATCCTAACGTGTCACGTTACGTGTTACATTGTTCATAGCGATCAAGGGATCTATATATTTTTTCTGCTCTATTGTCAATACTGACGCTACCTATCGTCTCCACATTTCTAGCTTCACTGATATAGATTTATTGTCATCGTTTGAAAAAGCCCTAAAAAGTCAACGAGTAAAAAAAAAATGTCTGTCTTGGAATGCCAAGCCATTGAAAAGCTCATGTGTATTTTCATTATGCAATAATATTATGTGTGTATAAATTCTGTGGGCTACGCTGGTCAGGAAACTATATTTTTTTTCATTTTTCAATACTGGCTCTATCTATCGTCTATAATTGACATGGAATTGTTTACGTTTCCATAGCGACGAAAGAACGCCATGTGTGTACAAATAGGTTGTTATCAAATCTTGTTTAAGTGAAACATTGACAAAATATAACGACGGCAAAATATTGCGAGCGTTGAGTGTAACCGCCGCGTGCACCACTCGGAGAGCTATGAAAACGTGCCTTACCACAACAGTTGACTCCGAACAGACCAACAGACGTACACACACCGGCCTCCACCGAACGTACAATAAAGGCGGGAGGCGCCGGATGGTCAGGGGGCGCTTTTTGACGATGCAGTTTGCACCGCGCCCTTTTTTTTTACCTGGGGAAAATCCTGCATAGGACTTCTGCGAGCCTCGGGAGACGCCCGCGGTGCGTGTCGGATTCCTACCGACTAAAAACCTCAGGGTGGCCGACATCAGCACTTAGGAGGGGTTCCGGGATCTCCGTATGGAACGCACCGGTGCCCCTCATATGCCACGCTCTGAAAAGCCCGCCTTCGGGGGGAGACTTAATGGCACGCTCCCCCCGCACCAACGCGGTGCTCACGGCGACGTGGGCCACGGCGGGGTCGCTTGTGAAGGACGCTCAAGGTCCCCGCCCCTTGCGTCCGCGACCCCGAAGGCCCCCTGCTGATGTTGGTGCAGGGGGGGTCCCCCGCCAAATATTACGGCGGGAGACGCGAATTAGCCCGTATTCTTAAGCTCCGGGCTATTGGGCTGGGAGGCCTGGGCAGGCTGTGCCTCCGCCCCAGCGCCGTCGCCTTCGTCGAGCAGGATCGGCCCTCTCCCGATCCCGCTCGGCCTCCTCCTTCTGGGACATCACAGTCTTGCAGAAGGAGGATACGGCCCCCCACGCTGATTCCCCTGCCAGCATAGCCGCTACTATGGCCGGCAGGGAGAGGTCCGGTCCGATCCGGTCGACCAAGATCCGCCGCTCGGAGGCCCATGCTGGGCACTCTTCGAGCGTGTGCTGGGCGGAATCCTGGTCCCCACCGCAGTGGTGACAGGTCGTCGTCGCCTCGCGTCCGATCTTCCTCAGATAATCACCGAAGCAACCGTGACCGGTGATTATCTGAGTAAGTCTATAGGTGACTCGCCCTCTCCTCCGCTGGTGCCAGGCTTCGAAGGACGGCAGGATAGCTTGGACGACGCGCTTGCGCGCGATGTGCTCTTGACTGAGCCTCGCGCGCCACTCCTCCAGAGCGCGCCGTGGTTCCCGCCGTCTCACTTCTTCGAGCGCAGGCACGCCCTCGCCGCTTTGGCGGACGCCACGAGTCTGGTCGTAGACCCTCGCGTCCATGTCCGCCGGGATGTCGAGCAGCGGAATGCGCGCCAAGAGTGTTGCCGCCTCAAAGGATATGGTACGGTATCTTCGTACGGTGTCTCCCCCCGTAGAGGCGGCGCACCTCCTCCGACGGTCCCCCAAGGTTGAGCGCTCAAAGTGCTCCTCGAAGCCCCAGCGACTGTCCAGGGTGAGGCCTAGGTACTTAAGGTACCTCCCCACCCGGACTGGCGAGTCTCCAACGCGAACCCACGAGTCGGGCGGTTCCCTGCTCCTCGGCAGTTTGTAGAACTATAGCGCCTCGGTCTTATGAGGCGCTATCTCCAGGCCCAACTCGAGGATTTTGGCGACGACGACCTCTGCCCCAAGCTCGGCGAACCCTATGGTCCTCTCGAAGGTGTCCCCCTCGGCTAACACCACTGTGTCGTCAGCGTAACATACGATGCTGACGCCGGGGGGGGAGATCGACACGCAGGACTGAATCGTAGGCGAGGTTTCATAAGAGGAGGCCCAACACGGACCCCTGTAAGGTTCGGTGTATGCAATAAAAGATGTTTACTGTTTAGTGCATAAGTTAAGCGGACACGAAGTATCGCGTCCAGCGTGGAACGCCCCTGTCGGAAGCCGTATTGGCTTTCAGCCAGGTCGGGACCGACACGCGACAGATGCCCACCGAGACGAGCGGCAAGAATCCTTTTGAACAACTTGCCGGCCTCGTCTAGCAGGCATATGGGACGGTACGCAGAGGGTGTGTCTGCAGCCCTGCCATCCTTCTTCAAGAGGACCAGGCGAGCCTCCTTCCGGGCCGTGGGGACTTGGCGTAACGGAGGCAGCTATTGAACAGCCGCCTCAGTCCCCCAGGGCGGCCAGAGCGATCGCCCACGCCCGCCCCGGTATACCGTCGGGGCCGGGCGCGGTATTGCGAGCCCGCAGAGGGGTTACGGCTCGGTCCAGCTCCAGTTCGGTCACCCCCAACTCGTCAGTGTAAAGGGCCGACGACACCGTCGGGGGGACTGAGGGACTACCCCGGACCGTCGGGAATAGTGCGTCAATTACCCGACGCAGCAGTCTGGGGTCTAGGGTCGCCGTCAGGGGGGGCACCTAGGGACGAAGCTTGCCCAACACCACCTTGTAGGCGCGCCCCCATGGATCTCCGTCTAGTCGCTCTAGAAGCTCGCTCCAGGACCGAGACCTGGCGTTCGCATTAGCGATTTGGAGCGCCGTAGTAGCGCTCGGTAGGGCTCATAGGCTCTGGCGTTCTCCTCCTCGGTGGCTCGCCTTCTTCGTCGGGCTCGGGTGTACCGGCGTCGCGCGCGCAAGCAGACCTCACGCAACTGCGCTATCTGCTGCGACCACCAGTACACCGCCTTTCGCTTGGGGCAGCTGGTCCGGGGCATGGCGGCGTCACATAGCGCCGTCATCGTGTCCCGGAACCAGGTCGCCTCCCTTTCCGGATCGGACCAAACCTCATCGGCGCTTTCCGGCCACGCCGCGACGCTAGCTGCGGCTTTGAGAAGATCTCGATCTAGCCGCTTGAGGGACCAGCGTTGCGGGGGGCTGCCTGCTCTGCAGCTGGGGCGGTCGGAGGGTCGGCAGGCCACATCGAAAAGAATGTGGCGGTGGTCGGATAGTGTGACCACCTCCTCCGCTACGCGCCACCCCGACAGCATGCTAATGACAGCGGGAGTCACCCACGTTAGGTCGACGACCGACTCCCCCTGCCACCGCACGCATGTGCTCACGGACCCCCAATTCACGAGCCGGAGGTCCAGCCCAGCCGCCCACTCTTGCAGCGTCTCTCCCTTTGGACTGTCTCTGGGGTTGCCCCACGCCCTAGCGTGGGCGTTAAAGTCCCCCAAGACAATCAGCGGACAGGGTAGGCATCTGCGCACGCAGTTCGCCAGCCCGTCCAGGTACACCTCGTAGTCAGCGAGGGACCTATTGGGAGAGACGTAGCAGCCCACTACGGCCATCGCTCCCCACTACACAGCCACGTACCCCTGCCCCTTTTCTAGCAAGGAGCAGGATGGAGCGCCTTCTCCTCCTCCCCCAATAGTCGGCAACGGAGCCCGTGTCGTCCCCGAACCGACGAGGATGGTCCGGGACATTGTAGGGCTCCGCGACAACACCGAGGGCAATGGACCACTCCGCAACGGTTTGTAGCAGCAGGTTCTGCGCGTTGCGGCAGTGTTTCAGATTGCCCTGCAAAATCCTCTGGGGAGGAAATTTTAGGCCTCTATCGGCTTTCCCGGCGGGCTAGTGGAGCCCGCTTCCGTGGCCGATGCCGCTGGTACCGCCTGGGGTTGTGTTTGGGAAGGGACCTGCTTTTTTCCCTTCCCTTTCCCCTTCGGGGGACACACTTTTTGGTGTGCAACCGATGATTTGCTGCACACCCCTTGCGGGACACAACGGGCACTTCAACTTCCGCGCTGTGCATGCGCTGGCCCTATGGTTGGGCTCGGCGCACGCGTAGCACTGTGTGCTCCGATCCACCCCGTTGGGGCATTTGCTGCCCACGTGACTTTTCTCAAGGCACCGGAAGCAGTACAGTGGTCTCTGCTCCAGCGCCTCGACCTTTACCGTCCCCTAGCCCACTTTCGCTCATGACCTCGGCGTAGGTGGTATTGTCATCGAGAACGGTGAACGTTACAGCTGCTGTTGCAGGAGCCTTTCGCGGTCTCCTCCCGCGCTTTTTGCGCGAGGGATTACGCGTTTCGGGCGCCAGTTGCGACGGGCCCTCCCGGGCCTTTCTCGGCTTTTTGGCGACTGTCGCCCAGGACTCTCCCCTTTGAGGCGCAGGCGGATCCAGCACCTGATTCTCCACAGGGAGAAGCTCAGGTACCAACGGGTGCACCAAAGTCTGCGGCCTCCGCTCACTATCCACAGTGTTCTTCGCCTTCTTTTTTCGGGCTTTGGCTTCAGTCAGCTGCGAAGATTCTGTTGACTCAGACTCGACCCTCGAATTAGGCTCGGAACAATCTTTTATTTCGCAACTGCGATTAAGACCGCTGTTTTTTGTGCGCATGGAACAATATTCCAAGCTGCCGCGGTCGTTACCAGCAGGTTCCACGCTGGAACAGCGCGATTCCCCCCTGCTTTCTGCTCTACCTTCGTCGTCTTTTATTTTTTTGTTTATGTGTTTTATATATGGTCCCACGAGTATGGGGGAAATAAATCGTCGACCCGGGCGGAGCCCCCTGCACCCGGGCAAGCCTATATACACCGAGGGGTCGGCCGGTACCTCGGGTTGCCGCACCTGCAGCTGGTAATTTTTTAAAGTCGTTTTCTTCCACGCCGCCCAGCCGGCGAAGGCAAGGCCCCCGTCCCAGCGTATAGCCAAAGCTCATCGTTGCCGGTTGCGGGTTCGCAATCGGTGGTCCAAGACCGTGTCTGGAGGCGGGTAAGCGCACACCAGACCCGACGACTAGGAGGGGAAGGGAAGGGTTACCGCGTCGTTACCGTGGGGTCTCACCGGTCCTCTCTGAAGCCCAGAGAGGTACCTAGAACCCCCGGGCAACGCTTCTCCAATTTGCACGCTGCGCCCCACCCTCTCCAAAAGCCAGAGATTGTGAGGGGCAACATGGCGACTCCCGCCACACGCGCCGGACTATTCGCCGCCGCCAGCGGTCCCTCCGGGAAACGACCGCCGACGGCGCCCAGGGTGCACCACGAGGAGGTTGTCCGACCCCGCACCCCTGCACCGCGGCCTCCTCCAACCTTCACCAACTTGCGCCCGTGTTCTTGGGAATCGTTTTAAATTCAAGAACCGCAGAACACTTCTACCCCGACATTGCACCTTACCGCAGGACAATAAGATCTAAAATCACAACGACCCATTTTTGTAATTCGTTTCTGAAATGGAATACGACGTCGCCGACACACGACATTTAAAACTCTAAACGGATGGTAGTAAGTTCAGAATCGCTCAAATTATTCAAAAATGGCACCCGTCCGTCGTTGCTCCTGTGTTGATATTAAGCAGTCCACGTGGACTGCTCGGTGGTCGATTGTCTCGTTTTTTCAGCGGCCAGCGCTATCCGTCCCGTTCTAATCTACAACGAAACGTGGAATGTCATGTCCAGAGTTGTTCAGAAAGTCGTGAGCGTGCATCGTGCTTCCAACTTCGGCCGTGTTTCGAAACGGTATAAGTAGGCAAAGCTGATTTTTGAAATTGAGTTTTATTCCGTTCTATTTAAGTTGGATATGGGAAATGAGTTCGAAGGTTTTAATGTTTCTATTGATATGTAATATTGATAAGTATTTTTAAGCCAATTAAGGTTGTAAGCTAAAAGCGGTTGTTCTACATTTAAATTATCGGCCGGCATTCAAATAACGCCATTTTTTTCGTGTCGACACGAATTTATTTAATAGTAAGATATATGTTATGTTGAGTATATCATGTCGATTCGCTCGACTTCCCGGTCGATCGAATCGACATGAGCCGGGTCAACGGGAAGAGAGCTGGGCGTGCACTGGCTCTCGAGGGTGTCCGCGAGAAGCTCGGCCTTTTCGTCGTCATCGAAGGCTGGGGTTGCGCCTGAGGGGCGGGTCAGTGGGGGCATGTCAGACATGGAGTCGGATTTAAAGGTACGCGCCAGCTTCCGTTAGGCCAGATGCGATGGCGTGAGGCCCTCTAAGAAGTCACTCCAGCGATCATCCCGGACCTCCGCGACACGATGCTTTACATCGCGTTGTAAGGCGCGCATCCGAGCCCGGTTGGCTTCGGTGGGGTAGGAGTCGTACGCTCAGACTGAGGCATTTTTAGCCCAAATAAGTTCCCTAACATCGTCTGCCAGTCTGAAGCGGTTGAGATCCTCCGTCTCGACTTGCTTTGACGACCGACTGACAGCTGATTGGATATGGGCGGTGAAGGCATTTACAGCCTGATCGGTGTCTTGAGGGGACGGGGTAGAGTCCGAGCTGAAAGGAAGGGAGGGTGGGTCGGCATCCGCTAAGGCTGTACTCAGCGCATGCCAATCCACCACCGTCTTCTTGAGCGGCTGGGGGGTGGACGCAGGACCGAGTCGCATGACTACAGGTCTGTGGTCAGAGTCCAGCTCATGGACTATCTCCAAGGAGCGCAACCGTAAGGTTACACCCTTCAGAAGTGCCATGTCCAGGACATCAGGACGGTGGTCGATGTTGTCCGGATAGTGAGTGGGGTGCATAGGCGCGATGACGTCAAAGTCGAGCTGGTCGACCAGGGCGTCAAGGCTCCTACCGTTAGGGGAAGTGGTGAGGCAATTCCAAGTCACGTGCAATTGAAGTCACCTGCCAGAATGACGGCGCTTCCTAGATTAAAGAGTGCTTCGAAATCACTCCTGAAGACAAGTTTAGTGGGAGGAAGATAGACGGAGGTAATCACAATGGGTTGATGCCCAGTGAGAGAAATACGACAGACCGAGACTTCAATGTTGGTGAGCGCAGGAATACAGTGCAGGGACCTCCTGTAGTAAATGAGAGTAACGCCTCCACGGGAGCCGATTCTCTCATTACGCACGAGGTTTTAGTTTGCGATCCTAGGATCGCGATGGGTGGGCTCGAGGAAGGTTTCCGGCACCAGAAGGATGTCCAGTTGATAACCCCGGAGTAAATGACCAACTTGATCACGTTGGGAGCGGAGGCCGTCGGCGTTAAAGAACGCCAGGGATAGGCTATGGGGCTTAAGGCAGGAAGGTTTTAAATCCATTATGGATTGTAGGGGCGATGGGTTTTAAGGGAGGCCATGGCGTCGTAAACGTCCATGGACGTACATAAGCAGGGTGAATTGCTCCTCCCAGCTAGTAGCGGCGCGGAGCCTTTGGGCCAGCTCGCGAATCCTGTAGACGCATACCGCGCCATACATCTTATGCAGCATAATTATCTTATTCATCGTCAACACTCGTTCGAGTAGTGCATGTTTTTTGTTTAACCGGTACAGTCAGGTGCGATATACCGTAGTTCGCTAATGATTTTAATCATTGTTACCGAAGTTAACTATGAAGTGCGCTAATTGTGACGACACCTTTAATGATGGAGTTCAGTGTAGTACGTGTAAAAAGCACCTAGATTTTACTTGGGCTAATATATCCGAATCCGGCTGGCGCAAACTGGGATCAGACAGGAGAGCAGTATGTAAATGTCCATCATGCCGAATTTCACCCCCATCTCCTTCACACACTGAGCCTACATCTTTGGAGTTCATTCTAAATGAAATCCGGGAATTGAAACGACAGCTGTGCGGTATACTAAATCTTCTGGAAGACGTGCGGTGCATCAAAGAAGAACTCAAAGACCTCAAGTCAAGCTGTGAGTTCAACAGCAAGTTATTGGACGAATTCACTACTAAACTCGGCAGTATAGAGGCTAGAGTGGTGGACCTAGAGCGCCTGCAAGATGTAACGAATTCATTGCAAAAGGAAATTGATGCGATAAAATTGGAACTTTCAGCTAACGATTCAAGATCTAGACTTAATAACGTTGAGATTAAAGGCGTTCCAGTAAAGAAAGGCGAAAACTTATTCGGTATTCTTGAGAAAATTGAAGAGAAAGTGAATTATACTTTTCCAAAGTCACAGATAAACTTTACCACACGAATACCTCTATTCAATTCTAATGAAAAATCTATCGTCGTCAGCTTCCTAAATAGATATGTAAAGGAAGATTTTACTGCTGCTGCGCGCTCCGTTAAATCATTATCAGCTCATGACATTGGTTTTATTGGTACATCGCAACGAATCTACGTGAATGATCACTTAAACTCTGACACTAGGAAGCTGTTAAACATGACCAGATCGTTAGCCAAGGAGAAAAACATTAAATTTGTATGGGTGAAACATGGAAAAATCCATCTTCGTAAGGACGATACTTCGCGAGTAGTAATCATATCTAAGCCCAGCGATTTAAACAAGTTTTCCTAATCTGCATCCCCATCCGTTATAAATTAACTAACTTTAATTATGTGTCGGATAAGTCTTCTTATTGTCTCACCAAAGTTATTAAAACTAAATTGATTTATTGTGAACGGTTGAGCGCACCTGTCTTACCTGAGGCGTTGTACCTCGGCTATTGTTCTAACAAATATTTCTATTGTAATCCTTATCGGTCTGTCTTTATTGAGGGGTCACTTTTGCGAATTATACGTATCTCACTTCTTCTTGTATCTAGCCATATATTGAGTTATTTGCTTTCTTGCTTGTCTACCTGTGGGTCCGATACCGGTCCGGGAATTATATTTTATATTAACTGCTATCGATCCTATTTTCTTTTTAACTTTTTTATGCCGTACTACCGCCTTTAGTTTACATTTATTATTATATAAATTTTAATTATTCTAGAATAGCACCTAATTCGAGCCATGGGTAGTAATATTAATATATATTACCAAAATGTACGAGGGCTAAGATCAAAAACATCAGCATTCTATCGTCAAATTTGCCTTAATTCCTATGATCTGATCATACTAACCGAGACATGGCTTGTGGACAGTATTACTGACACGGAACTATTTAGTGACCGCTACATGGTATGGCGTCGCGATCGAAACTATCAGCTAACTGGACAGGCACGCGGAGGTGGAGTGCTGATAGCGGTCCGGAACAATATATCTGCCACTCCGCAACCACTGTATGCCTCATCTGCCGAAGATCTTTGGCTAACGTTGAATGTACGCCATCCAAATAATAAGACATATATCAAATTGCATATTTGTGTAATCTATCTCTGTAAACAAAACCAGGGATTATCATTCTCGGCTCAATTATCCAACTTTCTTTCTTAATTGAACAATGTAGTCGTTAACAATTCATCCGATTACTTTTTAGTAATCGGAGACTTTCATATGAGTGGGATAATTTGAAAATTAAATGCCGACTCATTCTCCCCGTGCAATATTTGTAGCTTAGACGAGTATATGCTTGCAGACGAACTATGTATTTTAGGGCTCAAACAGTATAATGGGACATTAAACAAATTTGGTAAAACCCTTGACTTAGTTTTATCTAATATTTTGGTTGAAGTATGCGAATGTTACTTCCAATTGATGATTACCATCCGGCCCTGATTGTCAATGTGAACTTTGTCGAACTACTGATTTTGAGCCTATCTATCTATCTATCTATAACCTCACGCCAGATCCCTTGCGGGGTAGGCAGAGAGTACAGAGTTCCAACAGGTTCTTTCCTTACATACCTCTCTGGCTTCCTCGACTCTCATAGTTCGTCTCATACACGCTCGCCGGTTACGGAGACTCTTGACTTTTCCATCAGATAAGACTCGGTTTATTTGGTCGTGGTAAGATAGTCTAGGTCTTCCCCGGTACCTGCATCCTTCCACTTTCACATTGTATATCTGTTTTGTCATTCTTTCCTCTGGCATTCTTTCTATATGCCCGAACCAACGGAGCATGCCCTTTCTCATCTTTACACCGATACTATCTTTCATACCTACTCGCTGTCTTACTATGCTGTTGCTAATGCGGTCGGTCAGCTTCACTCCGCACATCTTCCGCAGAGCTCGCATTTCTACCGCATTTATCCTACTTTCATTCTCCTTCTTACATACCTAGCTCTCGCTACCATATAACAGCGTTGGGACAAGAACTCCGTTATGTATGGCCAGCTGCGCCTTAGGGCTTAAGTGCCGGCTCCCGAGTAGCTTTCCCATCGCACCATTCACTCTGTTCCCTGCACTCACTCTTCTCTCTATGTCAGCGGTGTATTTCCCATCCTTACTGAAGGCGCATCCAAGATATACAAACTCATTCACTTGCTCCAGCACATCGTTACCAACCACAATCCTTACATTCGTTCTGGTTTCTTCCCTTTCAAAAACCATAATCTTGGTTTTCTTCACATTCAAGTGTAAGCCATTGATCATGCAGTCGTTTTTCATAACTGTGACTAGTGTTTGCAGATCAGTGGCTGTTGGCGCTATTAAAACCGCGTCATCTGCATACAATAGGTGGTTTACCACTAAGTCACCCATTTGTACACCTTCATTCATCGCTTTCAGTCTTTAAAGACTTTTGTCCAGATATATTATAAACAGTCTAGCGGACAACACGCAACCCTGCTTGACGCCGATTTTAACGTCAAACCAGGGTGACCTGTTACCACCCACCCGTACGCATGCCTTGCGGTCCACATAAGTGGACTGGACGGCTCGCAACAGAGTGCCATCTATACCATACTCTGGCAAAATGTCCCAAAGTCTCTTTCGCACAACTCTGTCAAATGCCTTCTCCAGATCTACAAAACCGCAGAAAACCTTCCGGCCCACTGCCAGATGCTTCTCTACGATGTTGCGGAGTGAGAAGACTTGATCCGAACATCCTCTTCCAGACCTGAAACCCCCTTGTGCCTCGCACAACATTCCATCGGACTTCGCGCGCATTCTCCGTTCAATAATTTTACCGTACACCTTGGCTGCCAAGCTGATCAAACTGATGGCCCTGTAATTGGCGCATTCATATTGTGTACTTCTATAATATTATAATGCAGCTACAGAAGAGGTATATACCCACTCAATTAGTGAAAAATGAAAATTACCCTGCTTGGTATTCTTTACCTCTTAAAATATCACTTAGAGAGAAATCTAAATATTTACGTAGATTTAAGCTATATGGCAGACTATCAGACAAAATTACCTATAAATTATTAACACAAAGAGCAAAAAAGTTAGAACTGCAGTGTTATAATAATTACATGACGTCAACTGAAGCATCCATTGAAAAAAATCCTAAGCAGTTTTGGACTTATGTCAAACATAGAACTAAGTCAAACAGTACACCTGCCAGTCTTAAATATGGTGATACAGTTATCTCCTCAGCGGATTCTATTTGTAATGCCTTCTCATCCTATTTTCATTCAACATTCTACTGTGCAACCGATTCTAATGCCAACTCTTCTAACTTGCCTCTTTCTCTACAAGCTGGAAACAGTGACCCAACAATTAGTCTTTTCTCAATTGAAATTACCGTAGAAATGATCAAAAATCAACTTCTTAAGCTTGATCCTACTAAATCAGCTGGCCCGGATCATATCTCACCTAAGCTTTTGATCAACTGCTACACTTCCAATTGCAATTCCTATCTCTCTTTTATACAAAAAGTCACTTTCTCAATGCACTGTCCCTCATATCTGGAAATCAGCCTTTATTACTCCTGTCTATAAAAAAGGCTCTAGGCTCGAAATTACCAACTATAGACCGATTTCCAAACTCTGTATTCTAGCAAAAGTATTTGAAAAAATTGTCTACAATCAGGTCTATGCAGCCTTAAAAAATTCCTTTAGCCCGAGTCAACATGGTTTTCTTAGAGGACGATCGACGATTACCAATCTTGTTCTTCTAAACAACTACATAACTGAAGTTATGGATAGGGGCGCTCAAGTCGATGTCGTTTACACAGACTATAGCAAAGCCTTCGACCGTATTGATCATAAACTACTCTTATACAAGCTTCTTAACATTGGAATCTGCGGAGATCTCCTTAGGTGGTTTTCGTCGTATATCGAAAATAGGTCACAAGCTGTTGTCTTAAGCAATTACATATCCAGTTGGGTGCCGATCCCTAGCGGTGTACCGCAAGGCTCTTTGCTAGGCCCATTGCTGTTCATTATCTACGTAAACGACATCGACTCTTGCTTCCACTCTTCTCGCTTGCTTTGTTTCGCCGACGATATGAAGATATTCTCCTCCATATCTTCGACGGAAGATATACAGGCACTTCAGTCGGATCTTTTACGGCTGGATAACTATTGCCAGAAGAACAAATTAGACCTAAACCCACTTAAATTCTCGGTTGTTAGTTTTAGTCGTAAACGCCATCCCATTCCGACAATTTATAAACTGAAAGGACAGGCGGTCATAAACAGTAATATAGTTCGGGATTTAGGTGTTAACCATGATTACAAGCTTTTGTTTGATCAACATATTGATAAAGTTGTAGCCAGAGCGACGAAAGCACTAGGTTTTATAATGAGATTATCTAGCTCCTTTAATCAAGCAAAAACTCCGAAAATCCTTTACTGCACTTACGTTAGGAGTCACCTTGATTATGCTTCACAAATCTGGAACCCTTGCTATGACAAATATGTTGATCGAATTGAACAAGTACAAAAGCGATTCATTAAATATCTATGCTTTAAACTGAAAATTCCTTATCACTCTTCTAAATATTTAAATCTTTGCAAAAAATTTCATATTCTTCCACTTTACTATCGACGTCGAACTGCTGATTTCACATTTTTGGCCAAAATTATTAACAACGAAATTGACTTTAATATCCCTCGTAGGTCAGCGAGGCATAATTTGCCTATAAATGTTGCATCATTCAATTCCAATTACAGGCGGAACTCATTTATGGTTCGTGCAAGCAGAGATTTTAACCATATATGCAGAGAGTTTTCATTTGACCCTTTCAACATTGACACGGCTTCAGCGAGAAGGTATCTCAACCGTCACTTCTTTGGTTAATTGACTTTTACCGATTTATTCTTGATACACATGCTATTGCTGCTATGAGTACGAATTTATAATATGTTTCCTAAACGTGTGATCCTATAACTGGTTCTCTGTGAAATTTTTAAGTTATTTATCATAGATATGTAAACCGTTGGACCACCTTTCAATAAATAAAAAAAATAATAATAATAAAGTCCGTCGGCTGGCAAAAGAGGCGCAACCACCGGCGTGGGTTTGGGGAGATGTGCGAGGCCCACAGGTGGGCGAGGGGCCGCGGTGTAAGGGAGCGGGTTCGCCCACGCGTTGGCGCCGAGTATCGGCCTAAGCGGAGGCGAAGACGACTGAAGGTCCTGGGGCGCGAGCGGCCGCACCGCGTCGACCGCGCCTTGTTCGGCGCTTCCCCATTGGGACTTTGGGGCAACCGCGATAGTTCGCAGTGTGTCCCTTGGTCCTGCAGAGGACGCAGCTGGGCGGCCCTGTCGCCGTCTCCCTCGAGCGGGAGCATTGCGAAGTCATGTGGTCCCCGACACATTTGGCGCATCGAGGGCGCGCTTGGCAGTAACGGGCAGAGTGCCCGTACAGCTGACAGTTGTGGCACTGGCTGGGCGTGTCACGTTTGTTTGGGGTCTCCACGGAGAGGCCAGAGATGTGGCATACGGTCTTTATGTCAAAGACTTTGCGACCGGCCACGGTGCGGTCCAGAACGACCAGCACCATGTCGTATGCCTGTTTGTTGTGGCCCTTAACCATCCTGTGCACCTGGTGCACCGGAAGGTCTTGGGCTAGGAGGTTCGGCCGCGCGCGGCGGCGCGCTGTGCACGGCGGCGCACGCGCTGCAGCTGCCCACCACTCGCTCGATGTCGCCATCGATACCCGGCCACCACATTCTACTACGCGCCGTACACTTCGTTTTAACGACACCGAAATGTCCAGAATGTAATTCCTTTAGCAACTCTTCACGAAATACTGTAGGGATTACTATTCTATGTCCCCGGAATAAACAGTCCCCTATTACCTCTAAATCGGCCTTACACATAAAATAAGGCTTAACAAATTTACACGCAATTTTACGCGGCCATCCATGATTCATATAACGAATCACCGTTTGCAATACCTTATCGGCTGCCGTTGCGCGCTTAATTCTCTCGTAAGAAACCGGTTCTGTCGTCGCATTCATAAACAATATGGGTATCGGCATGTGCTCGCATTCCTAATCGGTATCAGCTGATTCATTAGGGGGCAGCGGTGTCCGTGAAAAATAATCTGCAACTAAATTATTTTTGTTACTTATATATTGAATGGTATAATTATAGGCTGATAGAGTTATGGCATATCGTTGCAAACGTAATGCGGCCGTAACTGATATGCCATCCTTCTTACCAAAGATCGACAGCAGTGGCCTGTGATCGGTCCTCAAAATAAAAGGCTCCTGCCGTCCGTATAAATAATGATGGAAACGTTTGATACCGAAATTTATTTTTATTTATTTATTTATTCTTTATGCACTTATGTACATAGGCGGACTTAATGCCAGAGGCATTTTCTGCCAGTCTACCTTGAGGTAGACTGGCAAAAATCACATTATCGCAGTGGCCTCTTTCTGAATTTGACTGTAATTCTTCTCGCTAGCAGTGAGCGAGCGCGACCCGAAGGCGATCGGTCGCTCTGTCCCGTCCGGGGCTACATGTGCAAGCACTGCACCGAGGCCCGCGGGCCCCGCGTCCACGGTAAGAGCGAGCGGCGCAGCGGGCTCAAAATGCGCCAGCACGCGCTCCGAGGCCAGCTCGCGGCGCTCCTCTGCCAGCGCGCGCGCCTGCCGTTGTCCCTACTCCCACAGCGCGCCCTCCTTCAGTAACTCATGCAGAGGACTTAATAACAAGGACGCGTTTAGAATAAAATTCCTGTAATAGTTTACTACGCCTAAAAATCTTTTTAATTCTAGCGGGTTAGAAGGTGCCGGCGCTTTTAAAATAGCTTCTACTTTGCTCGGACATGTTCTCAGACCGTTCCTATCTATAGTGTAACCCAAATAAGTAACGCTTTCCTGAAAGAATGCACATTTGTCCTTTTGAAGTCTTAGTCCCGCATTTTGCAATCTGCACAGTAGTTCTCGAAGCCTAACTAAGTGCAGATTCCGATTAGGAGCCGTGAGACAAATGTCATCATACCAACAAGAAACACCGTCTATTCCCGCCACTAGCATTTCGATGGCCCTTTGGAAAATAGCTGGAGCGTTCGCGAGACCATACACGAGCCGCGTGTATTTAAATAAACCCTTTGGTGTATTAATTGTAGTTAGCTCTTGTGACGGTTTAGACAAACAGAATTGATTGTAAGCATTACTTAAATCAAGTTTTGACTAATGTTGTCCTCCACCGATTTTGGCAAATACTTCGTCTATGTGAGGCAAAGGGTATTTATCAATTTTTAAAATTTTATTTAACGTGCAAGAGAAATCCCCAGCTATTTTACCTTGCCGTTTTCTTTTAATACCGGAACAATTGGGGTAGCATGATCTGAGAACTGTACGGGAACTAAGATTCCTAGTCGGACTATCCTATCTAATTCCTCTTCTACCTTTCCTTTTAAGGCAAACGGTATAGGTCGCGGTTTGAAAAATTTTGGGACAGCACCCTCCTTTCAATGCAATTCTATTTCACATTTATTGAAACAACCCAACTCGTCTTTCCAAACTTCAGGAAATTCATCTAAGACCTGCTGCACCTCGACGCATTTCGATTCAACGCTTAAGTTATGATTATCAGAAACAGAAACTAGCTGCATATTAAATCATGTCATAAAGTCTCGCCCCAGGAGCGGAGGTCCGCCTTTTTTGATAACATAAAATTCCATTTGTCGTTTCATATTATTGAATGAAACATCACAAAGAAAATAACCCAAAGGTGTGACTATGTTTGGTATAAAGACAAAATACAAGGTTGGTTTTACATACTTTTAAACATTTAAAATGCGTCAAATAAAAGTGCTCAGACATGACACTACGACCAGCGCCACAGTCGAGTTCCATAGATAAGTCGACATCATGTACCCTCACATTCACTTTAACTTGGAGTCACTCGCGCGCCGCTGTCAAGGTCAGCTGTGTTTTTGTTTGTACGCTGCGCTGCGTGCAACAACGAACTTTTTTAAATCATGTCGCAAATATTAAAATGTAACGCCTGTAATATAGTCATAGATGAACTATTGGCATATGTGCAAAATAAAATATCAGTTATCGACGAAGATACGTTGAAAAGAATTTGTGTGTCCGCGTTTACGAGTAGTGAAATCAGTAAATCAAAATCATTACTATTTGAATCCTTGCCGACGGATCATCGTAAAATCGTAAGAAAAAGGAAGGGAAAGGAAGTAAGGGAACTTGATGACATCGTTAGTGTGTTTAAAAGCATAGATCCCGATGCAATTCCTGTTTTTGTTGCGAAGAATCTCGAAAAACTACCCCCAATTTTGTTCGATCACCTTGATTGTACAAAACTGCTAAAAGATCTCACAAGATTAAATTCTGAGATTGAAGAAGTCAGAAACACATATGTCACGGTAAAACAGTTTGAGGATTTGCGAGCAGATATACAGAATCTAAAGCACGCAACGTTATCGGGACCTAAAAATACTGCTGACTATGTAAATACGAGACGGGGTGCTTGGAATCAGGAAAGTGGACCTGTGAGCATGACATTGAGTAACAACTACATCATGAAAGAGCACGAGTTACAGTCTGATAATATGGTAAGAAATCAATGCCCCGTAATAGCAAATCACGAGGCATTGACAATGGCTACTGATAAATGTCAAGTTGATATCGTGGTGTGTACGCCGTTAGCTCAAGCCAAAAATGATTCGGCTATATCGTCAGCGTATGTCGAGGTCGGCGCATATACCTGTACCACCTTAAGGGAGTACCTATCGCTGAGCTTCAGTATAAGGTACGCTACCCGTGTCGACACACTGCTGACTTCCACAACGCTGCTAACGAGGTCCTTATTGACCAGAAAACCGACACCACCCTGGGAGAGCTGATCACCTTCTCGGAAGTAGAACAAGTTACCTGACTCAAGGGTTATCGCGTCCTCCCCCTTTCTTCGGACCTCACATAACCCCAAAATATGCCATTTTATGCGACCCAGTTCTACCTCGAGTACGGTGAGGTGGTGGTCCAGCCGTACTGTGCATACATTATACGTCGCGAGGGTCAATTCTTTATGGTAGCCTCTCGTAACCCGGAGATTCTTAGCACCCCCTCTCCCGCTGTCGCCCCGACCGCTACCGTGATCGGGAACAGCGGGAGTACCGGGAACTGGGGGCCGGTTAAATTGTTGTGCTTTCATAGGAGGTAGATTAGCCTACTATACCACGCTGGCCAGACGGGTTGGTATAGGGTTTGATTTCAAGTTTTCCTTCTCTACGCACTGGGTCGTTTGCACGAGTGTGTTCCCTTTGTCGGCTTTTACGACACCCACGGGATGATAGGGGGTGATGACACATGTATTCTTTCCCGTCACCACACGGGCTATCTTACCACGACCAAATAAACCGAGTCTTATCTGATGGAAAAGTCAAGAGTCTCCGTAACCGGCGAGCGTGTATGAGACGAACTATGAGAGTCGAGGAAGCCAGAGAGGTATGTAAGGAAAGAACCTGTTGGAACTCTGTACTCTCTGCCTACCCTGCAAGGGATCTGGCGTGAGGTTATAGATAGAGATAGATAGAAATAAATAATTAAAATCGCGGAGTTTTCATATCAAAATATTATTTAAAAGTATTTTATATCGAATTTACAGAAATTTATCAAAATATATTTATGAAAAAATGTTTTACATTACAATAAAATTGTTTCAGCCGTATTCATAAAACTTTATTATGGATTAAGATCCATAATAGAGTTTTATACAGCGATTTATTGCTTTTAATAATAATAATCAGTTTGCCGTCGGTACTTTGTTTATTTCATTGCAATGATTAATTAGGTAATCCTATTCTGTTAAAATAGCCATACCTTGTTGAGTAAGACCGCCTTATGATGACTAAAACAAAGTTTTTTTTATTTACAGGTAGGTAACTGATACGAAACATGGCCGAATCTAAGAAGAAATGTCGACAGTATAGTGTTGATTATTGAAAATTTGGTTTTCTTCCATCAAAGGCAGACAAGGGATTGCCCATATGTCTTTTATGCAACAAAGTTTTGACCAATGACTCTATGAAACCATCGAAGCTCGAAGATCATCTAAGAAGGTGTTGTCCTGATAAAATAGGGAAAGATTTGAAATATTTTCAAGCACTGAAGGAAAAATATGAAAAGAGACCCAACGTGCACAGTATGTTCACTTTCTGAAAGGAACGATGATGGCTTGCGGGCATCTTACAATATCGCATTACTTATAGCGAAATCTGGAAAACCGCATACCATTGGAGAACAGTTAATTTTACTCGCTCTTGAAGAGGTTTTAAAAACTGTTCTGCACAAATCTCCATTTGACATACTCAAAAGAATTCCTTTGAGTAACAACACTGTACAAAGACGTATTGATGAAATGAGCCCTGATATTTTTTTCAAAGAAACAATTAGTTTTCAAACTTGTCACAGGTAGAATGCCTTGATGAGGATATTCAAACATACGTTCAACATTTAATTGCCCTGCATGATGACTTCAAAATCAGATTTGAAGATATTCTGACGATGGAAATACCACCATGGATCATAAATCCATTTGATGAAACGGAAGTGGAGAATGTGATATTACAAGAGGAGCTACTCGAGCTTAGCACTAACGAGGAGCAGAAGGTGAAATTTAAAAGAGGGTATTAAACATTTTGGCTGCAAGCAGAAATACCCGAAAAATATCCTGGACTGTGGGGGAATTGCGAGAAAGCTTTTGATAGCGTTTCCCTCGTCATATCTTGTCGAAAAAAGTTTTAGAGTCGTTACAAACCTTTTAACAAAAAAAAAGGAGCAGATTGAATGTCACGGAACGGGGAGATTAGCGGTTTTTCCTAACAAAACTGAAGCCAAATATTAATTATTTGCTGTCAATCCATCAAGTACATCCCTCCCATTAAAATTATTTTGTGATTGTCATTGTAGAAGTTACGTTACGTTATTAATGTTTAATTTTAATTGTATTACGACTGTTATCATATTAGAATACATTCTATATATATGATAACAATAATAATTAATAGTGTAATAATTACATATTTGAATAAATGCAACACAAAAAATTTACTATTTTTTGTTTTTATTTATACCAATCCGAATGGGAAGTTTTTTAAATGAAATAAGTGAGAATTGATTGGTTCCTTGTGCTGTGAGTAGATGTCAAAAAAGTAAAGTTGGCCAATCAAAAAAGTGATTCCATCCAATCCAATCAATTAATTAATTAACCAATCAATTCTCACTTTTTTTTCGAAAACTATTAATTCGTGGTTGGAACTCAGCCGGAACGCAAAATTCCATGTCGAATTTTGGGAATATGGTAGAAATGTAGCTGCAGGGGGTCCACCGGAACCAGCTAAATTTTGAAAGTGATCTATGAGAAAAAAAGCCTGGGAACCTCTGCACTAGACCAACAAGGCAGACATTAAGCAACTTTGAGGTCATATTTTTAACCGCCTTCAAAAAAGGAGGAGGTTTCCAATTCGACTGTATGTTTTTTTTTTATGTATGTTACGCGAATATTCCGCCAATTATGAATCAATTTTGATGATTCTTTTTGCATTGGGTTCAGTATAGCTCCAAGGTGGTCCCATTTTATTTTATCGGTATTGGACCTTGGACTTGGAAGATACACCAGGGAACTCCTTAACGACAAACAATACGAATGCGTATTGTTTGTCGCTGAGATATTATGGGTATTACGCCAATCCTATAGGTACCCTGCCATAGAACTAATCAGAATATTAACCGACTTCAAAAAAGGAGGAGGTTGACAATTCGTCTGTGTTGTTTTATAACGGCTTTATTTATGAACTGATTTTGATGATTCTTTTTGCGTTGGGTTTAGTATAGTTTCGAGGTGGTCCCATTTTAATTAAATCGGTATTGAACTTTGGACTTTGAAGATACTCCGGGGAACTCCTTAACGGCGAACAGCACGAATGTATAGATTCCGTTATAATTATATCAATCCTGTAGGTACCTTGCTGTACAACTTAGCAAAATAATATAATATAGGTATATAAATATTAGTAAGTAATTCACTTGTCACTTAAAATTGTAAAATCTTTTTTAAAAAAAGTAAACCGACTTCAAAAAGCAAAAAAATAAATATTTGAAGTCGGTGCCAAGTAACCGACTGCACTAACCGGGAGTCGGTTTACTTTTCTTAAAAAAGATTTTTTCGATTACCACTTCATGATTGGATCGTGCATCGATTCGAGTCGACAGCTTTCGGAATCGATCTACTGAATCGATTCAATGGTTCAGATCGATCTAAAATATCGATACTGCAGCCGAAAGGTTATTTTCGATAGCACGTAACGTGTAATTGGTAAATATTTGACAAAACTAAGTTTTTTTTCATTCTTGGCGATTGAGTTATTATGTATTAGAAAAAGCTATATTTATCTATATCTATATCATCACGCCAATCCCTTGCGAGGTAGGCAGAGAGTACAGAGTTCCAACAGGTTCTTTTCTTACATACCTCTCTGGCTTCCTCCCTTCTCATAGTTCGTCTCATACACGCTCGCCGGTTACGGAGACTCTTGACTTTTCCTTCAGATAAGACTCGGTTTATTTGGTCGTGGTAAGATAGTTTAGGTCTTCCCCGGTACCTGCATCCTTCCACTTTCACATTGTATATCAGTTTTGTTATTCCTTCATCTGGCATTCTTTCTATATGCCCGAACCAATGAAGCATACCCTTTCTCATCTTTACACCGATACTCCCTTTATACCTACTCGCTTTCTTACTACGCTGTTGCTAATACGGTCGGTCAGCTTCACTCCGCACATCTTCCGCAGAGCTCGCATTTCTACCGCATTAATCTTACTTTCATTCTCCTTCTTACATACCCAGCTCTCGCTACCATATATCAGCGTTGGGACAAGAACTCCGTTATGTATGGCCAGCTGCGCCTTATGGCTTAAGAACCGGCTCCCAAGTAGCTTTCCCATCGCACCATTCACCCTGTTCCCTGCACTCACTCTTCTCTCTATGTCAGCGGTGTATTTCCCATCCTTACTGAAGGCGCATCCAAGATATACAAACTCATTCACTTGTTCTAGCACATCGTTACCGACCACAATCCTTACATTCGTTCTGGTTTCTTCCCTTTCAAAAACTATATCATAAATAATCTTGGTTTTCTTTACATTCAAGTGTAAGTCATTGTTCATGCAGTCGTCTTTCATAACTGTGACTAGTGTTTGCAGATCAGTGGCTGTTGGCGCTATTAAAACTGCGTCATCTGCATAAAGTAGATGGTTTACCACTAGGTCACCCATTTGTACACCTTCATTCATCGCTTTCAGTCTTTGAAGACTTTTGTCCAGATATATTATAAACAGTCTAGCGGACAACACGCAACCCTGCTTGACGCCGATTTCAACGTCAAACCAGGGTGACCTGTTACCACCCACCCGTACGCATGCCTTGCAGTCCACATAAGTGGACTGGACGGCTCACAACAGAGTGCCATTTATACCATACTCTGGCAAAATGTCCCAAAGTCTCTTTCGCACAACTCTGTCAAACGCCAGATCTACAAAACCGCAGAAAACCTTCCGGCCTACTGCCAGATGCTTCTCTACGATGTTGCGGAGGGAGAAGACTTGATCCGAACATCCTCTTCCGGACCTGAAACCCCCTTGTGCCTCGTACAACATTCCATCGGACTTCTCGCGCATTCTTTGTTCAATTATTTTACCGTACACCTTGGCTGCCAAGCTGATCAAACTGATGGCTCTGTAATTGGCGCAGTCATATTGTGAACCCTTGCCTTTATACAAGGGTACTATGACTGCGCGGCGCTAATCTACAGGGACTCTACCGGTCCTCCAGCAAAGGTTTGCAAGGGCCCGGAAGGCGTCCCGGACGCAACTTCCACAATATTTGATCATCTCGGCAGATATCATGTTCACTCCCGCAGCTTTACCGTTTTTCATACTTCCTATCGCCCATTCAACTTCTTCCATACTGATGTCCTCTGTTGATTCTGGTGGCGCAAACTCGCCTTTAGGCACGTCGGCGGCATCAGTATTCGGGGCATCTCCATACATTCCTCCAAAATATTCACTCCACCGGTTAAGCACAGCTTGTGTGTCTGCAAGAATGTCACCATCTTTAGATTTTATCCTTTCCATTCTGGAGCCTGACGAATCACCTCGAGCCTTTCTCACCTTGCATCAAAAGAGTTTGGTGTTGTTCTCGAAGTTCTTCGCCAGCCTCTCCTCCTCAATCATACTGGCTCTTTGACGCTTTTCTTTCACTAAAGTTTTAGTGGCATTCTTGCATTGCCGGTATATTTCTTTCCTCATCTACTGGCATTCAGGTTCAAAGAAGAGACATAGTCCTGCCACGCTTTCTTCTTACTTTTTACGGAGCTTTGCAACTCCGCATCCCACCATGCATCACCTTTTTCTGTACTATGCTTATTTGAGCAACCACATACGTCTTTCGCGGATTCCACCAAACTCTCTTTCAGGCTGTTCCAGCATTCATTTACATTTGAGTCCGAAGAGCCTGCTGTCAAAAGCTTGTCCCGGACTCTGTCTTCATACATTCTCCTCACGCTCTCATCTTGCAACTTTTCAACCTTTATTCTTTCAAGGTATCCGAAGGGGATACGCTCTCGCCAGTGCCTCCACTTCCTGAACAGACCACTAAACCGCGCAACTATGAGATAGTGGTCTGATTCAGGAGTGGGGCCTCTATACGCACGCGTATCTTGTAGTTTGCTTCGGAGACGGTTATCAACCAGGATCAGATCTATCATGCTTTTTTGTTTATTCCTTCTCCACGTATACATATGTATGGCCTTGTGCTGGAATATCTTATTAGACACAAGGAGACCCCTTTCTAAACAAACATCTACAATGAGCTTACCTGCATCGTTCACTGTACGATGCTACCACCGTACATCGCGTTACGCGTTGTCAGCATTTACGCCGGCACGCGCCATTTCGACCATTTCGTCATTTAGTACACGTTTAATCACTAATCGGTTCGCATGTACTCATAACCATACCATTTTAGATTAAGTTAAGTGAATATACCATAATATCGCTTATCTTATCTTTTATTTATGAACCATTCATAAATCTCTGTACGGTCACCAAACCCCGTACATCGTGGTCCTTCGAGCCTTGTGTCGTAAGGCAGGTCCTCCGCGAGTGTAACCAGTGAACACGTGGCTGTGAAAACGTGGCAGTGAACACGCGGCAGTGAATCCAGCTTACGGCGTAACCAGTGCAACCATAACCAATCACCATTGTCAAGCGGTTCACCATTACCACTGACGAGAACCAACCAGGATAGTGCTCCGGGACAAACCAGGTTACCACGCCCAATCTCTGAGTAAGATCCATCCTTTATTTACCATTTTCTTTACCAAAATAACCATAACCACCATGGAGGCGATCCTAGCTACACAGCAACAAATCATGTCTGCGATGGAGACCCTCCGCGTTAATTTCAAGAAAGATGGGCCGGAGCGCAAGACGCCTGCCTATATGGAAAAACGCCTAAGTAGCTTAGATGCTTACTGGAAAGAATTTCAGGTAAATCATACCAGATTGTGTGCTGAATTCGAGGACCCTGACCATAAATATTTTAGTGAGAATTATTATCAGCAGGCTCTTAACTTTTATAATGAGCTAAAAATGTTCTTAACCAAATATGTGACCACTGAACCAACTAAACCATTGTTGAAACTAGCGACACCATTATCGCAATTTTCCGATCGACAGGAAACTCCTACCACTCCTGTAGAAACGGGCACCTCTAACTTGTTTCTCACATCTAAGATTACCAGTCAGGGTAATTCTAGTAGAGTTGAGGAAATGCTGCGAAAGCAAAAAAGTAATTTTAAAGCCTTCTCGCGTACTATAAAAGCTATCGATCTTGAAAGTATTTCCGAACGGTGGGAATTTGAAGACATTCTAAAGACTATCCATTCAAGATGGTCGGTCATCGATTCGCTACACTGGGAAATTGACAGTGAAAGCCTTGTAGACAATGAGAAGTACAAACTGGCTTTTATCGAGTATGAGACTAAATACAATAACGTCAAAAAGGCTGTGAACAGTGTGGTCTACCTCATATAGGGAGAAATCTACGCCGCAAATGGACATACCAACGTTCAGCGGTAATTACCAACAATGGTTGTCTTTTAAGGATTTGTTTTGTGAAACAATTCATAATAACAAGTCGTTACCAAATGCGCAAAAAATGCAATTCCTGAAAAGCAAACTTAGAGGAGAAGCGGATAAATTAATCCAGCATTTACGCATTAGTTCTGACAATTACCAAATTTGTTGGGACATATTAAACCATAGATACAATAATATCAGACTAATATTTAATTCTCACATTCATATACTTTTAACCATGCCTAGTATGCAGCAACAATCCGCTGCGCTAATCAAAAGGCTACATGACACCACCAATGAGTGTCTTAGCGCTATCAAAGCAATGGGGATGGACGTAACCAATTGGGATCTACTCATAGTCTATATTCTAACTCAAAAGTAAGATGCTGAAACGCACCATGATTATATTGAGTTATTACAGAATCCTAGAAATTTGTCAACCATATCCAAATTTCTAGATTTCCTAGAGACAAAGTTTACGTCCTTAGAGGCCTTACGGCGTAAAGAAGACTCAATTAAACCAAATCAACACCAGTCTCAACACACGGATAACCAGAAAAGAAATACATATAAATTACCAAATACTTTTATGAATAAAAATTACCAACATAAACCAGTAATTAATCATGCGACAACGAAGCCACGTAATATTGCACCACAACGGAAATGTCTACTCTGCAACAACCAACATGCGCTGTTTCAATGTAAAGAATTTCTGGAATCTGTGCCCGAAAACAGACGAAAAATAATTGAAAATAATAATTTATGCAGAAACTGCCTTATTAACACCATTTTGACAAACAATGTAGTTCCGAAAAAACTTGTCGATTTTGCAACGGTGCGCACAACACATTGTTGCATAATGCGTATGTGACTTATTCACCATCGACTTCTAGTCAAACTAAAGTTGAGAAAGAGACGCGAAAGTCCAACATATGCGTTTCTAATATGCGTTTGGAAACCATACCTAAGCTGTTAGCCACAGCCAAGATTAATATCAAGGCAGTGGACGGTTGTTACCATACCATGCGCGCTCTTATTGATCCTTGTGTAGAGTCATCGCTAATAACAGAGAGTGCAGCACAACTGCTAGGCCTACCACGGCTAAAACGTAACTGTGTAGTAGTAGGAGTAGGCGCCAAGGCTAACAACAGTAAGGGAGGTATTAAAATAACCATATCTTCTTTATACAACTACTTCACCTGCAGTACAGAAGCATACGTCATGAAGCATGTTGTAGGCAATTTACCAAACCAGTCATTCGCAAGACAACCATGGCCGCAGTTAGACAAAGTACCATTAGCGGACCCAGAATATAACAAAAGCCGACCAGTGGATCTAATATTAAGTGTAGAAGTATATGAGCTGATCTTACTACCAGGTCTTATCCGTAAGGACACATCTCAACCGATTGCCCAACAAACGGATTTTAAGTGGCACGGTACAGCAACGAAATTATTGCAATGTCGTCATGGTTGATTTAAAGGATATTCAACGATTTTGGGAGATAGAAGACAACTCGGAAAACACACTTAATTTGTCAAGTGACGATTACCATTGTATGCAACAATACCAGTTGCAAACAAAACGCCAACCAGATGGGCGTTACATTGTTAGATTACCACTCAAACCAGATGTGACGGAAAAATTGGGAGAATCAAAGACCAAGGCGGTAGCTCAATTCCGTCAATTAGAGAAAAGATTTACCAAAAATAAAATGATTGCAGAGAATTATAAGCAATTCATTCATAAATAAATAAAAAAATAAAAATAAAAATGTTTTATTCAGTAACCAAGTAAAAATTACAGTAACAGTGATTGAAATCCCCTTTTAAGTAAATATTATACTTGTGCTAGGGGATCCCGCTCTCCATTAATAGTGAGTTTAATTACATGAACAAAATATATTGTAACATGCGATAGTATTTGGAGTAGTAACACTTTAGTTATTTATTCAAGGATAGTAGCTAGATAAATTTTTCCTTATAACTAGGTAGGTAGGTACGAACATTAAATTAAAATTAAAATTAAGATTAAAAGTGAGTTAATGTGTGGTGTCCCTGCGCGCGCGTGCTTGTATGTGTGTGTGTATGTGTGTGTGTACTTTTTTTTTTTTTTTTTTTTTCAACATTTATACAACATTATATCCTCAGTTTCCTCATATGTTTTCGTTTTTAACCAATTAACTATAAGATTTTTAATCTCACGATATGTTTTAGGATAGATATTTAAGTGTTCATTTATGTAATTATATATGTGTGGTGATTGTTTAATGTGTTGTCGCCTGGCAAATACTGACTTCACATTGGGGTTAGGAGCTACGTATGTTTTATTTCTTTTATTCAATACTTTTGGATCATATGGGAGCGACTTGTGAAGTTTTAAAACTATGTGCATTATATATGGTTTACGTACAGTAAGAAGGTCACTTGTACTGTAGAGCTGTGTTGGAAATCTATACGGTTTAAAATACATGACCTTTAACAAGGACCTTTGCGCTCTTTCTAGTTCCAGAAACTTTGTTTTGGTGGCTCCTCGCCATATTGCTATACAGTACGTCATAATTGATTGTGTTAATGACGTATATATTTGTTTTAGTATCTGTGATGTAGCTACATGTCTTAGATTTTTGTAGAACCAAATGAATTTTCTAATTCTGTTCATCATAAGTTCTAGATGAAGATGCCAAGATAGGCGTTGGTCTATTATAACTCCCAGGTATTTAGTGTGGGTTACTTTTTCTACTTCTTCACATGTACAGCCAGGGTGATCAAGAGTATTGCTGCATGAGTGTATTTTAATGGTGAGACTTGGTTGTGTATGAGCATATTTCGTAAAACATATGTAGTTACACTTTGAAATATTTAATGTCAATAAATGTGTCATTAGCCAGTTGGCAACCTTAGCTAGTCCTTTTTCAGTCTTAGATCGCACCTCTTTCCAAGTCTCACCAGTAAATACAACTGCAGTGTCATCAGCATAACAAAAGATTTGCCCTCCATACAAATTTAGTTTGCAGAGGGTATCAATATAGACTACAAATAGTGTCGGTCCCAGAACACTACCCTGCGGGACTCCATACGTTACAGTAGCACTCTGACTGGTATATGGGCCAATTTTTACGCGCTGCGTACGGCCACTTAGGTAGTCTTTAAAGAGGTTTAGCGATAATCCTCTTATACCAATTTGTTCAAGTCTATTCAGAAGGATGGAGACAGACACTGTATCAAAAGCCTTTTTTAGATCGAGAAATACGCTTAAGCATTTTTTTCCTATATCTACCTGTTTTGTGATCAGCGAGGTTAAAGCCGTTATAGAGTCTTCAGTACTCAACCCGCGTCTGAATCCAAATTGCGACTGAGATAGTATTTTAAATTTATTTAAATAGTTTATTAAACGCTTATTTATTAGCTTTTCTATTATTTTAGAGATTGATGTAAGAACAGAAATAGGCCTGTAATTATTTGGATCTTGTCTGTCTCCTCCCTTGTGAACAGGCGTGATGAGCGCTAATTTTAGAGCAGTGGGGAAGATTCCAGTTTTGAAACAGATATTTGCCAGGTGTGTCAATATAGGAACTAATATTACGTTGGCTAGTTTTAAGGATTCTGTAGGTATGTCATCATGGCCAGGGGCACTATCCGATTTAAGGCTCATTAGTATGGTTTTAACTTCAGCCTGATCAGCCTCTAGTAGAACAAATGATGAGACCTGTGATGTACTCCAATAGTTTCTGTAACTAGGTTCCGTCTGGCTACAGTTTGTAATTATGCTTTCCGCTAATGTCTTACCTATATTAGATAAATAACTGTTAACATAATCAATAGAATTTTGAGGAGTCGACTTTATGTTCAGTAGCTCTAAATTTTTATTTTCTGGTTGTTTTCGGTGAGTAATATTGTTCACTGTTTTCCACATTGTTTTCATATTTTTGGTAGAATTGATTAATTTTTTTCGATCATAGTTGCGTTTGAGTTTTATAATTAAATTATTGCAGTAGTTTCTGTATCGTTTGTAAGTAACCTTTAAGACCTCATTATGTGGATCAACCCTTAATTTCATTTGCATGTTGTTTCTGTTTTGAATACAACGCAGGATACCAATAGTTATCCAGGGTTTGATAATACGATTTTTTCTTGGCACTGGTGTAATTAGGCTGTTATCTAATATACATTTTTTAATTTTATTTGTAATGGCATTTAATAAATTATTTGGTTCTGTATAGTAAAATAATTCTTCTAGGTTAGAATTCTCTAAACTAGTTAGTGCTTGTTCATAATTAACAGAAGTCCTAAGAAGAAGGAAGAAGAATGATATGCAGTCCTGTTTTTTATTGGATAGGTTTGATAACTTTAAGAAAATAGTATAATGGTCGGTGATGGTAGTATTTATTACTGTTATTGAGGCAGAGTATCTGTTCATATCTAGTTTTAACATAAAGTGATCAAGGCAATTGTTCTCTCTCGTTAGCAGAGAGTGTCCCGGAAGTAAACCATGCATAGATAACATATTAAGGTAGCTTAGTCTATTTGTTTTATCGTTCGAATTTTCATTAGGTTTGTGTATAATATTTATGTTAATATCTCCTGTTAAAATAATATTTTTATTAGTTTTTATCGATTCTAAATGAGAGTTTAAGGAGTTAACAAAAGTCTCGGTATTCTTATTTGAAGGAGAACGATAGATTGCAATAATTATGAAATGGTTAAAGGTTATTTGCAAACAGGAGCCCTGTGTAATATGAATTTCCTTAACAGTAACAGAGTGAGTAGATTTTATATATGCCGTTATTCCATCACACTGATTTATGTGATTTGTCGTAAAATAGGATGTATAATTGTTTAATAACGGTATTGGTTTGTTAGAATGTAATCTACATTCGCTAAATATTATGAAGTCAGGTAGAATACACAGTTGCGCAAGAGTGAGGTTGAAATCGTCAATATTTTTATAAATGCTTCGAATATTTTGTGTAATAATAGTAATATCGTTATTGTGTATAATGTGTTTTTGTATGAAATTTTGGGGTTGACATTCACTTGACTTAGCAATTTCTAAGCAGTCTAATTCTTTATAAGTTTCAATTGGAACATCCATTTTTAGTAGTGGGAGATTTGTGAATAATTTAATCATTATATTATATGTGTAATAAGTAGTAAAGGTGTGAATATTAGTCCGTGTGATTGCGATTGATGATAGTGGTGTCACCGATATATAATATTTATAAGTTACGTACTTAAGTGTATTTTTAGAATATAACTTAAGTAATTAGTTAAGTATCTTTGTGCGTCCTTGTATAAATGTTGTGATGTGACATGTGTTTGTATGTGTAGATTTGTGTATGGTATTTTATTATAGAGTATATAGTGGGTGTAGCTAGTTTGGAGTTTGGTTGTTTTCATGTAATATGTACGTTTAGTAGTTTGTAGTTGTATTGTTTGTGTTTGTGTATATAGAATTGTGTATATATTGATTACTTGAGGTAGAACCCGAAAAATTTTACAAAAAGATAGCAGGTCTATTTGTGCAAGCATGCACATCCAGATACCATAGGTAATATGATTTAATACTGCCAGGTTTACAATACTTATGATTTTAAAAAGTCAAGCTGCTCAATTTTTTGTTTTAGCTCTTCATTTTGGGCTGCCAAAAACGCCATACTTTTTTCAATATTATTGTTTGTGTTTTTTATTTCTATTAATGTTGTATTGATTTTCTTTATGTCTACATTTTGAGCAGTAATTAACGAAGAAATTAAATATTTCATTTCCTCTTTAAAGGTGTTGAGATCCGAGTCATATTCGTGTTCTCTTGCCCTTTTATTTCTTAGGGACACATAATTTGGAGGAGTTCGTTCAGTTTGATCGAAAATATTTGTTTCCGACAAACATTTGGAACTCATTTCTTCCATTCTTGTACCAGAAGTTTATAAAATTAAGTAGTTTGAACTTTAAAAATAAGTAAGCAAAGTTGCGTACACGCCTGTGGGTGGGCCCCTGCGTTGCAGCGCCAATTGTGTCAAAGTGAGTGAAGTCGATTTCTTTGCTAATTAGTGGGCGGAGCTTACTAATTAGGTTCTCAAGCGCACACTCTAATTTGTTGAATTGCAAACAAAGGGCTTACAGTACCTTATGATTGGTTTGACGTTGTGCGACTACCAGGAGTATAGGAGCTCGGTGGAGGTTGATTGTGATCCTGTTTCTAGTATGTCTGCGTTCTTCTTTGTTTATGCACTCCTATTTTTGTTCTTGATTTAAATTAACTTAATTTGCAATATTTAATTTAATAATCAATGAAATACGGTCAAGAAGCGTTCACACCTTGAGGCGGTCCGAGGGGAAGAGCCATTTCCATTCATGAGTACATACATTTGAAACATATGATTGAATGCACCAGTAACGAGACACTGGAGTCATATTTACCTCACCATAGCGTATTGCGCGCGGAGTCAATGAACACTGCCACGCGCGTCGTTTTTAACGCGTCAGCAAAAACATTGACGGCATATTCGTTGAATGACCTCATGTATAGCGGACCAAATCTACAAAAGGATTTGCTGACACTTATCATAAGTTGGAGACAATACCACATAGCCTTTACTGCTGACATTGAGAAAATGTTTTGGCAGATACTTGTTCACAAAGACGATCAAGCCCTGCAGAAAATTGTATGGCGGGACCATCCCAAACAACCACTACGGGAATATAAATTGGCCACCGTTACATACGGCACCAAGGCTGCACCATTTTTAGCGATGATGACGCTAAAACAGCTGGCCAAGGATGAAGCTCACCAATTTCCAGTAGCAGCAGAAGTCGTTGATACCAGTTTTTACATGGACGATCTTCTGCATTGACACCATGACATTGAATCCGCCAAAAAACTCAAATCTGATCTAATAGCACTTTTAGGCTCCGGTGGATTTAATCTTAGAAAGTGGTCATTCAATAAACCAGAAATATTGGAAGAACACAATTCGCCAGATATTAATAACCAGACTTACATTTTTAAACACCAAGAGTCAACAAAGGATTTGGGATTACAATGGCAACCACGTGAAGACCATTTCATGTTCGAGTTGAAGATTGAATCGCCAACCCAGCTTACCAAGAGAACTCATCTTTCCAGTATATCCAAGATCTTTGATCCTCTTGGATGGCTGTCACCAGTTACAACCAAACTTAAATTGTTATTCCAAGATATATGGCTACTTAACCTACAATGGGACGATGTTTTACCAGATACCATCGTCTCTAAATGGAACACCATGAAAGAAGATATAAAAAACATCAATAGCATCAAGATCCAGAGATGGCTTAGATGCAGTCAAGGTTTGTCAAGTCAAGTTACATGGCTTTTGTGATGCATCCGAAAAGGCCTATGCTTGTATTATCTATTGCAAGCTCAATAAAGGTCAGCAGACTGAACCATCAGTAATTATCATAGCGTCTAAATCACGCCTTGTTCCAGCAACAAAAGTTATTACCGTACCACGGCTAGAGTTGTGTGCCGCTGTTTTGTTAGCAAAGTTGATGAAAACCACATGTCAATGTTTGTCTAACTTTAATATCAAAATGTTTGGTTGGTCAGATTCTACAGCAGTGCTTGGTTGGCTTAATGGAGACCCCAGCCGTTGGAAGCCATTTGTCGCGAACAGAGTCAATCAAGTTATAGAAGTGATACCACCAACATGTTGGCGTTACGTCCAGTCAAAAGACAACCCTGCGGACTGTGCGAGCCGAGGCATCACTGCGGAACAACTAACCAAAGATCCGATTTGGTGGCATGGACCAGCATGGCTACCATCTTTCGATGAGAAAACCATTAAGAAAGTCACTCACCATACAAATGAAGAGGTGAAGAAATCAGTTTTGATAAATGTTTCAACATTAAAAGCTGATAATGAAGTCATTGACTCGATATTAATCAGACACAGCGATATTTCGCGAGCGTCGCGAGTGCTTGCCTGGACGCTACGAATGATGTCACGATTACGCAAGAAACCTTCTTATTTAAGTGGACCAGAATTAAGAAAGGCGAACAATATATTAATTAGACATGCACAGTTGGCGTTTGGGGATGATATCGATTATATTAAGAAACATAACCAACCTTATCCTAAAGGTATTTTATTAAAATTAAATCCATTTATTGATGACCAAGGAATTTTGAAAGTCGGTGGACGAATGGCAAATGCAGAATAATATGAAACATCCATCAATTTTACCACGTAATCATCATCTTACAGATTTGCTTATTGAGCAAGCACATAAAATGACTTTTCACGGAGGTGCACGCTTGACGCTGGCATGGTTGCGTTAGCAGTATTGGATAATAGGTGGAAATAGTGCTGTTAAGAAAAGACTCCATAAATGTATTGTTTGCAGAAAATACAATCCCTCCAAACACGACCAGCTAATGGGCGACTTACCTGCAGCCAGAACCAATATAAGTCGACCCTTCTACCATACAGGGGTCGATTTAACAGGCTTTGTGGATGTTAAGTCAGCCAAAGGGCGAGGAATAAGGTGTACCAAAGGATACATAGCAGTTTTTGTTTGTATGGCAACCAAGGCCACTCATCTAGAACTTGTATCCGACCTTTCTGCCACAGCATTTATGGCAGCTCTTCGTAGATTCGCAGCGAGGCGGGGAGCTCCCAGTCATATTTACAGTGACAACGGGACCAATTTCGTAAAAGCAAATAGGGTGTTGCAGGAAGAGATAGTTAACCTGAGCTCAATATTAGACGACCAGTTCTATAAGGAATTAACAGAAATGCAGATCGAATGGCACTTCAACGCTCCCTCATGACCCAGTGCGGGCGGCCTGTGGAAGGCAGCAGTAAAGAGTCTTAAATACCACCTAAGGCGAACAGAGATTAACTTTCGAAGAATTTTCTACGTTACTGGCTCAATTGGAAGGCTGTCTCAACTCGAGGCCTCTATGCCCGTTGAGCGAAAATCCAGAAGATCTAAATTTTCTTACACCAGCGCATTTTCTGTCAGGTGGACCAACTTTAACAATCGTCGTAACTGAAACGGATTTACGCACCAGATGGCAGCTCACTCAAAAGATTTACCAAGATATCTGGAAGAGGTGGCGAACAGAATATTTGACTCAGCTAAACGCTCGGTCCAAGTGGCAGCGTTCCCGACCAAACTTGAATATTGGCGACATTGTCATAATACACGATGTCAATTTACCTCCGGGAAAGTGGGCTCTGGGCAAAGTCGTGGAGCTCCATCCTGGAAACGATGGACGTGTTAGAGTAGCATCCGTCAAAACCAAAAACGGAACTATAAAAAGACCAGTCCTAACATTATCTTTATTACCATTAAATGATAATAAAAACCATAATAACCACGAAGAAACTCTGGCAGGTGAGACCCAGGATTCAAATGAAGAATCACCAAAACCAAAGACCAAACCAAGACGTAGCCACAAAAAAGGCATTTACCATTTGATGACCATGATATTTATGATCTTTACATTCTTCATATCACCAATTGCGTGTACTCACAAGGTCGTAAATTTAAACGACAGCCAGAGTTTATATTTTGAGAAAATATCTACCATGCACCTTGTTCGAGATGAATGGAAGCTAGTAGTATACTACGATGTGGAGCCGTATTGGCCAGGAACAAAGCTGTTACTGAAGTATATAAACCACTTAGATAACATCTGCTCCAAATCAGATGTAAAGGTCCACTGTGAGTCAGTTTTATTACAATTACGTCACAGCTACAATGAATTGGATCGTTACAATAATATTCTGTCGAATCAGCAGTTCCCAGGCGGACACGCGCGGCGTCGACGCCGCGGCCTTATCAATGCAGTGAGTAATATTGCAAATACTATGTTCGGTGTACTCGATGACCAATTCGCTAAACAATATTAACGGGACATCGATCTCATAAGAACTAACCAAGACCACTAAGCAGCGTTGTGGAAAAACCAGACTTCCGTGGTGGAGGCCGAATATAATGTATTACACAGAATGAGTCATTCCATTGATAAACAACACAAAATGTTTAACCAGTATCTCAATCAATCAATCAATCAATCAGCCTATCGTAGTCCACTGCTGGACATAGGCCTCTCCTAACACGCGCCATTGCACACGGTCCCCCGCCTTCCGCATCCAGTCCGTCCCAGCGACCTTCTTGAGGTCGTCGGTCCATCTAGCTGGGGGCCGTCCTACCTTACGCTTACCAAGTCGCGGTCTCCACTCTAGGACACGCTTGCTCCATCGGCCGTCGGTCCTTCTGCAGATGTGACCAGCCCATTGCCACTTTAGCTTACTGAGTCTGCGAGCTATGTCGGTAACTTTGGTTCTTTGTCGGATTACCTCGTTACGAATTTTATCCTTCAAAGAAACGCCGATCATAGCTCGCTCCATAGCCCGCTGTGCGACTTTGAGTTTGTGGACTAGTCCCACTGTGAGTGTCCACGTCTCGGCCCCGTAAGTCATAACAGGTAGAACGCATTGGTTGAAGACTTTAGTCTTCAGGCATTGCGGTATAGGCGAAGCGAAAACGTGACGTAGTTTGCCAAATGCTGCCCAACCCAATTGGATCCTGCGGTTGATTTCTTTCTCGAAGTTGTTCCTACCAAATTGGACAACTTGTCCAAGGTAGACATACTCCCGAACAACTTCGAGCATCGAACCATCGACGTAGATCGGTCCCGGCGTGACATGCTCATTAAACATGATCTTGGTTTTATCCAAGTTCATGCCGAGACCGACACCTCGAGAGGCTCCATTTAGGCTATGCAGCATTCCGCTCAACTGTTCCAGTGACTCTGCCACGATGACGATATCATCGGCAAACCGAAGGTGTGAGATGTATTCGCCGTTGATGTTAATGCCCCGCCCAGTCCAGTCCAGCGTCTTGAAGACGTCTTCGAGTGCATTGGTGAAGAGCTTGGGGGATATTACATCCCCCTGTCTTACCCCTCGATGCAGCTCGATCGGGTTGGTCTTTTGGTCCTGGAGCTGGACGGTCATTGTGGCGGTATCATACAGACATCTCAACACCTCGATATAGCGCCAATCGATGCCACATCGCTGCAGAGCATCCAAAACCGCCCAGGTTTCGATGGAGTCGAAGGCTTTCTCGTAGTCCACGAAAGCCATACACAGCGGCTGATTGTACTCTTCGGTCTTCTGTACAATCTGCCGAACAGTATGGATGTGGTCTACGGTGCTGTAGCCTTTTCGAAACCCGGCTTGTTCCGGTGGCTGGAACTCGTCAAGTCTTCTGGCGAGGCGGTTTGTGAGTACTCTCGAGAACAACTTGTAGACGTGGCTCAGGAGTGAGATGGGTCTGTAGTTCTTCAGCAAGGTTTTGTCACCTTTTTTGAAGAACAGAACCACCGCACTCCCGCTCCACGCTTGAGGTGTTAAGCCCTGGTGGATGACGGAATTAAAGAGACTCGCTAGCTTTTTCAGGATTGGAGTCCCGCCTGCTTTTAGGAGCTCAGTGGTGATTCCGTCATCGCCTGGCGACTTGTTGTTTTTGAGCTGCTCGAGAGCCACTCTGACCTCGTCCTGGTTGACATCAGGGATGTCTTCCGTATCGTGGCGTGCTAGTGGCGCTCTGTGGTCGTCAGCGCTGGGTCTCGAGGGTTTAGCCATCCGTGATGCGTACAGGTCTTTGTAGAAACTCTCAATTTCCTCGAGTATCTCGAACTTGGAGGTCACGGTTTTGCCATCCGCTGTATTAAGTTTCGTCAGATGGGATCTACCTAGCTGGCGAGCGAAGACTTTGGTGCCTCTGTTCTGTTCAATCGCAGCCGCGATGGCGCGGGTGTTGGAACATCGGAGGTCACGTCGCACCCGCTTCCGGATCTTCCGGTTGAGGTTCCTCCCATCCGGCGAAGACGCCTGCGTGGATGACATTTCCCGTCTCTGCCTCATAAGTTCGAGAGTCTCGAGCGAGAGTTTAGACTCTCTGTTACCGCTTTTGCCGGGAAACACCCTTCGAGACACATCCTGTAGCGTTTTGACCACTGTGTCGGTTTTCTCGTCAACATTGCCTTCGGTTTCCAGCAGGTCGAAACGATTTTGAAGCTCCAGTTGGAACTTTTCGGACCCTAAAGCTATTTGAGGCGCAGTAGGTCTGAGAGTAGACCTCATCATGCGACGTCTTTCGGCCTTGAAGTCTATATTTAGAGCGCCTCGGACAAGTCGGTGATCGCTGCCGGTATTAAGCCTGTTGATCACGGAGACGTCTCCAAATATAGACTTCCTGTCAGTCATGATGAAGTCTATCTCGTTCCTCGTCACAGTGTCGGGGCTTCGCCATGTCCACTTTCTATGAGGCTTCTTCTTAAAGAACGAATTCATCAAGAAGAGCCCCTGCGACTCCAGAAAGTTGACCAGCATCTGCCCCCTGTGGTTTCGGCGCCCCACGCCGTGGGGTCCGATTATCGTTTCGCCGCGTTCTTGTACTCCCACTTTGGCATTGAAGTCCCCCATAACAACGTTGTAGTGAGCCTTGGTGGTGCCATGTAATGCCTTGGCTATGTCTTCATACATGGCTTCGGCTATGTCGTCGCAGTATGTCGAGGTCGGCGCATATACCTGTACCACCTTCAGGGTGTACCTGTTGGTGATTTTAATTATGAGGTACGCTACCCGTGTCGACACACTGCTGACTTCCACAACGTTGTTAGTGAGAGCTTTGTTGACCAGGAAACCGACACCGCCCTGAGAGGGCCGATCACCTTCCCGAAAGTAAAACAGGTGGCCTGACTCAAGGGTTATCGTGTCCTCGCCCTGTCTTCGGACTTCGGATAACCCCAATATGTGCCAGTTTATGCGACCTAGTTCTACTTCGAGTTCAGCGAAGTGTTGGTCCAGCCGTAGAGAGCGTCCATTGTATGTAGCCAGGGTCAGGTGTTTTTGGTAGCCTTGTGTCGTAGCCCGGAGATTCTTCGCACCCCCTGCCCCGCTGTTACCGCGACCGCTACCGTGGCAGCGGACAGCGGGACTACCGGGAACTGGGGGCCTTTGCGTTTGGTGTCTTAACATATTAAGAGGTTTTTGGCCTACTATACCACGCTGGCCAGACGGGTTGGTATAGGGTTTGTTTCAAATTTTCCTTATCTGGTCGTTGATCGGATGACGTTACTACCTTTGGTGGACTCTTACCACCAGCCAAGCAAAAGTATGGCTACTGGGGCATTCTAAGTTTTTCTTTCGCTTCCAGCCCAGTAAGGAATCTCAGTAGTATTGGAAGTATCTCAACCAATTGCAAAATGATACCAACGCCGTGAGGAGTAGAATCCAAAATACAGAAACGATCAACGAGTTCTTACTATCTTCCATTGCAGCTAACAGTGTATTAACGAATCTAAAGGGTATTCAAGATATATTACTAGACACCATATCTGAGGTTACTTACGGAAGATTCAATATACATCTTTTGAAACCGGACCAGCTGTTAAAAGAATTGAATACAATTTCAGGAAAACTTTCGAATGAGTTGAGCTTACCAATAGATAACATCGCTTCGGAACTACCAAAGATATACCATTTGTTGAAAGTAAGGGCGAGAATGACTAAAGGCTACCTTATTTTTGAAATGAAAATACCTCTTGTGAGTCGAGATACTTATGGGGCATACAAAATACTTTCAGTACCAAAGAGAGTCGGCAACAAAATGGTCACCCTAGTCCCAGTTTCGGATTACATAGCGATTAATTTGCGTAAAGACTCTTATATACCATTAACAGAGGCAGATCTTAGAGACTGTGTTCATTTTGACTTGGCAACACAACTATGTCCATTACAGAAACCAATTTTTTACATAAAGGCTGATGAAAGCTTGTGTTTCAAGAACCAAGAAACGCAGCTCTGCGAGACTAAATCTGTAACCTGTCAAGACTCGTGGGTGCAGTTAAACATTATTAACACTTACCTGTTCTTTTACTGCAACCCTCGTTCAGTAAGAATTATATGCGAAGATGAAGTCTCCTCCGACCGTCTCAGCAATAACGGTCTAATGATGCTAGGTCCCGACTGCGTCATTAAAGGAAAGGATATTACCATTGTAGCACAGAAACAACAATCCAATGACATAACCATAAAGGCAGATGTAGCGAGGATAGAAATACCATTTATAAATCATATTTTTAACCAGAACTTTTCGATACCGATCATGGAATCCGAACCTATAATCAGTGGTCACGGACAGGAATTAAAAGATAGATAGGCGCTAAAATTAGGCAGTTGAAATCAGAAACGGGTTTAATTAACGAAGTTTCATACCACGACGTAGACCATTACGTCGTGATCTATTTGCTGGTGAGAGCGGCAGGCGCTGCAGTAGCAGCGTACAGCGTGCGGCAGTGGCGCGTGCGCCGCCGCCCGGCCGCCGCCGCGCCGCCGCCCGCCGGGTCGTCTCCAGCGGCTGCGGGAGCGCACCTCGCTCTGCGCGGCCTCACCAATGCCGCGTATAACGTTAGTGACGAGTGTGTGAGTGTGAGTGATAAAGCAGAGCACAGTGATGTGAAACCAGTGCCTAGTGTCCGCGATATTAAACCAGTGGCTAGTGTCCGCGTTGATGAATCCACGTCACCTATGTTTTGTAAACATGTTTTTAGTGACGAAATCAGTTGTAAACCCTAGGCATACTAGATTAATTATTGATTATGACCAATTGTTTATCACCTTGTCTCATCATCATTCACAACCATTCATCATCATCATTTTCTATTTTCTCTCTGCGGGAGCATGTACGATGCTAGCACCGTACATCGCGTTACGCGTTGTCAGCATTTACGCCGGCACGCGCCATTTCGACCATTTCGTCATTTAGTACACGTTTAATCACCAATCGGTTCGCATGTGCTCATAACCATACCATTTTAGATTAAGTTAAGTGAATATACCATAATATCGCTTATCTTATCTTTTATTTATGAACCATTCATAAATCTCTGTACGGTCACCAAACCCCGTACATTCACTCTCTTATCACCATAAGGACCCAGAGCAGCGTCGCAAGTTTGCCGCCTGGTTCCTACCCATCCGTTCAGATCGCCACATAAAATCACCTTTTCGTTAGCCTCAGCCAGATCTAGACCTTCCCTGACATTATCCCAAAACTTCTCAAGGTCCTGGGGTGTCGACGAGCTTACGGGAGCATATGCTGCGACCAAAAGTACTTTAGTGACACCCAGTTTTAAACGGACCCAGAGAAGTCTCGCATCGCACAGGCCATAATCTCTCACTCCAGAGGCCAGGCGACGGGACAGCAAGATACCCACCCCCATGCTGGCACGACTGCTCTGCAGTACCCCAGACCACAGAGCCATCGTTCCATCAGGAAGATCACAGGTTTCACTTCCCCTCCGCTTAGTCTCTGTTACACACAGAGCATCCAGGCGTCTCTATTTCATCACATCAATCACCTCATGCATCATATCTTCCATATCACCCCTTACATTTCAAGTGCCTATTCGGCACTCTGCACCCCACGACTCGCCAGTTCGGGCCCGGCGTGATGGGTGGCGGCCCCCATCGCCGCTTCTACCTATATTCGTACCGACGGGGGCGGGCCGGTACGCGTCGCCTCGGGGGGACGCCCTAGCCCGCACTGCGGTACGTCTTTGGTCCAAGATTGCAGCCATAATGACTGGCAGGGGTCGCGACGAGCACATTCTTGGACAGACTTCTAGACAGAAAAAGCTATATCAAATAAAAAAATGGCGTTTAGTGTAACTTGATAACCTCGGAGTTTGCGAGGATGTTTGTATTTTCATTGAAAAGAAATTCTTTTGTCTGTGTCGTTATTAAAACAGTATTTCAGTGGACATGAAGAAATATTTTTAAAATAAAACTCAGCAACCGCAGGTGTCACATTATGGGAATCACCTGCAATAAAGGGAACTAGGGTGTATGCACTTCAACTTTTGCTACAAAAATTTATTTGAAGTGGCTTCTCTAGTATGTATTGCATAATAACTTTTGGTGATTAAATAAAGTAGGTAAGTAAGTAGCACCTAAAAAAACTATTTTTAATAAAATCGATATATTTTTAAACCGATTAAGAGTATATATATCAGCAAAGAGACATCCTATCTACTTCCTAATTTATTTCTACAAGAAGCAAAAAAATCGATTTTTAATAAAATCGATTATTTTTTTTAAAATAATCAATTATACTAAAATCTATTTGTAGCCAAACAAAAAAACATCGATTGTTAAAAAATCGATTTTTTATCCCTGTTAACACATCCCTACTTGAAATAAATTCGAGGTTTAAATTTAAACCCCAACTCACATTTCAGTGCCTCATGAAATTAGTACGATTGTTAAAAATGAAGTGAAATTGCAAGGAAAGCATCATATCCATATCATATCTGAGAGATCTTCTTTTTTTACATTCGAAGAATAAAAATAAAAATCAATCTTGGTACATAAATACATACCAGTTTATATATAGTACTCTGTGAGTACATAGCATGTAAGACAAGTGGTGACATGGTATTATCATGATAATATATTTTTGTTTGAGGAATGCGATTCGGTCTGGTTCAGTCCCGGCTATGTATAGCACATCTACTTTCCACGTACCGCGTAGAGCCATCGAAAAACTCTTTGAAGCAGCTTGAGACTGAGCCTGTTTCCTGATGGAACCAAGGGTGGAGTGCACCTAAATATTATACTAAGAAGATGAAAATTAGATTAAGAATTCGATCAACATACTTATTGTAAGTCAGTTTGTATTTAAACAAAAATAACGCTTGTATTGTGATCAATAACGAATAGACAATTGACTTTTCAAATTTTGTATTGTAGGATTGTCGAGTAAAATCACATTTTTTCCGTCACCGTTTCAATTGATTTCAATATTATTTACATACACAATAGTTTAATACTTATAATTTGAAGATCATAGCTTCCACAAGCAAGCTAAAATATGCAAGCATGCCTACATCATATTTTTTTATAATTAGATAATAGTACTAAACAAAGCCGTCCACATTGTATCAAATACATACTTATAGTATTTTTCATGTAAGGTGGGTACTGTGACAGTTGTAAGTGTCAAAGAAAAATTATACTTTACTCAATGGCAATAAGAGGCATGACCCGTATTTATACTTATGGTTTTATGCCTTAACACCATTGAATTAAATATTAATTTTCTTTGGCAATTAGAACTGTCACTACTCATCCTATGTGAAAAATAATTTAGCTAACGAAGTACTGTAAAAGTATGCATCTCGGCTTAAAATTGAGTTCTTAATCGAATTTTAATATAAATAATGATAGCCTTAAGATCAATGTGAAATCTGTTTATTTAAAGTTACACAAAAGTTTACGTAAACAGGTACGACTAATTTTGTGCGGCGTAACCGCCGCACAAAATTAGTCAAAAAAATAGGAAAACTTGCGAACATAGAAATTTTGATCAATATTGAAAACAGATCGGAATCATTTTGTTGCATAAATGCTAGTGATAGTCACAGATTATATCCCTGGTAGTAACCTTGAATGCGTTCAATTATTTGGATATTAAATGCTAGTTTGCGCGAGCGCGACTAAGAGATCTTTTGGCTCATGGGTGACATTGACAACAGTACGCACGGTTACAAATTTAAAAAAAAAATTATGTAAATTTCGTAGCAAACTGCAACTCTGCGACTGTCATGAGGTGTCATTTTAATAGATGACAGCGTTAGTTCCCATTTTAGCCTCGAGCCTAAAGATCCTTGTCGGACTGTACAGTCGTACAAGTTTGCTATGAAATTTACCTAAGTTCTTTTTTTAATTAGTAGGTAACCGCGCAGATCCACCTGTTAAAATATCTCCTTGGAAGTTGAAAAATTTTACTAAATGTTAACCCCTTATTTCACATCAACGCCACTCTGTCAATGTCATCCATGGAAAGATCCTTGTCGCAATATTTATATTTACTAGCTGTTACCCGCGGCTACGCACGCGTTTATTTTGTAATTTGACATAGGTATATTGGTTTCATTTTACATATACTTATACGGGTAGTATTGGCATGATCTAGTGTGTAAACAAAGTGTCTTGTATTATTTCACGATCTAAGTATCACGACCGTCCAACAGACTATCATTGCACTATCAACTGGTTCCGTCTTAGCCCGTACAGGTATTAGTAAAATATCAACTGAACTATATCGTGGTCTTTTCAAAGCTAACTCTTACGAAAATCTCACGGAAAGACAAAAGGTACTTTATACACAATTCCTAGATATTTTCATTCTGAGAAGGATTACCAGTATATTAATTTATTAATCATAATTTTTTGAAGAAATGGCTCTGATTAAAACCTTTTCTACCTACTTTGCCAAAAATCTGGCGAACTAATATTTGAAATAGGTACAGTGCGAGTCAGTAACGAGCACCAATGAGTTCAGTTTTATTTGTACATATAAGAACGAAGTATGTAACGAAGTTCTTTCAGTATATTTCGTGTCAGTCTTCTTGTAAGAGTACACAGTTCATGTTTATGATAAAAAATATGTTTAGGTATTTTTAACAAACGATATGCAAAGTTTTGTGTCCGAGTCATTCATCGTTGATGAGTTTACTTCCAAAGAGACAATCCTGACTGCATCATCGGTTCATGCAAGAAATGATATGAGTAACTCAATCAAATATGTATAAACAATTTAGGGCGCGTGCTATTAATCACTAAAGTGTTTCTTCGTCAGGAGACGAACAGAATATCAGTTGATGGAGGAATTCATGTGTAGACAAAATCACACATTTAACGTAACATTGCACCTTGCGACTAACTATAATAAAAATGAATAAAGTTTTATGGTTTATCCTGCTATAATTCCGGATAGCTGAATTTTTTCGGAATAAAAAGTATGCTAAATTTAAAATTTGGGGTATACGTTATTACCATACCAAATTTCATTGAAATTCGTGCGGTAGTTATTGCGTGATTGAAACACAAAGAGACAGGCAGATCGACAGTAAATATTTTCGAAAAAATTGTTTCACCTGTGTAGAGAAAGTTTATGAGAAAATGTACCCTTATTAACATTTTCTAAAAATATTCGATGGACTGATTCTGATCGGTTTTATTATATAATACAGTTTTATTATATGTTTTGTTATACGCACTGATAAGTAAATGACAAGTAAGCGTGGCTCCACATTAGTAAAATCATGCCATGGTATGGCTTATGAGTTGTACTAAAACGCATGGTAACTGTTTTCTTTACCTGGATTTTTCTCAAAAAAAGTGTGATTTCACCTGGCGTAAACGTTTTGCGAATTTGAAGGTGAGGTATAATATATAAGCCTCGACTCTTATACTATAACATTTTATAAGTATTTCTTCTACACAGGCCAAGTATTTATTATAGTATTGATTTAGTATTTATTCTGATTTTATATGAAATGCACCGTTAATCTCATAAACCTGCGACGATCTTGATCGAGTACTGAAGTTTTTGCTCGACTTAGTACCTAAGTTCTTATAAAAGTGTGCATTAATAATACATGTTAAACTCTGTATAGTCTAAGGATGCTATTTACCGTGTATTTTTATATTTAAACGTACTAATTTTTCAAATAAATGGCTTTAACTTTTTGTCGGGAGACTTCCTAATTAACCTGACACAAATTAAAACACATCACAGAATAGACAATTCCAGCTGCCCTTACTCCACACCCTTTAATATGATCGCAGTCAGTGTCAGGGGTCGGAAAGTCACCTACACAGTCAAAACAGTTTTTTTGGTCGCGCCATCTCATATCGTTATTCCTAAACAAAATAAGACCAATTAGTTATTAAGTTATTCGCTAGATGTCACAACAGAACCGATTAGTATCGGTAGAAGATCGATTTTGATAATAAAAAGAAATTGTGTCTTTTAAATTGATATATTTATCTTATTCAACCGAACCTGTGATCAATATCGTTATATATTTTTTATTTCACTATTAAACTGTTACTTCCATTTATTTTAGTAAAAGTAATGTTAGCGATTGTTTTCTACATAAAATCGATACAAAGTGTGTATGTGCAGTCTGTGGACTGTTTACTCTAATTAGTCTGTGGGACTCTTACAAATGGTCACCGTACTTGTATTGTTTGTTTGTTGTGCGCGTAGGTACGCTTGTAATTATGTGTTTACTCACTGATTAGGAGTTAAATTTATATGGATTTGCGTGGGGGATCTTTATCAACCTATAAACATTTTTGCCCTTGCCTTACGTCGAGTTCAAACATCCTCTGGACGCTGGTTTTCGTGTTTTCACGAATTTTGAACTGAAGTGCTTCTTGTGATATTGAACATTTTAATTGAATTAATCTATGTAATTGTGTGCCCTAAAAGAATGTGAGTTGCAAAAGTTAGTAGTGTAATAAAAATAAGATATCATTTTGTGCTTTTTATTTTCTCTAGATTTGTTGCTCCTCGTAATAATAAGTTAAATTTGTATTAATAGTGTTTTATCTTACCGAATATATAATAGTGAGTGCTACCTATAGGAATGTATAGATACAACTGTATCTATACATTCTAATAGGTAGTACACACATTGATTCTGAACTATATATGCATATACGCATATATATATACCTATATAGGCATACCACCATAGCTAGCTATATATAGGTACGTACGTCTAAAAGTTTCGGAATACTAGTAATAGACGGCGCTACTAAGTGACAGAAATCGTGTTGGCATCAAAAAGCGCCGAGTTGGCTCTCTATTTCCACTATATTACTTTACTCTATGGTCAGTGTGCTTCCAACGATGGTGTGAGATACACATGTAAAAAGTTTTTGAGTGTGAATTTATCGGAACCAAACGAAATTGTAAGAAGTAAGTTCTGTTTGTTCTAGTCATGTTTCCTCCTAATTAAAAGGTTTAATATTTTTCTGTTTAATATATGTTGTGTGTATATATGTCCTATTTCAATGTGTGTCGATAAAATTAACTGGAATCTGTAAGTTTTATTTAAATTGAAATGTTAATACCAAAAACTAAGTAACCTGATCATAATTGACCTGGATAAAACAATCAGGTGAATGAGTTAGTGTGCAGGTTGTTGAGATTTGTTGAGATTTTCACTTATATACATATAAAGTTTATATTTCTTATTAAGAATATTTAAACGTAGATTGCAATAAAAAATACGAATAGGTTTAATCCCTCCTAAAATCCCTTAGAATTAATTGCCCGTAAGAGTTAATGCAAAACATAGTTACATTAAGAATACCGTTTGTCAAATACCTAATAATTAAGTTTTTTTATTATTGCACGATATAAATAGAAAATATAATTTATCTCGGTTTAATTATTTTTTTCCAACTTACCATAACACGACAGGTGCAGACACGTTAATTTGCAAGGCAATCACTATTCTTTTATGTAAAATTCATACTCAAATTATTGTATCAGGTAAAATGGGCCGGCCAAAATCATCAAAATTAAGTCGCAAAGAAAAGCTTCAAAAGAAAAGGCTGCATGAAAAGAAAAGGTACCAAAAAATGAAGAATGATCCTGTTCTATATGTTCAGTATAAAGAGAGAAATAAAAATAAATACCGAAAGAGAATAGAAGAGAAAAAAGAGCTTCCTATAAATAAAATGACGACAGCAAAGAATACAAAAGAAAAAATGGAGGTTAAGTTTCAAAAGGTATTATGACAGAAAAAAGAAGAAAAAAATAAATTCTTTTATGGAATGCAATATTCTACCCCAAAGTGATTCAGAAAATTCATTTCAAGACGTAAACGTATTGGTTGAAGAAAGGGGCTCATCAAGGAGATCACATAATTATGTCATCTTCTGAAAAAGCTGTTGCCTCAACCTCAATAACATCCACTCCATCCACTTCATTAACATCCACTCCTTGTTCTAATGGAAGAAATACTGAAACTCGTCTAAGAAAGTTAAGATATAGGAAAGACAAACAAATAGAATTTCTTAAAACTTAGTAAGAAAGTCACAGTAAAATGAACGAAATATATAAAAAACAAATCACACAGCTAAAATGCTCGATAAATAAATCAAAAAGTGATATTGAGATACAGAAAAGAGAACAAGAATTGAGTGAAGGCCTGGTAAAGAGTTTTAAGGATCTGAAGACTTATTCCGCTAAAACAGCTTATCAGATACACTTAAAGAACACGTCCAACTGTTAAAAGCTAAAAGAACTATGGGGCCATTACGCGTTATATTTCGAAAAAGGACACAAGATTAATACCATAAAAAAAATAAGGAAGAAGTAAAAAAGTTCTTAAAAGCACTAAAAACAGTTGTGTAGCTGTTGGAATAAAAGAGTATGTAAAGAAGATGGACACTCAACGATATGATTCACTTTATAACCTACATAAGAAGTTTCTACAATCTAATGGCACTAGAATTAGTTACGCAACATTTTGTCGATTTCGACCTTTCTGGATATTTCCCGCCAGAAAAAAAACAATTGAATCATGTCTTCGCATTTTTCATGAAAATTTTCCACTACTTGTAACAGCTTACATACAAGCAAAATAATTACAACAAATGATGACACTGGAGTTATTCGGGAAATTTGCTGTGATATTTACTGTCAAAAGTTCCTAAGTTTTTTAGAGAGATTTAACTTTATTGAATTAGTCTTAATTAGCTGTCATTAAGTTGTTATTTTGCGTTTTTGTTTATCCACTTTTTATATGATCAATTATGATAATATTGACGCTGTATATACGGATTTCAGTAAGGCATTCGACAGGGTCTGTCATGGACTACTTCTAAAGAAACTGGAATCGTACGGTGTTTCTGGCTCTCTTTTGGACTGGTTCCAGTCCTATTTAAGTGATAGAGAATTTTATGTTGTAATAAATGGGTACCAATCTACTCGCATCAGAATTTTGTCAGGTGTTCCACAAGGTTCACACCTAGGACCTATTATAATATTTATATAAACGATGTTGCGGCTTGTTTCCAAAACACCACACCTTTCCTTTTTGCAGATGACGTCAAAATTGCAAGAACGATAACTTCTGATCGCGATGCCATGCTCATGCAACAGGACATTGATAGGTTGTCTGAGTGGTGCTTACTAAACTGCATTCAGTTAAATTCTGAGAAGTGCACTCACATTAAGTTTAGTCGTAAGCTTCACAACATAAATAGTTCGTACAATATAAATGGGACCCCCCTAACCGAAGCAAATAATATCCGGGACTTGGGTGTCATACTTGACAATAAGCTCACTTTCATACCACATGTTGATAATATCACTAAAAAGGCTTTGCGTACCTTGGGATTCGTTATCCGCAATAGCCAAAAATTTCATAAACCTCACACAAAAATAATGCTTTATTATAGTTTAGTCCGAAGTGTTCTAGAATACTGTAGTGTCGCTTGGAGACCCCATTATGCCGTACATTCACTCAGAATTGAGCGTGTCCAGAAGAGATTTTTGAACCATCTAGCGTATTCGGCTGGAATGAACGACAAAAAATTTATCGTATGTGTCCAAACTGGCGTTCTTCAAAATGACCAGTCTTGATGAACATAAGGAAATTTTAGATCTAAAATTTATTCACAAATTATTTTCAAATAAAATTGATTGTCCCCACCTTCTAAATAAGTTTAACCTGAGAGTCCCTCGTAAACCTCCACGAAACCCTATCACACCGTTGGTTCCACCACTTCGACGCACAAAATTTGGCGCCAATTCCCCGATTCCACGTCTATGCTGGCTAGTAAACAAGCGCAGCGACCTGAGCGATATTCATGCAGACAGCTTAGCTACTTTCTCAAAGTACTGATGCCACACTGTGTGTTATAGATGGGATTACTATATTCTATATTTTTTTCCAAATTGTATTTGTTTTGTTAAATTGTCCATGTGTGTATAATTTGTTGTGTATTAGCTTGTAGTTATTTTTTTTTTATATCTTGTCCGTTTGTAAAGGTTAATACTGCGCAAGTAGTGTTTGCCTATAATTGGTTGTGCAGTATTGCTATTATATACGTGATCGTTATAAAATTACCATACATCACTGTAACAACTGTTGGCAAACCTGAATAAATAAATAAATGATGAAAAATATTATTCGAACCCCGATGTGTTCGACCCTGAGAGGTTTGCTCCAGAGGAAGCGGGCAACAGACATCCGTGTGCATTTCTATCGTTTGGAACAGGGCCGAGGAATTGTATCGGTAATTATTTGTATAAACATACTCATATGACTGCCTCGTTGGTCTGGTGGCAAAGCGCATCGCTTTGTGATCACGAGGTCCTGGGTTCAAATCCTAGGTCGGACAAATGTAGTTTTTCTAACGAAAAATTCCCAGTATGAGTCCGGAGTCTGGAATTGTGCCCGGTATATGGCAATAGGCTCGCCCCCTATTACATGGGACCTAACATCGTCGGCGAAACGTGGGTGTACTCAGTACACCTCTGCCACCCCCTCTGGGGAATATAGGCATGACGGATACTCATATTCTAATAGCATAATTGGATTGTTAGAGTATGTGTAACTTGCGAGAAACATTCAATAGGTTTCTATTTCGAAGAAATAATCAACCTACTAACTGATAATGAGTAAGCAAGCTAAAACCGAGGGTCCTGCATACACGCAGAGGTGAAGGTCCTGACTGACAGATTTTTACAGTGCAGCAATGGCATTTTTTTTACTTGCATTATCCCTCAATATACAGTGATCATGATTCTTAGCACACACAAGAAATTATATTTCTCTTTTCAGGAATGCGATTCGGGCAGCTTCAAACGCGGCTGTGTGTGTTGCGTCTGTTATCCCAGTACCGATTAGAGCTCTCAGAACATTCTGTGAAGAATTTAGAAGTTGAGCCCAGTCGTATAGAGTGAATGTAGGAAATTTCGTAAACTTTTAATTTACCTATATAATAAACAATTGAAAAAAACGCCTTATTTTTATTAATATTTGGGTCCTTATTCGGTATGAACAAACGCGGCGCGTTACAATAACGTCGTGAAATGATCATGTAACGGTATTTCGTATTCAGCTGGAAAATCATTATGTGATCATTTCACGAAGTTATTGTTACATGCCGCGTAACGTATTTAATTGTTCATATCGAATAAGGGCCCTGTATATAAGTAGACGTGGGTGCTACCTAAAATTGGTCAAGGACGGTGAGCAAATAACTTGTTAAAAACATAGTGACAAAATGCATGTCATAGATAATAATAGTTATGTTAACAAGACATATGATTTGACAAAAGATAATTTTTATATTATAAAAGACAGATAACTAGTTGGCTATCATATTTGTTTTATACTTTAGCCAAGAACTTGGCTAATAACAAAGTAGCTTCTATTAAGCAATGTGATATGGAAATGTGTAATTTATATTCTGACATCGGTAGTATTTATTAATCAAAATCTTGGCATTTCATATAATTTAAATTACATTTAGGGGCACTAGGGACATCCTCTTGCGTTAATATTAATGAAATATTAAATAATAAATAAAGTTTAAATAACCTGGTCCATCAAAATATTCAATGTATAACGAGCAAAGATATGGAAATTGAATCATTCAAGAATGGTTGCAAGATAGATATTCTATGTATTACTGAACATTGGCTTAAAAGTAACCAAATCATGTTCTATTTGGATCTGCAAGCGGAGTAAAATGTCCCTTAGAAATAAGGTGACACTTTACAAAACTTGCGTTCGACCCATCATGACTTATGCGTGTGTTGTGTTCGGGCATTCGGCCCCCTCTCACATCGATAAACTCCAAGTGGTTCAAAACCGCTTCCTCCGTAAAGCCGTAGGAGCCCCCTGGTTCGTACGGAACGTCGACCTCCAATCCGATCTAGGTCTCGAACCTATTCGCGCCTTTATTAAAAAGGCGTCAACACGTCACTTCGCGAACGCATCTACCCATGCGAATCCGTTAATCGTAGCCACCGCCGACTACGATCTCCCCCCCGACCCCTGCCGCCACCGCTGGCCGCGACATGTTCTCACCGACCCCCCCGATGCTTTGTCATCCCTTCTTTCCGCTCAGAATACGGGCGACGACGACGACGTAGTAGTAGATCCCCTCCCATAGCCGGCGGTTAACCGGTGCACTTAGTAGTGCACCCGTCCCCCTACAGCGACTGTCCCAACCAAGTCTCGAGTATGTCGCCTCTTGCCCTTCTGGCTGGCTAGAGCGTAGTGGTTGCACGCTCGCCTTTAAGACCGGTGAAGCTGTAAAGGCCTCGCTGCCAACAGCGTACATCATTCACACACACAATGTTCTATTTGGTTGCTAGCTCTTTCAGCAGACAATTTGATACACGGTGGTTCTTTAATAATTATAAATAATTCACACCGTCACGCCTGTATTCCCCAAGCGGGGGTAGCAGAGGTGTACTGAGTACACCCACGTTTCGCCGACGATGCTAGGTCCCATGTAATAGGGGGCGAGCCTATTGCCATATACCGGGCACAATTCCAGACTCCGGACTCGTACTGGGAAGTTTTCGTTAGAAAAACTATATTTGTCCAACCTAGGATTTGAACCCAGGACCTAGTGATCACAAAGCGATGCGCTTTGCCACTAGACTAACAAGGCAGTCAATAAATAATAACATAAATAAATAATAACATCAAATTTAAAGAACGTAAGGATATTGTGAACCTCACTGTTAAAAGAAATATTGAAGTTGCTTGTATTTAGTCTCAACACCTCATTCTTGTGTGCATATATATGCCCCCATCTTCTCCTTATGATGATTTTGAGTAATTTATGGAGGACATTTTTTTTAAATCATATAATTTGTACAATGTGTGTGAAAATATTTTTACAAATGTGAAACCAAGGTATTATTCTCTCTATATCATCACGCCTGATTCCTTGCGGGGTAGGCAGTGAGAACAGGTTCGTTATCGATCGTAATCTGGCGTAATAATATTTAAAAAAGGTACATTGCGAGCTAAGTATGTAACAAAGTTTTGTCAGTACATTTCATGTCAATCTTCTCGCAAGAATATACAGATCATTTTCATGATCAAAATCATGCTTAGACATTCTTATATAAATACAAAGTTTCGTGTCCAGGCCATTTATCGTTAAAGAGTTCTTTCCAGAAGAGAATCTACTCAAATAAAATATTTATTTGTAAATCACAGGTTAACAAAATAATTGTGTGACAATCTTGAATGCATCACCGGTCATGCACGAAATCATGTTTGAGGGTTTAATTCAAACGTGTATGCGCAATTTTAGGTAAGTGCTTTTAATCACCGAAGAGTTTCTCGTGAGGTAACGAATCTGAATCCAATATCAGTTTATGGAGGAATTTATGTGTAGGCAAAATCACACATTTTATCGTAACATTGCTGCTCGAGACTAACAATTATAATAAAAATAATAAAGTGTTATGGTTTATCCCGCAACTATCCCGGATTGGTTCTTGTTTCCGGGATAAAAAGCATTTATTATTTTAAGTTAGGGTATAAGTTATTACCATACCAAATTTTATTGAAATCGGTTAGGTAGTTTCTGCGTGATTGAAACACAAAGAGACAGACAGACACACAATAATTCCAAAAATATGTTCCGGCTTCTATATCAATATCAATAAGGAAATGTACCCCAATTAAAATTTTCAAAAAATATTCAATGTACAATTTGGCTCGGTTACAGTTTTATTATATGTATAGAAGTCTATTTTTATTTTAATATTAGGAATACGTTTAAGATTAAGAATTTAGTAATTTTAAGACAAATTACGTATATGTTTTAATTATTCAGCGTTAAATGCATGCGTTCTATGCAGATGATTCCCAAGTTTATTTTTCGTTTAATCCTGCTAACACAAAAGCTGCAGTAGAAATGATCAACGAGGATCTTAACCTAGTTGCAGAGTGGGCTAATAGAAACACACTAGTTCTGGAAGCACTAAAGTCAAAATATATGGTATTGGGTAGCAAATCTATCTATCTTTCTATATCATAACGCCAGCTCCCTCGCGGGAAATCACAGGGTAAATAATTGCAACTCAGTCCCCTTGTATCAAAATTGCTGGTGAAGAACTAAAAAGAGTGCAGTGCTACAAACTTAGGATTGTTAGTGGGCAGTGAGCTTCGTTATAATGAACTTTATAATAAAAATTCTTTATAATATCAGAAAATATCTTTCAGAATATGTCAGAAGAATACCTATTGTTTTATCACAATTCAATTACTGCGATACATGCAATACACAGTTGTATGGACCCCGACCTCACAAATACACCAAACAAGGCGTTCAGCGTGTTCGAAGAAGCGTGTACGCGTTTCTGCTACAACATTCCAAAGTGTACCCATATCACCCTGTACAGTGCAAGCAAGTACATTTTGATACGTCAGCACTTTACCTGCGACGCGCGGCATTTCATCATACACAATCAGTTTGCAATTATCATTTATAGCGTGAACTCATACGTCATTTGTCATAACTATTATTATGAATAAACACTTATCATCAATCTATAAGTGTATCAATCAAACATCAGCCCAAGGTGTACGGTAGAAGACTCTACATCTTAATGGTCCTTCGAGCTTCCGCGTGAGCGGGACCAATTCGCGTGTGGTTATCTAAGAGCCGCGAGCAGGTTCCTACGCACTGGACGATCAGCCCTGTGGGTGCATACCTCAGTACCTGCATCTACAGCTCCATCATCGAGGAAAGTGTTTTGTGTTTCTTTTTGCGGTAGCGAATCGGTTCGGTTAGCAGTTCTGGCTGTGCCTCGCGCGCGTTCGGTCGTGTCACTGCGCAGCCCGCCCGCTCGCTATTTTCGTATTTTCGCACGTACATATTTCATAATCGACTTGCTCTGTTGGTAACGCCTGCGCTTGCGTGGAGTGGTGATTTCGTTGGCTCGATATACGTGTATACGTACATATATACGTGCTTGCGATATTAGTTCTCCGCGTCTGGCTCGCGCGTAGCAACTAGGCGAGCCGATAGGTAGACGCGCCGTTCTGACGGCGGTCGGCCTTCCCGCGTTTTTTGCAACGGTCGTTTTCCGAGACCTACGTGGTTTGTCGCGGCTGTGGTGACGTGTTTTGTGCTTGCGTGTTTACGTAATTGCATTCGCTGCGCGTATGCTTTTGCGTCTCGTGTAGGTACGGTTCGCGTATCGTCCGGTGCGACCAATTACGTGGGTTGCTAGGCAGCCGCGTCGGTTAACGGCGCGGCCGGCCCCCCGCGGTTTTTTCTTAACAGTTATTTTCATAACGGTTTTTAATTTCGATTACCTAATAGTGTTGTATTGTAAATCCACGTCTTTTGTCCGTTCGTGGTAAGTCCGGTGGACGCCGAGCGGTGTCGTAAGCCGGGCTTGAGCGGGACCCGAGCGCTCGCCTCCCTCCTTCAGAGGGCGGCCATCTCGGAAGGGCTTGAGCTCTGGCCTTGGGGGCTTCCCTAGTCAGGGCTCTTGATTTCCCCAGGACCCTACCCTTACCCATCCCGCTATCCTATTCTCCGTGCGGCGGTTTTTTTTCGCCCCGGAGCAGTTAGGGTTTTGGTGCCGCCCGTTCGCCCTTAAGGCGAAGGGGCACACCGCGTCTCCCCGGTAGTGCCACCCACCCCGCCGCCACCCGGTGGGGGGATCTGGGCATCGTTCACGCCCGGGTCTTAGGGCCCTATTTTAGTCCACGCGCCCTGCCATTTCCCCTCTGGAAATGGCTGACGACTTCTCTCCCGATTTTGTCCGGGACCTAACGAGGTACATCGTGCTGCGTTGCCCGGACATAGTCCGGGAATTCAGGGCGACGTACTCGCCCGCCTCGCCCGACGCGTCGCCCGCGCGCACGTCGGCCTCCGCCCCCGCGCACCCCGCGCCTTCTGCGCACCCCGCGACTCAGTTCGCCGCGCCGAGAACGGATTTAGTTGCGCCGCCCCAGACCCCCGCCGACCGCCCCGTCTCGCCATGCGGGTCCGAGCCTCTCTCGGACTCGGATATGGAGGTCGAGCACGCGTCCGCGAGACGCGCCGCCCCCGCCCGGTCCCCGTCCCCGTCGTTCTCGTCGGAGGACGACTTCATTCCCATTTCGAATGGGAAGCGGGCGCGTAAACCGCGCGACTCGCCGCCTCCCAAGATTCAGAAGGCCGGGAACGTCTCCGTTTCTCCCGGCCCCTCCGGCCCCCGGCCGTCTCCGTCTCCCAACGCGGCCGCGAGGGCCTCCCCCCTTGCGCGCCCCACACATCCGAACATCACTCCCCCGCCGCTTGTCATTCAGGACAAGAGCGCCTGGGAGCGCATCTCTAAGGCGATTTACAATCACCAAATAAATTACACGCACGCGCGTTCCACCGCGCAAGGCATAGCCGTCAAGGTGGCGTCTTCGGACGACCACCGACGGCTATCCGCTTTCCTGCGATCGAACAAGATCGCATATCACACTTACACCCTGGAGGAGGAAAGGGAGCTCAGGCTAGTAATCCGCGGTATCCCTAGGGAGCTGGACACCGCCGTCATAGCACGCCCGTGACACAAACGTGGCACGCCCGGGCAGTGCCACAACTGCCAGCTATACGGGCACTCTGCCCGTAATTGTCACGCGTGCCCTCGATGCGTGAAGTGCATCGGGGACCACGCGACGTCCCAGTGCGCCCGTTCGAAGGAGACGGCGGCCGAGCCCCCCAGCTGCGTCCTCTGCGGTACCAAGGGGCACACCGCGAACTATCGCGGTTGCCCCAAGACCCCGAAGGGGAAGCGCGGCCGGGCGAGGCGCGGCGGCCGCCGCCGCCCCCGCGCGGTTGCCCCCCCCCTGCGCCCTCAGCGCAACACCCCCCCGCGCCCTCAGCGCACCCTCGTCCGGTGCCTTCTGCGCCAGCGACCACAGCTCCCCGCGCTCCCGCGTCACTGAAGCTGACCCCCCCTCCCCCGCCGCTCAGGCCGTCCCTTGGCGCCAACGCGTGGATGAAGCCGCTGCCCTACACCGCGGCCTCCCACCCGTCAGTGGGCCCTGCCCGCCCCCCGAAGCGCGCGCCGGCGATCCCGCCGGTGGCGGCTTGTCCCCCTCCGCCCACTAACGTCAGTCAGGACGTCAAACTGATCATGAACGTCTCGGCGGTGATAATAATAAATAAATAAATAAAAAAGCCTGTATTTCCTTATCCTTGGTTTCCATTTCAAATGTTGATATTTGTTTGTTAGTGTTTAATTAGTTACATAATGTTTTGCTTGTTGTTTAATTGTTAGTAAGAGTTAGTTTTTGCTCTTGGATATGGACCCCTCCTCGGGTGAAGGCCTCCTCCAGTCCTTTCCACCCATCTCTGTCCTTGCCGATAGTTTGCCAGTTGTTTCCTATTATTTCGGTTATATCGTCAGCCCATCGTCTTTTCGGTCTCCCTACCCTTCTTTTGCCGATTGGCCCTTTCCACCTTGTAGTATTGATTGTCCACCTGCTGTCTGTGTATCTCGATACGTGACCTGCCCACTGCCACTTCAATTTTAGAGCTTGTGTTAGGGCATCTGTTATTTTTGTTTTCTGTCTGATTACTTTGCTCCTGACTTTTTGTATTTTTCTTATGTTTAGGATACTTCTCTCCATAGCTCTTTGTGTTGTTGTGATCCTTTGTTTTGCTTTTGTTGTGTATATCCAAGTTTGGCAGCCATACAGTAGACAAGGCAGTATACAGGTATCAAATACCGTTTTCTTGAGGTTTATCGAGTAGTCTCCTTTTAGAATTTCTTTGAGTGACCAAAATTTCTTCCAGGCTATGTTTGTTCTTCTTTCAATTTCATCTTCATTGTGCGTTTTCAAAAATGATATTTGTTTGCCTAGGTAGATGTAACTGGGGACATATTCTATAGATTTTTCTTTTACATTGATGGGCCGTTCTATGCTGTTTGTCATGATTTTGGTTTTTGTAGCATTCATCTCTAATCCTACTTTTGAGCTTGCTTGAGCAAGAGAGCGGAGCATATCTTGTAATTCATTTGCTGTTTCAGACAATATAACTATGTCATCCGCGAATCTGAGATGGCTTAGATAGCTGTTGTTTATTTTTATGCCTCTAGTTCTCCAGTCTGTGTTTCGAAATACATCTTCTAAAACCGCAATAAACAATTTAGGTGACAGGGGGTCCCCCTGTCTGACTCCTCTTTCGATATTAATTGCATCACCTCTAGATTCTAGCATGACATTACTTGTGCTGTTGTTGTATATGTATTTTATAATATTTATATATTTCGAATTTATGTTTAAATTTTTTAGTGATTTCCATATAGAGTTGTGGCTTATGCTGTCAAATGCCTTGCTGTAGTCGATAAAACCTAGATAGAGTGGCTTATTAAACTCTTCGTATTTTTCTATAACTTGTTCCAGTGCCTGTATATGGTCTAGTGTGCTAAACCCAGAGCGAAAGCCAGCTTGTTCTATTGGTTGTGCATTTTCAATCTCTTGTGTTATGCGTTTAAGAATTATAGATGAGAAGATTTTGTATATGCTTGCCAGTAAGCTAATTGGTCTATAGTTGTTGATATCGAGAGGGTTCCCTTTTTTATATAGTAGTATGATGTCTGACGTGCACCATTGGATTGGTACGATTTCAGCTTCTAGTATGAGATTGAATAATTCTGTGAGAGGTCTAAGTAACACTGGTGCACCTATTTTTAGAGCTTCATTGGTTATTCCATCGGGACCAGGACTTTTATCTGATTTTAGTTGTTTCAGCTGGGTGTATATATCTTTTTCTTCTATCGGTCTAATTGTTTCCGTGTTATAACAATAGTGTGATTCGTTGGCTTCCTCGATGGTTTTATCTTTGTTTTTGTATAGTTCTTGGTAGAAAGTAGTTGCCTGCTGTATGATTTCTTGTCTTGTTTTAGTTTCTTTATGTTGACCTTCTAATTTTTGTATCCAAGTTTTTCTTAGGTTTAATTCTTTAAATGCTTTCTTTGTGCTTCTGAATTTGTTTAGATTTTCTGTTATTATCCTTTGTCTGTGGTAACTGTAGTCTCTTTTGATCGCTTTGCTAGTTTCCTTATATAATTTGCTTAGTTCTTTCTTTGTATTAGCATCTTTATTCTTTCTTATAGTTAGTTCACTACGTTTGTTGATTAAGGCTATTGTTTGTTCGCTAAATATTTTGTGTCGTTTTTCTTTTTTAGGATTGTTTTGACTAGTTAAACTTTTTGTTATAGTTACTTCTAGCGCATCATAGTAAGATTGTACGTTTCTGGTATCTACTAGTTTGTTTTCGATGTTCAATTTTAGGCTGTCTATGTAGGGTCTTGTTTCCTCTTCAGTTTTCGGAATTTTTGGTGGTGGTTTAAAGCCTTTTCTACTTTTTTTCGATTGGCTTAATAGAACTGTTGCTCTAAGTAGTCTATGGTCTGTGCGGAACTTTACGTTATTGAGAACTTCATAATTTTGAACTATTTTTGGGACATTTGTCATGATGTAGTCGATTTCGTTTTTAACAGTTTCGTCTGGTGATTTCCAAGTCCATCTTCTGCTGGGTCTTTTTTTGAAATAAGTGTTGATTATTGCTAGTCTATATTCAAATGCATATTCTAGCAGTCTTTCGCCTCTTTCGTTTCTTTGGCCTAGCCCATACTGTCCCATGACGAGTTTTTCTTCTTTTTTGGGTTGCCCTATTTTTGCATTGAAGTCTCCTAATATTATGATTTTCTCATCGGCTAGTGTGTGAGCTTTTTTCAGATCATTGTAGAATTTTTGTATTTCTGTATCGTCTGATCTTTCCGTGGGTGCGTATGCCTGAATTATAGAAATATTTAGTCTGTCAAATTTCATTTGTAATAACGCTACTCGCTCCGAAATGCCATTAAAGTTGGTTATATTATTTTTCCATGCCTTTTTTATTAGAAACCCGACTCCATACAATCCCTTTGTTTCTCCTATATAGCAGAAAACATAGTCTGAATACTCTTCTATGTGGCAACCCATTTTTCTTGTTTCTGAGAGTCCTAGTATGTCGCAGTTTATATCTTTCAGTGCATTATTGAGTTCTAAATATCGGTGTATTGATGACAGAGACCTGACATTATAAGTTCCAATTTTTATATAATTCTTAGAGTTATTGTCCAGTTTAGTGGTTTTTTGTTCTTGTGGTGTTTCTGGAGGGTTGTGGTCGTACTCTTCCACGGGGACCAGCCGGCTTGGAAGATGTGTGGTATGCGTTGATGTAGCTTTTTCAGTTTGCTTGGTGTTTTCTGGGAGAGGCTGGCCGATTCGTTGCTATATATTTGTGCTGTTGGCTTGTGTGTTTGTTTTGTTATTATTATTTTTGTTTGATAGATAGTTCAGTATGCTCGGTTTTGCTACGCCTTCGGAAAAGCTTAAAGACCTTTGTACTGTGTGGGTGGCCAAGGTTTTGTTCTTTTTGTTTGCTTGAGATATCTGCTCGGCATTGTTGTTTGTGTTATTCTCTGGAGATTTTGATAGGTTTCTTTTATTGTTTTTCGGTTCTTTGGGTGATTTTTTTAGTATAATAAGCTTGTCATATTTAATGATGGCTGTATTACCCTTCTCTCTTTCAGCTTTTACTTGTTGCTGTAGCTCTCTTCTTTTTTGTAGGACTGATTGGGGGTAGTCTTCTTTTATATAATACGGTGTTCCTTTTAGAGCTCCTTTGCCTTTTAAGATGTCGATCTTCTTACCAAGTGTTGTGAACGTAATAACTATCGGTCGTGGCTTTTCAGTCTTCTTCCCTATTCTTCTGATCGCTTGTAAGTCTCTATGGTCTATTTGTATTGGGAAGTATTTATGTACAAAGTCTATTATAATATTTTCTAAGTTTGTGTAGGATTTTTCGTATTCCTCCATCCCAAAGAAGACTAGATTGCGTTGTCTTGATTGTCTCTCGATATAGTATAATCTTTGCTCTTGATTTTCCACCCTCGCCTCGAGGTTTTCATGTTTTTCTTCTAACATTTTTAATTTTTCTTCTAACATTCTATTTATATTTAATGTTACCTTCTCCGTCACTTCTTCCCCTTTTTTGTGAATAAGATTTTTCTGTTCATTGAGTTCTTTTTGAATAGAAAGGAGTGCGGCCATTACCTGCTCCATTGTGATGAAAAATAAATTTCAAAAGTATTGGTGATTTGTTTACCACACAGGTAGTGACCCCTATTGATGCTCTTCGGAACTTAGTAGAAAGAAAATATCGGTTAATAAATCTTTTGGTAGCCACCTCTTTTGCCAATTGCCGAAACTTTATACGTAGGTTGATTTAGTCTAGTTTGACAGATACCGCTACTCGTCAAGAGATGGTGTTAGTGAACGTGACTTCGGAGATTTTATTATATTTGTTTTTTTTTTTTTGTTGTTTTTTAGGTTATGTTTTGTAGAATTTTCACTAAATCACTGTGCATAATTTTTCTTGACAACGATTAATTATTTCACAGCCACTAATGGTTTTACGATGCGCAAAGTTGTCTAAACTTCCCTATTTTTATTGTTTAGTCAAGAAAAGTCACTGGGTACGTAAATTATGCAAGCACTGTTTTTTGCTCCGTTTAGTAGACTATTGTTGCTATTTTAACTTTGTTCTTAAGTAATGCACACTAAAGTTCTTTTGATAGCAGTTTCACTATAACTTCGCGTTTTTTTATATTTAATTTCGCAAGAAAAACACAGAGACCGGCGGTGATAAGCCCCGCACTATTCCCCAGAGTCCGTGAACTCGCCCTCCAACTCCGCGCCGCCACCAACTTGGCGGACCAGGTTCTCCTGGCCGCGGAATACAGGGACGTCTATAACGTCCTGGCGTCCCTCAGAACCCAACCCCCCCCGCACCCAATAATGGATTTACGACCTCCCCGCTATAAGCCCCACAACCTATCCCTGGCGTTCTTTAACGCCGATGGCCTTCGCTCCCAGCGAGATCAGGTTGCTGATTTCCTCCGAGATCACCAACTTGATATCCTCCTTGTGCAGGAAACCTTCCTCAAGCCCGCACAACGCGATCCTAGGATCGCGAACTATAACCTCGTGCGTAATGACAGAATCGGCTCCCGCGGTACTCTCATTTACTACAGGAGGTCCCTTCACTGCATCCCTCTCGATCCCCCCGCGCTCACCAACATCGAAGCCTCGGTCTGTCGCGTCTCTCTCACGGGGCACCAGCCCATCGTGATCGCCTCCGTATACCTTTCCCCCACTAAATCCGTTCTCAGGAGTGACTTTGAAGCACTCCTTAATCTGGGAAGCGCCGTCATTCTGGCGGGCGACTTCAACAGTAAGCACGTGGCCTGGAACGGTCTCACCACTTCCCCTAACGGTAGGAGCCTTGACGCCCTGGTCGACGTTCTCGACTTTGACGTCATCGCACCTATGCACCCTACCCACTATTCTATCAATCCCAACCACTGACCCGACGTTCTGGACATGGCGCTTCTGAAGGGTGTCACCCTACGGCTGCACTCCTTGGAAGTAGTCCAGGAACTCGACTCTGACCATCGACCTGTAGTCATGAGACTCGGTTCCCTCCCTTCCGCCCCTCAGCGACCCAAAAAGACGGTGGTGGATTGGCATGCGCTAAGCACGGCCTTGGCGGATGCCGACCCTCCCCCCCTCCCTCTCAGCTCGGACTCCATCCCGTCCCCTCAGGACACCGATCAGGCCGTAGATGCCTTCACCGAACACATCCGATCGGCTGTCAGTCGATCGTCCAAGCAAGTCGAGGCGGAAGATCTCTACCTCAACCGCTTTCGACTGCCGGACGATGTTAGGGATCTCATTCGTTCCAAGAATACTTCTATCCGAGCGTACGACTCCTACCCCACCAAAGCCAATCGGGCCCGGATGCGCACTTTACAACGAGAGGTTAAGCGTCGTGTCGCGGAGGTCCGGGAGGAACGGTGGGGTGACTTCCTAGAGGGCATCGCGCCATCGCATCTGGCCTACTGGCAGCTGGCGCGTAGCTTCAAATCCGACTCCACGACTGACATGCCCCCGCTGTCCCGCCCTTCAGGCGCACCCCCAGCCTTCGACGACGACGAAAAGGCCGAGCTTCTCGCCGACTCCCTCGAGAGCCAGTGCACCCCCAGCTCTCAGTCCGTCGACCAGTCCCACGTCGACGCGGTCGACAGGGAAGTCGAGCGCAGGGCATCCCTCCCCCCCGTCGATTCCTTGCCTCCTATCACGCAAACAGAGGTCGAAGATCTGATTATGGGTCTCAAATCTAAAAAAGCCCCCGGCTCTGATGGCATTTCGAATCGCATTCTGAAATGCCTGCCCGCCCAACTCATCTGCCTCTTAGTGGCCATATTGAACGCCGCCATGACGAACTGCAACTTCCCCGCTAAGTGGAAGGAGGCGGACGTCATAGGCATTCCCAAGCCCGGCAAACCCGCGAGCTACCGCCCTATCAGTCTCCTCAACTCCCTGGCGAGCGCCTACTTCTGGCGAGGCTCAAAGACTTCGTCACGTCCAGGGGGTATCCTTATCGACGAGCAGTTCGGCTTTCGAGCCAAACACTCTTGCGTCCACCAAGTGCACCGCATCACGGAGCACATCCTCTCCGGTCTCAATAGACCCAAACCCATCTACACGGGCGCCCTCTTCCTAGATGTCGCGAAGGCATTCGACAAAGTCTGGCACAACGGCTTGATCTACAAGCTCTACCAATTGGGTGTGCCGGACAGACTCGTGCTCATCATACGAGACTTCTTGTCGAATCGCGCCTTCCGTTATCGCGTCGAAATGACGCGCTCCACTTCCCACTCCATCAGTGCAGCCCACAGGGCTCAGTTCTCTCTCCGCTCCTGTTTAGCCTTTACACGAACGACATTCCTCGTTCGAGTAAGGCGCATCTAGCCCTATTCGCGGATGATACCGCTCTCTACGTCTCGCATAGGAATTAGGGTTTCATTACCAGAAACCTTCAGGCATCCGCCAATTCCCTAGGGAATTGGTTCAGGAAGTGGCGTATTGAGGTGAACCCGGACAAGAGCGCTGCGGTGTTCTTCTCCAGAGGTGCCACCCCACGCCACTCCCTGCGCCACCCTAGAAGTAATCTCGGTCCAAGTGACCATGTTCGACCGACCCATTCCCTGGGTCAAAGAGGTCAACCATGCGAATCCGTTAATCGTAGCCACCGCCGACTACGATCTCCCCCCCGACCCCTGCCGCCACCGCCGGCCGCGACATGTTCTCACCGACCCCCCCGATGCTTTGTCATCCCTTCTTTCCGCTCAGAATATGGGGACGAAGACGACGTAATAGTAGATCCCCTCCCATAGCCGGCGGTTGACCGGTGCACTTAGTAGTGCACCCGTGCCCCTACAGCGACTGTCCCAACCGAGGGCGCCTCGAAGAGTATGTCGCCTCTTGCCCTTCTGGCTGGCTAGAGCGTAGTGGTTGCACGCTCGCCTTTAAGTCCGGTGAAGCTGTAAAGGCCTCGCGGCCAACAGCGTACATCATTCACACACACACAAAGGTTCGGTTGGTCTCCCAGAAGCGGGTCTCCCCAACTGAATTGAGAAGGCGCACATATCGTAAAGGGATTGCAAAATATACAAACTTTTGAATAACAACACCAATCAAGCAAATCAAGAACAAATTCATCATGAGCACCATGGAGGACATTCTAGCTACCCAATCGCAACTGACGGAAGCTATAGAGCGTCTTTATATCAATTTCAAAAAAGATTCAAGTGATCGTAAGACGCCTGTCTACATCAAGAAACGTTTGGAAACTCTAGAAACTTACTGGGGAGAGTTCCAAATAAATCATATGAAATTATGTGACTTGGACGACCGTAGTGACACTTATTTTACGGAAAACGTCTATCATAAAACCATGACATATTATCAAGAAGTCAAAAAAAAACTACAGCAGTACCAAGTTACCGACGGCGATACTAAGAAGAGGGATCAGTCACCGATGATCCCTTCAATTCGCTTGTCAGACTTTCAAAATCAAGACACATCTAAAGATAAATTATCAGGTGACCCAGAGCAAGTGAACCGCAGCCCTGCTGCAGGTACGTCAAGCTTTAGCAAAATGATGTCTCAAGGGAATGCAAGCAAGTTAGAAGAAATGTTTCGTAAACAAAAAAGTAATTTTAAAGCATTATCTCGTGCAATCATGAGTGTCGATTTGGAAAATATTTCCGAAAAATGGGAATTTCAAGATGTGCCCAGGACAATTCTTCTTTCTTTTTCTTCTTTTTTAAAAACGTAGCCCCACACTAGGATTTATTCCTGTGTCGTGGGTGCGTTTACAAACATGAAAATCACATACACAAATACCCAGACCGGAACAAATAATTGTGGATCACACAAAGATTTGTCCCGTGCGGGACTCGAACCCGCGACTATTAGACGCAGTGGGCAGAGCGGCTTAAGCTCTTAACCACTGCGCTAAATCGTCCGTCAATTGAGAGCAGATGGACTGCTATCGACTATTTACACTGGGAGATCGATAGTGAATTGTACGAGGAAGATCAAGAATACGAAAATACAGCAAGTACGAGAAGTTATATAACGGTATGAAAAAATCTATCAATACTAAGATGTGGTCAGCTTCTCACCGCAAGAACTGTACACCGAAAATAGAAATCCCCAGCTTTGGAGGCAATTACCATAGGTGGACTTCGTTCAAGGATTTGTTTACCGAAACAGTCCATAACAATAGATCAATCTCCAGCGCACAGAAAATGCAGTACCTTAAAGGCAAGCTACATGGGGAGGCTGAAAGAATCATTCAGCATTTAAATATCAGTTCCGACAATTATCAAGTATGTTGGGACATCTGAAACCATCGATATAATAATAAGAAACTGATCTTTAGCTCGCATGTTAACATACTTTTATCAATAAATACGATGCAGCAACAATCAGACAATCAAATCAAAAATATATTTGACACTACCAACGAGTGTCTTAACGCCATCAAAAATCTCGGTGTCAATATATCAACATGGGATCCGCTGATTGTCCACTTATTATCACAAAAATTAGACATTCAGACACACGGTGAATACATTGAATCATTACAAAACCCAAGAGAGTTGCCGACGTTAGCAGATTTTTTAAAGTTTTAGAGAACAAGTATACGTCACTGGAATCATCGCGACGTAAGCAATGCATAGAAAAACCTATAACGAACAAGGAAAAAGAAGTTTTCAAGAATGCTCCAAGCAAGAGACAATATTATAACGAAAATAAGCATAATTTAAACACACATAAAACTAACATGCCAATTATTCGTAATACAACATGGAAATGTTTTGCAACAAAGACACAGAATTGCCCACTTTGCAAAGATAGCCACGGATTGTTCCACTGCAAAACATTTTTAAACGCGAAACCAGATATTAAACTTAATACCATCAAGAAATTTAACTTATGCATAAACTGCCTTTATGATTATAAAGATAAGGCATGTTTTTCTCGAGCAACATGTCGCGTCTGCAAGGGTCGGCACAACACTTTGCTACATGACACTTGCCCGGCAACAGCGGCGTCAAGTAACGTAGAAGCGTCAATGCCGACAATTTCCCATGAACAACGAAGCCATGTGACGCATGTGGCTAATCAAAATATCACAGAAATTCTCCTAGCAACTGCCCTCGTTCAAGTTAAGGGCGCAGATAAATCAAAAAATGTAATATTGAGAGCACTAATCGATCAGGGCTCCCAAGTATCCCTAATTTCGGAAAATGGAGCTCAATTACTTGGTATTACACGAAGAGCGTGCAAAGGCGTCATATCTGGCGTTGGTTCCAATCACATAAGCTGCAAAGGGGTGATCAATATCACAGCATCCTCATTGCATTCCGATTTTACATTCCAAACGGAAGTTTTTATTATGAAGAGCTTAATCAATAACCTACCGAATCAGACATTCGCAAAGCCATCATGGCCATATCTGCAAACTGTCCAGCTCGCAGATCCAGATTTCAATACAAGCCGACCTGTCGATTTATTACTCGGCGCAGAAGTCTATTCCGAAATCATAATGGCCGGCATTATCAAAGAAAATAATTTACAGCCAGTAGTACAGCAAACACAACTTGGCTGGATTTTATGCGGGAATATCAAATCTTATCAATGCAACGTAGTATTTTATTGAACAATGTAGAAGACATACAACGATTTTGGGCAATCGAAGACATCACAGACAATGACGTCACTATGTCCAAAGAAGATCAGCTGTGCATTCAGCAATACAATACAGAAACATTCCGAAGATATGACGGGAGATATGTGGTCGCATTACCGCTGAAACCAGAAATTGATCACAAGCTCGGGAATTCGAAACAAAAAGCTGTGTCGCAATTTTATCAATTAGAGAAGAGATTCGTAAGAAACCAACAAATTGCTACAGATTACAAGGCCTTTATCAATGAATACATTAAATTGGGACACATGCGCGAGTGTTTACATAAAAATTTGCCTGACTGCATTTTACCGCACCATTGTGTATTACGAGCCGATTCTGTTACCACGTCATTACGTGTTGTGTTCAATGCGTCAGCGAAAACATCGACAGGCCTTAGTTTGAATGATTTAATGTACACTGGACCGAATTTACAACAAGATTTGCTGAAGATAATTTTGAGATGGAGGCAATATGAGTACGTATTAACAGCTGATATAGAGAAGATGTTTCGGCAAGTTCTCTGTAATGAGAAAGACCAACAATACCAGAAAATCGTATGGCGGGAGTCCCCAAATGACATCTTGCGAGAGTACGAGCTAACAACGGTTACGTACGGTACGAAGGCGGCACCGTTTCTCGCTATGATGACTCTAAAACGCCTTGCAGAAGATGAAAGGTCAAGCTATCCAGCAGCATCCAAGGTCTTAGAACAAGATTTTTATATGGATGACCTCCTGACCGGACATTACAGCCTGGAAGATGCTATTCAGCTAAAAAGAGACCTGATAAATTTATTGAAAACTGGAGGATTTAACTTACGCAAGTGGTCTTCTAATAAATCAGAAATATTAGATGACGTCACTCACTACAAACCAACAACAAGCATTCGAATTCAGACATCAAGAATCAACCAAAACATTAGGACTACAATGGCAACCCTATGATGATCAGTTCACATATCAAATCAAGATTAATCTATCCATAAAACCAGTGACAAAGAGGTCATTATTATCAGACATATCAAACATTTTTGACCCTCTTGGCTGGTTGTCTCCAATTTCTACCAAACTCAAATCACTATTTCAAACGGTTTGGTCGATGGATCTTAAATGGGATGATCACGTACCAGAAAGCATTAACAATACCTGGTTGAAGATAAAGGAAGAGTTGCCAAATATTAACCAAATAAAAGTGCAAAGATGGCTCAAGACCCACAAAAATGAAAACATAGAATTACATGGCTTTTGTGACGCGACACCAAAGGCCTATGCTTGTGTCATATATTGCAAGATCAGCAAACAAGATCACGATGAGCGCTCATTACCTGTTACCATTGTGGCCGGAAAATCAAAACTGATTCCTGTCAACAAGACTGTATCACTACCAAGATTGGAATTGATGGGTGCACACTTGCTGTCAAAGCTAATGACAGTTGTTCAGAGTTGTTTGTCAAGCAATAATATCAAGGTCTATGGATGGTCCGACTCAACGGCTGTCCTTGGTTGGCTTCAAGGAGACCCTAACCGATGGAAGCCTTTCGTGGCTAACAGGGTGAAACAAGTAACAGAAATAATACCAATGAACAACTGGCACTACGTGAAATCATCAGAAAATTCACCTGACTGTGCAAGTAGAGGGTTATCAGTAGATCAGTTGAAAAATCATTCCTTATGGTGGCACGGACCCGAATGGCTGTCATTTTCTAATTCGGATATAAATCAAGAAAAACAGAAAATTTACGGTACGACGGAAGAAATGAAGAAAATATCAAAAACAACTGCTACACTGATACAAGATAACAATGACATAGCTCAAAACTTATTAAACAAATATAGCAGTTTTAATAGAGCGACCCGTGTACTTGCGTGCATTTTACGACCAATTTATCAATCTTCAGAAAACTCTAGACAATAACTTTTTAACGGCAATAACAGACATGGAGATAACTTGGCATTTCAAGGCCCCTCCTTGGCCGAGTGCTGGAGGTCTCTGGGAAGCCGCCGTTAAGAGTTTAAAGTATCACCTCAAAAGGGTCATCGGTGAGCAAAAACTCACCTATGAGGAGTACTCCAAGTTACTAGCTCAACTGGAAGCATGTCTGAACAGCAGACCATTGTGTGCCCTCAGTGAAGATCCCGAGGACTTGGACTGTCTCATTCCGTCACATTTCCTAGCAAGTGGACAAACCCTCACGGTTATTGAAACAGAAAGAGACTTACGTACGAGATGGCAACTTACACAAAAAATTTTTGAAGATACATGGAAAAGATGGCGAGCCGAGTATCTGTGTCAACTTTCATCACGCAGCAAATGGCGTCAGCCTCGGCAGAATATGAAAATCAATAATATTGTCATCATCCATGATGTAAGTCTTTTTTTTTTTTTTTTTTTTCGGGTAGTTAAACGAGCACAACGTTTTCTATTTGGCTCTGTATTTAATTTAAAATTAATTGTATACACTCATATTTTAAACAGTATTAATGAATATAATTGATAACTAACCTTAATAACTTGCCTTACAAGTGTTATTTCCTATATTTACTGTGAAACACTATTACACACTATCACCATGGAATCACTACAGAACTCAATGTCTCAACTGACGGAAATGTTTCACAAGAAGATGTCTGACTTTGAAAGCGAGCTCCAGAAGTCCTCTGCCACTCCTACATCAACCACTGCTGTCCTGGCTGCAGAGTTTACATCATTTCGTGCCTTCATTATGCAAACACTTAATGCCCTCCAACTGCAGATAGAGATGTTGGCTAAAACTGTCGACAATATTGAAATGAGAGGCAGAAAAAAGATCCTGCTGGTTCACGGTGTCGCAGAAGAGGCCAATGAGGATACAACACAGGTTATCGCCAAGCTTGCTAGGGACTGTTTGGGTTTGAGCGATTTTCAAACAGTTGACATACGCCGGTGTCACAGGATGGGACGTGCTTCAAAGAAGTCAGCTAGGCCAGTTCTGGTTAAATTTAACGATGTAGCGGCCCGCAACAAAGTCTGGTTCGTCAAGACTAAGCTCAAGGGCACGGGGGTCACCATCTCCGAGTTCCTCACAAAGACCCGCCACGACTTCTTCATGGCTGCGAGAGCTAGGTTCGGTGTCGCCAAGTGCTGGACAAGAGATGGCCAGGTGCATGTCCTTGGGCTGGACGGGACGCGACATTGTGTAAAGTCTCTTTCCGATATTAACAGTATTGCACAGGATCCTGTTAACCCAACGACATCGAAGACGAACACTGGGGCTGCAGCACGACCCAAGCGAGGGGTGAATGCAAAAAAATGAAGGATTAGGTGTAGTATTTCTGTCCTTTTTGTGTATTCCGCGCATTTTTCCTTGTTTTTGTACCCTCTTTTCTAGTTATAATTTGTTTTTAAAAGTAATGTTTCTCAGTATGTCAAACCTAAATGTCAATGTCAGTTGCGTCTAAATTTCGTCATTTGTTTTCGTTCAAAAATCGTACATCGCTACGTTCTGTTTCGTTCTAAAATTGTCCTTCTTTTTTTTTTTTTTTTTTTTTATTGGTTCGATGACATTTATGTTTGAGTTATTTGTTGTATGTATATTGTCCATTTTTATATAATTTGTAATAATGAATATAAAACAGCTCTGTTTGCTATAGCACTTTTGGCAGGTGGGTTGGTTATTTACTACTGAATAATTTACAGGTATATTTATTTATTAGTATTATTATATTTGCATTATCTTTCATTTATTTTAATTGGTTAGACTTTATTATTAGGTATATAATTTGTATTTTAATTGTTTAAACGCATCTATATATTAATATATTATTTGATTATTTATTAAATTTATATGACAGAACATGAGAGTGAAAGTGATACCGATACATTCTTCTCTTTAGAAAGCAACGATGACAGTTTCATTAGTGTTCCATCTCTTACTGATACCCTCACGTCTACCTTTTCTGATGTTACTAGGAGCTTTAATGTGGTTCATATTAATGCCCAAAGCATCCCGGCCCATTTTTCCGATATGCTGGTAAGCTTTGACTGTAAGGATATTCATGCAATCCTTGTTTCAGAATCTTGGCTGAAACCGTGCCTTCCGTCTACGCTATACTCTCTTCCTGGCTTTAATCTAATCAGAAACGACCGTTCAGTTGGAGGTGGTGGCGGTGTTGCGATATATCTCCGTTCAAATATTCCTTTTTCTCTAGTTGATTTATCGCCACAACCACCTCCATCAAACGCTGGTGAGCATCTTTTTATAGACATTGAGCTCTGCCATTCTAAAATACTTCTCGGTGTATACTACTGTCCCTCATCACGTATTGATTTCTTTTCCTCCTTTGAGAGTCTTTTGGAAAATGCTGTCCCTTCTTACAGTCATAGCATTATAATGGGCGATTTTAATACATGTCTGCAGAAAAACGATATTCGTTCTTCCAACCTTAAATCAGTTCTTGAATCCTGTAATCTATCAATTCTTCCTCTTGATGCTACTCATCATTTCCCTAATTCTACTCCATCACTTTTAGATCTTATATTTGTTTCCTCAGCTGCACATGTAGCCAAGCATGGCCAGTGTTCAGCTGACGCCTTCTCTTATCATGATTTAGTTTTTATTTCTTACAAAATTCGGCCACCTAAGCCCAAAGTTAAAATTCTTCTGCAGCGTAATTTTAGTGGCATTAATCTTGACAGGCTTCGACAAGATGCCGCTAGCATTAATTGGCAACCTTTGTTGTTAGCAGACACACTAGATGACAAAATTAATATCTTCACGTCTACGCTAATTCAGCTGTATGATTTGCATGCTCCTATTCACCCTGTCAGAGTTAAACATCTTCCAGCACCCTGGTTAACTAAAGACATTAAGTTATTGATGAACAAAAAAGTGGCAATGAAATCCAAGTATAAAGCTAGATCCACCGATTCTAATTGGATCAACTACATTGCCATCCGGAATCACTGCAACAAGGTGTGTAGAGATGCTCAACGCCAACACATCCATAGTTCGGTTCAAAATGGTAATCCAACAAAGGTTTGGAAGTTTCTTAAATCAATGGGGGTCGGTAAATCTCGTCAAGATAACTTCCCTAAAGATTTAGATATTAACCTCCTCAATCAGCATTTCTCGACTTCGTCTAACTTTGATAAGACTACGAAATTAAGTACGCTTAACTATCTTTCATCCATTCCGACACCCGATTATTTACCTTTTGATTTTAGTCAATTTACTGCTTGTGGTGTTAAAAAGAGCATAGAATCGATCACATCAAATGCAGTCGGTAATGATTGTATCAGCCGCAAAATGATCCTCCCTATCCTTGACGAAATCCTTCCCATCATTTGCCATATCTTTAACTACTCTCTATCTAGCGGAGATTTCCCATCCTCTTGGAAAGAAGCCCAAATAACGCCCTTGCCTAAAAAATCCAATCCTAAATCTGTCTCCGAATATCGTCCAATATCCATATTACCTTTCCTATCCAAAGTTCTTGAGCGTCTTGTTCACGACCAATTCAGCAGATTCCTCAATACGAACTCCCTTCTTAATCCATTCCAGTCAGGATTTCGTCCTGGTCACAGCACCGTTACTGCTTTGGTGAACATCACAGACGACATAAGATTAGGTATGGAAAATAGCAATTTGACTATACTAACACTACTCGACTTCAGCAATGCTTTTAACACTGTGGATTTTGATATTTTGCTTGGAGTCCTATGCTCTATTAACATATCTCCAACGGCAATTGACTGGTTTCGTAACTACCTGTCTGGTCGCCGGCAACGCATTCGCATCGATGAAACTTACTCTTCTTGGTGTAACACTAGTGCCGGTGTACCGCAGGGTGGCGTTCTATCTCCTTTACTTTTCGCTGTTTTTATTAACTCCATTCCCAATCAATTACGTTCGTCATACCACCTTTACGCAGATGATCTCCAAATATACACACAGGCACCATTAGCCAGGCTGTCGGAAGCTGTGAATACTATGAATCATGACTTATCTAAGATATGTGAATGGAGTGGGTGCTACGGCCTCAATGTTAATCCAACTAAGACACAAGTGATAGTTATTGGTAGTTCCAGACTTACTTCACGTATCAATTGGTCGCAACTTCCCCAAATTATTTTTAATGGTATCACTATACCAGTAAGTAAAAGCGTAAAAGATTTGGGGATCTACATCGATACCAATCTCACTTGGGGTCCACAGCTGCAGGAGCTCAGCCGAAAGGTTTTTGCTTCTGCAGGTTCATTAAGAAGGTTGCGCAATTTTCTTCCAACTGCCACAAAAATTGCACTCGCACAATCTCTTCTACTCCCTATAATAGATTATGCAGACGCCAGCTATCTTGACCTCACAGAGCAGCAACTTAATAAACTCGAGCGACTTCAAAACTTTTGTATAAGGTTCATATTTGGCCTGCGTAAATATGACCATGTCTCTGAATTTCGTACAAAGCTCAAGTGGCTGCCAATTCGCCTTCGCCGGAATGCTCATATACTATCGCTTCTGTACAGTGTCCTGTATAATCCGATAACTCCCTCTTACCTCAAAGATCGATTTGAGTTTCTTCATGAGCCACACTCGAAGTTCCTGAGATCATCGGAAAATTTAAAACTAAAAATGCCGATGCATTCCACAAATTTTTTCGATAAATCCTTTACCATTCAAGCCGTCCGTCTGTGGAATGCATTGCCAGTGTCAGTTAGACGTGCAAAGTCGTTGGTTTCGTTCAAAAACATGGTTAAGAGTCACTATCTGTCAATAATATGATTATTTGCTATTTATCTTTATCTGTTAGCTATAATATGTGTGTGGTATGTAATAGTGTATATTGTAATGTCTGTATATATATGACTAGGTTTATATTATATATATGTGTATTGTAAATTATTATCAATAGTGTACACCACCAACTGCCCTTTTTATTCTTATTTTTTTTCCTTCCAACGGTTGTCTGGAAGAAATTGCTTTAAGCGATAAGACCGCCATTTGTACTGTTTTTGTATTTAAATTGTGTCTTGTATTGTTTTTTTGGTGTACAATAAAGTGTATTATTATTATTATTATTAAGTCTTCCGGCGGGAAAATGGGCCATGGGACGAGTGACTGACCTTCACCCCGGCAAGGACGGTTACGTACGCGTGGTAACTCTACAATCGAAGAATGGAAAAATGAAAAGACCCATTACAAAATTATCACTATTACCTATCAATGAGACTCGAGCAGAAGAAAACGTTACAGAAAGAAAGTCTGAAGAGGTACGAAACAAGCAAGTAAACAATACGTCAAGAAAATGTAATTTCTTGTTTACAACAATGATGTTACTCATGTTGCTGTTTTCCCCAGTAACGTGCGAATACAAAGTCACCAATTTTATGATAGCCAGAGCCTCTATTTTGACGAGACAGTTAACATGCGATTAGAACGAGAGGAATGGAAACTGATTGTTTATTGTGATATGAATCCATATTGGTGTGGAACGGAAATGTTCCGGAAATATATTGACCATTTAGAAAACATATGTGCGGCGAATCAAATATCACAATGCGACGTAGCGATGTTACAACTACGTCACGGGCTCAATGAACTCGAGCATAACAATAACATTATACTTGGTCAGCAAAATAAACTTGGAGTACGGCGACGAAGAGGTCTTATCAATGGCGTTGGCTATGTCGCTCACAGTCTGTTTGGAATCTTGGATGATAATTTTGTTCAAGAATATCAAAAGGACATTGACCTGATCAGAAGCAATCAAAATCATCTCGCCTTATTGTGGAGAAATCAGATTTCTATTGTGGAGGCAGAGCTCAATATAATTAAAAGGGTGGAAAACTCTATGGACAAACAGCATAAACTGATTCATCAGCACATAATAAGCGTGGAGAACGCATTAAGCGATTGGGCCTTGCAAATTAAGAAAACAGATCAGAAAAATAGCGTCACCTTATCAGCTGTGATCGCTAACAATATTTTAACCAATCTGAAAAATATCCAAGACACAGTGGTGGACATATTAACAAATATCCACTACGCGAAGTTCAATTTTCACCTTTTAACGCCTGACCAGCTGAGAAATGAACTCAATATTATCTCTGGTCAAATATCAAATGACTTAGCGATCCCTATAAACAATATTCAGACGGACCTAACAAAAATATTTCATCTTTTGAAAGTTAGAGCGAGAAGCACTGAACGATACCTCATTTTTGAGGTGAGAGTCCCTTTAGTGAGTCGAGAATATTATGAGCTTTACAAACTCATAAGGATTCCTCATCAACTTGGAGCAAACATGATCAGCATCGTGCCTCTTGCAAGCATTGTGGCTATCAATAAACAAAAAGACTCCTACATACCCGTGTCAGAAGACGACCTTCAAAAATGTGTTCCCTATGACAATGAAGAATACATATGTCGACTGCAACAACCCGTTCATCAAATGACATTTGACGTAAGATTGTGCACAAGAGAATCTATCCAATCATTGTCAAACAGAAGTAAGAACATGCACCGATAACTGGGTGGAATTAAACAAAATAAATTCATATTATTACTTTTGCTGCGGACAATGCACCGTACGGATCATATGTGGGGATAGTATTACGTCCGAGCGACTCAGCAAGGCCGGCGTAATGATAATGAGTGACGGTTGCATCATAAGAGGCGATACATTTACAATTTACTCACACAAAATGTTATCGAATACCATGAAAACAAAAGCAAGTTTGGTGAATGTAGAGATTCCGCCGATTAATAATGTAATTAATGTCTTTTCCGCTTATTAATTTGGATGACACAGACGAAAAAGACCGTAGAAAAGGTCTAGATGAGATCAGTACGGCTATCAAGAAGATCAAGGAAAATGAGCCAAGCATCCTAGCGAGTGGAGTCACGTACCACGATATTCATCACTACGTGGCTATTCACGCACTGGTGGCAGGCATTGCCCTAGCCATAATCATCTACCTGTGGCGTCAGATGCGGGCGCGTGTCAACCCCCTGGTCTACGGACTGCCACAGCCAGCAGCGCGGCAGAGAGTCGACCCTTGCGTACAGTACGCAACAGCATCAGAAAGACTCACCATCTCTACTCGTCGCGATCATCGCATCGCACCGAGCGGAGTGGACCGGGCGACGTCACCAGTGATACGAAAACAATTTCTTTCTGTTTAATTTTGCTATTTTTAATATGTTTTTTACATTTTCTACTTTTGTATATCATTCATCTCATTCTCATCATCTCGTGCCCCGGAGCATGTACAATGCAAGCAAGTACATTTTGATACGTCAGCACTTTACCTGCGACGCGCGGCATTTCATCATACACAATCAGTTTGCAATTATCATTCATAGCGTGAACTCATACGTCATTTGTCATAACAATTATTATCAATAAACACTTATCATCAATCTATAAGTGTATCAATCAAACATCACCCCAAGGTGTACGGTAGAAGAATCTACACACCCCGTACCTAAAGGTATTCTAAATATGGACGGTTAGCGGAAATTACACATGACATGCCTAGTCCAGAAAATTGTACTTCAAAAAGGGCCTAAATACCTGTATGATAAATTTATATGGATGAAAGATGTCCACGAAAAAAGAAACGCGTAGTAGAGGGGAAAATTGTGTAGTAATTCAAGAGTAATTCCACAACATAAAACTGTAAATTATAAGGGTAGTTTCAAGTATGCAGCATCTAAGATCTGGAATGACCTATCCCCACCATTGCGCGAAAACATATCTCATCGACTCTAAAAATATATATTCACAGGGAGCTGTTAAACGCTCAAACAGTACTATGAAACATTTCTGCATAGGTACTTGTGGAGCCATTTTTGTACCCTTGTTTGTGCTCTTGTAATTTTTTTTGTACCTTATTATTTTTTTGGTTTTGCGTTATATTTATTTCTTGGTTTTCATTTTTTGTTATTTACTTATCCATGTTGGTGTAAACCCGTTCATAATGGTATTTTGTGTAATGTATGTATGTCCTCAGTTCTGCTTCGTGTGGAAATACCTACATTTCGACATTTGTGTTATTTCCCTTAGTCTTCAACTGTATTGTCTATTTTAGGCTTGGTTGTTTGGTGTATTGAATTGTCTATTTGTCTGTCTGCTTCTTAATTTTGTTGTACTTTGACGATGGCGGGGACCAGCTGAAAATCAGTGATGTGCGTCAAGCACGGCGTATACACGTGGTGATTATATTCTCTTTGGGGCGTACACTGCTGGTTGCCTTGCTTCTACACGTACAACAGCAAGTTAAGCTGAAGATCGTTTCACTTTTTTTTTCTCTTCTCGATTTTCTTTTTTTTTTCATGTCTGCATTGTGTATGTAGCAAAAATAAATGTTTGTTTTTAAATCCAAAATGACCCCAAAACCCCCAGTAAATTAACATAATGCAACAAGCTGAAAATGGTTATTATAAAATAAATAAACCTTTGAAAATTAACTACACAACAACATTATAAACCAGCGAAAAATAAAAAATTGAAACAAAAGTTATTTTCGATTAAATAAAAGGTGTAATAGTTAAAATACTTTCAAGTACATTTATGGCTCTAAACCAGCTCATTAGAAATTAGTATTAATTAAGGAAACGGTTTTAACATTCAAACGCCAAGTCTAAATCAAAAAAATGCTATTTTAATACAGAGAGATGCAGTTAGCAGGTAAAATCAGAGTCATCAGTTCCTAATGTTATTAATACATATAATTCTTTTAATCACGTATAATATTATGAATTTCCATCAATGATCCTTGCCACCTCATCCGTCTGTCTTCAGAATAAGGCCTCGAAACTCATCCAATTAAAGCAAGGTATGTGACAGGGTAAGATGCTGATGTAATATCTCTGAAACTGTTCTACGCTGCAGTGGAAGCCGTCACCTTCGGATTGCCAGTGCTATTGTGTTTATGGCTGAGATTATGCAAGACCTCAGCATTATGCTATATGACTTCAGTAGAGTTTCTCAACTAATTGGTCTGAAAATGAGCATGGGCACAAATGAGAGAATATGAAGATCATGTCAAAATGTCAAACATCTATGTCATACCCAGTCCTGTAGAGGTTAAAGACTCTTCTCTCAAAGTTGTGGACGATTGTGTACACTCAAGTCCAATTTGGTAGACCCAATTTCGAAAAAGAGTTAAAACATTAATCGCAGTGTCTCTAGACAACTCTTTAATCAGTGTGTATATGATAATATGCTATGGCACTGAGATGTGGTCGAAAAAAAACTGCGTTTTGTCCATTGCACACTTAAGTGTAGTCATTTACTGGAGTATTCACCCTAGCGTATATGTTATTGTTTTGCACAAACTGATAAATAAATAAGGGTAGCGCCACATTTGTAACATTATGATATGACAATAGAGAGAAGAGTGAGTGCAGGGAACAGAGTGAATGGTGCGATGGGAAAGCTACTCGGGAGCCGGCACTTAAGCCATAAGGCGCAGCTGGCCATACATAACGGAGTTCTTGTCTCAACGCTGTTATATGGTAGCGAGAGCTGGGTATGTAAGAAGGAGAATGAAAGTAGGATAAATGCGGTAGAAATGCGAGCTCTGCGGAAGATGTGCGGAGTGAAGCTGACCGACCGCATTAGCAACACCATAGTAAGACAGCGAGTAGGTATGAAAGATAGTATCGGTGTAAAGATGAGAAAGGGCATGCTCCGTTGGTTCGGGCATATAGAAAGAATGCCAGAGGAAAGAATGACAAAACAGATATACAATGTGAAAGTGGAATGATGCAGGTACCGGGGAAGACCTAGACTATCTTACCACGACCAAATAAACCGAGTCTTATCTGATGGAAAAGTCAAGAGTCTCCGTAACCGGCGAGCGTGTATGAGACGAACTATGAGAGTCGAGGAAGCCAGAGAGGTATGTAAGGAAAGAACCTGTTGGAACTCTGTACTCTCTGCCTACCCCGCAAGGGATCTGGCGTGAGGTTATAGATAGATAGATAGATGATATGACAATGCTTGGGAGGGAATCGCGTTAAAAAACGCATAGGTAAACTGTTTTCTTTACACAGTGTCACACAGGCCTATTCATATGTGGCTATACTGAATGCGTATAATATACCTAAGGGCGAATATTTTCGCGGTTACTCTAAACCCTTAGTTCCCAAAGTGGTCCAGGTGGACCCCAGAGATCCACGGGAGACGCGACGGGGGTCTACGTTGGCGTGACAAAAAATGGGGGTTCACAATTCGTAAGCGGGGGTCCACGAAAAATTATTTGCTTTCGATAGTGAAGAACTAAAATGTTGGCTTGACTACACCTATCAATGTAGGCAGATAATATTTTAAGAAGCTCAGCGACTGTTACTTGTAAAAACTTGCATATTCCATATTCAGTACAACGTGTCGAGACTTGCAAAGGAGTCTGACATCATTAATTATATAAATACTCAAACACAAGAAAGGATATTTTTGGAAAAGATAAACACGAAGAAAGTGTTAGATCACAAAGCCTACAAATTCTTTGTGTCCGAGTCTAAAGTGTCCAAATTCTTAGACGAAAAAATATGGCCTGAAGGAATTATCTTTAGACGCTTCGTACACTTTAAAAATCGAAGAGCGGATGATGAGTCCGCGACATCCGGTCCGTTGATCTCTAACTATGGATAGTACGACCTACAAATTTGCCAGCTATAATTGTAAAAGCGTGAAGAGCGCTGTGAGCGATATTCGACGTTTATGTGACGAATGCGTGCTGATAGCACTACAAGAAACTTGGCTGCTACCGGAAGAGTTGGCGTATCTGAATAGCATCGATAGTAGATTTAATTGCACGGGGACATCAGCTGTGGACACGACGGCAGGGTTACTGCGTGGCAGGCCGCACGGCGGTACCGCGCTGCTGTGGAAGACTAGTGTGTTTCATTGTGTTACTGTTATAAATTGCGATAATCCGCGAGTGAGTGCTATTCGCATAAATACAGCTTCTAGTCCATTGATTGTGGTGTGTGTTTATATGCCTACAAACAAATCGGAAAACCTGGCTACTTTTACTGACTGCATGGGAACTGTAAGTGCTATTAGTAATGATTATGAAAACGAACCTATTTTTGTTTTAGGAGATTTTAATGCTCATCCCGGTGAATTATTTTTTAATGAATTAAATGGTATATGTAATGAGTTTAAATGGGTCCCAATTGATATAAATATGTTAGGATTGACCTCTGGAACTTTTACATACATAGATCAAGCTTGTGGATCTAAGCGTTTATTTATTTATTTATTTGATTCTTTGTACACATACACAAATTGTTACAAATTGTTACAAGAAAAATTAACGTACAAGGCGAGCTTAACTCAAAGTCGAGTTTTCCACCAGCAAACCTTTGAGTGAAAGAGAAACAAATGGTCAAAATGAGGATAGGAATAAGTGTACAACACAAAAGCAAGGAAATAAAATATATTTATAGATAGAAAAGGTATAAACTACATATATATATATATATATCTACAAATATACTACATGCTATACATTACCATAAAATAGACTACATGAATACATACATACATACAAATATCTTACATAGATAGGAAATGTTCTCCAATTCTTTTCTTGAACATCTGTAAAGTAGGGCTATCACGTAAAGAGTGTGGGAGGGAATTCCATAGGCGCACAGCACGCACAGTAAATGAACCATCATATCGACTTGAGCTATGACGAGGTGCACTAAGAAGAAGAGAAGAGACAGAGCGACAAGGTTTTCCCCTGGGGACTAAATACTCAAAGCGTTCACGAAGATATACTGGGGAATTAGGATAATGAAGAACAGAGTAAAGCAAACAGAGAATATGACTATCCCGACGCAGCCGTATAGGCAGCCACTTCAACTGCCTTCGGAATTCTGTCACATGGTCAAATTTCCGAAGGCCAAAAATGAAGCGAATGCACAGATTCTGCAGACGTTCCAGTTTATTAAGGAGTTCCTCAGTTGCGTCAAGAAAGCTTACATCAGCATAGTCGAGAAGAGGTAAAAGAAGAGATTGGGCAAGAGTTATTTTGGTTTGAAGCGGCAGGAACTTCTGGAGCCGTTTGAGAGACTGAAATGAGTAATAAACCTTCTTGCTTACTTCCGCAACGTGAACATTCCAGGACAGATTACAGTCAATGTAGACGCCCAAGTTTTTTGCACTATCTGAAAAAGGTATCGGTATAGCATCGTACACAATTTGTGGAAGAGACTGGTGATCTAAAAGATTGGTAAAATATCTGCCACCAATAATGAGAGCTTGTGATTTAGCCGGATTTACCAGTAGGCCAAAGCTTTTTGCCCAGTTATTGATGTTCTGAAGATCATTATTGATGGCAACAATAGCAGCATTAAAATCATCAATTTTAAAATGATGATAAAGTTGCAAGTCGTCTGCATAGAGATGATAGTGTGAAGATATAACTTTAGGAAGTGCGTTAATAAAAACTGAAAAAAGCAAAGGAGAGAGTACGCCACCTTGCGGGACTCCCGCAGCCAGATTGCACCACTCAGAGGAAGCCTCATTGGATCGAACCGACTGCGAGCGACCGCGAAGATATGAGTTGAACCAAGCAGTTACAGAAGGAGAAACATTTAGGGAGGTCAGAATTCCTAAGAGGATGTCAAAATCAACTGAATTAAAGGCACTGCTAAAGTCTAGTAGAACCAATATAGTAAGGAGCTTATTCTCCATGGCCAAACGTATGTCGTCAGTTATTTTAACGAGTGCCGTTACAGTGCTATGGCCAGGGCGAAATCCTGATTGGTAGGGACTTAGCAGGTCATTAATAGAGAGATAGTGAGACAGTTGATTCTGAACAACACTCTCAAGGACCTTTGACAGAATCGGGAGTATGGAAATGGGACGGAATTGGGAAACTGAAGATGGATTAGATACTTTGGGTAGCGGTATGACATGGGCCTTCTTCCAGGCTGAGGGAAAAGTGCAAGAATGCAGAGAATAGTTGATGATGTGGTGTATGACAGGAATAAGATCATCTAGGATGGGACGAAGCATTTGGATTTGAAGACCATCATTACCTACCGCTTTCGTAGAAATCGAAAGGATTAATTTCTTAACTTCCCCCTCTGTAACCTGCTGAAAAGAGAACGAAGTACATCTAGGCAACGGTAGAATAGATAAACTGTTGAGAGTAGAAGATTTTGTGCTGTCATCCAGGGTGACTGGTGACTTGGAAAATTGAAAATTGATGGTATTAAGATCTATATTATTGGGTGTATCATCGCTAGACGTTTTCCCAATACCTAGAGATTTAAGAAATTGCCATACTTGTGCCGTATTGAAGTTATGGATTGAGTTATGAATATGGCGTCTCTTAGCATCTCTACACAGGCGATTGCAACGATTCCGCAGTTTTTTGTATAGAGACCAGGTCTCATCAGTAGGCTTTTTTTTATAGCGTCTCTTGACTTTGTCTCTTTTTGACATCTCTCTTTTAATGTAATCCGATAACCATGGTGCAGGTAGATGCTTTACTTTTACCCTTTTCAGAGGAGCGTGTTTGTCGTATACATCTAGGACAATCTTGTTAAAAGCGGATACTTTTTTGTCTATGTCACTGAAGCTATATATAGTAGACCAGTCAATACGACTCATGTCTTCCCTCAAACGTTCCATATTAATGTTCTTAAAGCTGCGAAGAAAAAGAAATTTGGATTTGCGTTTAGGTGCGCGAATTTTATAAGAAAGGAATATGAGATCATGATAGGAGAAAGCGGCGGCAAGTTGTCCATGCGCGGCTACTTTTTGGGGGTCGGAGACACGAATTACATCTAGAAGAGAGGGAGTGCAATGGGGGGCATGATGGGTGGCATTGAGCTGAAGGATATGCATGTTGACAGAAGAGACAAGAGATCGGAGTTTACGGCTGCGTACATTATCCTTGAGCAAACAAGTGTTAAAGTCTCCAAGAATAATTACATGGTCATATATAGGAGAAAAATATTCTAATTTAGTTTCAAATGAAGAGAAATAATCAATGTGACTGGAGGGACTATAATATACACCTAAAAGAAATTTTATATGATTAAAAGTGATTTCAATGAATAAGTGCTCAGCGAAATTAGAGTAATTATTCGGAGACTGGTCGATGACTTTATAATCGATATCTCCACGAAGATAAATACCTACCCCCCCACACCCCTTGTCTGTTCTGTCATTGCGCACTAATTTATAGCCGGGCAAAGAGTATTGAGTGGAAGGAAGAACAGGTTTTAGAAAAGTTTCAGAGACGAGGACAGCGTGAATGAGATCAGAATCGAAAAAAGATAATAAATCAGAATAATGTGCAGGGACGCTTTGAGCATTTATATGAACTGTATTAAAAAACTTTTCATAGCTACAGAAAGCAGACATAAGTTGGTCACGTAAATGAACAGAATCGTCACTGAACGCACTAGCATAACTCACATCAGATGTACAAGAAGAAGAACAGGATACAAAGCTATCATCAAAATTATCACACATTAAAATATTATACGATACTTTTATATTTATATATGTAAAAGAATAATAATAATTTAAAAATATTTAAATAAAAACTATCTATACTATGTCTTCGATGCACTCGCCAGTTCACGTCAAAATGGACCAAAGGACTCGTATCCAGATTAAAATAAATAATGTTTCTGAACGAGCGCTTGAACGGAGTTTTGGCGGGAAGTCGAAGAGTGATGTTGTCAATTTGTTTTAATTTCCAAAACTTGTGTTATTTCGACTAATAATGTGTAATGTTGGTGGTATATTAACCATTATGTGTTCTTATATGTGCATGAGTGTAGGTAATTGTAACAAAGTGATAAAACGTGCCTTTTCAACTTCCCTCAAAACGGCCGTTGCAATTGGTATGTAAAGTATCCACCGCTTTACTATCCAGGGTGGGGTACTTCATTAATTTCATTATCATCATTGTCATCAAATTCATCGGGGAGTCGAATTAATTTTAACAAACACGATTATATATCTCACTGGACACTGGCAAAATACACTTATAATTAGTGTGAAGCCATAACTTGAAGAAGAAGAAGAAGAGCGCTTGAACGTCACACATATCATTGACATTTGAGTAAAAACAAAAATAGTAGGTAAATTCAAGAGTTGAAAACAACGAATGCAAAGTGACCGTCAAAGAAAAAAAATAAAAATGAAGTAAATAAAAGAAAACAACAATACTACGGCAAGTGTGGGTGGGTTACTTGGCTCTATTGCGTGGCCTTTTATCAACAGCTGGCTTGGTCTTGGAAGTAGAGGCCCCTTCCTGTTGAGTATCCTTTATGGAAGCCATTGGAAATTGCGCTGCAAGCTTCCGGAATTCGGCCGCAGACTCTATCTTCCGTCGTGACTTATCCGGCAGCAGGATGATAATTTTACCCTCGGAGGTCCAGCACTGCTTCAAACCAAAGTGTTTACGAGCGTCCAAGAAAGTATCATGTCTGGGTTTTGTAAGGAACTCCGAGAATATTAAGCCAGAACCCTTTAGCACAGTTTTATTGCGCCACACCTCTCTGCGCAAAGTTAGGCTCCGAAAGCGTAGTAGAAGTGGACGAGGCTTATTCGTATTGGCACCAAGGCGATGGCAAGCTATAATATCTGCAGAGGTGACATCTTTCAGTTTCATTTTCTCTGTTAGTACAGCAATAGCTAGGGATGTTGGTTGTTCATCCTTCTGTTCGGAATGGCCATGAAGAAGTAAGACTTCCTTACGAGATGCCATTTCGTGTCTATCCAGACCCATGATTAAGAGCTCCATCTGTGATTTAAGTGCGCTCACAGTCTTCCAAATAAGGCACTTAAACTCTGCAAACTCCCGTGAAAGACTGGCGATGGTCTTGTGGGCTGTTTCATTGCTGCTGAAGTTCCGCAAGTCTTCTTCATATTGATCCATGCGCGAGGTAAATGTGGCTGATAGATCCTCCATGCAACTTGACAACTTTGCATATAAGTCCATCTTGTAGAGTGTGGTGAAAGTGTCGTAAATGTGAGTAATTAAGAGAAAACTGTAGTGAAACTAAGTGCACCGTAGGACAAATTTAAATTTTAGAATGTAAGTAACATTAAATGTACTATACTATTATATTAAATAAAAAATAATTGCAAGAGCTTTTAAAATTATGTGTTCACTATAGGCTACCCTCAATCAAAATGATGAGTTTCGAAACTGTTGTGATCGGTATTGTAATGATCCTACACACAGCTTACTTATTGATAAACTTTATTCCGATATTGTGCTTGCATTATCCCAGGCGGCGCGAAAGGGTCAGGTAGGCGAGCGTGGACAGAATGAACAGAGTAAGTTGCGGCGCAAAACAATTGTTGGATGGAATAAACATGTTAGTGACAGCTACAGGGCGGCCAGGGCGATCTTTCAGGAATGGTTGTCGTGCGGTAGTCCCACCACTGGTATTATCTATTCAAAGATGTGCGAGAGTAAAAAAATATTTAAATCACGTTTAAAATGGTGTCAGAAACATCAAGATCAATTGAAAATGGATATACTTGCAACTAAGCACAGTAAAAAAGATTTTAGTGGTTTCTGGAAAAATACCAATCGTTTGAAGGGACGGCCTGGTATTCCTGTGAATGTAGATGGCACAAATGATTTAAAATGCATCGCTGATAAATTTAAAAATAAGTTCCTTGTCAGGTCTCCGTTAGGACCGTCATTGTCACAGAGTAGTCATAGGGTTAGTGGCGAACACTTTAATACCAGAATTACGGCCGGAGATGTATTAAACGCCGTTAAGTCTATTTCAAAAGGCAAATCGCCTGGACATGACGGATTAAGTGTTGAACATGTCCAAGACGCTGGCCCTCACATGTGCAGAGTATTAGCTATGTTGTATAGTTTTTGCATATCTCACTCTTACCTACCTCCTGACATGATGAGAACTATTGTTGTGCCGGTAGTAAAAAACAAAGCGGGAGATTTGTCAGATGTATCTAATTATAGACCTATTTCCTTGGCAACGATAGTTGCAAAAGTGTTTGACAGCATTCTGAATACACAATTAAACAAACACCTTAAGTTGCACGATAACCAGTTCGGCTTTAGGCCGGGACTGTCTACAGAAACTGCAATATTGTGTCTCAAGAGTGCTGTCAAATATTATACTGTAAGGGAAACATCTGTCTATGCTTGCTTTCTTGACCTTACCAAAGCTTTTGACCTGGTATCATATGACATATTGTGGAATAAAATGAGATCATCCCATATACCGAATGAACTTATAAACATATTTAAGTATTGGTACAAGAATCAGGTTAACAACGTAAAGTGGGCAGGCACCTTGTCGGATTCGTATAGGTTGGAATGTGGGGTGCGGCAGGGGGGGTTGAGCTCTCCCTCCATTTTTAACCTGTACATTAATGGACTGGTCGAGGCGCTCAGCGAGCAACATATTGGTTGTCACATAGACGGCGTCTGTTTCAATAACATAAGCTACGCGGACGATATGGTTCTGCTGAGCGCCTCGGTCTGTGGACTTAGAAAGCTGCTCAGTATCTGTGAGGGCTATGCAACGGATCACGGGCTCCTTTATAATGTAAATAAGAGCCAGTGTATGGTCTTTCAGGGTGGACTAAGAAAAGTAACAGAAATGCCACCTATTCGACTGAATGGCTCACCTCTAGAAAGGGTAGATACTTTTAAGTATCTTGGCCATTTAGTAACACCTACCCTGAAAGACGATGCAGACATTGAACGAGAGCGAAGAGCGCTGTCGGTTAGAGCGAAGATGGTAATCCGGAGGTTTGCACGGTGCTCGATTGACGTAAAAATAACTCTTTTTCGAGCCTATTGCACTACTTTTTACACATGCAGCTTGTGGACAGACTACACGCAAAAATCGTACAGCGCTCTTCGAGTACAATTTAACAACGCGTTCAGGATGATGCTGGGGCTCCCTCGCTTTTGCAGTGCATCGACAATGTTCGCGGAAGCGCGCGTAGATTGCTTCAACACAACTATGCGCAAGAGAGGCACTTCGCTCGTACGGCGGGTGCGGGGGAGCTCCAACAGCATGCTGGCCACGCTCGCGGACAGGCTCGATTGTCCCTACATTACCCACTGTTGTAAGCTTCACGTTGCACACAGGGAGTGACGACATTGGGACCAATTCATCTTATGTGACATGATTTCAATTTTATGGCAATGATTTTAATTTTTTATAATTTTTTGAATGTTTAATGTGACTGCTGATTTGACTTTATTTTATTTTATTGATTTTGTGAGTCTTTGATACTTTTTAAATAAATTATTATTATTATTATTATTAATAGGGTCATAGTTCACATACCTTAAGTTAAACAGGTCGCATTCCTTACAATCACGGCCGTCGTTTCCGTCAATTTCGATACTATTTAACGATCGCTTCCTGACTTTAGCACTGCACACTTTCTTGAGATGACCTTTTTTACCACAAATAGCACATCGGTAATTCTTGAACCGACACTTATCTGTAATATGGTTTTTCATTCCGCACACTGCACACACCACAGCTGGTCCTGACACTCCGGCATACGTGGGCGCGTCCGGCGCCCTCCACCTGCGCTCAGCCACACGGTACACGACCTCCTGCTTGACAAGCTGTTCCGGTTCAGAGTAAGCACGCGCAGCTCGAGCACATGCAGCTTGCTGAGCTATTTCCAAGGCTTTACTAAGCGTCAGTGACTTCAAATCTTGTTGGAACAGGCGATCTGGGCGAGGCCCAGAATAAATCTGTCACGGAGAAAAATATCCAGCTCTGTACCGAAGTCACAATATACGGCCAGTCCCCTCAGACGCGCCGCCCAATCCTCTACGCTTTCGCTATTTGCTCTGGTGGCACCATAAAATTTTGCCCTATCAGCAAATGTCGATCTTTTCGGCTGAAAATGACTATTGAGTACTTCAACCAGCTCCTTCCACGGCACATCTTCTAGTTTCCGTGGATACACAAGATTCCTTAGCAGATGGTATGACTCATCCGATAGATGCGTTAGCAGCACGGAACTTTGATTCTCGGGTTTAATATCATTTAATTTGATAAATTGTTGAAGCCTACCGAAGAATATCTCCCATTCTTGGCTTTTTGCATCGAAAATATGCAAATATCCGATAAAATTGGACATTTTTTTTTATTTTTTTTTTGTACGTAGGTAGTTTCGTCTTCGTCGCCAGGTGAAGTATTTGCGATTAAGTAAAACAACCGTCTAGCTTGCGTACTGGTTTATTACTGCCCGTGGCCGTTGAGCGGGCGCGTTAAATACACTCCAATAATAAGTGATCAAACGAACTTACCTGAAGTGAAGTTCGATCATTATTATACGAAGTCCTTCGTTCGAAGATATAAGTACCCAACCCGCCCTGCCCGTTGGTAAAGTTGAAATGTACTACCTCTAAAAGGAATGGTCGCAGAGGTTATGTCCACAGATACCATAGAGGAGGCGTTGACGTTTCTAAAGTTAGCGGCACAGAGTACTATATACATGGTTAGCGGACTGCCAAGCGAGTAGAGAGAGCTGCATGTTTATATCTTCGAACGAAGGACTTCGTATAATAATGATCGAACATCACTTCAGGTAAGTTCGTTTGATCACTTATTATAATGCTGTAGATTGTGATCGTTCGTATACCAGAGGGCCTAGACAAGTTGCAAGCGTTTTGTTTCTATTCTCTTGTGGCAATCGATAGCGCATTGTTTTCACCACGTGACTTTTCGTTGCAAAATGTCATTCCCATACATTTTTCTGCTTTCTATTAGCGTTAACGACTGTAGATTGTCAACTTGGCTATAGGCGCAGTTCCTCTAATTATGCTTTAATTGCCAATTTAGTTTTTATTGATATATAAGATTTGAATAAATACCTTTTAGTTATTTATTCAACTTATTAGACACGGACAAATGTTAATTATTACCTATGTCATAGTACTATTATTATGTTATACTGTATTACACGTAAACGTTATTATTATATTAGGTTAACTATATAAAAATACCCATAATTTGCACACGAGGTTATTGAAATTAGAAAACATTTATTTATCGTATATATTTTATGTATCTATTAAATTAAATATAGACACATGGGTACATTTTCCATAACAAAATGTTTTTATCTTGGTGTCCTACCTTTCAGTTATATTTACTATATTATTACATAATACCTCTAATTATTTTTCTTGATGGCTAGTTTAATGTGGATCATTGATATTTTACCTATTGTACAAATAATATATTTATGACGTGAATGTTTACAAAATTTTTTTCTTCTAGTTTATACTAAATCAGAGAAATGCCACTAATTATGAAATTTATAAGATTAGGAACAAATCTTCTATTACGTACTTTGTGTTACCAATAATCTGCCTAAGTCATACCTAAAGTAGGTAGGTAATTTCGAAGATACACAACTTCGAAACAAAATTAAGTAACGTATTCTTTTGTTACTATCTCTATAAATCCTCTGTTAAGTAAACTCTCGCAGAGACAGTAGAGTTAGAATAGGTTTATTTTTGCTCTCAACCTCATCAGCAGCTCTGTTATCCACTCGTAATCCTCCTTCCTACCTATCGTGCCATTTGTCGTAGTCTTATGCCATTTTACACCAAAACTCTTCCATCAATCAGGTCGTAGTTGTACAGGTTTATATCGACAACATTTACCTTTTCTTTAATAAATAAGTATTGTCGATTCAATTCACAGTAATGAGTTGTAAGATACTTACAAGAACGACCTGTGCTGACATCTGTTGGAACAAAAAGCAATTCATAGAAACTATGGTTAACTTTTGAATAGCTATTGGAGCGACACCTGTGATTTTACTGCGTAGTCTAAGTAAAAAAGTGATTTTTGTTTAAAAGAGGGCAGTGTATTTGTAAAATTTACATTTTTTTACTTTTACTTTTCCCATAATTTTTCCCGACTTTTCCACCATGTATACATATAGATTTTGACTGCTATAATTGGATATAATTTTATAATAATTCGTGGCGTTGACATGGTTTGTAAAATATATTGATTGTCCATGAATAGTTGCTTATATGGCCAGTAGACATGTCGATGTAAAATCGATTAATAAAACAATCGATTCTTACCAAAAAAAATATAGAATATTAAATCAATTTGATGCACTGTATCGATTTGGTGAATCGATTCTAATAGCCCTTGAATCGGACCGATTCACATTTCAATAATAAAAAAGCGGTAATCGACAATATAACCTATTCAAGTTGTGTAAATCAAGCATTTAAATTATTATAAAGCACGTTTATTGTTAAAAATACTCGGTACAAGAATTAACATTTTCTAAAGTTGCCTATTTGATAACCAAACCAAAAATGTTAAGCCATTTTTAGAAGGATTAAAAAATATAGTTTCATTTAATCAGCACATGCCTTACAATCGACTTCATATCGATTAATCCGAGAATCGAATCTAGTGCGTTCGCAAATATCTATTTTTTTTTTTGAAAGAATTCAATACTGATTCATCAAGTTTCTACTTCTGACATCAGTCATAGATGAGAATCGATGAATATCGATATCCCTTTTGATATTCACAAATGACATGCCTGCAGTACTTGACAATTTGACATTGACGTTTATAACATAGATACGAGCATAGAGTAAAGTAATGATAAGAGTATTTGGCACTTTATTCTATGGTATTTGGTTTATAATAGGGAATATGCGTGTATTTTTTTTATATTTTTATACGATAGATTACATCAATATATAATTGCAAAAAAAATTTAAGCGTCAAAAACAAAATGTAAAGGGCAAAAAAAATGTTGAAGATAGCAAACAGATAAGAGCACTTTAAACGCCCGCCATTTTGGCGCGCTTGGCGTGACGTCGAAGTCTATCATAACAATCAAATAGTGAAGAGCTGTAGAAGTGTTTTATTCTGTAATTTATTTTTATTTTGTATTTTGCGACTATTATACAATGGAACAACACTGTGTTGTGCCTAGGTGTAAAAATACAATAAGAAACGCACCCGATAGATGCGGACATAAGGAGAAAGTGGTGTAAAATCAGAAAAAGAGACATGGTATCTCCATCAACTTGTTTATATTGCTGTGAAGATCACTTTAACGTAAGAATCAACTTAAATAATTTAAACTAAAACTATGTCTTTGTGTAAATCGACAACAAAAAATAACAATAAAACTAACTCAATAGCAAACATCCAACAAATATGCACTTGTTGACATTTGTATTGTAGACTTTGACGTCATATTCGATCTGACCAATAGCGTAGCGTTCCAGCTACTTTGAATTTGCCACTCATTTTTTGTACTTTCAATAATTATTTTCTTAATAAAAAAGTAAATTTATTAAAAAAATATTGGTATAGACATTATTCTAATGCGATAAAGTATGTAAAAAAAAAAATATTAGACCCTTATTTGAAATACACGCATATTCCCTATTTGTTTTGTGTTGTGTGTGAGACAATTAATGTTTGTAGTTATTACATGAGAAAGTACATTTATAGGTAGGCACTTTAGTAATACGGGAACGGATGGAGTACCTAATATATGGATTTATTAGGAATAAAAATATAATAGCCGAGTTCTACCCTTTTCATTGGTTCTATAATAGGTAGCAGGTACGATAAAATTGAACTACTATACATGGTAATGTACACATTGTTACTGTGTGGTTACTATCATATTACTGTGTATATTTTTGGGTAGCTAGGTACATCAATTAAATTACACCACCTTCTACTTGCAGGACTTTAATTTGGGTTTAAAGAATTTATTCTCATAAAAACATTAAGTTCTTTTATAATAAGATACAAATTTCATAAATAGGTACTGATTTTTCTGTGTTAGCGTTAAATAAGGTTACTTGAGTTATTCAAAGAGTCTGGACGTATGTTTTAAGTTTCCTTTTGTATGTCTTAATATCATTGCAATCCTTTATATCGTTTGGTAGGGTATTATACAGCTGTACTCCTTCAAACATTATTGATTTCTTTCCGTAATTAGTTCGTATATTTATAAGCGCAAGTTTATTTCTGTTTCTCAAATTATGTGTGATAACTTTTTTATGGAGCTGTATATTAGATTGTATAGAGTTTGTAGTAATCTTTTTTATTAGAATGCAAGTGTAATATATATAAAGTTGAGTGACAGTTAATAATTTGGTTTTTTGATACAATTCTTTTGTAGGAGTAAGATAGTGATATTGGAATAATATTTTAATGATTTTATTTTGCATTCTTTGCAATCTGTTAAGGTTAGTCGTGGCAGCCGACCCCCACACTTCTATTAAGTATTCTAGATGCGATTTCACTAAGGAGTTATAGATAATATTGCGTACTTTATTTGGTATGCAATTTGCTATTTTACGTAATGCTCCTAGTATTGGCATTAGTTTAGTTCTGGTATGTTCAATGTGTGCCTTCCAAGTTAGTTTATCATCTATCCATAGCCCGAGGCACTTTTCCAGATAAGAACGTTGTATTGTTAGTAAGCGGGGTAAAATTTGGGATACGTTTATTTTTCGCTGAAAATATCATGAATGAAGTTTTGGATGTAGTGACAGTGAGTAAATTATATTTTAACCATTCATTGAGTATATCGAGGTCTTTTTGAGCGTCGGTTATAATATTATGAATGGATTTACCAAAGTAAAAAATGGATGTATCGTCCGCATATAATGTTAAATGCCCGGTTAGTCCTATATTACTAATATTATTAATATAGATTAAAAACATTAAGGGACCGATAATTGAGCCTTGTTGTATACCGTATGTTACATTTTGTGCAGAACTAGTGAAATTATCTATTTTTACCACTTGACGCCTATTTTGCATATATGATTTTAAAAAATTAAGCGCTGTGGAATTTCATAATAATAACCCAATATACCCATAATAATAACACAGAATATAACAGTATGTACAACAAGGGTTATCTTTAATGTCATATTTGCTTTCTAATAAAATAGTTGTTCTATACATGTCTTATTTTCAGAACTCTAGCAATGACGCCACAAATTATTTTGTCATTTAGTGGAAAAAGGAAATCTGGAAAGGACTTCTTAACAACTCATTTACAAAAAAATGTAAGTGTTCATCTTTCTGTCAATGTAAATTAATTTGCTTTTTAAAATAAAGGCTTTAATCCTCGATTTTACTTTTACACACTTACCACATGGTATAACTGACAAACACTGGGCCCTTGGTTCAGCTATATATGTAGAAATGGAAGGAGCTGGGGGTCGTCGCGGAAGTCTTCAAAGAAAATGCTTACGCAAAATAGTCTTCTTTTGGTTTTATTTTAATTTTATTCATTAAACATCTTTTCAATTACGTCTTTAATTAGTCTTCCATTCAGTCGTCATTCAAATCATCCTATCTATCTAATACATGTCTCTTACATACACTTTATCACTCTTTAATAAAAATACTATTTACAATTTAAAAAGATAACTGTCTATCAAAAAGTCTTCATTCAGAAACATCCAAAAAGTCCTAACACAACATATTTTTATTACAATATGGTTGAATAAATATAATCGTATGTGTGTGCGTGTGTGAGAATGATCTACGCTATTAACCGCAGGGCCTTTACAGCTTCACTGGACAAGAGGGCGAGCGTGCAATCACTACGCTCAAGCCAGAAGGGCAAGTGGGCAATTAGCTCAAGGGCGTCTCAAGGAGGAACGGCCTCGGCAGTCGCTATGGGGGAGGGCGTATACTAGGTGTCTCGCCATAGTGCTCAGCACCGGCTGGCAGGCAAGGGATTCTTCAACCTCACCGGCGAGGTCAGTGTCTGATCCTGTGTTCAGTATCTGTATCCGAAAGAATATAATCAAATCATAATAACATTGGAACAGAAGACTGAGAGCCAATAACAAGTTTTCACTTATAGAACTATTTTAGTAATATGTGAGCAAATACGTACCCCTTGCACTAGGAAGGAACTAACATTGTTTGTGCAATGTGGGTGTACACAGTAAAGTGTTTACTCTGATGAAGTGTCCAATAAACAAATACAAATATTCTGCATATCTAATCAATTTATCCATGTTATAATTTGGTAATAAAATGAAAATATTTACCAATACTTTTACAAATAATTTTTATATGCATGTACAAATTCATTATTCTTTCAGACTTGGTGACAGATGCGAAGTAGTAAAAATATCCCAACCTATAAAAAGTCATTGGGCAAAAGAGAAAAATTTTAATCTGAATGACTTGCTCAGTGACAGCGAGTATAAGGAACAATACAGGTCAGATATGATCAACTGGAGCGACAACATGAGGATCTAAAATTACGGATGTTTCTGTAGAAGTGCCTGTCAAGATGGTAAGTAGTTTTATTAATAAATAGACCACCAGTTGCACAAAGCCCTATACACAAAGTTGTTTGGTATTATGACTGTCAAGTGACAAGACCTTCTATAAATAAGTTCAATAATATGAAAGTGTGAATATCAATTTTATTTTAGGTGCATCAAAATAACAAAGTAAGGGATCTGCCGTGATGATAAGATGATAAAATTGGTTGTTAAAAAAAAATCAGCCTTTTAACTTAAATTTTTTACTTGATACTTCATTGTTGATATATCAAAGTTGATCAAGTGTGGTTGTAGGCAGTGTTGGGCATTAATTGATTAAGTGTTCAATTGTAGGATCAAACAATTGAAATTTCAATCGCAGAAAATGTCAACTGCAATTGACGATTGAAAAATTAATTGTTAATTGTTGGTTTTCACAATTAACAATTGATCAATGGTAATTGCTAAATGTTGCAATTACCATTGATCAATTGTTAATCGTTTTATGCGTGTTTACGATTAACAATTAACAATTAAAGGGACACAAAAAAATATATTTTGGAACGAAGTTCTTTTACGAGGCTTACAGTAAAGTGAGCTGGCAGGCATCGTCACGTAAGGAAAAAGCGTTAAGCGGTTGTATGTGTGCGTGCGAGTATCGAGATTCGAACAGCAAGCGGTCGTGGGCGCGGTCCGCTGTATATATACATAGATAGATAGAAAGATATGTGGGTAGTAGGTGAGTAGTAGGTGGGTAGTGAGTGGGTAGTAGGTGGATGGTAGGTGGGTAGTAGGTAGTGTTGTAAAAACGCTTGAGTCGACGCTCAAAATCTTGCTAAACGCTGGAGTCCAAAGTCGAGTCGGTTTCAGACCGCTCGAGTAGTGGCTTGAGCGTTTTATTTAAAACGCTCACTGGAGCGTTGCGCTCGACGCTAGAGCTTAATGTATGTTTTAAGTCATGTTTATACATAACATTTACTGCGTGGAGTACCTATTTTTTTAATTAACTTGCTCTGTTCGTATGTCTTTCCGGTTCAAAGTTATCGTTAGTTCAAAGGTAGTTTGTGATCTACTTTTCAAACACTTGCGGTCCTCCGATGGACCTGAAATTAAGCATACGTGTATAAGTTTGTTGACAATGCAATAATATAGTACTGTAGTCGCCTACATAGGCCTACGTCCAGCCGCGACGGAGCGCGCCGCGCACTGACGGGCTCCGCAGCCCAGCGTGACCACTTTTTGTTTCGTATATCTACTAAACTTTAATCTGAAATCTACCAAAATTGGACCATATTATTTCACCAAAAATAACCATTTAAACAAACAATGGTTTTACATAAAACCAAAAAAAAACAGACTAGAAATTTTTTAAATGTAACTTTATTTTAATTCTATCTATCTATCTATCTATCAAACACCCCCAATTATGGAAGAAAGTAGGAAAACCAGGCCCCTAGTCCCCGGCGGTCCTGTTCGTCCTGGCCACGGTAGCAGCCATGGTAACGACAGGACAAGGGGTGCTAAGAATCTCCGGCAGAGATTCGGCTACCACCAAAACCGAAAATTGGCCCTGGTGACATACAACGCACGCACATTGAGGACAGATGAGAAGCTAGTTGAGCTGGAAGAAGAGTTAAACAAGTTGCGGTGGAGTATTGTTGGTTTATCGGAGGTCCGAAGAGAGGGCGAGGACACGATAACCTTAAAATCCGGCAACTTGTTTTACTACCGGGAGGGCGAACAGCAGTCCCAAGGTGGTGTCGGATTTATCGTCCACAAGTCACTCATAAACAACGTTGTGTCCATCACTAGTGTGTCGAGCAGGGTAGCGTACCTGATACTCAGAATATCCAAAAGATATTCGCTGAAGGTCATACAGGTCTACGCACCGACCTCGGCATACTCAGATGATGAGGTCGAAGTTATGTATGAGGACATTAGTAGAGCCATACATACTTCCAAAGCACATTTTACAGTAGTTATGGGTGACTTCAATGCGCGGCTGGGCCAACGGGGCGATGATGAGTTGAGAGTGGGGCAATTTGGATATGGGCAGCGCAACCCCAGGGGTCAGAGGCTGGCCGAATTTCTGGAGAAAGAGGGACTCTTTATGATGAACTCTTTCTTCCAGAAGCCGCCTCATAGGAAATGGACCTGGATGAGCCCTGATGGTTCCACAAAAAATGAGATAGACTTCATCATGAGCACCAAGCGACAAATATTTAATGATGTCTCCGTGATTCATAGGGTAAAAACCGGCAGTGATCACCGAATGGTCAGAGGCACATTAAATATTAATGTCAAAATGGAAAGATCGCGTCTGATGAGGTCTACGCTCCGACCTACTCATGCATATATCCAAAACCCCGAGAACTTTCAACTCGAATTGTCAAACCGCTTCGAATTGCTAGACAGCAGCGCATCAGTGGACGAAATCAACAACAGGCTGGTAGAGACTGTTCATACGGTCGGGTCCAAGTATTTTAAGACCCACCGTAAAAATAGGCCTCAAAAACTATCTGACTACACCCGAAACCTCATGGCTGAGCGACGTTCCATGACGCTCCAAACCTCCGATGATGCTAAGTCCTATAGGCAGCTTAATGGACAGATATTGAAGTCCTTGCGACACGACTTACGGTCCTTCAATGCAAGGCGTATTGAGGAGACCATAGAGCAGAACAAGGGCTCTAAAGTGTTCGCAAGAGACGCGTCTATTGGGCAGAGCCAGTTGACGAAGCTGAAGATGGAGGACGGAAACGTAACGTCGAATAGGTCAGAGGTGCTCAGGGAGATAGAGAGGTTCTATGGACAGTTATATACCTCAGTAGCTAAACCTGTTGTTGACTTGGTAAAAGACCCAAGAGCCAAGCTAACCCGACACTGCACTGAAGATATCCCGGACATCAGCCTGTGCGAAATTAGGATGGCTCTCAAACAACTAAAAAACAACAAAGCGCCGGGTGAAGACGGAATTACTGCAGAACTTCTGAAGGCGGGCGGATCGCCGGTACTTAAAGTCCTTCAGAGGCTATTTAATTCCGTCTTGCTTGAAGGGAAAACGCCGGAAGCATGGAACAGGGGTGTGGTGGTGCTGTTTTTCAAGAAAGGTGATAACACCTTATTGAAGAACTATAGGCCCATCACACTGCTGAGCCATGTTTATAAGTTGTTTTCGAGAGTCATTACGAATCGTCTCGAACGAAGGCTTGATGACTTCCAGCCTCCCGAACAAGCCGGTTTCCGGAAAGGTTTTAGTACCATAGACCACATACATACGCTGCGGCAGGTTATACAGAAGACTGAGGAGTATAATCGGCCACTATGCTTGGCGTTTGTGGACTATGAGAAAGCCTTTGATTCGATCGAGACTTGGGCGGTTCTTAGATCTCTCCAGCGATGCCGCATTGACTATCGGTACATCGAAGTGTTGAAGTGCTTGTATAATAACGCCACCATGTCAGTCCGAGTACAGGGGCAGTGCACGAAGGTGATCCCCATAAAAAGAGGAGTAAGACAGGGAGACGTCATTTCTCCGAAACTGTTTACGGCCACCTTAGAGGACGCCTTCAAGCTCTTGGAATGGCAAGGACTTGGCATCAACATCAATGGCGAATACATCACTCACCTTCGATTTGCCGACGACATTGTGGTCGTGGCGGAGTCGCTGGAAGATCTAGGACGAATGCTCGGTGACCTCAATAGAGTATCCCAACAAGTGGGTCTTAAAATGAATATGGACAAAACAAAAATAATGTTTAATGTCCATGTCGTACCCACCGCACTCACCGTTGGGAACTCTACTCTTGAAGTTGTCGACGAATACATTTACCTGGGACAGGCAGTCCGGTTAGGTAGGTCCAACTTTGAGAGAGAGGTCAATCGACGAATCCAACTCGGCTGGGCAGCGTTCGGGAAACTGCGCAACATCTTCTCATCCAAAATACCTCAGTGCCTAAAGACTAAAGTTTTTAGTCAATGTGTGTTACCAGTGATGACATATGGATCAGAGACGTGGTCTCTTACAATAGGTCTCATAAAAAAGCTCAAAGTTACTCAGCGAGCTATGGAAAGAGCTATGCTCGGCGTTTCTCTACGTGATCGAATCAGGAATGAGGAGATTCGTAGAAGAACCAAGGTCACCGACATAGCCCTTAGGATTAGCATGCTGAAGTGGCAATGGGCTGGCCACATAGCGCGAAGATCGGACGGGCGTTGGGGCAGAAAGATTCTAGAGTGGAGACCACGTATTGGCAAGCGCAGCGTAGGACGACCGCCTGCCAGATGGACCGACGATCTTGTGAAAATCGCAGGAAATCGTTGGATGCAGGTGGCATCGGACCGGTTACGCTGGAAAGCGATTGGGGAGGCCTATGTTCAGCAGTGGACAAGTATAGGCTGAAATGATGATGATGATGATCTATATCATCACGCCAGCTCCCTCGCGGGGTAGGCAGAGAGTACAGAGTTCCAACAGGTTCTTTCCTTACATACCTCTCTGGCTTCCTCCACTCTCATAGTTCGTCTCATACACACTCGCCGGTTACGGAGACTCTTGACTTGCCCTTCAGCTAAGACACGGTCTATTTGGTCATGGTAAGATAGTCTAGGTCTTCCCCGGCACCTACATCCTTCCACTTTCGCATTGTATATCTGTTTTGTCATTCTTTCTTCTGGCATCCTTTCTATATGCCCGAACCAACGGAGCATACCCTTTCTCATCTTTACACCGATACTATCTTTCATACCTACTCGCTTTCTTACTACGCTGTTGCGAATACGGTCGGTCAGCGTGACTCCGCACATCTTCCGCAGAGATCGCATTTCGACCGCATATATCCTGCTTTCGTTCTCCTTCTTACATACCCAACTCTCACTGCCATATAACAGCGTTGGGACAAGCACTCCGTTATGCATGGCCAGCTGCGCCTTTTGGCTTAAGTGCCGGCTCCCAAGTAGCCTTCCCATCGCACCATTCACTCTATTACCTGCATTCACTCTTCTCTCTATATCAGCGGTGTATTTCCCATACTTACTGAAGGCGCATCCAAGATATACAAACTCATTCACTTGCTCCAGCACATCGTTACCAACCACAATCCTTGCATTCGTTCTGGTTTCTTCCCGTTCAAAAACCATAATTTTGGTTTTCTTCACATTCAAATGTAAGCCATTGTTCATGCAGTCGTCTCTCATAACTGTGACTAGTGTTTGCAGATCAGTGGCTGTTGGCGCTATCAAAACCGCGTCATCTGCATACAATAGGTGGTTTATCACTAGATCACCCATTTTTACCCCTTCAGTCATCGCATACAGTCTTTGAAGACTTTTATCCAGATACACTATAAACAGTCTAGCGGACAACACGCAACCCTGCTTGACGCCGATTTTAACGTCAAACCAAGGTGACATGTTACCACCCACCCGTACGCATGCCTTGCTGTCCACGTAGGTGGACTGGACGGCTCGCAACAGGGTGCCGTTTATACCATACTCCGGCAAAATGTCCCAAAGTCTCTTTCGCACGACTCTATCAAACGCCTTCTCCAGGTCCACAAAACCGCAGAAAACCTTCCGGCCTACTGCCAGATGCTTTTCTACAATGTTGCGGAGGGAGAAAACTTGATCCGAACATCCTCTTCCAGACCTGAAACCTCCCTGTGCCTCACACAACACTCCATCGGACTTCTCTCGCATTCTCCGTTCAATAATTTTACCATACACCTTAGCTGCCAAGCTGATCAAACTGATGGCCCTGTAATTGGCGCAGTCATATTGTGAGCCCTTGCCTTTATACAAGGGTACTATGACTGCGCGGCGCCAATCTGTAGGGACTCTACCGGTCTTCCAGCAAAGATTTGCGAGGACCCAAAAAGCGTCCCGGACGCAAGTTCCACCATATTTAATCATCTCGGCAGATATCATGTCTATTCCCGCAGCTTTACCATTTTTCATACTTCGTATCGCCCATTCAACTTCTTCCATAGTGATGTCCTTTGTGGATTCTGGTGCCGCAAACTCGCCTCTGGGCTCGTCTGTGGCACCAGCATCCGGGGCATTCTCATACATTTCCCCAAAGTATTCACTCCACCGGTTTAGCACAGCTTGAGTGTCTGCAAGAATGTCACCATCCTTAGATTTTATCTTTTCCATTCTGGAGCCCGACGAATCACCTCGAGCCTTTCTCACCTTGCTCCAAAAGAGTTTGGTGTTATTCTCGAAGTTCTTCGTCAGCCTCTCCTCCTCAATCACACTAGCTCTTTCACGCTTTCCTTTCACTAAGGTTTTGGTGGCATTCTTGCATTGCCGGTATATTTCTTTCTTCATCTCCGTCATACTGTCATTTAGATTCAAAGAAGAGACATAGTCCTGCCACGCTTTCTTCTTACTTTCTACAGAGCTTTTTAACTCTGTGTCCCACCATGCATCCCCTTTTGCTGTGCTATGCTTCTTTGAGCAGCCACATACTTTTTTCGCTGATTCTACCAAACTCTCTTTCAGACAATTCCAGCATTCATCTATGTTTGAGTCCGAAGAACCAGCTGTCAAAAGCTTGTCCCGGACTCTGTCTTCATACGTTCTCCTCACGCTCTCATCTTGCAATCTTTCAACCTTGATTCTTTCAAGGCCTCCGAAGGGGATACGCTCTCGCCAGTGCCTCCACTTCCTGAACAAACCACTAAACCGCGCAATTACGAGATAGTGGTCCGATTCAAGAGTGGGGCCTCTATATGCACGGGTATCTTGAAGTTTACTTCGGAGACGGTTATCTACCAGGATCAAATCTATTATGCTTTTCTGTTCATTTCTTCTCCACGTATACATATGAATATCCTTGTGTTGGAATATTGTATTGGACACAAGGAGACCTCTTTCCAAACACATATCTACAATAAGCTTACCTGCATCATTCACTCTCTTATCACCATAAGGACCCAGAGCAGCGTCGCAAGTTTGCCGCCTGGTTCCCACCCATCCGTTCAGGTCGCCACACAAAATCACCTTTTCATTCGCATCAGCCAGATCCAGAACTTCCCTGACATTATCCCAAAACTTCTCCAGGTCCGGGGGTGTCGACGAGCTTACAGGAGCGTAGGCTCCAACCAAAAACACTCTAGTGACACCCAGTTTCAAGCGGACCCAGAGAAGTCTCGCATCATGCAGGCCATAATCTCTCACTCCAGAGGCCAGGCGACGGGAAAACAAGATACCCACCCCCATGCTGGCACGATCGCTCTGTGGCACTCCAGACCACAGAGCCATCATGCCGTCAGGGAGATCACAGGCTTCACTGCCCCTTCGCTTAGTCTCTGTTACACACAGAGCATCCAGGCGTCTCTCTTTCATTACATCAATCACCTCATGCATCTTATCTTCCATACCACCTCTTACATTCCAGGTGCCTATTCGGCACTCTGCACCCCACGACTCGCCAGTTCGGGCCCGGCGTGATGGGTGGCGGCCCCCATCGCCGCTTCTGCCTATTTTCGTACCGACGGGGGCGGGCCGGTACGCGTCGCCTCGGGGGGACGCCCTAGCCCGCACTGCGGTACTTGCTCGGACCAAGATTGCAGCCGTAGCGGCTGGCAGGGGTCGCGACGAGCACGCTCTTGGACAGACCCCCTAATCCCCCGATTCGGGGCAAAATTTTGCTATTGCAGGCTTTGCAGAATGCACTGTTGTCTTCACGACTTTTACTCAGCCTCGACGAAAACAATGGGTTTTTTTCCCACTCAACACGATAACTTTGTTCATATCTTCTTTTCATTTTACAAGGTAAACAATCCGCAACGAAACAAAAGATTGTTATGAAAAGAAAGTTCCTAAGTGAATAGACAATACCAATTCAAGTACTACGCAAGAACCACCTAAAGAAAACTAAACTTTATTGTGTAGGTCACAAAATTCATTTTGCTGCGTATGTAATGTTATTTGCTTAGAATAACGGGGAAATCCCTAATTCCCCATTAATGAATGAAATATCTAAATCTGTCATGATGACAGTTGAAGTTGATAACTGTCAACTTCAATTTTTATTGCAACACTAAATAATACCAAACTCTACCAAAGCAACCCTGTTAAATACTAGATTCTACCAACGCATATTGACCTACTAGGAAATTAAGATCCATGCTCCAAATCTACTAAAAAAGTAGAAAACTACTAAAAGTGGTCACGCTGCCGCAGCCGCGTGCCGAATTTACGATGGCCGCGTGCTGAGGCCCGCGCTTGCGCCGTCAAAACCGACATCTCTGCGTGGAGTTAGGTTATGCACTGCGATAGAATTTCGTGCCGTGCACTACATAAACACCACAGTATAAAATGTTATACTGTGGTATTTATATACTCGAAGCCTATCCACGAAATTCTATCGTATTCCCATTGGTGGAGGAGATTTTGGTTGCTCCTTTGGCTAGTAATTATTTTTAACTTAAATCTGTAAATATAAATCTGTAAATATATATAGGCGTGACCGTGTGTAAATAGCATGACTTTATTTAATTTACCAGAAAATTAGTAAAATCATAATATTGTTTTATTACAATGGACTCGCAAGAAAATACCGCCAAAGTACCATGGACCTGGTTTAATAATGGTAGATGGCCAATGGAGCTACCCAACTACTTAACATAACCCCACCGTGTTTGGGTTAGTTAGAATAGAGTCCAGGGTCTGATGATAGTGCCAGAAGATGGCCAACTGAACTACTCAACACAGCCCCACCGTGTTTAGGCTCGCTAGTTTAGTCTTGACAAGTACTGTCTACTTAAGTACTTATTCAAGTATATAATATAACCTATATTGCCCACTGCTGGGCAAACGTCTTCTCTCACGAATCGAGGTCAGAGAGATTAGGTCATACTCCACCACGCGGACCCAGTGCAGATTGGTGGAGGCAGGTTTGTGGCCACCTGCTATTGAAACTTATCAAGCCGCCTATAAGGCTTCTAACTCGGCTTAACGACTACCACATTAAGTGGTAACCGGGACCAACGGCTATACGTGACTTCCGATGTATGGAGACGCTCGAATATGAAAATGTTACAAACGGTCACCGATTTCAGGCCAACCGAGTCGAACGCTGCTTAGCCTTGGTGATCGGTAAGAACACCGCGGTCGCCCAGCGTTACGAGCGCCTTAACGCGCCTTACTTAAATAAAGTACTACTTAAGTAAAGTACTTCACAATAGCTATAGATAGTGCCTAGGGTCTAAAAGCTGTAAAGGCCCCGCGGCCAACAGTGTATATCATTCACACACACACATACACACACGCCTAGGGTCCGGGTCAACAATTAAAATTAAACTAAATAGCACTACCGTATTTGGGCTAGTTGGATTTGCTTTGACAAGTGTAATAGACCTACATGATAAGCAGGATCTGGTGATGAAGCCGGAAGGAGACCGTATAAACTCCAAAAATCAAAATACTATCTATCATCATGTCAGATCCGGTTACCACTTACCGTGTTACCGCTAACACGGTAAGTGGTAACCGTTAAACTAACTACTATATATATATATATATATATATATATATATATATATGTGGGGTCGCGAGATTGATATAAAACAATTATCCAACTAAATCTTTATTTTGAACAAAGTCCTGCGTCTTTTCTCTTTTGACAACCTCTTGACAATCCCTTATTTTAACGTACGTCATTCTAAACTGACATTAACTGTTGCTATCATTAAAATCTTAAGAAATACTAGACATAAAAATTTAAATTAAAACAACTTATTCCCACACGGCCATCCTGTTCATTCATCTGTCCCAGATGAACTACTACTGTTTACGGTTGATATCCAGGGTTTTATAAGATCAGCTGAGCTAGTAGTATTAATCGAACCTTCGCTGTTTCCAATTTTCTTTACGACGTATCTGTCATTTGCCTTCTTCTGTATAATTTCATATGGTATGTTGATAATGGAATATTCCCTTTATCGATTGGGTTTAAAAATCTTTCTTTTTTACCTCTTTTGTGCATTGTAAGAATACACTCAACACAATTATCTATAACTTTTCTTATCTTTCCTTGCAAATTATCTATAAAATAGTCTCTGCTTAAAAGTTCTTCTGTTTTTGTGATTCCGAAATGTCCTCGTTCATGGTTCTTTCTAATTATCTCAGCCTGCATTTTTCTAGGTACAACAACTAACTTCGTTCCGTTCTTTTCCTTGTACAGTATTCCGTTCTGTATAACGTAGTCTTGATAAGGTACAGACTCTAAAATTTTCTTCAATAGTTTAATATGGTCGTCGTTATCTTGTGCTCTTTTTATTCGTGAGGTCGTTTCAGTAAGTATTAAACAGATAGGGTATCTGCTTAAAGCATCAGCGTGCTTCATTCTCGTTCTTGGTCGGTGTTCTATTTCGTAATCATACTCTTCTAGGAGTAGAGCCCAACGTGCAACTCTAGGCGGTAAATCTTTCTTTTGGAGCGTCATTGTCAAAGCAGAGCAATCAGTTATAATCTTAAAGTGTATCCCCAACAGGTACACTCGGAACTTCTTAATAGCAGCAACAATAGCTAAAATCTCTAAATAATAACTATGATACTTTCTTTCAGAGGGTGTTGTCTTTTTGCTCATGTAGTGCACTGTGTGTAGGTGATTGCCTCCTAGGACTCTTTTGAAGTAACACTGCTCCGTATCCATCTGCACTAGCATCTGTATGCAACTCTGTCTCAAGCTCGGGGTTGTAAATTCGAAGAACAGGTGAGTCACACAATATTTGTTTCAATTCTGTGTAAGACTTCTCGCATCTTTCGTCAAAATAAAAATCAGTGTCTTTCTTTAATAAATCTGTCATTGGTTTCGCAATCAATGAATAGTTCTTGATAAACTTTCGAAAATATCCAGTCAATCCAAGGAATGATTGTACAGCCTTCACATTATTCGGTTTCTTAAATTTTGCTACAGCATTAATCTTCTCTTTAGATGGGCGTACTTCATTATCACGTATAATGTAACCAAGATACTCAATTTCTCTTTTTAGAAAATGACATTTTTTCCAGTTTAACTGAAGGCCAAACTCTCCAGCTCTTTGTAGTACTTTCTCTAATTTTATTAGTCCTCCTTCTTCTGTTCTGGATGGAAGAATTAAATCATCAAGATAAATAAGTACAGTGCCATCAGCTATTAGGTCATGAAAAATGTCATTGATAAATCTTTGGAATACAGATGGGGCTGTGCACAAGCCGAATGGCATTTTTAAGAACTCATACTGGCCCTGCGGTGTTACAAACGAAGTGCACTTCTGGCTGTCCCTGTGAACATCAACATGTAAAAAACCATTTTTCAAGTCAAGAGATGTAAATACTTTAGCTTCTTTCAGATTATCGATTTGATCTTCTATGACAGGTAGTGGAAATCGCTCTTTAATCACTTTCTTATTCAAGCGTCGGAAATCTATGCACAGTCTCCGAGAACCATCTTTCTTATCAGCAAGAACAACTGCAGATGCAAAATCTGACCTGCTGGGTTTTATTATACCTTGATCCATCCACTCTTGTACTTGCTTATTAACATCTTCCATTTCCAGCGGTGACAGGCGTCTTGGACTTTGGTAAACAGGATCTTCATCGGTAAGTAATATTTTTAGTTGTACATTGCTTTCTTTCTTCTTTTCCTTAGGCTTATACCCTTCAATCATTCTGTTTATCTTCTCAGCATATTTTGTTTCTATTATGCCATATTCATCTTTAGCACTCTTCTCTTCAACTAAAAGCGTAAGCTGTATGATCTTTTCCAGGAAAACACCATTAGGAGTGAAGGTGATTTCAAATTCTTTCAAGAGCGGGTTTCCTATAATCAGGTTTACAGGTATCTGATTATCCTTAATAACGTGGAATGTAACATCAATGTAGTAGTGGTCAATCTGTATTTTAGTAGTAAATTCTCCTTCAGTGTATACTTGATTTTCAGCTAGACCGGTAAGGTAAGTTTTCCCTTCTGTATTATAGTTCGAAATTTCATGTTTAATCTTCTTAAATTCTTTTTCTGTTATCAGGTTCACATCACTTCCTGTGTCTACAAGTGCCAGCATCTCCATGCCGCCTATTTTTATTTTCTTAAAAGGAACTTCTGCATTTTTTTTCTGTATATTCAGACTCTTCTTAGATTTTATATTAGTGCATTCAGTAGATTTATGACCGAAATCGTTGCACTTGAAGCATTTTATTCCTTTTGTGCATGCTGGCGATTGATGATCAGTATCTCCGCAATTAAAGCATCTCTTTGTGGTGATAGGCTTTCGAGCTAATTGACTACCAGAGGTGTGCCCAGTGGTATGACTAGGTTTGATTGAAAATTTCTTTCTAAAGTCACTGTAAATATCTAACTTCTTACGAAAATCTTTGATATCTGTTGCTCCATATAAAATAATTTTATTAGACTCCACGTCACGGATACCGTCAATAACATATTCTATGAGTGCAGCATCCTCAATTTTGCCATGTAATGCTAATTCTTTCATAGTGAGGAAATATCGCTGATATGTTTCGTCATTCTTCATTTTACGTGATGCCAGTTTCTTGTGTATAACCGCGCTGTTGATCTTAGGACCGAATTCTTCTTTAAGAGCTTTCTTTAATGTAGCATAGTCTTTTACTCTTCCCACAGATCGTAAAAATAATTTGGCCGTCCCGTTTAGAAGTCGTTTGGCATAAACCAACTTTTTAACGTTAGTCCAATTCATAATATTCGCAGTATCTTCAAAATCATCAATAAATGAGGATATTGGGTAAGTGTCATCTCCAGTAAAACTATTCATAGATTTCTCCAGATCTCCAAATGAAATGTGTACTTCAAGATCTTCTTCATCACCACTCTCCTGCGGCGTATCTTTCTTCGGAGGCATCTTGCTTATTGTTGTATTAAAGGTAAGTCTTTTAGTCTTGAAATTCTTTTTATTCTTCGTACAAAATGACAACCGTCTTGATGTCATTAAAATACAATTATTTTCTCTTAAAAATCATTAATAAAAATATTTTAAATGTGACGTCATATTCAGCGTCCCGTAGCATTCGTTTTCGGAATTATAAATTATCGTGATTAAATTTCCAACGTCCCGTCGCATTCGGTGGGTTTACGTGTCGGTAAAACAGTTCGCAACTTGTCTACGATTGAACGATCTTCACAATATCTTCACAGGATGTCGGTAAAGCAGTTCGTAATGTAGTGCCAACTTGCCTTCATATTTCGTCTTAAATGTCTTCAATCCTCTCCGTATTAATCGCGATCCCGATATCTATTCCTATCCCGGACGAGCCCCCAAAAAGATGTGGGGTCGCGAGATTGATATAAAACAATTATCCAACTAAATCTTTATTTTGAACAAAGTCCTGCGTCTTTTCTCTTTTGACAACCTCTTGACAATCCCTTATTTTAACGTACGTCATTCTAAACTGACATTAACTGTTGCTATCATTAAAATCTTAAGAAATACTAGACATAAAAATTTAAATTAAAACAACTTATTCCCACATATATATATATATATTCATCGTACATGACGTTTGGTTGGCTATCCTTTGCCCAATGCCGTAATAGGAATGGAATCACAAAAAATCGTCCAATGCACCAAATCCTTTATCGGTGCGTTTGATGTTTGTGCCGCAAAATTAAGGATTCGTTCACACAAACGTTTCCGTAATAATAATAAAGAATGACAATTGACAATGTAATAACATTGGGACGGCTTCGTCGAAAAGTGGTGTAAAGTATACTTTATTATACTCAACCTCATACGTAAGGATATAGGCGCGAAGGTGTGTGTGTGTGTGTGTGTGTGTGAGTAATAAATATATTTAAAAAAAAAATCGTTTGTTTCATAGTAGGTATCGCGCATACCCAACCTTGTCTATTTTTTATTATCTATCACCGGAAAGACATTTTCTATTGATATTAGGCTTTCCCTAACCTCTTCAAGGCGCCCTCGAGTATGTCGCCCCTTGCCCTTCTGGCTCGAGCGTAGTGGTTGCACGCTCGCCCTTAAGTCCGGTGAAGCTGTAAAGGCCTCGCGGCCAACAGCGTACATCACTCACACACACACACACACAAGTTCTTAATAAAAATATGAAATACGATTACATACTTAATTACCTATGATACGATACAATGAGTACAGTGTGTACGCACCCCAAACACATAGTCGGCCCTTTCAAAGGATTTATTTTACCTATTTTATTTAATAATTTCATTTTAGGCTACTCTTTTAATCTCTCTACTCTTTCGGCAAGTAACATTCCCCCGCGACCGCTCTGCCCCGCGGCGCCTTTGTACACAGACAAATAACTACAACTTGCATAAGTACGAGTACAAAGGAGCCGCGCCTACATTTTTGTTACATTTAGGTATAATGTAAACTGTGTGACTGCCTTCTTGGTCTAGTGGCAAAGCGCATCGCTTGGTGATCACGAGGTCCTGGGTTCAAATTCTTGGTCTAATAAATGAAGTTTTTCTAACAAAAACTTTCCAATGTGAGTCCGGAGTCTGGAATTGTGCCCGGTATATGGCAATAGGCTCGCCCCCTATTACATAGGACTTAACATCGTCGGCGAAAAGAGGGTGTACACAGTACACCTCTGCCACCCCCGCGTGGGGAATATAGGCGTGACGGTGTGTAAAATCTCTCTGTCCAAAAGCTTGCCATTAGCATATTACTGCACTTGTACCTTCCACAAGAGCTGCCCTTGGATAAATCAGGCATTTATGCAAATACGTGCATCGTGTTGTATGGAGTTTCAGTGTGCAGCATGCAATTTGGTGTTTATTATCATGACAGCTTACTTTCGTTTATCGTTTTGAGTGATTGGTCATTTTAAAATTACACACCTATTTTCATTTATTAAAACTGATGCAAAAATATTAGTTACTAGTGTTGGAAACGCCTCTGTTATACAGTTGTTTCGGCAGTATAAAGGCGCGTTCGCCATCTTGGACAAGTGTTTTAAAAAAATGTGCAGTCGGGGGACCCCCGTCAGGTGCGTAGTTCCTTACATTATTTCTTCAACTGTAAACGTGATTTAATACGTAGATTTCTATTGATTATATTATAGGGTATTTTTGTCTCGCCAAAAAGCGCAGCCTGTGTCTCTCTCTCTCTCTCTTTTCCTACCTACCTATTATCTACCTACTACCTACCGACTATCTACCTACTACATACTGACTAGCTAAGTTCTACCTACCTACTGCCTACCAGTGTTGGGCAAAAATCAATTGATTAAACAATTGACAATTAACAATTGATCAACTGTAATTGCAGTGTTATGCAATTAACAATTGATCAATTGTAATTGCAATGTTTTGCAATTACCAATTGATCAATTGTAATTGCAAAACAACGCAATTACAATTGATCAATTGTTAATCGTTTTATGCACATTTACGATTAAACAATTAACAATTAATCATCAAAAAAAGCACAACTAACGTTGGCCCAATGTGGGAGTGTACAATGTAAACTTCTGTCTGGTGTTGTAAGGCTTGAATCGGGAGTACGAAGCTTGAGTGAATGTTTGCCTTCTAAAAAGACTCAAGACAAAAGAAGACATCATTATCTATGAGATTTTAGGAGATGCTGATAACTAAAATGGCGTTTATTTTTGGATCAAAGATGGCGTCGCGACTTCTTATGAATGAAGGAAAGACAGACAGACATACGAACAGTGCAAGTTAAATAAAAGTAACACCGTAACACCGTCACGCCTATATTCCCCAGAGGGGGTGGCAGAGGTGTACTGAGTACACCCACGTTTCGCCGACGATGTTAGGTCCCATGTAATAGGGGGCGAGCCTATTGCCATATACCGAGCACAACTCCAGACTCCGGACTGCTACTGGGAATTTTTCGTTAGAAAAACTACATTTGTCCGACCACGGATTTGAACCCAGGACCTCGTGATCACATAGCGATGCGCTTTGCCACCAGACCAACGAGGCAGTAAGGCAGGGAGCAAATAAAAGCTTGTAAAAATTAAGTATTCTATTTTGTCCATATAAAAATGGAATATTTTACAAGTTCCAGTTCCATAAATCATTCGAAATTCGGCCAATACACTGCACCTCTCTGCCAACCCCCCGTGGTAACCAAATGTTTGTTTATAAAAAGGTACCTAAACTTTAAAGAAGCGCGCGCGCACTTGTCGCCTTTCGGCAGTATCACGAGCCGACAAGTGCGCGTGCGTCACTAGTAGGGTTGCCACCTTTTATTTGAGCAAATTAAGTACATTGGTTTTTAAAGATAGGCAAAAAAAGTACATTGTATCAAAATAAAGTATTATATATTTCACTTTATTATTTTGTTTAAAAACATATTTATTATTACTTTTAGAACTTTTCAGTCACTGTTATCATTGCTAAACACCTTCACAGCATGTTGACAGTCTATAATTAACTTGAATAGATTAGTAAGAATTAAGAAGTGCTGATAGTTTTTACTATTTTCTTTAAGTTAGAGAAGTTAGATGTAATAATGTTTTTTTCTTAAATCTAGAACCATAGATTCAGATTTTAACACCAGACATCATCTACTTTGCTTTTAATTGCGATCATTTTTTTTCTTTTTAATGATTTATTTAAAATGAATCTTAAAAGGTTGACTATTCGAAATAAAGTATTTTCGCATACTTTACAGTTCTCATAAAGTACAAGGTATACTTACCTTAAATAACGTACGATACGTACTTTATTGAGAGAAGAGTGAGTGCAGGGAACAGAGTGAATGGTGCGATGGGAAAGCTACTCGGGAGCCGGCACTTAAGCCATAAGGCGCAGCTGGCCATACATAACGGAGTTCTTGTCCCAACGCTGTTATATGGTAGTGAGAGCTGGGTATGTAAGAAGGAGAATGAAAGTAGGATAAATGCGGTAGAAATGCGAGCTCTGCGGAAGATGTGCGGAGTGAAGCTGACCGACCGCATTAGCAACAGCATAGTAAGACAGCGAGTAGGTATGAAAGATAGTATCGGTGTAAAGATGAGAAAGGGCATGCTCCGTTGGTTCGGGCATATAGAAAGAATGCCAGAGGAAAGAATGACAAAACAGATATACAATGTGAAAGTGGAAGGATGCAGGTACCGGGGAAGACCTAGACTATCTTACCACGACCAAATAAACCGAGTCTTATCTGATGGAAAAGTCAAGAGTCTCCGTATCCGGCGAGCGTGTATGAGACCAACTATGAGAGTCGAGGAAGCCAGAGAGGTATGTAAGGAAAGAACCTGTTGGAACTCTGTACTCTCTGCCTACCCCGCAAGGGATCTGGCGTGAGGTTATAGATAGATAGATAGACGTACTTTATAATAAACTACATGTAGCAACCCTAGTGACTCGTCGCCTTTCGGCACCGGCACGAGCCGACAAAGGGCACGTGCGTAGGTAGCTAGAGTCGGTCGGTAAAGCCACAGTATCTATCTATCCAGTAACTCATCTAAGCCGTTTTAGTGGTATAATTACCAACACTCCCCGTCAGAACGTTGTTAAGGTTAGCACCTTTTTTTCATTTATTAAAACTTATCTTTTTTCATAATTTTTTTGCGTAGCGCAAAGTATCGCGTATATTTCGACACGATCTCACTTTAGAGTACTTTTGTGTGTGTGTACTTTTAGTAGCAGTTGCTTAAACTAAACTAATTTCCACAAACATAGAGAGTGTGAGTCTGAATCGCGCACACAGGAATATTGTAGGAACTTAAATTCATTTCTATTAAGTATATTCGCATATTTCAACGAATATTTCCACACTTTTTGGACATTATAGTCATTATGGATGAAGAGAAATATAGTTATATGTCAGTTAACACATTGGACACGGACATCAATGAACAGTTAGATCGAGATGGGCAGTCTTCAGGGCCGAGCTCAATCACGTCGATATCTTCACCCCCGCGTCTTGCACTACTTGACGGTACATTTTTCAAATATTTACCAGAAGAATCAACAGCACATATAATTACAGCTCTGTGTACTAAATGCTCGCCTGTCACTACTAAAATCAGAGGATTCGACAACTGTACATCCAATTTTCTGAGTCACCTCAAACGGAAACATGGACAAGATTGTGTATATGAATATAAAAGATACATAAAAACAAAGAAAAATTATAAAAAAGGTGCAAACATTCCAAAAAAAAATACCGACTAGGGGCTTAAGAAAAGTTGAAGAGGTCCAGTCATATACACAAGAAAAATTTGCACAAAATATGATAAACTTCTTTATTGATTCTATGATCCCATTGAGGGCTATTGAAAACCCATATTTTTAGAGATGTTTAGCAACTTGAACATATCCGATAAGAATTTGAAAGTTGTAAGCCGTCGAAGTTTGAGTCGCCATATAAATACATATTATGAAGAAAAAATGTCTGCCATAAAATCTGAACTAAAGGCTGTTGATTTCGTGTGCACTACAACTGATATCTGGTCGGGAAAGAAGAGAAGCTTCTTAGGTATGAGTGCACATTGGATCACAAAAGATTTGAAACGTGTTTCAGTAGCATTAGCATGTCAGCGGTTCAAAGGCATTCATAGTTACGATCGTATTACTAATTTAATTAAAGAAATTTATACAGAATTTGGCTTAAACGGTAATAAGGTAGTCGCAACCATTACTGATAACGGCAGTAATTTTGTAAAAGCATTTCGCGCTTTTGGCGTGGAACTTACAAACATCAGTTGTGACAAAACCAGTCAGCCAGAAGATTCTTTGTTTGAAGAAATAGATGTGGAATCTGACTCAAGTCTGGACGAAGAAGAATCCGAAGATTTTTTTTTTGCCTGCTCATCTAAGATGCTGTGCGCATACATTAAGCTTATGTGCTACCGTTGATGCCAATAAAGTTTTAAATGACATAGGTACTCCATTATCTCATATACATACCACCACATTAAAAAAATGCAACTCTTTATGGAATGCAGCTGGTCGTCCAAAAACGGCTGAAATTATACAAGATATATTACAACACACATTAAGTCGACCGGGTGAAACCAGATAGAATAGCCTATATGATCAACAAATTTTATCAATTCAAGAAAAAAATTTTCAGGTTCATAGAGCTTTAAATATTAGTAATCCCATAAAAGATATTGAATTTGATTACTTGAAAGAATATTTGACATGTGCTGCACCAGTAGCAGAAGCACTAGATATTATGCAAAGTGAAACCAATGCCTATTATGGCATTTTATTGCCATGTCTGTTTGCATTGATAAGAAAAATACAAAAAATTGAAAGGAGAGGCAATTTGATGTACTGTGCACCTTTAATCGAGGCGTACAGAATAAGCGTTGAAACAAGATTTAAACAGTTTTTTAACTTTAACACTGCTGAGGCAGAACATGCAGCAATAGCTGCTGTATCTTATCCCCGTTTTAAAAATAAGTGGCTTTCTCGCTTAGATAATCAAGACCAAACTAAGGTACAGAATCTTTTTAAAACCCTTATTTCAAAAGAACTCAATGAAAAGCCTCAACAAATTATAGCAACTAAAAGTCGTATTGAAAATTTATTTGAATCTGATTCTGACTCAGATAGTAATATTCATGTGTCACCTACAGCGGCTGCCGGTAGTAACATGCCTATAACAAAGGCTGAGCTATTAATGCTACACTTTTTTGATGAAGAAAGTGAAGAACTAAGTCTGCTGAACAAATACCCAGAAATAAAAAGAGTCTTTATAAAATTTAATACTCCATTACCAGCTTCCGCAGCAGTTGAAAGATTGTTTTCTTTTGCTACTATGACCAATTCACCAAAAAGTCATAGATTATCAGATCAAATGTTTGAAAAGAGAGTCGTGTTAAAGTGCAACTTAACCTATTCAAAGAATATACAGAAAACATTTTAATTATGTGTCATTAAATCGGAACATTGATTTAAATAAAAATTGATTTTTAATATTTCTCGTTGTATATTTATTTAACACTATTGTTGCTCCTTGTTTGCTATTGTTTATCTTGAATTCTTATGACAAATTGAATTTGTGATAAGAAGACAAATTGACTTTGCGGGTCGAAAAAACTAGACCAACATGTCTCGGTCGGTTCGAGTTTCAGAAACTCCGTCGTGTTTTAGGTCGTAATATTTGTCTTGACCAGTACTTTAAACTCAGATGGCGGCCACGTCCTGATGATGGATCAGGAAGGTGGCCAACGGAACTCTTAGGATCTATAGTACTCGTCATAACCAATCAAACGGGGTAAGATGGTCTAGATATTTCCCGGTACCTACATCCTTCCATTTTCGCATTTGATATCTGTTTTGTCATTCTTTCTTCCGACATTTTTTATGCCCGAACCAACGAAGCATACCCTTTCGCATCTTTACACTAATACTAACATTCATATCTACAAGCTTTCTTACTATGCTATTGCGAATACGGTCAATCACGGCACATCTTCCGCAGTGCTCGCATTTCGACCGCATTTATCCTGCTTTCATTCTTCTTCTTACATAACCACCCCTTACTGCCATATAACAGCGTTAGGACAAGCACTCCTTAATGAATGGCTTGCTACGCCTTTTGGCTTAAGCCTGACGAATCACCTCGAGCCTTTCTTCTCCAATCGCACTAGTTCTTTCAAACATTTCTTTCACTAAAGTTTTGGTGGCACTCTTGCATTGCCGTATATTTATTTCTTCAGCTCTGTCATACTGTCATTTACATTCAAAGAAGAAACACAGTCCTGTCACGCCTTCTTCTTACTTTCTACAAAGCTTTGTAACTCTCCGTCCCACCTTCCGCTGTGCTTTGCTTTTTTGAGCAACGACATACTTCTTTCGCGGATTCTAACAAACTCTCTTTCAGGCTATTTCAGCATTCATTTATATTCGAGTCCGAAGTACCTGCTGTTAAAAGCTTCTCCCGGACCTGAGTCTTTATGAACAGATCTTCATACATTCTTCTCACTCTTGCAACTTTTCAACGATTTAGCGCAGTGGTTAAGAGCTTAAGCTGCTCCGCCCACTGTGTCGAATAGTCGCGGGTTCGATTCCCGCACGGGACAAATCTTTGTGTGATCCACAATTATTTGTCCCGGTCTGGGTATTTGTTTATTTGTTTGTGAATTTTCATGTTTGTAAACGCACCCACGACACAGGAATAATCCTAGTGTGGGGCTACGTTTAAAAAAAAAAAAAAAAATTATAATTTTTTTATGGCCTCCGAAGGGTATATGCTCTCGCCAGTGCCTCTTCTTCTAAACAAACCACGTAACTATAAGATAGTGTTCCGATTCAAGAGTGGGACCTCTATATGCACAGATATCTTAAAGTTTGCTCTGGAGACGGTTATCTACTAGGATCAAATCTATCATGCTTTTCTGTTCATTCCTTCTCCACGTAATATTAATCGCTTTATGTTGGAATATCGTATTTGACACAAGAAGGCCTCTTTCCAAACATGCATCTACAATGAGCTTACCCGCATCATTTACTCTCTTATCACCATAAGGACCTAGAGCAACGTCGTAAGATTGCCACCTGGTTCCCACCCATTTATTCAGGTCGTCGCACAAAATCACCATTTCATTTGCATCAGTCAGATTCAAAAGTTCCCTGACATTATCCTAAAACTTTTCAAGCTCCTGGTGTGTTGACAAGCTTACGGAAGCGTATGCTGCATCCAAAAATACTCTAGTGAGACTTAGGATTTAAACGGACTTAGAGAATCTTGCATCGTACAGGCCATAGTCTCACTCCAGAAGCCAGGCGATGGCACAGCCAGATACCCACCCCCTTGCTGGCACGACCGCTCAGTGGTACCCTAGAATACACGCGTCGCCTCGAGGAAACGACCCAGCCTAAACGGCTGGCAGGGGTCGCAACGAGCACGCTCTTGGACATAACCCCCGAAATGATACCCACATTGAAGTTACTTCAAAAGTCACATCCGCCATCTTGGATTTCAAAATTAACGCTATATTCTTTATCAGCTTCCCCCAAACCCCAAAAATAACACCCATACTAATTTTACTTCAAAAGTCGCATTGGCCATCTTGGATTCCAATATTAAGGTTATATTCGTTATCAGAATCTCCTAAAACCCTAAAAATAAAACTCATATCGAATTTTACAAAAAAGGTCACGACCGCCATCTTGGATCCAGAAACTAACGCCATATTCGTAATCAACATGCCCTAAAACCCCGATATCGATACCCATATCGATTTTCATAACAAGTCGCGCCCGCCATCTTGGATTTCAAAATTAACGTTATATTTGTTATCAGCATCCCCTAAAACCCCAAAAATAAAACCCATATCGATTTTACTTCAAAAGTTGCGTCCGCCATGTTGGATCTTTAAATTAACGTTATATTTGTACTCAGCATCCCTTAAAACCCTAAAAGTGACACCTATATCGATTTTACTTCAAATGTCATGTCCGCCATCTTGCATCCAGAAACTAACGCCATATTCGTAATCAGCATACCCTAAAACTCCGAAATCGATACCCATATCGATTTTCATAAAAAGCCGCGCCCGCCATCTTGGATTTCAAAATTAACGTTATATTTGTTATCAGCATCCCTTAAAACCCCAAAAATGAAACCCATATCGATTTAACTCCAAAAGTCTCGTCCGCCATCTTGGTTCCAAAAGTTAACGCCATATTCGTTATCAGCATCCCCTAAAACCCAGAAAGTGACACCCATATTGATTTTACATCAAATGTCGCGTCCGCTATCTTGGATTTTTAAATTAACGTTATATTTGTACTCAGCATTCCTTAAAACCCTAAAAGTGGCATCCATATTGATTTTACATCAAAAGTCGCGAGCGCCATCTTGTTTCCAGAAACTAACGCCATATTCGTAATTAGCATCGCCTGAAATCCCGAAATCTATACCCATATTGATTTTAATAAAAAGTTGCGCCCACCATCTTGATTTCAAAATTAACGTTATATTTGTTATCAGCATCCCTAAAACCCCAAAAATAAAACCCACATCGATTTTACTTCAATAGTCGCGTCCGCCATCTTGGATCTTTAAATTAACGTTATATTTTTACTCTGCATCCCTTAAAACCCTAAAAGTGACATCTATATTGATTTTATTTCAAAAGTCAAGTCCGCCATCTTGGACCTAGAAACTAACGCCATATTCGTAGTCAGCATCCCCTAATACCCTGAAATTGTTACCCATATCGCTTTTCATAAAAAGTCGCGTCCGCCATCTTGGGTTTTAAAATTAACGTTATATTTGTTATCAACATTCCCTAAACCTTGAAATCGATACCCATATCGATTTTCATAAAAAGTCGCGTCCGCCATTTTGGATCCAGAAACTAACGCCATATTTGTAATCAGCATCTCATAAAACCCCGAAATCAATACCCATATCGATTTTCATAAAAAGTCGCATCTGCCATCTTGGATTTTAAAATTAACATAATATTCGTTATCAACTTCTTTCAAAACCATAAAAGTGACATGCATATTGATTTTGTTACAAAAGTCACGTCCACCATCTTAGATCCAGAAATTAACGTCATATTCGTAATCAGCATCCCCTAATATCCCAAATGTGACTCCTATATTGATTTTACTTCAAAAGTCTTATCGTCGTATTTTACTTAGATCCAAAAATTCATGCCATATTTGCAATCAGTATTCCCTGAAACCCCAAAAATGACACCAATTTTACTTTAAAAGTCACGTCCGCCATCTTGGATGTGCTTAAAATATATTGTCCTGTGTTTAATTGTTAATTGTTTAATCGTAAACATGCAAAAAACGATTAACAATTGATCAATGGCAATTGCAACGTTTTACAATTACCATTGATCAATTGTTAATTGTGAACCCTACAATTAACAATTAATTTTTCAATCGTCAATTGCAATTGATTTTTTCTGCGATTGAAATTTCAATTGTTTGGTCCTACAATTGAACAATTAAACAATTAGTGCCCAACACTGCTGCCTACCTACCACCTCCCTATCGAGCTTTTACTCAAGCTTCGTTCTCCCGATTCAAATCAACACCAGAACACCAGACAAAAGTGTACATTGTACATCCCGACATTTTGCCAATGTTAAGTGTGTTTTTAACATCTACATTGCGCCGACGATTTTTTTTTTATGATTAATTGTTAATTGTTTAATCCTAAATGTCCATAAAACAATTAACAATTGATCAATTGTAATTGTAATGTTTTGCAATTACAATTGATCAATTGTTAATTGCAAAACATTACAATTACAATTGATCAATTGTTAATTGCATTAAACTGCAATCACAATTGATCAATCGTTAATTGTCAATTGTTTAATCAATTGGTTTTTGCCCAATACTGGTTGTAGGGGCTCCAAAGTCTAATCTGCCAATGTTTATATTTGGTACTAGCGGCCCGTCCCGGCTTCGCACGGGTGGATATTTATTTTTTAAACATAGCCTATGTTACTCAGGGATAATGTAGCATGCTAACGGTGAAAGAATTTTTGAAATCGGCCTAGTAGTTTTTGAGTTTCGTTACATACATACAAAAATACAAATCTTTCCTTTTTATAATATTAGTAAAGATATACAACTTTGTTCAATGAGCCCATCAAAATGTTTTAAAGATTCTTGATTTCTTGGTTCCATGCCATGTTCAGTAACTGTTCTTATACAAGAATATTTTACAAACTATTAATTCTTGCTCAATTAAATTTCAGCTGCAGATAAACCTATTTGGATTGTAAGTGATGTCAGACGAAAAACTGACATAAAATGGTTCAAAGAAACATATGGCGAAATTATAAGGACAATAAAAATAGTGGCTGATGAAAAAACTAGGAAAAATAGAGGTTACCAGTTTAAAGCAGGGGTTCATGATGTGGCTTCGGAGTGTGATCTTGATGATTACACTAAGTGGGACCTGGTGATAGACAACGGAGTAGGGAGGGAATACTTGGAGAAACAATTGGAATATATGTTGGGATTGTTGTCGGATTTATGATTAAAGTTTAACTTTATTATGTTTATAATAGTGATGAGTGAATTAAGCTTATAAATTATGGTAGCTTATAAATTATGGTACATTTCTACAATACACTCCATATTGTAGAAATGTATTATGGCCACAATGTTTAGTTTTTATGTATATGGGTAGATAGGGTTATTTGGTTACATAAATTTACTTTGAATATTGGGGTACTGTAGTGAAGTTATATTCAAGTTTTTATTTAAATGCTGTATCTTTCCAGCTGCTTCTCTCATCTATCTATCTATCTATCTATCTATATCATCACGCCAGCTCCCTCGCGGGGTAGGCAAAGAGTACAGAGTTCCAACAGGTTCTTTCCTTACATACCTCTCTGGCTACCTCCACTCTCATAGTTCGTCTCATACACACTCGCCGGTTACGGAGACTCTTGACTTGCCCTTCAGCTAAGACACGGTCTATTTGGTCATGGTAAGATAGTCTAGGTCTTCCCCGGCACCTACATCCTTCCACTTTCGCATTGTATATCTGTTTTGTCATTCTTTCTTCTGGCATTCTTTCTATATGCCCGAACCAACGGAGCATACCCTTTCTCATCTTTACACCGATACTATCTTTCATACCTACTCGCTTTCTTACTACGCTGTTGCGAATACGGTCGGTCAGCGTGACTCCGCACATCTTCCGCAGAGATCGCATTTCGACCGCATTTATCCTGCTTTCGTTCTCCTTCTTACATACCCAACTCTCACTGCCATATAACAGCGTTGCCATATAAAGCACTCCGTTATGCATGGCCAGCTGCGCCTTTTGGCTTAAGTGCCGGCTCCCAAGTAGCCTTCCCATCGCACCATTCACTCTATTACCTGCATTCACTCTTCTCTCTATATCAGCGGTGTATTTCCCATCCTTACTGAAGACGCATCTAAGATATACAAACTCATTCACTTGCTCCAGCACATCGTTACCAACCACAATCCTTGCATTCGTTCTGGTCTGTTTATAGTATATCTGGATAAAAGTCTTCAAAGACTGAATGCGATGACTGAAGGGGTAAAAATGGGTGATCTAGTGATAAACCACCTATTGTATGCAGATGACGCGGTTTTGATAGCGCCAACAGCCACTGATCTGCAAACACTAGTCACAGTTATGAGAGACGACTGCATGAACAATGGCTTACATTTGAATGTGAAGAAAACCAAAATTATGGTTTTTGAACGGGAAGAAACCAGAACGAATGCTTCTCTCATTCAGTATTATTATACTTGAACCTGTATGAAATTTAAGGTTATTTAAATTGTTAATGTTTATTATAATAGTTATGTTGATATTTATTGTCCAATTTGACAAATAATATATTATTGCATTTATATATTGTTATAATAGAATCTCACTATTGTGTGGGTGATAAACTTTGGCCTGAAAATAATAATATTAGCCCTGTTGAGAAACTGTTCCACTGTTGGGCACGGGCCTCCTCTCAAACTGAGGGAGGGCACAGTCCACCACGCTGGCCCAGTGCGGGTTGGCGAACTTCACACACCTTCGAGAAACTCTTAGGCATTAGGCAAGCAGTGATAGCCTAGTGGTTAGACCGTTGGACTGCAAAGTCAGAGGTCTCGGGTTCAAAACCAGGTATCCGACCTCAGGACCTCTCTCTTCGAAGATACGGTATACTTTTTTGGGGAAATGCACCATATAAAGACAATGCATTTAAAGCACAAAAAAATGCATTCGTGCTATATGTAACTTAGAGTCGACAACAAGTTGCGAACCTTATTTTAAAAATTTAAAAATACCTACTCTACCTTCTCTATATATTTACGAGGCATGTATATTTGTCAAAAGCAACATAGGTTTATACAAACCTGCGTTTAAAAGTCGTTACCGGAAACTACGCGATAAAAATACCCTGCAATTAGAAGTGACATTCGGAAAGACTGCATTAATGAACAAAAATTTTATTTGCATGGCACAAATTATATATAATAAACTACCTGACGATTTCAAAGAAACGAATATTTCACTATTTAAAAGAAAATTGCATGTTTTTTTAATAGATAAATGTTATTATTCGATTAATCACTATCTTTCCGAAATAATTAATATTGTATAGCATTTTTCATTATTTTTTTATTTTTTTTATCAATTATGACATTAATCTATATTTTTTATTTCTTTACCTATTGTTCAATATTAATATTTTTTATTCTACTTCTTTATAATTAATTAATTAACTATTGTTTGATATTAATATTTTATTCAAATTCTATATAATTAATTATGTGACATGATAAAATGTTTATTAAAATTTGTACGCCAGAAAGCAAAACATAGTGCACTGCTAATTATATAATTGTAAGATCTCACCTGTAACCTATGTTTTACAAATAAACTTTACTTACTTACTTACTTGATATCCTCCTAGTGCAGGAAACATTCCACAAGCCCGCACAACGCGACCCTAGGATCGCAAACTACAACCTCGTGCGTAATGACAGGATCGGCTCCCGTGGAGGCGGTACTCTCATTTACTACAGGAGGTCCCTTCACTGCATCCCTCTCGATCCCCCCGCGCTCACCAACATCGAAGCCTCGGTCTGTCGCATATCTCTCACTGGGCACCAGCCCATCGTGATCGCCTACGTTTACCTCCCCCCCACTAAGCCCGTCCTCAGAAGTGACTTAGAGGCACTCTTCAATCTCGGAAGCGCCGTCTTTCTGGCGGGTGACAGTGACAGAAAGCACGTGGCCTGGAATGGTCTCACCACTTCCCCTAACGGTAGGAGCCTTGACGCCCTGGTCGACCTTCTCGACTTTGAAGTCATCGCACCTATGCACCCTACACACTATCCCGGCAATCCCAACCACAGATCCGACGTCCTGGACATGGCGCTTCTGAAGGGTTTTACCTTACGGCTGCACTCCTTAAAAGTAGTTCAGGAGCTCGACTCTGACCATCGACCTGTAGTCATGAGACTCGGTTCCCTCCCTTCCGCCCCTCAGCGACCCAAAAAGATGGTGGTGGATTGGCATGCGCTAAGCACGGCCTTGGCGGATCCCGACCCTCCCCCCCTCCCTCTCAGCTCGGACTCCATCCCGTCCCCTCAGGACACCGATCAGGCCGTAGATGCCTTCGACGACCATATCCAATCGGCTGTCAGTCGATCGTCTAAGCAAATCGAGGCGAAAGATCTCAACCTCAACCGCTTTCGACTGCCGGACGATGTTAGAGATCTCATTCGTTCCAAGAATGCCTCAATCCGAGCGCATGACTCTTACCCCACTGAAGCCAATCGGGCCCGGATGCGCGCTTTACAACGTGAGGTAAAGCATCGTGTCGCGGAGGTCCGGTAGGAACGGTGGGGTGACTTCCTAGAGGGCCGCGCGCCATCGCATCTGGCCTACTGGCAGCTGGCGCGTAGTCTCAAAACCGACTCCACGACTGGCATGCCCCCGCTGTCCCACCCTTCAGGCGCACCCCCAGCCTACGACGACGACGAAAAGGCCGAGCTTCTCGCCGACTCCCTCGAGAGCCAGTGCACCCCCAGCTCTCTATCCGTCGACCAGTCCCACGTCGACGCGGTCGACAGGGAAGTCGAGCGCAGGGCATTCCTACCCCCCCCCCCCCGCCGATTCCTTACCTCCTATCACCCAAACGGAGGTCGAAGATCTCATTATGGGTCTCAAAACCAAAAAAGCCCCCGGCTCTGACGGCATTTCGAATCGCGTTCTGAAATGCCTGCCCGCCCAACTCATCTGCCCCTTAGTGGCCATATTGAATGCCGCCATGACGAACTGCACCTTCCCCGCTAAGTGGAAGGAAGCAGACGTCATAGGCATTCCCAAGCCCGGCAAACCTCGCAATCTCCCCGCGAGCTACCGCCCTATCAGTCTTCTCAACTCCCTGGCTAAGGTCTACGAGCGCCTACTTCTGGCGCGGCTCAAAGACTTTGTAGTGTCCAGGGGTCTCGTCCTTATCGACGAGCAGTTTGGCTTTCGAGCCAAGCACTCCTGCGTCCACCAAGTGCACCGCATCACGGAGCACATCCTCTCCGGTCTTAACAGACCCCAAACCCGTCTACACGGGCGCCCTCTTCTTCGACGTCGCGAAGGCATTCGACAAAGTCTGGCACAACGGCTTGATCTACAAGCTCTACCAAATGGCTGTGCCGGACAGACTCGTGCTCATCATACGAGACTTGTCAAATCGCGCCTTCCGATATCGCGTCGAAATGACGCGATCCACTCCCCACTCCACCCGAGCTGGAGTCGCGCAGGGCTCAGCCCTCTCGCCCCTCCTGTTTAGCCTTTACACGAACGACATTCCTCGTTCGAGTAAGGTGCATCTAGCCCTATTCGCGGATGATACCGCTCTCTACGTCTTGCATAGGAATAAGGGTTTCATTACCAGAATCCTTCAGGCAATCGCCAATTCCCTAGGGAATTGGTTCAGGAAGTGGCGTATTGAGGTGAACCCGGACAAGAGCGCTGCGGTGTTCTTCTCCAGAGGTGCCACCCCGCGCCACTCCCTGCGCCGCCCTAGAAGTAATCTCAGTCAAGTGACCATGTTCGACCGACCCATTCCCTGGGTCAAAGCGGTCAAATATCTAGGGGTCACCCTAAACAGTACCATGTCCTTCGGCCCGCACATCAAGCGGGTCCGTCACCGAGCATCCTTTGTGCTCGGTCGTCTCCATTCGTTAATCTGCAAGCGGAGTAAAATGTCCCTTAGAAATAAGGTGACGCTTTACAAAACTTGCGTTCGACCCATCATGACTTATGCGTCTGTTGTGTTCGGGCATTCGGCCCCCTCTCACATCGATAAACTCCAAGTGGTTCAAAACCGCTTCCTCCGTAAAGCCGTAGGAGCCCCCTGGTTCGTACGGAATGTTGATCAAGACTCCGATCTAGGTCTTGAACCTATTCGCGCCTATATTAAAAAGGCGACAACACGACACTTCGCGAACGCATCTACCCATGCGAATCCGTTAATCGTAGCCGCCGCCGACTACGATGCCCCCCCCCCCCACCCCTGCCGCCACCGCCGGCCGCGACATGTTCTCTCCGATCCCCCCGATGCTTTGTCATCCCTTCTTTCCGCTCCGAATACGGGCGCCGACGACGATGAAGTCGTAGATCCCCTCCCCTAGCCGGCGGTTGACCGGTGCACTTAGTAGTGCACCCCCTCACCCCGCAGCGACTGTCCCAACCGAAGCCGCCTCTTCAAGGCGCCCTCGAGTATGTCGCCTCTTGCCCTTCTGGCTCGAGCGTAGTGGTTGCACGCTCGCCCTTATGTCTGGTGAAACTGTATAGGCCTCGCGGCCAACAGCATACATCACTTACACACACACACACAACTTTTTGGCACCGACTTTAAATATTTATTTTTTGCCTTTTGAAGTCGGTTTACCTTTTTTAAAAAGTTTTTTATTTTACAAATTTAAGTGATGAGTGAATTAATTATTAATATTTATACACGTATATATATACTGTATTATTCTACTTACTTCTACAGTAACATACCTACAGGGTTGATATTATACTCATCAGTCGCGACGCTCACGCCGTTCCGAGCGCACGTCGCTGTGCCTATATCGCATTACTAGCCAACCTTTCACCGTTCCCGCCGTACGGTTATATGTGTTTATATGGTTATCTGTGGAGGATGTGGTAATGAAGTACCCGAAGGAATTCAGTGTTCAGCATGTCAAAAGCACTATGATTTTCTGTTTTCCGGGATTACAGAGAAGGGATATCACAAATTGGGCAACCGTCAAGCTACGTGGCGATGCACTAGTTGTAAAACTGCGGTCGATCCAGCTGCTCAGCCACCATCAGTTCCAGTCTTTCCAGCTCGGACCTCATCTTTTTCTCTAGAGTCCATCATGCAGGAATTAGCCAATATCAACTTGAAGCTTGTCCCACTTTCAAGCTTGGCCTCGGAGGTCCAACTCATGCGCCAAGAACTAAGTAACTTAAAGGCAATAGCAGCTGAACTTCCAACTAAAATTAGAGCCCTGGAAGAGAAGGTAACCAAAGTTGAACATAAACAGTCTGAAGTGGATCACTTGAAGATAACGATTGCTAAACTAGAGGACGACCTACACGAAAATGAACAGTGGTTACGTAGCAACAATATTGAAATCAAGGGTGTCCCATAAAATGACAGCGAGAACCTGTTTGATATCATTATAGCGTTGTATGTTTTATTATTATTAGCGTTGTATTTTTTATTTTATTTTTTGATGTTAGAAAAAAAATGTACTAGTATGTAATATTTTTTTATTATTTTAGGGGGATGATGTAGCGTGTAGTATTATGCTATGTAAGCAATAATTATATAAGAGTAATGTTAAACAGACATGAAACGATACTTGAAGTAAGCGAACGTGTTTGTCTCACTATCAGCCAATACCACAAGAGCGTACAACGCTATATGGAGACCCTGCCAGGGCTGCCTTTGGGCAGTTCTGTGCTAGAGTTTTATTAAGTGAAGAGACTTTTTGGATGAAGATTTTAATAAAAAGAAATAAAGCATTGAAAAATCTGGAAAAAATGTATAAGAAGAATGGCAATTATTTGGACTTGCTGAGCGCTGGGAGTCGTTGGCATCTGATGATGGTGCAGCTGGGAGCTGTAGGTGTAGAGGTGAGCACGAGATGAGAAGCCATGGAGTCAGAATCTCCAGGAAGTGAAGTGAGGTGATGATTTGTGACATTGTTTTTTTTTTTCTTTTTTTTTTTTCATGTTTAACCGGACAATTCTATTTGTTTTGTGTTTAATCGTACTATTAGTGTTCTATTTTTAACATGGATTGAATATGTGAAATCTATAATATACATAAACCGCCTGTTAACAATACATAAAAAATAACGGAATATGTGTCCTAGATCTCGTATGAGTTAAATGTAATCATATGTACTTGAAAGCATTTTGTAAGATTTGATAAGGAAGGCACTTAAATTTTTTTTTAAATACAATTTTTTCAATTTTAAAATATATTCTGCTTGTACAATTTCTTGAAATATTATTCTACTTAATCTAAACTAGAGTAACAAGAATTATTTTAAATAGGTTCATAACGGGCATTCTACTAAAATAGTTGTTACAATGATGTCATTATCTGTTTCATATTACTGTTACGAGTACATCAAGTCATAATTGAATAGTGTTGAGCGTTACGACTTCCTCGGAAAAGGCAATGTTTTAGAATCTGAAACCGATACCATACGCTTAGAAATGGTGCATGCAATTTGTTTTAGCTATATCAGCAATAACGTGTGAGAATACAAAGATGCGTTTGTAGCATTTTTAATAACAATGCATAATGTACTAGAACTGTGGTTTATTATTACTTAAAATTTATGTGGAAATTTCAAATATGGGTAAATATGCAAGGTGAAAACAATTTTGATAAAATATTAGTGCTTTTAAACATCTTTTGTGACCTTTAGTGCGCAAGAAGTTACTGTTATATTATTAAATGAGAAGATACATAGAAATGATGGATTGTAAGTTATGTTAAACCTTATATGGAATCGGATAGAGTTGCCTGCCTTGTTGGTCTGGTGGCAAAGCGCATCGCTTTGTGATCACGAGGTCTTGGGTTCAAATCCTAGGTCGGACAAATGTAGTTTTTCTAACGAAAAATTCCCAGTATGAGTCCGGAGTCTGGAATTGTGCCCGGTATATGGCAATAGGCTCGCCCCCTATTACATGGGACCTAACATCGTCGGCGAAACGTGGGTGTACTCAGAACACCTCTGCCACCCCCTCTGGGGAATATAGGCGTGACGGTGTGTGGATAGAGTTGATTTATAAAATGATTTTGATTGTTTGAAGTGATGTTAAACAGCAGATGGGAATAATTTGGTAAATAAGTTCTGACAAGCAAATGGATTGATCACCCAAAAGCGACGCAGGTTTCTTAAAGACCAAAGGATTCATTTTGGGAATGTAAAGCATAAATGTTGTGGTATTGTGTGAGAAAGTAACTCAAAAGCTGTATTATTTATAGGTCGGTATAAGGTATACAAGTAAATAAAGTTACAAGTAAGGGTTGAGTTCCTCAGTTTGATCATGGTGTAAACGAGATTTCTCTGTGAAAATTGTTGGAGACTATGTAAGTCTTAAATTATGACCCTTGTTAAAGTAAATATGAAAAGGCGACAAAATAAATGAAATGTACCTAAATGAAAATGTGATAAAAGAGATTAAGAGTCCGACATGAGATAGGACCCGTGTTAAAAATGTGTACCTGCCTAAGTAGTTAAAGAAAGGAATGATAATGTCAAAGAACTTTATTGTTTGAATTAAGACGAGAAAAAAAAGATAAGATGTTTTAGAGCAATGAAGGTATCAATACGTGATCATTATGTGAGAATTTAAGGAATATAGGAAGGAAAAATTTGAAATATAAATGTAACTACGATTAGCTATTAATGTATTACGGAGTAACCAGTAATTTTTTTTTAAGAATATTTAAAACATGATTTAAATTCCCATTGTAACAATGATATCGTGTATCCTTGTATGTAACATGCAGTTTTTTTTTTGTTATAAAATAAAACAATAATATTTGATTTTCATTATATTGTCAACAGTGCGTATTAAGTTAATAATTATTATTTTTTGTTATTAATGTTACTATTCACTATTAAATAAAACATGAAATAAACCTATGATTGTTCATAAAAATAGGACTAAGAAATATAAAATGTAATTTGTTTTTTTTGATGTTAAAAAAAAAATGTATTTGTATGTAATTTTTTTTTATTATTTTAGGGGGATGATGTAGCGTGTAGTATTATGCTATGTAAGTATTAATTGTATAAGAGTAATGTTAAACAGACATTAATCGATACTTGAAGGAAGCGGACGTGTTTGTCTCCCAATACCAAAAAATACAACGCTATATCATCTCAAAGATAGGAGACAGAATATCCTTCCCGATAGCTAAAAACCATATCAAATTTGTTCATCGACTACCAACTAGCATGGCGGGTAACAACAACAAAAACATTATCGTTTCATTCACCGAGGGACATAGGTCTCATTGGATCAGGAAAAATCTTCGTTAACGACCACCTCACTATCAAGACCAAGGTACGACTGTTCAAGGCTAAAGCATTGATCAAAGAACATAATTTTCAAAATGTCTGGGTGAAAAACATGAAGATATTTGTGAAAAGAGATCCAACCTCAAAGGTTTTTACGGTAAAGTCGGATCGGGACTTAGAAAAAATTTACTAATGCATGTAATACGTTATAATAAACACTTACACTCAATACAAATATTTATACATCTATTTCATTTAACGACGAGTGTCATAAACGTATTCATTTACCTGCGAACAATAACAATTATTCACTATCGGCGATACCCAACCTGCATTCCGATGCCTACCGCATTCCATTATTCTCCTAATGAGGTGTTTATTGTTGTCAGTTGTATTCATTCAAAGTGTGTTAATATTTGTTTTCCGTTAGTGTATACCCTATATCTATTTGTTTATAATTTTATTTACTTGTCCTTGCTGGTTTACAATGTTTTTTTCTTGATACCGTTTTGTGTACTATATGATATTGGAATTCTTAGTCGTAGGGGCAATCTATTCAACCTTTTATCGCACTCAATGTACTTTATGTTTGATATTAGTCGCTATGATTGGAGTCTGGAGTTGGTCTTTCGGGTGACTGGAGTTATATCTACATTTTACTCAACTTTTTACAGTTATTTTACTTGGCCTTCGGTGCATGTTAAATTAAATAAATCAACCGAGGTTGACATCGGAGATCCGTTTCAGTATACATCCTATTCTTATTTACTTTATACATCATCTGATAGTAGTTTTATCGTAGTACAATGGTGTGCCTAAATATATACTACCAGAATGTACGGGGTCTGCGAACGAAGACTGAGAACTTTTACAGGAATATGTCCAACAGCGACTTCGATATTGTTGCTCTAACGGAGACTTGGCTGCTTGACGGCATTCTGGATAGCGAATTATTCGATAGTAGATACATGGTGTTTAGGCGAGATCGCGACTACAATTCCACCTCGCAATCACGAGGTGGCGGCGTCCTACTGGCGATTCGCCGAGACCTGCCCGCTAGTGTAAACACGACTTGGAATTCGAGTGCTGAGGACATTTGGGTATCCATCACAATTAATACCAGACATGATACATATCGATTGCATATATGTACGGCTTACCTCTGTGAACAGAACCAAGGTAATAGTTTTTCATACCAAGTTAATGCATTTTTAGATAAACTACTCAACATAATTAATACTCACCCGTCGGATAGGTTCATTATCCTTGGTGATTTCAAATTAAGCTCCGTTACTTAGGCAGTCACCGATGACGGTATTAAACCCGTTGTTCCACCCCTAAACCTCTTTACCACGTTCGTTGATACAGATACCCTTGAATTATGCGGCCTTCAACGGTACAACCTCATACGCAACAAGCTCGGTAAAATTCTAGATTTAGCTTTATCTAATGAGCATCTCTTTGTAACAGCTTGTCTTGACCCCTGGTTCCGGAGGATTTTCACCACCCCGCCTTACTAGTGCAGTTACACTCAGTACGAGTACCAGTGCTGAAAACACCAACTCGCACTATATATCAATACAGCAGATCCAACTTTGAGCACATTTGTTCTGAACTATCTGCTATAAAATGAAGGGGCTTGCTGTTGCATGGGACTATCGATGAGGCTATTGATAGATTTTACTCGGTATTATATGATATAAGAAATCGTCATGTTCCTCAATCTCAATTACGAGACTCTAAATACCCTCCCTGGTACAACTCAGCGCTTATAAAATTACTTAAAGAAAAGCATAAATACTTCACGAAACACAAAATATACGGGAACATCTCTGACCTACTATCATTTAAAATCTTGCGCGACAGAGCTCATGAAATGGAACAAGCTAGTTACAAAGCGTATCTTGCTAGAATGGAGTCCTCAATTGAATATTGTCCGAAAATATTTTGGTCCTATGTCAAAAGTAAGAGATCAAACAACAATTTTCCGTCAAACATGTCATACAACGGTTTAACCTGCGACTCCGGCCAGGGTATATGCGAACTTTTCTCGAAATATTTTCGTTCAAACTTCCTCAATTTCGATGCTCCTCGCGATTGCAATCCAGGTGAAATGCAAATGTCCTCTACTGACATCAGTTTATTTGAGGTTGATGCCGCACTGGTACATAAGCATCTTAAGTCACTCGACTTAAGCAAATCGCCTGGTCCCGACACTCTTCCTGCAAGTTTTTTGGCGAAGTGTGCGGATAAACTTTCTGAACCTGTTACTCTACCCTATAGACGTTCTCTTACAGAAGGTATAGTTCCCTTGATTTGGAAGTCGGCACTTGTTTCACCCATTCACAAGAAGGGTTCTAGGGAACATGTTGAGAACTACCATCCAATATCGAAGCTCTGTGTCCTGGCCAAGGTACTTGAGCAAATAGTGTACGACCAAGTGTACGCAAGCCTGGTCGATAGTCTAATCCCTCAGCAACATGGGTTTTTGAAAGGCAGGTCCACAGTATCTAATTTTGTTATCTTTACTGACTTCATCTCCGCCAACATGGATGCTGGATCTCAAGTAGACACTGTATATACTGACTTCTGCAAGGCGTTTGACCGTATTGACCACAATATATTACTGTGCAAGCTTCTCAGTCTGGGTATTAGAGGAGACTTGTTCAGATGGTTCTCGTCTTACGTCCGAAATAGAACTCAAGCAGTAGTCTTGAACGGATACTGCTCTTTATCGATAACTATCCCCTCCGGTGTCCCCCAAGGATCCCTGTTGGGGCCCTTCCTGTTCGTGGCCTTCATCAATGACATCGGCAAATGCTTTAAACACTCCAACTGCTGTTTTGCGGATGACATAAAAATATATAGGCTCGTTAATTGCCAGCAGAAGCAGTGCTCCTACAAGATAATCTTCTCAGAGTAGTTGAATACTGTAAATCTAACAAGCTCAAATTGAACATATCCAAATTCCAAGTAATTAGTTTCTCCAGGAAGAATTGCACACTAACCTTCAACTACTCGATCAACAATCAATTCTTGGCTCGTGTTCATGTTGTCAGAGATCTTGGTGTTATCATAGATAGTAAACTGTCTTACGATTACCATATCGACCATATAGTCAGTAAAGCTTCCTCCTCTCTTGGCTTTATCATTTGCAACAGTGGTTCCTTTACTAGCATGAAGACCATCAAGTTGCTGTATTGTGCGTATGTTCGGAATCATCTCAAGTATGCAAGTCGGATATGGAATCCCAACTACGCAATCCACTCCGACAGACTCGAACAAATACAAAAGAAATTCACAAAACATTTAAATTACAAATTTAAAATTCCGCCTTTGAGATATGAAGATCGCTGCGCTCGCTTCCATTTACTCTCCTTATACATTCGCAGAAAATTTTCCGATGTTTGCTACCTAACAAAAATTGCGCAGTCCAAAGTCGACTGCCCTCAACTTACAGCGAAAATATATTTAAACATTCCCCCGCGACATTCCCGCCCTAGACACTTGCTCCATACTCCATTCTCACACACCTGGTATCGTCGTAATTCATTCTTCCTGCGCACATGTAATATGTTTAACGACTTAATAAAGTCCAAACACCTTACATTAGATCTATTTACTAGTTGCCCCATCTCTATTAATACTGTTCTCACCAAACACTTCACCACCTCCTAACTGTCTATTATATCTTTCTTTTTGTTTGTTTATTTACTGTTTCCTTAAACTTTTTCATTTTTTTAGTTTGTATCATTTTGTTTGTTATTAGCGATTAAGCAAATTATCTATATCTATATGTGGAGGCTTGTAAATGACTAATTGTAACTATTTTATACTATTAACTCTGTTATGCTAGCTGTAAGCTCCCCAAATAATTAAAAAATAAAATAAATAAAAATAATAACTGAATTTACACATTCGTGCTGTTTGCTGTCAAGGAGTCCCGTGGTGTATCTTCGAAGGTCTTCCTTCCAGGGTCCAATACCGATAAAATTAAAATGGGACCACCTCGGAGCTATACTGAACCTAAGAATTATCAAAATCGGTTTATAAGCAATGAAGTTATAAATTCAGGGGGTCTGTCCAAGAGCGTGCTCGTCGCGACCCCTGCCAGTCATTATGGCTGCAATCTTGGACCGAAGACGTACCGCAGTGCGGGCTAGGGCGTCCCCCCGAGGCGACGCGTACCGGCCCGCCCCCGTCGGTACGAATATAGGTGGAAGCGGCGATGGGGGCCGCCACCCATCACGCCGGGCCCGAACTGGCGAGTCGTGGGGTGCAGAGTGCCGAATAGGCACTTGGAATGTAAGAGGTGGTATGGAAGATAAGATGCATGAGGTGATTGATGTAATGAAAGAGAGACGCCTGGATGCTCTGTGTGTAACAGAGACTAAGCGGAGGGGCAGTGAAACCTGTGATCTTCCTGATGGAACGATGGCTCTGTGGTCTGGGGTACCGCAGAGCAGTCGTGCCAGCATGGGGGTGGGTATCTTGCTGTCCCGTCGCCTGGCCTCTGGAGTGAGAGATTATGGCCTGTGCGATGCGAGACTTCTCTGGGTCCGTTTAAAACTGGGTGTCACTAGAGTATTTTTGGTCGCAGCGTATGCTCCCGTAAGCTCGTCGACACCCCAGGACCTTGAGAAGTTTTGGGATAATGTCAGGGAAGTTCTGGATTTGGCTGAGGCTAACGAAAAGGTGATTCTGTGTGGCGATCTGAACGGATGGGTAGGAACCAGGCGGCAAACTTGCGACGCTGCTCTGGGTCCTTATGGTGATAAGAGAGTGAACGATGCAGGTAAGCTCATTGTAGATGTTTGTTTGGAAAGGGGTCTCCTTGTGTCTAATACGATATTCCAGCATAAGGACATACATATGTATACGTGGAGAAGGAATGAACAAAAAAGCATGATAGATCTGATCCTGGTTGATAACCGTCTCCGAAGCAAACTACAAGATACGCGTGCGTATAGAGGCCCCACTCTGGAATCAGACCACTATCTCGTAGTTGCGCGGTTTAGTGGTCTGTTCAGGAAGTGGAGGCACTGGCGAGAGCGTATCCCCTTCGGAGACCTTGAAAGATTAAAGGTTGAAAAGTTGCAAGATGAGAGCGTGAGGAGAATGTATGAAGACAGAGTCCGGGACAAGCTTTTGACAGCAGGCTCTTCGGACTCAAATGTAGATGAATGCTGGAATAGCCTGAAAGAGAGTTTGGTGGAATCCGCGAAAGAAGTATGTGGTTGCTCAAAGAAGCATATTACAGCAAAAGGTGATGCATGGTGGGATGCGGAGTTGCAAAGCTCCGTAGAAAGTAAGAAGAAAGCGTGGCAGGACTATGTATCTTCTTTGAACCTGAATGCCAGTATGACAGAGATGAGGAAAGAAATATACCGGCAATGCAAGAATGCCACTAAAACTTTAGTGAAAGAAAAGCGTGAAAGAGCCAGTATGATTGAGGAGGAGAGGCTGGCGAAGAACTTCGAGAACAACACCAAACTCTTTTGGAGCAAGGTGAGAAAGGCTCGAGGTGACTCGTCAGGCTCCAGAATGGAAAGGATAAAATCTAAAGATGGTGACATTCTTGCAGACACACAAGCTGTGCTAAACCGGTGGAGTGAATATTTTGGAGAAATGTATGGAGATGACCCGGATGCTGATGCCGCAGACGTGCCTAAAGGCGAGATTGCGGCACCAGAATCAACGGAGGACATCACTATGGAAGAAGTTGAATGGGCGATAGGAAGTATGAAAAACGGTAAAGCTGCGGGAGTAGACATGATATCTGCCGAGATGATCAAATATGGTGGAACTTGCGTCCGGGACGCTTTCCGGGCCCTTGCAAACCTTTGCTGGAGGACCGGTAGAGTCCCTACAGATTGGCGCCGCGCAGTCATAGTACCCTTGTATAAAGGCAAGGGTTCACAATATGACTGCGCCAATTACAGAGCCATCAGTTTGATCAGCTTGGCAGCCAAGGTGTACGGTAAAATTATTGAACGGAGAATGCGCGTGAAGTCCGATGGAATGTTGTGCGAGGCACAAGGGGGTTTCAGGTCTGGAAGAGGATGTTCGGATCAAGTCTTCTCACTCCGCAACATCGTAGAGAAGCATCTGGCAGTGGGCCGGAAGGTTTTCTGCGGTTTTGTAGATCTGGAGAAGGCATTTGACAGAGTTGTGCGAAAGAGACTTTGGGACATTTTGCCAGAGTATGGTATAGATGGCACTCTGTTGCGAGCCGTCCAGTCCACTTATGTGGACTGCAAGGCATGCGTACGGGTGGGTGGTAACAGGTCACCCTGGTTTGACGTTAAAATCGGCGTCAAGCAGGGTTGCGTGTTGTCCGCTAGACTGTTTATAATATATCTGGACAAAAGTCTTCAAAGACTGAAAGCGATGAATGAAGGTGTACAAATGGGTGACTTAGTGGTAAACCATCTACTTTATGCAGATGACGCGGTTTTAATAGCGCCAACAGCCACTGATCTGCAAACACTAGTCACAGTTATGAAAGACGACTGCATGATCAATGGCTTACACTTGAATGTAAAGAAAACCAAGATTATGGTTTTTGAAAGGAAAGAAACCAGAACGAATGTAAGGATTGTGGTTGGTAACGATGTGCTGGAGCAAGTGAATGAGTTTGTATATCTTGGATGCGCCTTCAGTAAGGATGGGAAATACATCGCTGACATAGAGAGAAGAGTGAGTGCAGGGAACAGAGTGAATGGTGCGATGGGAAAGCTACTCGGGAGCCGGCACTTAAGCCATAAGGCGCAGCTGGCCATACATAACGGAGTTCTTGTCTCAACGCTGTTATATGGTAGCGAGAGCTGGGTATGTAAGAAGGAGAATGAAAGTAGGATAAATGCGGTAGAAATGCGAGCTCTGCGGAAGATGTGCGGAGTGAAGCTGACCGACCGCATTAGCAACAGCATAGTAAGACAGCGAGTAGGTATGAAAGATAGTATCGGTGTAAAGATGAGAAAGGGCATGCTCCGTTGGTTCGGGCATATAGAAAGAATGCCAGAGGAAAGAATGACAAAACAGATATACAATGTGAAAGTGGAAGGATGCAGGTACCGGGGAAGACCTAGACTATCTTACCACGACCAAATAAACCGAGTCTTATCTGATGGAAAAGTCAAGAGTCTCCGTAACCGGCGAGCGTGTATGAGACGAACTATGAGAGTCGAGGAAGCCAGAGAGGTATGTAAGGAAAGAACCTGTTGGAACTCTGTACTCTCTGCCTACCCCGCAAGGGATCTGGCGTGAGGTTATAGATAGATAGATAGAAGTTATAAATTCCTCTTCCCCCTCGCTCGAGCCAGAAGGGCAAGGCGCCCTCGAGTATGTCGCCCCTTGCCCTTCTGGCTCGAGCGTAGTGGTTGCACGCTCGCCCTTAAGTCCGGTGAAGCTGTAAAGGCCTCGCGACCAACGGCGTACATCACTCATACTCACACACACACAAATTATATTATACGATACAATCTTGTTCTTCTGATTATTTATTGGTTAATTAGTTTGATTTGTGAAAAGAATGAGTGAAAGGAAAAGAGATTATCCCAGTGAATCTATTAAAAGAAAAAGTAAACAGAAAAGGGAGGAGGTTATAAAAAAAATGCCCAAGATTTCTTCATTTTTTCATCAAGCAGCTTCTGTGAGTGATTTAGATTGCAATGGTAAGTAAAAGTATTTATCTAGTAGATAAATTAGCACACCGTGTGCTATTGAATCTAGAGATGAGCTTCCGAAACCGGAAATACTCCGAATAATAATTGTAGAAGAAAACGGTGCGCGGCGACATGATGCCAGACAGATCGGCGATTCAGAAGCGTTTTAATTTATGTAAACATTAGTTATAGTCCTCTAGTTTTAAATATTAAAAAAAAAATCTTTACTGTATTAATTTTATTCAATTATACTTTTAGATACTTCTGAAGCACATTCTTCATTAGATCTCCATCCGGAAATAGAAGAAACCCAAATCGATGATTCTAAGAAGTCTGAAGAATTTAATAATATAATTTCGTCAGATAGAGGAAATTTAGGTGACAGTCCAACTGAATGCGAACGAAAAATAATTTTTAAATTGGGTCTATTTAAACCACTAGGACCGTTTCCAAAAGATTCAGAAACAAAGCGATGTTTTTCGCCCTTTCATTATTCATGTTTAAATAAGACTGGCATAAAAAATTCCAAGACCGTGACTATGTTATTCTAATGTTTTAAACAAGCCGTATTGCCACTTCAGTTGGCTATTAGCAGATCGTCAAAGCAAATCGTACTCCTCTGCATGGGTTAACGGTGTTTCCGTTAGAAGCAATTTTACGCAATGTATAATTGGCCATGAAAACTCACAGCAGCATATTAATCCTTATCTTATAATAATTGGTTACAAGGAAATACCATCAATACTTTATTGCAAACTGAAATCAATAATAAAATTACATTCTGGAGAGATGTATTGCATCGTATAATTAATGTTATAATTACTTTAGCATCATGTAATCTACCTTTAAGAGGCCATGATACTACGAACGATTGGGGGTAGGTGTAAATAAGTGCAAACGTGTTTTGGAATCTTAATTTTTATTTTAATATTTAAACCTAGTATTTACATTTATTCGGGATTCTATACATTGAAATAAAGTGTACTTACGTTTGTTGCATGTCTATGTGACATTAGCATCACTTTGTATCACCTGCCAGCTCATCACAAGATAAAACCTTTAGTTCATTTTATTCATCTATCATGTCGCACTTGGACGAGATACTATCTGGGCAGAAAAGCCTGGAGGACACCTTCATGAAGAGGATGGGGGAACTGGAAACACAAATTCAGAGTGCCGGTCCCGCCAAGGACACTGTGGCTAAAGTTGCGGAGGAGTTCCGTACTTTCAGAGAACTTATTTTTAATATGCTTGGGCTGCTCCGGAGGCAAATTGGCGAGTGCACTAAGCAGTTAGATGTCTTTGAGACCAGGCACCGGCGGAAAGCACTGTTATTTCTAGGTGTTCCTGAAGTTGCTAACGAGAACAGCACAGCAGTCATCCTGGATATTTTGAATAACAGGTTGGATCTCAAGAATCTTGCAGCATCGTCTATTAACATCTACCATAGACTTGGGAGCTGTGGCCGTGATCACCATAGGCCCATTCTTGTAAGGTTTTTCAATGTTGACATCAAACACACAGTCTGGAGAGCAAAGACGCGGTTGAAGGGTTCTTCCACCTCCATCAGAGAGTTTTTAACGAAGACCCGGCAAGCTATTTTTGCGAAGGCGCGTTTGCACTTCGGTGTGCATTCCTGTTGGACCCAGGACGGTATCATTGTGATTAAGGCGCCTGATGAAAGTTGACACCGAATCACGTCCTTAGACGAGTTGAGTCCCCTGATTTCTAAGTACCCAAAGGCACCAACTGGATCTTTATCAACCAGGAGCAAGAACGAAGCTAGGGGAGATCTGGAAAGAAATATGGCTCATAAATAACTACTTCTTATGCAAGTATACCCCAATTACTTCTCATCATTTATGTACTTACTTTCCACTGTAATTGTATGTCGAGTTGTTCAATATGTCGCATTTATTTCCTGTTTCTATTGCCTGTCTCATTCTTATACACTTTTTATTGTTTGTTACTAATTTTTCTTGTTTTTTACTTCGTACCGTCATTATTGTAATTATTTACACCAATTCTTCTTCTTATTTTATTAATTAATGGCCCACACTTTATCAGTGTATTTCGCCAATGTCAAGTAATAATAGAGTATAACAGTAAATTATAAAAATTGGCTTCTTGTCGCCATTACGGCAAAAAAAAACCATTTACACCAATTGCGATTATAGATTAATGAGATAGGTACTATTGTCATAAGCCATTGTCAACAAATTGTCAATAATTAAATGTCACTTTGACACATTTGGGTGGGTTTCAATTGGGTGCGTTCCGTTCCAAATTATCAAACTCGATCTTACAGTTTAGTGCACGCATAACGTTGTTTTCATTTTAATTTGTTTTTTTTTTTCTGTTTTCACTTTTATTATTATTATATAAGTCCGTGTGGCGGGGTGATTCTTTTAGCCTTATGTACCTTATATTATTTTTTATTTTTTTTTGTCTTTTTTGTTTTCAAAACATTTATTAATATTTTCTCATGTCTTTTTTTCTAGTTTTTATTTTAGTTACGGGAATTTTATTATCTCTTTTAAATTTTTTATTTTTTCTTGCTACTACTATTTTTTTTATTTTTTTTCTTATTGTCCTCGTCTATCATAAAGTGTACATCACCACTTTTTATATATCTTGTCAATTATATAGCTTGCTGATGTTAGCTGGCGGGTGATGCAGCAGTGTCAAACACTGTGAGTTATTATTATTATTTTTAGTAGTAATAGTTTAGTTGTTTCTTGTAGTATTTTATTTTATTCTTATGATATCAGAATCCGATTATGATTCTTTTCATTCTGCTAATGAATCTAATGATGCAAGTTTCTGTTCATTAGATGATAATCTTGGTAACTTCTTACGCGATAAATTTAATCAACAGTTAAGCCACTTGCTAAACGTGTGTCATATCAACGCACAAAGTATACCTAATCACCACGACGAGCTGTATGACACATTTAGTAATAGCAATGTTCATGCCATCCTGATTTCCGAGACTTGGCTCAAACCTCAACTTCTGTCAACCACCTATGCTCTCCCTGGCTACATTCTCATTCGGAATGACCGGATTGGTAAGGGTGGAGGTGGAGTTGCTATATATCTCCGCAGCGATCTCCCTTACAAAATTGTAGCCATGTCTTCCTCCCAATTATTCAGCCTCTTCAGAATTTTTCTTCCTTGAGGTTTGGGTCAAAGGGGCCAAAACCATAGTTGGAGTTATGTATTGTCCTCCCACTATTGATTATTTCACCGAATTCGAATCGGTACTCGAATCCCTGGGGTCTGATTACGAGCATCATATCATCATGGGCGATTTTAACACTAATCTCCTGGCCACAAGTTCTTCCCGCTCCCGTAAACTCCTTCACCTCATACAGTCAGCCAGCTTGAATATTTTACCTCTTCAAGCCACACATCATAACGTAAATGGTGACGATACCTGGCTCGAACTCATAATAACTTCTAATCCTTCACTCGTTTTCTCGCATGGTCAACGTGATGCCCCTGGTTTTTCGCATCATGACCTTATCTTCCTCTCTTATGCCCTTAAGTCCCCGAAACCTAATCCTAAGGTTCTGCACAGGCGTTGCTTTGCTCGTATGGATATCGACAAGCTAACCAATGACGCATCTGAAATTGAATGGAAACCGGTCATGGAGGCCGATACGATCGATACAAAAATATGCTTGTTCAACAAAGAAGTGATTCGGTTGTACGACACTCATGCCCCTATTAAGAAGCTAAAGTTAAAGCGACCGCCTGCACCGTGGATGAGATACCCCATCCGTATGGCGATGAGGAGGAGAAATCGTGCATATCGGAATTTTAAAAAAGAACGCACTGAAGACAATTGGTCTCATTTTAAAATTGCAAGGAACCGATGCAACAAGATGATACGTGACGCTAAACGCCGCCATATTCTAACCAATATTGATTCGTCTTCGCCTGGCGACATTTGGAAATTCCTAGGAACCCTAGGAATAGGCAAGACACGTCGAGTAGACCTACCAAAGACAATAAGTTTAGACGATCTTAATTGCCATTTCTCTACCGTTCCTCCTGTAGATCGTCTAACTATTGATCACACTTTGGCCTACTTGGATGGTCTTAAACGTCCCATGATCAACCCTTTCTACTTTTCTCCAGTTGACTCTCGTGAAATAAAGAAAATTATCCTATCCATTAAATCTAAGGCAGTGGGCTGTGATAAAATATGTCGTTTTATGATTACAACTGTTCTAGATATTCTCCTCCCAGTAATCACTCACCTTGTCAACTTTTCCTTAAAATCCAGCACATTTCCATCCCTATGGTGTAAAGCCTTTGTCCGCCCCCTTCCTAAAATTGCTAACCCGGGAGGGGTTAGCAATTCCTATTATATTCCGAGCCACTTTCGTCCTATTTCTATTCTTCCTTTTCTTTCAAAAGTGCTCGAGGCCTGCGTCCACAAACAATTGTCGCAATTTATCTACTCTAACAATCTAATTAGTCCTTTTCAATCTGGATTCAGGGCTGGCCATAGTACCGTTTCTGCTCTACTTAAAGTGACTGATGATATCCGGAAAGGCATGGAAGAAACTAAAGTTAGTGTTCTTGTCCCAATAGATTTCTCCAATGCTTTTAACACCGTCAGTCATGATGTCCTATTATCCATTCTTTCTTACCGTATGTGCTCAAGGGAGTCGCTGGATTGGTTTTCATCCTATCTTCGGGAACGTCAACAGGCTGTCTTGAGTGACGAGTTATCATCAACTTGGCGCTGCCTAGAAACTGGCGTTCCCCAGGGCGGTATACTTTCTCCTCTTCTATTTTCTATTTTCATTGATCTAATAACCTATGAACTTCAGTGTGCGTATCATCTTTATGCAGATGACCTTCAGCTTTACTCACAAGACAGTGCTGATCAAATCTCTTACACTATTAGCAAACTAAACCAGGATCTGAGGGCTATCAAGAACTGGTCTGACAGGTTCGGAGTGACTGTTAACCCGGCTAAGTGTCAAGCTATTCTTGTAGGAAGCGCTAGAACTATAAGTAAAGTAGATATTTCAACTCTGCCGTCACTTATATTCAATGGTACAGTTATACCCTTTACTTCTAGTGTCAAAAGAACTCGGCTTGCACATTGACAACACACTTAGCTGGCAAACCCAAATCACAGCCGTCGGTCAAAAGGTCACCGGGATGTTGCGATTCCTGTATCGCTTTAAAAACCTACTCCCCTCTAGCACGAAAACAATGCTCGTGCAGTCCTTAATCCTTCCTATATTCGACTATGGTGATGTGTGCTACTACGACCTGAATGCAGATCATCTCAACAAACTCGACCGCCTTCTAAATAACTGCATTCGATTCATATTTAATATACGTAAATTTGACCATGTATCTGAGTATCGTTCCCATCTAAAGTGGTTGCCAATTCGCAAGCGCAGGGCTCTACGGGCACTGACAATGTTATTTTCTATTCTTTACTCTCCTGCTTCGCCTGATTATCTTTCCTCCCATTTTCAATTTCTATGTACTAATCATGATAAACATCTTCGCTCTTGGAATAATCGTCTTCTCCAATGCCCTTCTCACCATTCTAATTTTATACACTCTTCTTTCTCTGTCCAATCCATTTTGCTATGGAACGCCCTGCCCCAGGATATCAGGATGGCCACAAATCGCTTGTCTTTTAAAAACAAAGTGCAGGATTATCTTCTCAAAACTTTAGCAAAATGATCTCAATTTCAATTTCATTCGTGTATATGTGTATTTATTATTATATGTATATATTAGTTATATATATCTATATATACCATATATATGTATCTTATTATTTTTTTTTTATCTCTTTATTTTTATCTTCTATGGATTTGCACCTACTTCACTAGTTTTTGCATCACCCTAAGGTAGACTGGTAGAGAATACCTCAGGCATTAAATCCGCCTTTGTACCTTGTAGTGCATAAAGTATTAAATAAATAAATAAATAAATACTAATTCTGGAAATTTTATGTCAATTTTACGTTTACTATCTAATTATGATCCTATTTTAAAAGAACTTCTTTTAAAACCGAAAGGCGAAATAAATTATTTAAGCCCTACGATTCAAAATGAAATTATTAATTTACTTGGTACCGCAGTTAGCAATAATATTATTTTAGAAATTAAAAACGATCCATTTCTGGCAATTATTTGGGATACAACACAAGACGTCAAAAATTGACCAACTTTCTATAGTTTTTCGATACATCTCGATAACAGAAAATGATGATAATGTACCTAAAGAATTAAAAATCTTTGAGTCCTTTTTAGGGTTTATAGCAGTATCCGATTGCAGTGCAGAAGGAATTTTGGAGGAAAGGAAAACTGAAATTTTAAATACGATTAAAGAATATGGAATTGATTTGTCTAAATGTAGAGGACAGGGTTACAATGGAGCAAATGTTATGTCAGGTGTATATGGAGGATTACAAGCCCTTATAAAAGAGCATGCCCCGAATGCTGATTATGTTCATTGTGCTGCACACGCATTAAATTTAATTTTAAACAATGCTGCGAAACATGTTCTTGAAGTGTCGACTTTTTTCGATAATTTAGAAAAAATATAGACTTTTTTTAGCAATATAAAACAAAATATATATATATTACCCTTAAAAAGGTATGCCCTACTAGATGGTCTTCAAAGAACGACGCTTTATTAGCGATAAATAAAAATTATTTATTAATCATGTAAACTTTGTACCAACTAAATTTAATTTCCACTAAAAAAGATGAACGTGAAGAATGTAAAAATATAATTCACATTTTAGAGAGTTATGATTTCTTAGTGCTGGTTACATTTTTTTCTTCACTATTTGAAATCATTAATCCTGTTTCTAAAGCTCTACAGCATGAAAATAATGACTTACAGAAAGCTAGTATTTTATTAAGTAATCTTTTGAATAGACAGCGAAATAAGAAATCAAAATTCATTCAATGGTTTGCTAAATGAGTCCAGATATTTAGCGAAAGAGTCGGGGGTAACAACTGTTTTTAAAAATAAAACGCGAAAGATATCGAAGCGTTTTTTTTGATGAGTTAAGAGAATTTCAGACCCGGAATCATATTTCAAGGTCAATGTATACTATTGCTGTTTAGATATATTAATTTTTCAAACTAAACAAAGATTTCAGAGCTTTTGTGACCTGAGTTATATGTTTCCAAGTATTACAACCGGAGATACTCCTATCTTCTTCAAACGAAGTGATAAAAACGCTTCCGGAAAACTGTCGGCTAAATACAGTCAAGACATCTCAGTTAATCTTTATGAACAATTAATTGCTCTGAAAACATGCTTAAAATCTGAAATTCAAAAAATTCATTCCATTAAGGATCTCATGGAATTATTGCTGATAAAATTCAATAGCCTTGCATCCAGTTTTCCGGAGGTAATAACAGCAACAGCTGAAAGAAGCTTTTCAAAATTAAAACTGATAAAAAATTACCTAAGGAATTCGATGGGACAGGAACGACTATCAGACTTGTCACTATTGTCTATAGAGGCAGAAATTTTAGAAAATCTAAAATCGTCTTCAGCTATAGATAATTTAATAAATCAATTTGCCGAAAAAAGGCAAGAAAAGTGTATATTTAATTTGAATTGTTTAGCTAGCTCAGTATCCTCTACACCGGAACTCTTGAGGGAAGTCGAGAAGTTCTACGGCCAGCTATACACATCAGTACAACCACCTGTCTGCAATCCGGCTATAGACCCAAGAGCCAAATTGACCCGACACTATACCGAAGCCATCCCGGACATCAGTCTGTACGAGATTAGTATGGCTCTCAAACAGCTCAAGAACAACAAGGCGCCAGGCGATGACGGTATAACAGCCGAGCTTCTCAAGGCTAGTGGAAAGCCGATATTGAGGGCTCTCCAGAAACTATTCAACACCGTCATCCTCGAGGGCAAAACGCCACAGTCATGGCGCGGAAGTGTGGTGGTTCTCTTCTTCAAAAAAGGTGATAAAACCCTCTTGAAGAATTATAGACCCATCTCACTTCTGAGCCACGTCTATAAACTGTTTTCGGGAGTCATCACGAATCGTCTCGCGCGCAGACTAAATGACTTCCAGCCTCCCGAACAAGCCGGTTTCCAAAAAGGCTTTAGCACCATAGACCACATTCATATGCTGCGACAGGTCATTCAGAAGACTGAAGAGTATAACCTGCCACTATGCTTAGCGTTTGTGGATAATGAGAAGGCCTTCGATTCGATCGAGACTTGGGCTGTACTACAGTCTCTCCAGCGGTGCCAAGTTGACTACCGGTATATCGAGGTGCTGAAGAGTTTGTACGAAAACGCTTCTATGTCAGTCCGCCTTCAGGACCAGAGCTCGAAACCTATTCAACTGCAGCGTTGTGTGAGACAGGGAGACATTATATCCCCGAAACTGTTCTCCGTCGAAGAAGACTGGAGGATGACTTCAAGCTTCTGGACTGGAGAGGACTAGGTATTAACATCAACGGCGAGTACATCTCTCACCTTCGGTTTGCCGATGATATCGTGCTCATGGCTGATACCCTGGAAGACCTCAGTACCATGCTCGACGACCTCAGTAGAGTCTCTCAACAAGTAGGTCTTAAAATGGGCATGGACAAGACGAAGATCATGTGAAACGTCCATGCAGTACCAACTTCTATAAAGGTTGGAGACTCTACGCTCGAAGTTGTTGACGATTATATATACCTGGAACAAAGAATCCAATTAGGTAGGTCAAACTTCGAGAAAGAGGTCAATCGTCAAATCCAGCTCGGTTGGGCGGCGTTCGGGAAGCTACGTAACATCTTCTCGTCCAAAATTCCGCAGTGTCTCAAGACAAAAGTCTTTGACCAGTGTGTGTTGCCAGTGATGACTTACGGCACTGAGACATGGTCGCTTACGATGGGCCTCATAAGAAGACAAGGTCACCCAAAGGGCGATGGAGAGAGCTATGCTCGGAGTTACCCTGCGGGATCGAATCAGAAACGAGGAGATCCGTAGGAGGACGAAAGTCACTGACATAGCACTCAGAATTGCTAAACTTAAGTGGCAGTGGGCGGGGCACATCGCTCGTAGAACTGACGGCCGTGGGGGCAGAAAGGTTCTCGAATGGCGACCACGTACCGGAAGACGTGAAGTGGGTAGGCCCCCTACAAGATGGACCGGCGACCTGGTGAAGGTCGCGGGTAGAAGTTGGATGCGTACAGCACAAAGCCGGTCGTTGTGGCGGTCTTTAGGGGAGGCTTTTGTCCTGCAGTGAACGTCTTTCGGCTGAAGAAGAAGCTAGCTCAGTTTCTAGGAGGAAGTGATAACTTATAATCAATAAATATTTATTTTAATTTAATGCAAGCATTTTTATTTCTTTACCCTTCATTTGGGCCCCTACTAATTTTTTGATACAGGGCCCCTCCAAGGCACGCTACGCCACTGCTTAAGAGACACCTCCATATTAAGTTTCTTTTAAATCCGTGCAGCCGTGTTAATATGGAGAAATAAAACAACTATCACCCAGGAATACCATACAAGGTAGTCTTAAACAATCTATGAAAAATCTTCTATTTTCCAGTGATAGTCTATTTAAAATCGGTTCCTGGATTAACACGAACAAACATTTTTTTTATTGTGCCCGTACGTGCATAAAATATATTCTTTATTTCAAAATCACAAATCCCAAACTAATATTCCCGTGCCCTATGCGGGGATTGTACCTGCGACTATTTGACAAAGGAAGTTAAGCATTCTACGTTTTATCGCTTAAACCAAGTCGTCTTTGTTTTGCAAAAGTATTTATAAAGTCAACTTAAATATGAGTAAATTTTCGTTGTAGAACAAATTCAACAGGTCCCCAGGTTTCCAGTCACCTGTGAAGAGGAAGAGGGAAATCGAAAGATTCCGAAGCTTTTCTTTAGCCAAAATATGATTAATATCTTTGGGCCTTTATGCAGGCCGGTAAAAACCCACCAAATGCATATTGGTATGATTTTATATACCACACTTAGACGGATAATATCGGCATGATCTAGTGTGTAAACAAAGTAACCTATTTCATATTATTATTTCACGACTTAAGATACTTTAATACTATCTATCAATCTATATCATCACGTCAGATCCCTTGCGGGGTAGGCTCCAACGGGTTCTTTCCTTACAGAACTTTCTGGCTTTCTCTACTCTCATAGTTCGTCTTATACACGCTCACCGGTTACGGAGACTATTGACTTGTCCTTCGGCATAAGACATGGTCTATTTGGCCATGGTAAGGTAGTCTATATCTGTGTGCTTTCTTTCATATTAAGTTTCTTTATAATCCGTTCAGCCGTTTTAGTATGAAGAAATAATAGATATTCCGCAGAAATCGTGAAAATCCATATTTTACGTCGTAACATTGCAGTTCGGGACAAACAATAATAACGTTTTATGGTTAATCCCGCGACAATCTAGTAGCTAAGTTGTTTTGGAACAATTAAATAAAATATTGATGACCATAAGAAATCAATTGAAATGCAAGTGCATACCTAGTGTAAAAAAATCAGTTTTAATGCACATAGTTATTTAATTTTGAGACATAATAATTTTACAATATTACTCTGTTTTACGGCGGTTTCATGTAGTTATATTGTTTTATTGGTCTGTTCTAACTAGTGCCTATTGTGTATTTTAGGCATGTCAAAAAGCGCAATACCATTACAAGGCGAAGCGGAGATATTACTTGGCAATGTAGATGGAAGACGTTGGCTTGCGACAGGGCGCGCTAACTAGGCAGTAAACAATGATCAAAGTGGCTGCTTTAAAAGTTTGCAACAATGGGCAAAGGTTTGTTGACTACATGTACCTATTACTATCAGCTGCTTAATGTAATCATAATGACAATTCCTTCAGGGAAGGATGCTATTATATTCAGTCTATTATAACACCAGATCCTTGCAGAGTGGGCATAGAGTTGTGTATTCTATTTGTTAGTTTTTAACTCGTGTTTTTTTGTTTATTGCCCTTCAGAGGTATCGTTTTGTAACAGCACAATGATGTCTGGTGACTGAACACAAAGGCAGTCCCAAATAGAGAGCTGACTGAGCGGTTCATCACCATTGAAGCAGCCAATGAATAATGTACAACATTTTTAAGGAAATAAGCAAGACATGGTCAAGAAAGCACTGCAGGATTGATGTACATCTCTCAGAAGCAGCATGGATTCACATTAAAAATGTTGTGTATATTATATATAAGTTATTTTTTAATAAAAAATAAACCTTTAAACAAAAAAAATGTATTTAATTTTTTAAAGTCTATAAACACTGAGTTCTTCAATTTACACATTACAATCTTCTGGCGGCCTTACAAAATGTTTTGATGGAAACATGCTTCAAGAGTTAGTAGTTCCTTGTCCAGGAAGGTAATATATGTACACCTTGAAGCTGGTGGTCACATTTGTTGTCACAGATCCCTAGTGCTCTCTGAAACAAAGATCTACTTACAGTAGCTGTGTTACATGGTGATGGAATTCATTGTTTCAGTTTCAATCAGTATGGGTTTGTATTCTATATAATAAATGAGTCAAGGTGCACACTGAGTAAGAGGTATAAATAGTAACTTCAATAGAATGTTTACAAACTAAGCAGTTAAGGTATTGTTGATTCAATTATATTTCATATGCTTCTAAAACTGTCTCTCTATATACTATTTGATAAATATTCTATCTATTTACATCATCATGCTGAATCCCTTATGGGGTAAGTAGTAATATTAAGTTATGTAAATAATTCTGTAAATTAATATAAAACAATATTTTAGATAAGATTTGTTAATCAATTATGGTCAACAAATTTATAACTTGTTTTCTACATTTAAAAAAAAGGAAAATTAGGAAACTATAGTCTCTGAAGTATCAGCTTCAAATTTGTTGAAGGGCGTCGTTTTATGCCCTATAAAGTCTGGAGTCACCCAGACAGTTACCTTGTCACCTGTTTACCATACTATAGCTACATATATATCATACTTACAATGAAGAGATTCCTGGCATAATAATATCCTTTTTGCAATAATATCATTCCTTGCATCTTATCATGGATAGCAGCAGATACATACAGCGCATCAATACAACCAAGCACCCCAGGATTATGATTTTTTCATAAAATCTGTAAACAACATTGAAACAGTGGGCATTATTTTATAATAAATAAATAAATAATAGTTTTAGCATAGGTAAGATTAAGAAATTGAATGTTAGGACTTTTAAAAATGACCTTTCCTTGAGAATTTGTCGTTCGTCATGGTGTATCGGCATAGCGTATACTAGAGAGTAAAGTTTGTATAACGTAGGCTAAGTATGTACCGACTATTTGTGTAAACATTTTGTGTTAGCTGTAAGCAGAGCAATATTGGAACTCGCGAAGAATACACGTATCGACTCCTCTCTGACTTTTCATTACTCTCTCCCAGGGTATAGTCCCCACAAGTGGTGACCCCGACGTGATATAGCCGAATGGAATTAGTTATTCCCCGATCAACTGTTGCTGATGAACTAAATGCATGCCTAAAATCATCGAATTTGTGGCAGTATGTAAAGACACTCCAATTAACAACTAACATGCGAGTATTTTTGCAACAAGATGAAACTGCAAATGTGTTTGCGAAGCAGTTGTTAGACATTGGAAATAATAAAGTTGCAGCGGACACCTCGACCGGATTCATCACATTACCCACAGATTTCTGTCACATCACAGACTCAAAAGAGGAGTTTATTCAGCGTGTTTTCCCAGATATAGCGCAAAAGTTCAAAAACCATAATTGGCTGGGTGAACGAGCAATATTGGCGGCGAAAAATAAAGATGTCGAGGATCTCAATGCGACCATTCAGAATTTTCTTCCAGGACAGTTGGTTTCCTTCAAATCAGTCGACACCGTTATGAACCAGGATGACGTAGTCAACTATCCCACGGAGTTTCTAAATTCACTGGAATTGTCTGGATTACCACCTCACAATTTGCAGTTAAAAGTAGGATCAGTTGTCATCATGCTGCGTAACATTAATCAACCTCGACTGTGCGATGGAACAAGACTGGCTGTGAAAAAGCTGATGAATAACGTCATTGAGGCAACAATCATAAAAGGAAAATACAAAGGAGAGGATGTCTTGATCCCGCGGATACCGATGATTCCAACGGATTTACCATTTGATTTTAAACGCTTACAATTTCCAGTACGTCTGGCCTTTGCCATGACCATAAATAAATCGCAAGGACAGTCGGTAGAAGTTTGCGGAATCAACTTGGAGTTTCCCTATTTCGCGCATGGACAATTATACGTCGCGTGTTCGCGCGTCGGAAAACCGTCTTCTTTGTTTATTTACGCACCACAAAACAAAACAAAAAATATAGTTTATGAGAAAGCTTTAAATTGATTAACAGACTGTATCATAACAGTGTGTGTCTGTCAATATCAAATTTAAACCTTATAAATAGCCAGTATTTCGGGAAAACTCTGTTTTGTAAGCAACATGATGTGTCGAAAATAATAATAAAACTTCATGCTTCATTCAAAAAATGCTTTTTTATTAAATACGGATTCGTTTTGTTTTGTTTTAAGATTATTTTATACAAAAGTTTAGGTCTTTTATTTATCGATTGAGGTAGTACACACGGCGACACATCAAGTTAGACACCCAACATACCCATAGCTACGCTACATACAATCCAGAGAATCGTGGGACAAGGACTCCCGAGCTTACCCACACAAACACACTGTATTGTAAAACTTTGCACCCCGTGCCCGTGCGGGTGTGTGCGTGTGGGTTGCTCGCACGCAACATCTCGTCTGTTGTCATTTTCAATCAGTGCCATAATATCGCGCTTAAGGGATTGTTTTGCCACACATTTCCGTTTTAATATTTTTTTTATTTAGTGCGTGTGCGTAAATTATAATGGCTCCACAATTATCTCCACAACAGAGGCAGTTAATAGTGACGTTGCGAGAGAGTGGTTACACTATAAAAGAAATTGAAAGGCGGATGGGGATAACGGTGAGTGATAAACATTTATATTTAAATTTATTGAAAATAAATTAATTGATTTTTTTTTATTGGTATATTTTGATTAATTGATTGATAGAATGATCCGCAACAATTAAATACAAATTTACTGTAGTAAATAAATCAATTAATCGAAAAAACAGAAGTATAGTTAGTCTTTTTCTTTTTTTAAAAAACGTAGCCCCACACTAGGATTTATTCCTGTGTCGTGGGTGCGTTTACAAACATGAAAATTCACATACACAAATACCCAGACCGAAACAAATAATTGTGGATCACACAAAGATTTGTCCCGTGCGGGACTCGAACCGCAACGACCGAGTTTGTCCTATTTAAATAAAGTTCAAATTGTCATGCAAATGTAAACGTAGGGGTTTTTATTTCGTTGATGCAAGTGTGTCAATTTATTACGCCTTGTATTGAAGGACCGTAAATCGTGACGCAAGGACTTCAGTATCTGTCCATTGAGCTGCCTATAGGACTTAGCATCATCGGAGGTTTGGAGCGTCATGGAACGTCGCTCAGCCATGAGATTTCGGGTGGAGTTAAATAGTTTTTGAGGTCTATTTTTACGGTGGGGCTTATAATACTTGGACCCGACCGTATGGACAGTCTCTACCAGCCTGTTGTTGATTTCGTCCACTGATGCGCTGCTGCCTAGCAATTCGAAGCGGTTTGCCAATTCGAGTTGAAAGTTCTCGGGGTTTTGGATGTGTGCATAAGAAGGTCGGAGCGTAGACTTCATCAGACGCGATCTTTCCATTTTGACATTAATATTTAATGTGCCTCTGACCATTCGGTGATCACTGCCGGTTTTTACCCTGTGAATCACGGAGACATCATTAAATATTTGTCGCTTGGTGCTCATGATGAAGTCTATCTCATTTTTTGTGGAACCATCAGGGCTCATCCAGGTCCATTTTCTATGAGGCGGCTTCCGGAAGAAAGAGTTCATCATAAAGAGTCCCTCCTTCTCCAGATATTCGGCCAGCCTCTGACCCCTGGGGTTGCGCTGCCCATATCCAAATTGCCCCACTCTCAACTCATCATCGCCCCGTTTGCCCAGCCGCGCATTGAAGTCACCCATAACCACTGTAAAGTGTGCTTTGGAAGTATGTATGGCTCTACTAATGTCCTCATACATTACTTCGACGTCATCATCTGAGTATGCCGAGGTCGGTGCGTAGACCTGTATGACCTTCAGCGAATATCTTTTGGATATTCTGAGTATCAGGTACGCTACCCTGCTCGACACACTAGTGATGGACACAATGTTGTCTATGAGTGACTTGTGGACGATAAATCCGACACCACCTTGGGACTGCTGTTCACCCTCCCGGTAGTAAAACAAGTTGCCGGATTTTAAGGTTATCGTGTCCTCGCCCTTTCTTCGGACCTCCGATAAACCAACAATATTCCACCGCAACTTGTTTATCTCTTCTTCCAGCTCAACAAGCTTCTCATCTGTCCTTAACGTGCGTGCATTGTATGTCACCAGGGCCAATTTTCGATGTTGGTGGTAGCCGAATCTCTGCCGGAGATTCTTAGCACCCCTTGTCCTGTCGTTACTATAGCTGCTACCGTGGCCAGGACGAACAGGACCGCCGGGGACTAGGGGCCTGGTTTTATTCTTATCTTCCATTTTAATAAATTGGGGGTGTTTGCCATACTCGCCACGCTTGGCAGGCGGGTTGGCGAGCGCAGTTTTTGATGGTAGAAGTGTTAAGGGAACGCTGCTGCCCATTCCCTAGTTTTCCCTTAGTCGCCTTGTACGACACCCGATGGGATGAGATGGGTTGGTCCTATTCTAAGCCGGGAACCACGCGGCATCTTGTATTATAATAATGAAGCGAGCTAGAGTAAGCGAAGTTTGGCATTATTTCACAGTTGATTCCGAACAAAATAAGCTTGCAAAATTTACTATTTGTAACTCAAAATTCAGCTTTAAAGGAACTGTGTCTAATTTAAATAAACATTTGAAAAATAAACATTTAATTATTGCTACAAATAAAAATTCAAGGCAAGAACATGAACTTATTCCAGTAAAGCCAAAAACACCAAGCCAATAACTGACTCCGATGGCAGTGCTCAGCCTGGTGATAACATAGCTCCATCTGTCGATGCTCACCCTGGTGATAACATAGCGCCATCTGTACCTCCACAAAATATAAATATGCCAAGCGCACATGCAACATCGGATCCGCAAACTTCTAAAAGTGTTGTACAACCAACCCTGAAAATGTTCACTAATACGAAGAAGTTATCAACCAAACAAAGAAAAGAAATAGATGACGCGTTGATGTTACTATTTTCTAAAAGTTTTCTGCCGTTCTCAACAGTCGAAGATGAATATTTAAAAATTTTTGTAACAAAGCTTAATCCTGCATATCAGCTTCCAAGTCGTAAGCACGTATCAAACACATTGCTGGATGCAGAATATTATGAATGTTCAAATAAAGTCAAAGAACAACTAGCTAATGTCAACTCTGCTTGTCTCACAATAGACTGTTGGACGTCGCGAGCTCAAGAAGGATATCTAGCAGTAACAGGACATTATATTGATGACAACTTTAATTTAGAAACTGTCCTTCTGCAGTGTCGCATTTTATCCGGGCCGCATACAGCCGCTAATTTAAGTACTGAGCTAAATGAGGTAATAAACGACTGGAACCTAACTAATAAAATAAGATTAGTTGTCTCCGACAATGCTCCTAATGTGTAAAATTGTATCAAAGAACTCCATTTAAAAAATTTTGGATGTTTTGCCCACACAATAAACTTAATAGCTAAAAGTAGCTTTACGACGGAGCAGGTTGATTTTTTTTTAAATAAATTAAGAACAATTGCAAGTCATTTAAGGCGAAGCAATACTGCCGTTGAAAAGCTTTTGAAATACCAGATCAATAGCAATGTTACCCATCCAAAAAAAATGATAATAGATGTCGCGACCAGATGGAACTCTACTTTCTATATGCTGGAAAGAGCTTTATTATTGAAGGTAGCAATAACAAGTACAATGGCAATATTACACTCGACTAGCAGTGCGAATCTTGAAAATATTAGTGCCGACGAATGGAAACTATGTGAAGATCTATGCACAGTTTTGAAGCCGTTGGAACAAGTTACTGTTCAGATTAGTGGTGAAAAATACCTCACTGGAAGTCTCATTATAATATTTAATAAATTATTAAATAACATATACGTTGAAAAACTTCCTAGCGAGAAAACTTTGCACTCTAGTGCGAAAGCAGTATGCAAAAAAATATCTGAACAATTAAGTACAAGACTGGGTAACATTGAGATGAGCGGTACTTTCAGCTTAGCAACATTTCTTGATCCACGCTTTAAAATGACCCTTTTTATGGACAAAAAGGCAGCTGAAGCAGCAAAAAAAAAAGTGATCGAGCTCTCGATCACGGAAATAAATAAAGAAAGCGCTAGGCAGGCATCATTGCCCACGATACCGTCAACAAGCACGTCATCTGAAATAATAGAAAATCCGAACAAGCCATATAATTATATTGATATTTGGGCAGATGTAGACATTCAGGAAATATCTACTCTGGAATCCCCAACAGCAATAGCTATCGCTGAGGTTCAAAGGTACATTAATGACAAAATGATACCAAGAAACGCGTGTCCCAACAATTGGTGGCGAGAACATCATTTTTTGTACCCTAATTTGAGCAAATTATTTAAAAAGCACTGTTGTGTACTGGCAACTTCAGTGCCATGTGAAAGAGTATTTTCAAAATCTGGAGAATTGATTTCTGACCGTCGTACTCGTATTTCGGGGGAAAAAGTAAAAAAATTGATGTTCCTACACGCTAATAAAAGATAAATATAATGGACGTTATAAAAATGTGTTTTTTTTATTCCAGTTCTGAATAAAATATCATTCGTTGCCAGTTCTCTGTGTGTTTCATCTAGAAGGGAGCATACACTTTGTTCTGAGGAGTACATATTAAACAACTTATTTGTCCAATAATACCAATATCAATGTCAAATTAAAAGATAAATATAACCTTCATAATAAAAGACATCAGTAATATTCAAATATTAGTTTAAGTATTATAATATTACTTGACGAATATATTCATATTAGCTAATATTGAAAAATATCGGTATTAACCCATCTTTAGCTAGTATGTAATAAAAGTAACGCTTGGCTGAGGTAATAAATAATAAGTGATTTGATTATTTATTAATAATAGATTAAATTTTTCAGTTATGTAATATAACGATCACTCCTACTTAATACAAGCTTTGCAAAGATACTAATATAAATATATATTAATACATACCATCCACTTCACATCCGAAATAACATTTCCTATGCTGATTAAACGACATTTTGCAAATCATTTTGTAAAATTAGGTATAATCAGGTAGTCCAGTATTGAATAGCCGAGTCACACAATAATTGAAGATCCAAATCCAGTAGAGAGTAGCCAAGGGTAAACATAAAAGATATCAAACAAATCCAAATACAAGTCAAAGCCGCGGAAAATTAAATAACAGAAACACAAAAGTAAAGTTGTAAAAACGCGCGTCGCATAGGTATAAAACAGATAGGCAAAGGCACATCGTCATTCAGCCTCATGCTTAGTGCAATAAAAATTCTATAAACTGTTCCAATAATGACATTCATGTAAAATTTTATCAGTATTCTTTAAAATATTTAAGGAAATGCCAATATTGTATTTTTTAAGCCCATAAAACTCAATCGAGATCTATCGATAAATGCTTTAAAGAAATTAGTTTCAAGCCCTAACTCGTCTACGCAACAGCGTCGAGTCAACACAGCCTACAGTTCGTCGACGAGCACAACCGCGTAAGAGAATACCGTTTAAAACAGCGTTGCGCGCTCCGTCGATCTTTAGGTTGTCTCGACGTCGAGCTCGACGACGAGTACAGCCACGAAGTTGTTTCTTAGAGAAGAAGGTAGTATAACATATGAGTCTACATTCTTGCTTTAAATTTTTTGAGAACTTCCTTAGGCAAGAATAATAGAGCAGATACATAAAATCTGTAACATCATAAAATCAATATAAATAAATATACTCTCTGCCTACCCCGCAAGGGATCTGGCGATGATGATATAGATAGAATTGTATTATAATCACAAAGGTGCGTGTTTTTAGGTACATAACAAATAGAATAAAAATATAAAGTCGTTTTTTTACTTGAGTAGCGATTTTTTGAGTTATTTAACAATAAAAACACTGAAAAATACAGTTTAAGTGGACTTCGTCACTGATTCATATAAGTTTCAGCAACAATATTGTAGCTTTTGGATGTGACAGATAAAACCGAGGCTGTAGGCGAAGTCGACGCTGTTTTTTCTTAGGGAATACCAAAATGTATGAGGAGCTGTCAATTAGCTCGACGTTGAGTAGTTCTAGCTCAAGGCCGTCACAGCCTTGAGCGCTAGAGTCGCTCGTCGTAAGTTAGTGAATACCAAATTCAAGTTTCGCCGCTGCGGCAGCGCTGTGCTCAAGGCTGTTTTCTTAAAGAATAGCACTGCTGATCCACCTTCCCAAAAATGTTGGGGGATCCGGTCAGAAATGCAAAATATAATATAGTGGATCAGACAGAATTTAATAATAATAATAAACAGCAGGGGATCAGTTTTGGGTATCAAACCGGAATAACCATTATATGTGAAGGATCTTTATGTGATCTGTAGTACAGTCTTAAAGATCCCTGATCGTTTGGTCAGCGGGCAAAATCGGAACGAACGCTGTCATCAAGTGAAATGTCACTTCATGACAGTAGCAGAGTTTCCGTTTCCTATGAAATTTATCCGTTCTTTTTTTTTTTAAATTGTAACCCGTGTGGACCCACCTGTTGAACTATCGCCTTGGACGTAGGAAAATTTTACGAAATGTTAACCCTAATTTCACTACAACGCCCCCCTGTCAATGTCATCCACGGGCCAAAAGATACTTTTCGGGCTATATATTGGATATGAAATTGCAAAACTTCATACTTATACGTAACCTTTAGTACAGAAATTATTGTTCCGTTTGCGGGGTAATTAAATGCCGAATAACGCGCGAAGTACTTAACCTATTAGGCGCTGTACACAAAAAACTGTACGTCGAATGCAAGTACACACAAGTACTAAACACGCTTCTTTCACTGCTTCCAAGTCGCTGAGTCACTCTTAGTATCGGTATAACGTTGCTGAAGTCGCCGGTGTATTCCACTTAGATCGCTTGTTCTCGATTTGATCGCTGTCATATGGGTATGTTCGGATCAATTCAATTTCTTTATTTGCGTAATATGGGTTTACAACAGATGGAAAGTACATTTTAGTTTTGTTTCACCATATTCAGCCTTTAAGCATGCAAAATTTAACAAAATGTATGACTATTAATTAAATACATTACATTTGTTTCATAAATAAAATACAATACAAAAAAAATGTCAAGTTCAATGTCAAATAGAAATGTCAAAATAAATCAATTATTCAAAATATATTATATGTCTTCAAAAACGCACAGCATAGAGTGAAGAAAGCACAATTAAATCGTTCGAAATATCGAGAATATGCGCTACATGTGTCATATTTCCAGCAATATATGTCAAAATTCTGTCATCACAGGGCGCGTTAATACAATTCCCGCCACTTTAACTGACAACTGACATTAGCATCTTTTAAATCGTTCATAGTGCACGAAAACTTTTCTCTTCCAATATAAAAAAGCCGAAAATTTTTATTCTACTCACTAAAACACCGTGTCAAAGTCAACTCTAAAGTGTTAAGTGAGTGTTGGTGATATTTTTTCTCCTCAAGCACAGCATTGTTTCTTCTTTCGTGGAAAATGGAGCCAACAGGTAACGAATCAGAACGCCGGGGCGAGATGCTACTCCGGAGGGAGAACATATCCTGATTCCGAGTTCGGGGACATCGGAAGGTATCTCCTCATCCTCGGAGTTTGAGGTAGGCCCAGCATCACCCTTACCAAGTAAGCGTTTTTGTACTTTATTCCGTAAACGCAAGTACAAATAGTCGAAACTGATTGGCATGTCGACATTTTAATGTCTTATATTTCCAATTATTCATCGCAATTACCTGTTTATATGAATGCAACTCAAAATAAAGATGCAAACCCAAGTACCCATACCACCTACACCGAAATTAATAACTGACAGCGATACCTTACGGACATACGCTTTTTTCTTCAAGCGAGATGCGAAGCAATGTACAGCGCTTTCAAAATCTATATTTATTTATATGGTTCACTAATTATGTAATTCAAACACTACTAACGCGCATTAAGGGAGCGCTCGTGCGAACATAGGGTGGGCCTAAACAGACAAAAACAGCAATAAACAATGTTTTGCTGAATTGAATATTGCAACAATTCGAAATTCCCCGGAGGAAATGGCATAGAGTGGCAATGGCATCAGGAGTGCTATGCTACTTCAATAAAATCATGGTTTATTTGACCCCAACAGAGACCCTACTTGCAGGTCTGTCTAACAAGGTCTTAGATCGCAGACAGTTATCGACTGGACCTGTACCAATTCAAAACAGTTGCACACAATTTTTTTTTTTTTTTGGTTTTGTACCTAGCTCACCAAGTTTCAATAAAAAACTGAACAACCACAATGCAAATTGTCTGTGGAAAACATTTCAAATGCAATGAGATCAGCTGAACCGCACCCTAAAACAAATAGGTAACCAGAAACTTAAAAGGACTACATCATTCCACTTAGTTCTGAATATCTGCTTGATAGAAATGCACTACAGCCTATTATTCAATCTCTAGGAGGTTCTCAGACCTAGCTATATACACCAGCTCGCCCAAAATGCAAAGTAACTATAACAGCACAAGGGCCGAGCCCTTTTACCAACATCACAATTGAGATACCTCATACGTGAACACAGTTCAACTTGAAGGCCAATCAATTCATTATTAAATTCAGCCAAGCCAGCTACTAGCTACATTTTGATAATAAAAAAAAAAAAAAAAAGAAAAAAGTAGCACATGTTTGCCATACCCCTCCAATTACATTCTAAAAAGTTTAGAAAGACCTAACTACAGACAGACCAATCTTTGACATCAGGACAATAAAGGCTTTCATTATTACAAAAAACACTTCCAACTAATATCACATCAAGACATAATCAACCTTCTTGAACCCAAGGACTGGTTGGTGAAAATGAATCTCCATCAGGCATACCTACACCTGTGTGTTGCGGAAACAACAGATGATTTATATGCATAACCTACAATTGGGCCTGTCATCAGCGCCCTATACATTCGCAACGGCTTTGAACTGGGTTGCGGAAACCCTTCGAAACCGTGGCATGGAGACCCTTCGAAACCGTGGCTTCGTCTCCTAGTATTCTTAGACAACTACCTACTGGGCTACCAGAGCATGGACAAACTAATGGCGCAGGTCGCGGAGACACTCGCCTTCTTGGAGGCCCTGGGCTGACATGTACACCATCAAAACTCAAGCACTTAGACCCACCGGTGGAATACCGAGGCTTGATGTAGAACACTCCAAACCAAACAATAGCCTAACCAAAACAAGGTTTTTAAAATAAAAGCTTTCTGATAAGGACTTTAAACTAAACCAATGCTCACCGGAGGAGCTTCATAATGTGATGGGCATGTTATACTTTGCCAAACATGTGGTCACCTAGGGCAGGTTATACTGTCGCAGAGCACAACTCTCTCTGAAAAGTTTGCCCAAAGAGGCCAGAAAATAGAACTGTGCTTCAACATACGCCAGGATGTAAAGTGGTGGTTGGAGGCAGCAAACTGCAAGCCAACCCCACTTCGAGAGAAATAACACATTTCTTGACAACAGACGCAGCGGATGCGGGCTGGAAAGCATACCTGAGCAACCAATAACAAACCTAAAAGAAATTTATGCTGTTTTCACCATAGCCATGCCACATGGTGCTTTACTGAAAAACACCATATTCTGGTCCAATCAGACAACAGAACACTGCTTGCTCACATCTGTAATCAAGGCAGCACCCGGTCTATCAGACTGCTGGAACTAACAACCAGACTGTGGGACCTATACAGCTCACGAAACATACGTATGATGGCAAATCACCTGCCGGGAAAATTAAATGGTATAACAGACCGCCGCCTCAAGCGCTCGGAGCGCTGGGCGACCGCGGTGCTCGTACCGATAACCAAGGTTAAGCAGCGTTCGACCCGGTCGACCTGAGATGGGTGACCGTTTGTGGCATTTTATATTCAAGTGTCTCCGTGCTTGGGAAGGCACGTTAAACCGTTGGTTCCAGCTACCACATGGTGTGGTAGTCGTTAAGCCTAGTTGGAAGCCTTATAGGTGGCTTGATAAGATCCAACAGCAGGTGGCCACAAACCTGCCTCCACCAATCCGCACTGGGTCCGCGTGGTGGAGTATGACCTAACCCCTAACCTCTCACCTCGATTTGTGAAAGAAGGCCTTTGCCCAGTGGGCAGTATGGGCGGTTATTATAGCAGACTACCTCCCACGGGGCGAACCCATTCCAGAATGGCATCTGCTACCAACAACAGCAGTAAACATCTTCAAAATTCTCAGTTCTCAGATGCAGACCTACTCACAACAAAGGAGACTGCTGTCATACTGACTTCATATTGTTACATTCGAAAGACAGCTTAAAAAGATGTGCTCCCCTCTGCGATGCTTGCAGTCAGAAAACGGGAATTCTAAACAATGTGGGTGTTCCCCCTTATGATACCCAGAGTCCTAACATACCTCAACAACACAAGTAGATAAGATACTCATTCAAACCTGGAAAGCTGAGGGGGGGGGGGGGCAGATCAAATACCCAACTGGGCCCCCCTTAAGGAGGAAAGGGAAAGATGCAGCCTTATTCCTGGTCCACCTCTATCTAGAAAACAAACTATCACACATACTATGCGACAACCATCAAAGACCTCCCTTAAGACCTTCTTCATTTGGCAAGTCTTGAGAGCAATCTCATACTCCAGGCCTCAACCACCCAAGCCACCCATATGGGATATTAATATACTATTTCTATTTATCTATATCATCACGCCGGCTCCCTCGCTGGGTGGGCGGAGAGTGCAGAGTTCCAACAGTTTACACAAACAGACAGAGTTACAAAATACTATTTAACTGGCTAAGACCCTCACCCTGCTCAGAATCTATATAACACAAGAGCAGAAGAACAGTGTTAATTTTATTATTATTGCTGCAAACCGCTCAACTAACCCTTCTGAATCTTTCAGAGAACAACTTCACAGAGACTGACAACACAATAACTTCTGGCCGAAATCAAGACAAGGCCAAAGACAAGCAGGCTGGCACCTTTTACAACATAGGGACCGTCATATCTACCCAGTAAATCACATAAGAAAACTCACTAAAGCTACAGAAATTAAATGTAACAAAAACAAAGAGAATAAGTAGGGCTTATCAGACTTCATCTCTATCATAGGAGCCTTCCAAACCATGAAAGCGGGTTGGGTACATTCAAGCTTCAGAAAACTAACATCGACGCATCGAAAGCGTCCGTTCAACTGTGACACTAGGTGTGACGAGACAATAGACTTATTGAAGATATCCTGGGCAGAGAGCATTGGAAATGTTCAGATACCTCAAAATACTTTAAGCGCAAAGTTGATAGACCTAGCAGTTATTCCATAAGTCTATATAAAAATTTTAAATACTGCTTTATCCCTAATATTATAAGGATTAATAGACATTATATTTATTGTCATTGATCTCAGTGTTACACATTTTAAAAATAATTATTATGTATTAATAATTATGTATGACTACATACATAATTATGCATATTGGTCATAATACCCTCAACTTGACTAAAGAGGTTCTGTCTACCCTCTAGATATTAAAAACTAATCCCAACCTCATAAGGAGCACTAATTCTGTTTTATAATCTGACTCTTCTTTACTATCTATATCCTACATGTTGAAAATAACTTCAACATGATTATAAGAGGTTCTGACTTCTTGTTTTACAATCTAATTGATGAAAGAAAGAGCCTTTTGTAAATTTTATATAATAATTACCATTCACTCTTTGTGAGAAGTTCATATCTAACTATATTATTACAACTTATTATAGTATATAAGATAGTAATTTAAATTTTTCAGCTAGTTGATGTATTTATGGAAAACGACTTAATCACCACAAATTGAATTAAAAAAAAAAAAAAAAAAAACAAGTCACTTGATTATATGGACTTTTATTAGAAATAGATCCATAATATTCTTAAAATTAATAGTTCACATTAGCATCTCATGGACATTCATTGTCTGACGAAATCTATGTCAATTCTGCTCACCATCAGATACCAAACAAATCTTCACTCTATGCTGTGCGTTTTTGAAGACATATAATATGACTGTTTTGCATTAAAACAAAACAGGTATTATATGTTGGAGAAAACGCACAGCATAGGCTCAAGGAGCTTGCTGGTGATGAAGATCTAATGTCACTTGTCAGTTAAAGTGGCGGGAATTGTATTAACGCGCCCTGTGATGACAGAATTTTGACATATATTGCTGGAAATATGACACATGTAGCGCATATTCTCGATATTTCGAACGATTTAATTGTGCTTTCTTCACTCTATGCTGTGCGTTTTCTCCAACATATAATACCTGTTTTGTTTTAATGCAAAACAGTCATATTATAAAACAAAAGTCGCAAGTCGTCAGTGTGAGTTTGTGAATCTTCGTTAGTGTGCGTGATTAGGCAAGTGATTACAAGTACAGGATTTATCGATAGGTAAATTTATCGATAATTTATGATAATAATTAACAAATATTTACTTCATGCAAAGTCGTAATTTATTCATATAAATTATGATTTCGAATTACTACAAGTAATTTATATAAGTTCACACATACGTATTATAATACAAATCTCAAAAACGAATCTGTAAACATCGATATTAGTATGTACAATTTAATACAATAGTAAAGCCTCATTGGTAATGCGCATAGCGATCACAAGGTCGTCGGTTCGAATCCTATGTCGGAAAATAGTAATTATTCGATAAAAAAAATATAATCCGCAGTCTGGCACTGTGCTCGGTATAATATAAATAGACTCATCCTCTACTACATGAGAACTTATATTGTTGGACGACAAGTGAGTGTACACAGTGCACCACTCCCACTCCCGCTTAGGAAATATAGGCGTAGCGGTGGTTTCAATTTGTACATCACATTTACCCTACGTTTGCGCTTTTTCAATGCACGTTAGTCATGAAACTAGGATGAATGGTCAGCGCATATCGATGAGGTAGCGTGGCAATTTTGTGTGGGAGTTTGTGGATCTGCGTTAGTGTATTTTAATAGGGAAGTGATTACTAGGATACGCCTTATCAACGTAAAAGACAATTGATGATTAAAAAATTTATTTATCCGAACCGAACAGAGAACCTTAAGTTTCCAGAGAATCCATAGTAAATATGTTTCTTTATTGAATAACATTAGTGTACACTGACACATGTGTAATTATATCAATTCACACCATTTTTAATCTACCCCTGCTGATTGTGTATAAGGGGTTAATTAAAGTTGAATCAGTAAGGCAGAAAAAAAATTGGAGCAATCAGTTCAGTTCAATTTGTGATAATTGAAGATATATCATCTTACACTTTGTTAATTCTGAAAAATCCTTAGTTATATTAATATGCACAAAAAAAACTTCCTCATTTTAAGAGACATGGGCATCACATTGAAAAATAGCAGATTGTTTCTGCTGCATAATGTGTAAATATATCAAAAATGCTATAACTCGAGTTGTATCACCTGGAGGTACAAATTTGCTACTAGACCAATATGGCACTTAAATAAGATTTTTTAATACTGAGTTCTGATTTACGCGAATATTACACATGAAATAAAACTATTTTTCGGATTTTATCGCGGTTTATTTTTTGATTTTAATTTCCCGACGTTTCAAATGCTTTGTAGCACCCATGGTCACGGGAAGAACTGAGGTGTTAGATGTCCAAGAGGCATAAGTGTTCCGGGGTACCCTCTAACTTTTTAATTATTTTTGTTTGTCCGATCTACGCATAATGAGCTTACGGTGTCTTGAGGTCTCTCAGTGTTATGCTTGGTTTTGGATGTGATTATATTAATTACTGGATCCCAAGTCGATGGAAGCATCCAGCCATCTTCTCTATTGAAATAAGGATGTTTTTTAATTTGAATAGCCTCATGAACCATCCTTAGTAGGAATCGGTGTTCTTTCACGAGGATATGTGGTCTATCAAATCGGATGTAATGGCGGGTGCGGTCAAGTACATATTCACAGACTGCAGACTTATTTGAACAACGGTGTTTTAGGTCAGCTGTGTTCTTTAACCCGAGTTTTTAATTATTTTTTTTACTGTAATTATACTAATGACCCTTAAATAATATAAGCTTATTATAACAATTTCTGACACTAGTTTCTTAATTTGAAATACTTTTTACATATTGATTTTATTAATAAATATTTGTGGTTTTCAAAAAAACCATAATTAAAACTGGTGTTCATTTAAAACTTGAAAAACATTTTCATAATTTGTTGAATGTAGAACTTGCAATATTACGTCGCGAAATATTTTAAATACGTCTTTCGTGTTAAGTTTGCTGTAATGGACACTTAAAAAAGATTTCCGCTAAACTTTTTCACTTGGAGGTACCTTCTAAACGTTTTAGCACTCAAACGCGTATTCTAAATCACGAAAATCAATAGTTCCTTTATACGGATATCAACATGCTTTTCAGGGTTCAGATTTATCTATATACGGGCATGGCATACAACGCACCCTCGCGGGGTGGAGGGCACAATGCCAACTCATATAGAGGTCAAACCTCTAATCTTCAGTAAGAGCATTACTACCCAAAGGGCAAAACTTCATTTCGCAACCGAGGCTCTATATACCATCTCAATATAAAACTTCCAGTGAGGTAAGTAGTTTTATTTCAGGGAAAACGCTATAAAGATGAAATAAACATAAATAGGTCCCACCCCCGATTGGGGAATATCACACCCCCGATTGGGAAATATAGACGTGACAGTGTTTATCTAGATATTCTATCCTTACTAAATTTCATCCAAATTCGTTTAGTCATTATGACGTGAAATAGGAATTGTTAATGTTTCAGTATTAATTTATTAATATCGACAGTAGGCGATAGGCGCTGTAGGACATCACTAGTGGAGAAGCGTAAAATAATGCATATTTAAAATACACATTGAAGCTTTAAACTTACAGTTAATTATTACGGTATATTAATTATATGACGTCAATAATGTATATAGTATATAGAACAAAAGGAAAGCCCTAGACGCAAAACTCAGATCTATGTATTGGTTGATTGGTGGAAAGTCACAGTTAACCAACGAAGGTAAAATGACAATTGCAAAACAATACTAAAACCAGTTTGGACATACGGTATAGAGCTCTGGGGTACAGCAAGTAACAGCAACATTGAAATTCTAGAAAGATTTCAGACCAAAGCTATCAGGCCGATGTTCAACATTCCAAAATGCATCCACAACAAATACATTCTACAAGACTTAAGACTTAACACTGTGAAACAAGAAATCGCTGCTCGAAGCAAATGCTATCAACAAAAACTAACTACACACGTTAATGCTCTAGCTGCCAAACTATCGGGTTCAGGAAGTGTTACTCACACAAGACTAAGAAGGAACAGCGTTCCTAATCTTATAAGCCGATTCTTCAAAGAATAGTGAGAGTCGTCAATGGACGATCCTTCACTGCTTAAAGAATAATATTAAACTGGCAAAGTCCAGCCAAAGGAGTGGCTAAATGTCGATAGACAGATCGCATCGCTGAGCAGGATTTAATAAAAAAAATAATAATGTATATATTTAATGTTAAATCCATAATTTTGCTGTGAAACGCGTGATTGTGCGCCGTGTTGATTAAATATTTTTCATTTCATTTCATTTAAATATATTTTTCATTTCATTTCATTTCATGAAACTTCCCTATAACATAATAAGGGGCAATAAATACATACGTGTAAAATGATAATTCAGGATTTTTCACTCCTCCTTTGGTTGTCCTTGATGTACAAAATACAGCACAACACGACATAATTTTACTGTATTAAAGTATATTTACTTATCACAATGATTTTCATTTATATTTTAACCGCTGCAACGGACGGGGCGCATTTGTTACGGCCCAAACATAGGTCACAACAGGCTACCAAGCTCACGTACAGGGCGACGTTGCCAACCTTACAATAGCTTTCTCATTCACTCAAAATGGTGATCCGTGTAATTGAGAGAGAAAAAAGACAATGTGTTGAACGATGACCGGCGGAGCGGCAACGTCGTATGACTCCCTCCATGTAATTTTACCTTTATGGTTTTACCGAATGAGTGGTGCGTCCCGCTCACTCGACGCAACGCCAGTTCGCCGCCCGTTCGCGTTCTGTGCGCACGTACTTACCTATTGCGCAAGTACCTACCAGTTTTAGGGATTTTCGAATCCATAAGTTTAATACATAAAAAGAATGAATCTATACGATAATTACATAGGATTAATGAATAATATTAACCCATAAGATTTGTAATTCCGATAATTGTAGTTATTTTCGTTTCGTAAATGTGATGGTATCTTGTTATATATTTCTGGACCCATGCAAAATGTACTACTATGTAGGAGTCTTGTTTTGGAGGGTCTAATGCTTAATTTATCCATATGGCGCTTCCTAGTGCGATGTTCAAATAAATGAGGAATTGATTTAATAAATAGCACTGTTTCAAAAATATATAGGCAAGGTGGTGTTAAAATTTTTAACGCCTTAAAATGATGTTTGCATGAGTCTATCTGTTTTAAAGAACAAATACCTCGAACGCATCTTTTTTGCGCTCTGAACACACAGTCTACATTAGTGGAGTTACCCCAGAAAACAACACCATAACGCAGAGTAGATGATACATATCCATGGTATGCTATTAATGCTGTTGAAGTGTCAACCTTACTGAGGTTTCTTAAAGCATAAGAGTAACTATTTAATTTTTTAACCGACTTCAAAAAGGAGGAGGTTCTATGTTCGGTTGTATGTATGCTTTTTTTTATGTATGTTCAGCGATATTTCCGTCAATTGTGGACCGATTTTGATGATTTTTTTGCATTGGGTTTAGTATAGCTCCGCGGTGGTCCCATTTTAATTTCATTGGTATTGGACCTTGGACTTAGAAGAGACACCAGGGAACTCCTTAACGACAAACAATAGGCATGTGTAAATTGAGATATTATGGGTATTACGTCTATCCTATAGGTACCCTACTATAGAACTAAGCAGTATATTAGCCAACTTCAAAAAGGAGGTTCATAATTCATCCTTTTTTTATAACTCCTTTGCTTATGAACCGATTTTGATGATTCTTTTTGCATTTGGTTCAGTAAAGTTTTGAGGTGGTCGTATTTTATTGTTAGTGGTATTGGACCTTGGACTTTCAAGATACAAGAGGGAACTCCTTAACGGCGAACAGCACGAATGTATAGATTCCGTTATTATAGTCATTATATTAATCCTGTAGGTACCTTACTTTGCAACTTAGCAAAATAATATAATATCGGTATATAAATATTACTAAATAATTCACTCGTCACTTAAAATTGTAAAATAAAAATCTTTTAAAAAAAAGGTAAACCGACTTCAAAAAGCATAAAATAAATATTTGAAGTCGGTGCCAAGTAACCGACTGCACCAACCAGCACCGACTTCAAATATTTATTTTTTGCTTTTTGAAGTCGGTTCCTTTTTTTAAAAAGATTTTTATTTTATAATTTTTTAGAAACATATTTTGTGTGCTGCTTCCATGTCATTTTGCTATCAATATGTAAGCCTTAAAATTTTGTTGACTCAACTTCTTATATATTTTTGTTTTTGTAATTAATATTTATATTATGTAATGGTTGCCTTTGTTTAAAATTAATAGCTTTAGTTTTGTCAATATTAACTTTTAAATTATTACCGTTGAGCCAATTATAAATTAGCTTTCCAATGTCAGATTAATATTTGCCACGATGTCATTTTGATCGTACTTGTCAAAGAGGATAGTACTGTCATCAGCAAAGAGAGTCATGGGATTATTCGTTATTGTTGGAAGGTCATTATTATATATTAGAAACAGCAATGGTCCAAGTACACTACCTTGAGGCACGCCATATCTAGTTTTTCTTAAAGTGGATGAGTACCTAGTCAGCATTTTTGTTTTTAGACAATTTTTTGTTATTACTGTTCTTTGTCGTCTATCGGTCAGATACGATTCGATTAGTTTGTGAACATTACCTATAATACCATAGGCGTATAGTTTATCCAGATGTATGTCAAATTTAACGTGATCAAACGCTTTTGTCAGATCCATAAATAGGGCATCAGCGGGACACCTCTTGTCCGTGTTGGTTAAAACTTTATAACAGAAATTGTATAAAGCCAGATTAATAGACTTGTTCTTTCTGAATCCCATGTGTTCCTTAGTAAATAGTTCATTCCTTTCAAAATAATTGTATTATAGATAACTTTTCCAAAAATCTTTGAAAACAGAGAAAGTAACGCTATTGGTCGATAGTTATTTAAATTATCTTTATCACCTTTTTTATACAGGGGTTTCAAAAAAAAAGATAATAATAATAATAATACACTTTATTGTACACCAAAAAATCAATACAAGAAACAAATTTTATACAAAAATAGTACAAATGGCGGTCTTATCGCTTACAGCAATTTCTTCCAGACAACCGTTGGAAGGAAAACAAATAAGAATAAAAAGGGCAGTTGGTGGCGTACACTATTGATGATAATTTACAATACATACATATATAATATAAACCTAGTCATATGAAAAGTTCTGGCTGTGCCTCGCCCGTGCTCGCTATTTCTCGCACATACGTACGTATTAGATAATCGACTTGTTCAGTTGGTAACGCCTGCGCTTACGTGGATTAGTGATCTCGTTGGCTCGTTATACGTGCTTACGATATAATTTCTCTGCGTCTGGCTCGCGCGTAGCAACTAGGCGAGCCGATAGGTAGACGCGCCGTTCTAACGGCGGTCGGCCTTCCCGCGTTTTCGTAACGGTCGTTTTCCGGGACCTACGTGGTTCGTCGCGGCTGTGCTTGCGTGTTACGTGCTTGCGTGTTTACGTATTTGCATTCGCTGCGCGTATGCATTCACGTGTCGTGTAGGTACGTTTCGCGTATCGCTCGCGTGTGACAAATTTCGTGGGTTGCTAGGCAGCCGCGTCGTTCTAACGACGCGGTCGGCCCTCCCGCGGTTTTTTTTTTAACGGTTGTTTTTTCATAACGGTTTTTTTTATTTCCATTACGTAATAGTGTTTGTGTTATAAATCCACGACTTTTGTCCGTTCGTGGTAAGTCCGGTGGACGCCTAACGGTGTCATAAGCCGGGCTTGAGCGGGACCCGAGCGCTCGCCTCCCTCCTTCAGAGGGCGGCCATCTCGGAAGGGCTTGAGCTCTGGCCTTGGGGGCTTCCCTAGTCAGGGCTCTTGATTTCGCTAGGACCCTTTTTTTTTTTTTTTGTCGTGGGGAAATCCTCATGGACTTCCGCCAACCTCGAGAGAAGCTGGCGGGGCATGTCGGACTCGTACCGACTAAAACCCCACGGTGGCCGGCACTGGCACGTGTCAGAGGGGCTCCGGGATCTCCGAGTGGAACACGCCGGTGCCCCCCTTGTGCCGCGCTCCGAAGAGCCCGCCTCGGGAGAGGAAACTTGTAGCTTGCTTCCCCCCCTGCACCGTCACGGTGCTCACGGCGGCGTGGGCCACACCACACCGCCATCCACCTCGGGGTCGCGCGTAAAGGATGCTTAGGGCCCCCGCCCCAGCGTCCCACAACCCCAAAGGCCCCCACTGCGGGTGTTGGTGCAGGAGGGGGATCCCCCACCAGATGTTGCGGCAGGGGACACAAGTTAGCCCGTATTATAAAGCCCCGGGCTATTGGGCTGGGGGGCCTGGGCGGGCTGTGCCTCCGCCCCGGCGCCTTCGCCTTCGGCGAGCGGGATCGGCCCTCTCCCGATCCCGCTCGGCCCCCTCCTTCTGTGACATCACAGTCTCGCAGAAGGAGGATACGGCCCCCAACGCCGAATCCCCTGCCAGCATAGCCGCTACTATTGCCGGCAAGGAGAGGTCCGGTCCAATCCGGTCGACCAGGATCCGCCGCTCGGAGGCCCACGCTGGGCACTCGACAACCGTGTGCTCTGCGGAATCCCGGTCCCCACCACAGTGGTGACAGATCGCCGTCGCCTCGCGTCCGATCTTGCTCAGATAATCACCGAAACAGCCGTGACCGGTGATTATCTGAGCAAGCCTGTAGGAGATTCGCCCACTCCTCCGCTGTTGCCAGGCTTCGAAGGACGGCAGGATGGCTTGGACGACGCGCTTGCGCGCGATGTGCTCCTTTCGCCAGGACCCTACCTTAACCCATCCCGCTATCCTATTCTCCGTGCGGCGGCTCTCTTCGCCCCGGAGCAGCTAGGGTTTGGTGCCGCCCGTTCGCCCTTAAGGCGAAGGGGCACACCGCGTCTCCCCGGTAGTAGGGTCTTCGACCTAAAGGCCATTTGCCACATCTTTGGCCTCACCGTGGAGGCCCCCCACAAACGTGGCACGCCCGGTCAGTGCCACAATTGCCAACTCTACGGGCACTCTGCCCGTAAATGTCACGCGCGCCCTCGATGCGTGAAATGCATCGGGGACCACGCAACATCCCAGTGCGCCCGTTCGAAAGAGACGGCGGCCGAGCCCCCCAGCTGCGTCCTCTGCGGCACCAAGGGGCACACTGCGAACTATCGCGGTTGCCCCAAGGCCCCGAAGGGGAAGCGCGGCCGGACGAGGCGCGGTTGCCCCCCCCTCTGCGCCCTCGGCGCAACACCCCCCCGCGCCCTCAGCGCACCCCCGTCCGGTGCCTTCAGCGCCAGAGACCTCAGCTCCCCGCGCTCCCGCGCCACAGAAGCTGACCCCCCCTCCCCCGCCGCTTAGGCCGTCTCTTGGCGCCAACGCGTGGGAGAAGCCGCTGCCCTACACCGCGGCCTCCCACCCCTCACACCCCCCGAAGCGCGCGCCGGCGTTCCGCCGGCGGCGGCTTGTCCCCCCCCGCCCACTAACGTCAGTCAGGACGTCAACCTGATTATGAACGTATTGGCAGTAATAAGCCCCGCGCTAATCCCCAGAGTCCGAGAACTCGCCCTCCAACTCCGCGCCGCCACCAACTTGGCGGACCAGGTTCTCCTGGCCGCGGAATACAGGGACGTCTATGACGTCCTGGCGTCCCTTAGAACCCAACCCCCCCGCACCCAATAATGGATTTACGACCTCCCCGCCATAAGCCCCACAACCTATCCCTGGCGTTCTTTAACGCCGATGGCCTTCGCTCCCAGCGAGATCAGGTTGCTGATTTCCTCCGAGATCACCAGCTTGATATCCTCCTAGTGCAGGAAACCTTCCTCAAGCCCGCACAGCGCGATCCTAGGATCGCAAACTATAACCTCGTGCGTAATGACAGAATCGGCTCTCGCGGAGGCGGTACTCTCATTTACTACAGGAGGTCCCTTCACTGCATCCCTCTCGATCCCCCCGCGCTCACCAACATCGAAGCCTCGGTCTGTCGCATCTCTCTCACTGGGCACCAGCCCATCGTGATTGCCTCTACCCAACTAAACTCGTTCTCAGGAGTGACTTTGAAGCACTCCTCAATCTGGGAAGCGCCGTCATTCTGGCGGGCGACTTCAACAGTAAGCACGTGGCCTGGAACGGTCTCACCACTTCCCCTAACGGTAGGAGCCTTGACGCCCTGGTCGACGTTCTCGACTTTGACGTCATCGCACCTATGCACCCTACCCACTATTCCAACAATCCCAACCACCGACCCGACGTCCTGGACATGGCGCTTCTGAAGGGTTTCACCTTACGGCTGCACTCCTTGAAAGTAGTCCAGGAACTCGACTCTGACCATCGACCTGTAGTCATGAGACTCGGTTCCCCCCCTTCCGCCCCTCAGCGACCAAAAAAGACGGTGGTGGATTGGCATGCGCTAAGCACGGCCTTGGCGGATGCCGACCCTCCCCCCCTCCCTCTCAGCTCGGACTCCATCCCGTCCCTTCAGGACACCAATCAGGCCGTAGATGCCTTCACCGAACACATCCGATCGGCTGTCAGTCGATCGTCTAAGCAAGTCGAGGTGGGAGATCTCAACCTCAACCGCTTTCGACTGCCGGACGATGTTAGGGATCTCATTCGTTCCAAGAATGCCTCAATCCGAGCGTACGACTCTTACCCCACCGAAGCCAATCGGGCCCGGATGCGCGCTTTACAACGAGAGGTAAAGCGTTGTGTCGCGGAGGTCCGGGAGGAACGGTGGGGTGACCTCCTAGAGGGCATCGCGCCATCGCATCTGGCCTACTGGCAGCTGGCGCGTAGCCTCAAAACCGACTCCACGACTGGCATGCCCCCGCTGTCCCGCCCTTCAGGCGCACCCCCAGCCTTCGACGACGACGAAAAGGCCGAGCTTCTCGCAGACTCCCTCGAGAGCCAGTGCACCCCCAGCTCGCAGTCCGTCGACCAGTCCCACGTCGACGCGGTCGACAGGGAAGTCGAGCGCAGGGCATCCCTACCCCCCGCCGATTCCTTACCTCCTATCACCCAAACGGAGGTCAAAGATCTCATTATGGGTCTCAAAACTAAAAAAGCCCACGGCTCTGACGGCATTTCGAATCGCGTTCTGAAATGCCTGCCCGCCCAACTCATCTGCCTCTTAGTGGCCATACTGAACGCCACCATGACGAACTGCACCTTCCCCGCTAAGTGGAAGGAGGCGGACGTCATAGGCATTCCCAAGCCTGGCAAAACTCGCAATCTCCCCGCGAGCTACCGCCCTTTCAGTCTCCTCAACTCCCTGGCCAAGATCTACGAGCGCCTACTTCTGGCGCGGCTCAAAGACTTCATAACGTCCAGGGGTATCCTTATCGGCGAGCAGTTCGGCTTTCGAGCCAAACACTTGCGTCCACCAAGTGCACCGTATCACTGAGAACATCCTCTCCGGTCTCAATAGACCCAAACCCGTCTACACGGGCGCCCTCTTCCTAGATGTCGCGAAGGCATTCGACAAAGTCTGGCACAACGGCTTGATCTACAAGCTCTACCAATTGGGTGTGCCGGACAGACTCGTGCTCATCTTACGAGACTTCTTGTCGAATCGCGCCTTCCGTTATCGCGTCGAAATGACGCGCTCCACTTCCCACTCCATCAGTGCTGGAGTCCCACAGGGCTCAGTTCTCTCTCCGCTCCTGTTTAGCCTTTACACGAACGACATTCTTCGTTCGAATAAGGCGCATCTAGCCCTATTCGCGGATGATACCGCTCTCTACGTCTCGCATAGGAATAAGGGTTTCATTACCAGAAACCTTCAGGCATCCGCCAATTCCCTAGGGAATTGGTTCAGGAAGTGGCGTATTGAGGTGAACCCGGACAAGAGCGCTGCGGTGTTCTTCTCCAGAGGTGCCACCCCGCGCCACTCCCTGCGCCGCCCTAGAAGTAATCTCGGCCAAGTGACCATGTTCGACCGACCCATTCCCTGGGTCAAAGAGGTCAAATATCTAGGGGTCACCCTAAACAGCACCATGTCCTTCGGCCCGCACATCAAGCGGGTCCGTCACCGAGCATCCTTTGTGCTCGGTCGTCTCCATTCGTTAATCTGCAAGCGGAGTAAAATGTCCCTTAGAAATAAGGTGACAGTTTACAAAACTTGCGTTCGACCCATCATGACTTATGCGTGTGTTGTGTTCGGGCATTCGGCCCCCTCTCACATCGATAAACTCCAAGTGGTTCAAAACCGCTTCCTCCGTAAAGCCGTAGGAGCCCCCTGGTTCGTACGGAACGTCGACCTCCACTCCGATCTAGGTCTCGAACCTATTCGCGCCTTTATTAAAAAGGCGTCAACACGTCACTTCGCGAACGCATCTACCCATGCGAATCCGTTAATCGTAGCCACCGCCGACTACGATCTCCCCCCCGACCCCTGCCGCCACCGCCGGCCGCGACATGTTCTCACCGACCCCCCCGATGCTTTGTCATCCATTCTTTACGCTCAGAATACGGGCGACGACGACGACGTAGTAGTAGATCCCCTCCCATAGCCGGCGGTTGACCGGTGCACTTAGTAGTGCACCCGTCCCCCTACAGCGACTGTCCCAACCGAGGGCGCCTCTTCGAGGCGCCCTCGAGTATGTCGCCTCTTGCCCATCTGGCTGGCTAGAGCGTAGTGGTTGCACGCTCGCCTTTTAGTCCGGTGAAGCTGTAAAGGCCTCGCGGCCAACAGCGTGCATCATTCACACACACACCTAGTCATATATATATATATATATATATATATACAGACATTACAATATACACTATTACATACTATACACATATTATAGCTAAACACAGATAAGGATAAATAGCAAATAATCATATTATTGACAGATAGTGACTCTTAACCATGTTTTTGAACGAAACCAACGACTTTGCTCGTCTAACTGACACTGGCAATGCATTCCACAGACGGACGGCTTGAATGATAAAGGATTTATCGAAGAAATTTGTGGAATGCATCGGCATTTTCAGTTTTAAATTTTCCGATGATCTCAGGAACCTCGAGTGTGTTTCATAAAGAAACTCAAATCGATCTTTGAGGTAAGAGGGGGATTTATTGGATTATACAAGACACTGAGGAGATAGAGGTTGTAGGAGATAGAGGTAGATAAAAAGGTTTTATTATTGATCTTAAGCGAGTTAGGGAAAGTTCCTGTTTCTATCGACATATTGATTATATGAGATAGTATTAGTGCAATTATATGCCCCACTCTCTTAACAATATTAGTATTAATCCCATCATATCCTACACTGTAAGTCATTTTTAGTGAAGTGATAATTTTATAAACATCTTCGGGGCTAGTGGGTTGTAAAAATATTGAGATCCTATAGGATCTAGCTAGGCACCCTACCTATTATAATAAGGGGGACTTTTAAATCTTAGTGTATCATAAGTCTTTTCTGGGACAATTTGATCGATAAAATAATCATTAAAACACATTGCTATTTCGTTAGGATCATATATGGTCTTATCTCCCAATTTTATTTGAGTAATATGTTCTCTTGGGTGATTGTATTGGTGTTGATTTATTATTTTCCATGTTGCTCTAGACTTATTATCCGAAGTCTTAATAGCAAATGTATTTTGTGTTTTTTGTTTCTTTATTGTACACATACACAAATTGTTACAAGGTAAATTAATGTGCAAGGCGAGCTTAACTCAAAGTCGAGTTTTCCACCAGCAAACCTTTGAGTGAAAGAGAAACAAATGATCAAAATGAGGATAGGAATAAGTGTACAACATAAAAGATATTTATAGATAGAAAAGGTATAAACTACATATATTAATCTACAAATATACTACATGCTATACATTACCATAAAATAGACTACATGAATACATACATACATACAAATATCTTAGATATAGATATCTTTTGTGTTAATTTTATTATAGATTTTACTTATTTAGCATATTGTTTCAAGAGTAATTTATTCTCCAGAGTCCGTTTTGTTTCTATATAGCCATAGAAGAGATCTTTTACGTTTGCAACACATTTTTATACCTTTTGATATCCATTTTGGCTTTTTAAATTTTGGATTTTTTATTTTTTTAATAGGGAAGCATAAATTGTAAAATAATGTTAAAGTATCGTGGAACTCGTTATAAGCTTCATTTACATTATCAAGGCTTTATACTTCATTAAAAGAGAGTTGACCAAGGTATTTAGTAAATTTCACTATGTTTTCATCAGAATAATCACGTCTAAATTCATACCATCGATCTATACCATACACCCTACCTACTGGACATTGCAGTATCTGAGCCGTATGGTCGGAGATAACATTTGCTTTACACCCATGAATGTTATTAAAATATTGTCAATGCACGACCGGCTTGTCAGTCTAGTTGGTTGTTGAATTGCAATCCTCATATTATTACTCAAACATATTTCTTGAAACTGAGTAGAACTTTTTAAGAGATCTATGTTAAAGTCCCCGCACACTATTAGTTTCTTACTCTTCGACATTGACAAAATTTCATTGAAACATTCAAAAAATACATTTAAATTGGTTGATCTGGGCACTCTATACATACAAACAATAATGGTTTTATAGTCGGTCAGTTCAATCGCACAGCATTCTATTTCATGACTTATGGATAGATTGAGCACGTTCGTTATTTCTTTCCATCGATAGCTAGTTTTTACTAAAATACAGGTACCACCCCTTTTTGTGTCATTTCGACAGAAACTACTCGCTAAAGTGAAGTTCGGAATAGAGAGATACTGTTCATGACCTGACATCATGAAATGCTCAGTTATACAGATAATGTCAATGTCAAGATTATTTTCTAGCAATTCTACCAAATTAACCATAAGTGCATTGGATTTGGTCAGTAAACCTGCGATATTTTGATGCATTATATTTAAATATTTATTATAGAAATAATATGTTCTGTATATATTCGGTCAATAAATAGTGACACATGCCATCGGTGCCCTCGAAAGTGTTTAAAGCAGTTTGAGTGATTTTGTTTCTGTTGTTGTTACTTATTAGGCAAATTTAATTTTTCTTGGTGATCTCAGTGTATTTTGGTTTCTGACATGACTCATCATTGTTTTTGGTGGTAATTATGCGTTGATCATTTTGTTTCACAGTTTTTGTTTGTTTATTCTGTTTTGGTTTCTTTTTGCCAGGTGTCATAATTTTTTTTTTGATAGGACCAGTGGGTAGACACTTCCATACACAGAGTACTATATACAAACTGGTATAGAGAGCCCACTCGACGGAAACTTGAAATGTCAAATGATAATATTTAGCAGCTAGCGCCATCTCTTATTTGCCGCCTTAACTAATCTTTAGCTATAGGTATACATACCCATATATAGTGCGTCGTTATATATATATATATATAATTACTACCCATAGCACGATGCATTTTTCTATCGATGTACCTAATTTCTTTTACTTTTTGCGTCACCAAGTTATAATTTATGTAACTCGTTTTAAATCCGAATTAGAACAAAAATACTTGTTCTAAATCTTACAATAAACGAGTTTATATAGCAAAAAAAACATTAGTGAAGCAAAAAATAAATTAAACTATGTACATCTACACAAAAATACACAATTAGAAAAAAGGTGATTCAGAATAAATGAAATTACAAGGTTTATTTATGATGTTTATGTTTATTATAATATAATTGTGCAGCGGTTTTAGACTCATCCTCTCCATCTAAATAGGTAATTTTGCCAGATAAAATTCTGTTTATTGATCGGCACCAGCTATATACTAGAACATTGATAGTTATATTTTCAAAATAATCATTAAAAGCATTTTTATGTTCTACACAAGTGGATGGGAAATCAACATATATATTTGTGAACATTTTTATTTTATTTTTCAAATTGTTTTCAGGAACATCTTTTTTTAGGATGCCTATAACAATGTTTTGAATCTGAATGAAACATTTTTCTATTGCTTCGGAAGGATAAAGCAACCACTTGCACCCACTTTTATATTCTTTAGCTTTAATATAATCTATTGACTTCCTGTTAGTGTCACTTAATAATTCTTTTTTGCAAGTTTGACACGCCTTACATATATTTTTAAAGCATTTTACAAGGACCCAACCACATACATAATTGCCCTGACCAACGTCGTTACTATCAGTGCTTAGATTAATATGAGGGATTACAATTTCATTATTTTCGTCAGTTCTATTAAGAAATTGTAATCCCTCATCATCAGAAACAAAAGGAGTTTTTTCTTTTAAAAAAAAATCTAATGTATTTCGGCATGCACTATTATCATTTTCACAATTTGCTTTGATTGACGATTTAGCACAGTGGTTAAGAGCTTGAGCGGCTCCGCCCACTGTGTCGAATAGTCGCGGGTTCGATTCCCGCACGGGACAAATCTTTGTGTGATCCACAATTATTTGTTCCGGTCTGGGTATTTGTTTGTGAATTTTCATGTCTGTAAACGCACCCACGACACAGGAATAAATCCTAGTGTGGGGCTACGTTTAAAAAAAAAAAAAAAAAAATGAATGGGGCGAGTTAAAATTATTCAGCAATAATGCTTTATAGGCACCTTCAAATGCAATAGTATTTGGTGCAGTGTTCCTCGCCCCTAAACTCCTTATGTTTCCAAAAAAATTTTCTAGTGGGTCCTGATTAAAATGACGTGTAAACATTGCATTAAAAGAATATGTTTCATTCAAACGCTTCCACAAATGTTGAATCCCTTCAATTGTGCGAATAAATTTTTTTATAGAGGGTATAGCGGATGTCTCAATTAAGCAAATTTTACCTTTGTCATTTTTTTTATGAATAAATTTTACCGTTTTTAATGTTTTAATGGCTTTTACCCACAAATCATGGTGGGGAGAACATTTCTTCACACAACCTTTGTAAATTTTTCCAGTAATTGAAAATGTGTTACAATTCAAGGAATCAAATAAATTGTCAACTAATTTTACAAAGTGAATTATTTGACGGCACTCTGTGGGGACATTACCTCTGCCCGTCAAATGCTCAGCGGCCACAGCCATGCTGTGGCTAAACACTTGAGTGGCTGATTTTACTTTCATTTTTTTTATTTTTTCGACGTATATATGTTCATCCGTAATCTTGTGCAAAAGTTTTAATTCACCGTAAGATTTGTCGGCTTCATATACTTTTTTAAAATATTCCCATTTAATTACCTTCTCCACCTTTTCATTGAAATCAAAGTATTTCATGTCTTTGGTCAGCAAATTATTGCGTATACCTTTTAATAAATGTGGTACATCGAACAAAGGTATTATTTTTGATTTTCTAATTAAAATTATATCTTCTCTCCATTGTTTGCCTTCTCGTAAATATATTTCTTTTGTCTCTTGTACTAATTCATTAATTGCACTTACATTAACCGTACTTTGATCACAAATAGTGCAAATGATTTTAAGCCCAGTTCCATTTACTTCTTTAATAATACTACTTCTTTAATAATATTTTTCAATTGGTATTTATTCAAGCAATTTGTGAAGTAATATGCAATTGGCTGTTTATAGTTCTTTTTTGCTCCTTTTACCATAAAGACCAAAGCATGGTCAGCAAATGTTTTACTTACATAAGCAAAACCTTTCAATTTATCAGAAGCAGCATCATATTGTAGTTGAGGAGTTATTGACATTTCGTCAAAGATTAAGCTGCATATGCGGTCTTCTAGTGCTAACTCCTTCACAGTTTTTTTTATTTTGAAAAAAACTGATTTATTAAGTCCAGGCTCTAGTTTAACTTGAGACAAAAGCCTTTTCAGAGATTTAGCTGATGGTAAGGTAAAAAAATTAGATAGAAGTGTATATCCCTTTGGACTCTTCTTATACATTGTTAATGCCAACACTTTTTCTTCAATGGAAAAGCGACGCCCCTTTGGCTTCTTACTGGTCTGTGTATATTGCATTTTAGTAAGTATTTATGCAGCAGGGGTCATATTGTTACACATTAATTTGAAAGATTTTTCTTTGTAAATTTTTTCAACACTCCAATTTCGCTTTATAGGAGTGACTCCTCTTGCGCAATCTACACATTTCCAATTTAAGATTCCTAAGTTCAAATTCGGTGGAATATTGTTGGTTTATCGGAGGTCCGAAGAAAGGGCGAGGACACGATAACCTTAAAATCCGGCAACTTGTTTTACTACCGGGAGGGTGAACAGCAGTCCCAAGGTGGTGTCGGATTTATCGTCCACAAGTCACTCATAGACAACATTGTGTCCATCACTAGTGTGTCGAGCAGGGTAGCGTACCTGATACTCAGAATATCCAAAAGATATTCGCTGAAGGTCATACAGGTCTACGCACCGACCTCGGCATACTCAGATGATGACGTCGAAGTAATGTATGAGGACATTAGTAGAGCCATACATACTTCCAAAGCACACTTTACAGTGGTTATGGGTGACTTCAATGCGCGGCTGGGCAAACGGGGCGATGATGAGTTGAGAGTGGGGCAATTTGGATATGGGCAGCGCAACCCCAGGGGTCAGAGGCTGGCCGAATATCTGGAGAAGGAGGGACTCTTTATGATGAACTCTTTCTTCCGGAAGCCGCCTCATAGAAAATGGACCTGGATGAGCCCTGATGGTTCCACAAAAAATGAGATAGACTTCATCATGAGCACCAAGCGACAAATATTTAATGATGTCTCCGTGATTCACAGGGTAAAAACCGGCAGTGATCACCGAATGGTCAGAGGCACATTAAATATTAATGTCAAAATGGAAAGATCGCGTCTGATGAAGTCTACGCTCCGACCTTCTTATGCACACATCCAAAACCCCGAGAACTTTCAACTCGAATTGGCAAACCGCTTCGAATTGCTAGGCAGCAGCGCATCAGTGGACGAAATCAACAACAGGTTGGTAGAGACTGTCCATACGGTCGGGTCCAAGTATTATAAGCCCCACCGTAAAAATAGACCTCAAAAACTATCTAACTCCACCCGAAATCTCATGGCTGAGCGACGTTCCATGACGCTCCAAACCTCCGATGATGCTAAGTCCTATAGGCAGCTCAATGGACAGATACTGAAGTCCTTGCGACACGATTTACGGTCCTTCAATACAAGGCGTATTGAGGAGACCATAGCACAGAACAAGGGCTCCAAAGTGTTCGCAAGAGACGCGTCTATTGGGCAAAGCCAGTTGACGAAGCTGAAGACGGAGGACGGAAACGTAACGTCGAATAGGTCAGAGGTGCTCAGGGAGATAGAGAGGTTCTATGGGCAGTTGTACACCTCAGTAGCTGAACCTGTTGTTGACTTGGTAAAAGACCCAAGAGCCAAGCTAACCCGACACTACACTGAAGATATCCCGGACATCAGCCTGTACGAGATTACGATGGCTCTCAAACAACTCAAAAATAACAAAGCACCAGGCGAAGACGGAATTACCGCAGAGCTTCTGAAAGCGGGCGGAACGCCGGTACTTAAAGTCCTTCAGAGGCTGTTTAATTCCGTCTTGCTCGAAGAGAAAACGCCGGAAGCATGGAACAGGGGAGTGGTGGTACTGTTTTTCAAGAAAGGTGATAACACTTTACTGAAGAATTATAGGCCCATCACACTGCTGAGCCATGTTTATAAGTTGTTTTCGAGAGTCATCACGAATCGTCTCGAACGCAGGCTTGATGACTTCCAGCCTCCCGAACAAGCCGGTTTCCGGAAAGGCTTTAGTACCATAGACCACATACATACGCTGCGGCAGATTATACAGAAGACCGAGGAGTATAATCGGCCACTATGCTTGGCGTTTGTGGACTATGAGAAAGCCTTCGATTCGATCGAGACTTGGGCGGTTCTTAGATCTCTCCAGCGATGCCGCATTGACTATCGGTACATCGAAGTGTTGAAGTGCTTGTATAATAACGCCACCATGTCAGTCCGAGTACAGGGGCATTGCACGAAGGCGATCCCCATAAAAAGAGGAGTAAGGCAGGGAGACGTCATTTCTCCGAAACTGTTTACGGCCACCTTAGAGGACGCCTTCAAGCTCTTGGAATGGCAAGGACTTGGCATCAACATCAATGGCGAATACATCACTCACCTTCGATTTGCCGACGACATTGTGGTCGTGGCGGAGTCGCTGGAAGATCTAGGACGAATGCTCGGTGACCTCAACAGAGTATCTCAACAAGTGGGTCTTAAAATGTACATGGACAAAACGAAAATAATGTCTAAAGTCCATGTCGTACCACCGCACTCACCGTTGGGAACTCTACTCTTGAAGTTGTCGACGAATACATTTACCTGGGACAGGTAGTCCGGTTAGGTAGGTCCAACTTTGAGAGAGAGGTCAATCGACGAATCCAACTCGGCTAGGCAGCGTTCGGGAAACTGCGCAACATCTTCTCATCCAAAATACCTCAGTGCCTTAAGACTAAAGTTTTTAGTCAGTGTGTGTTACCAGTGATGATATATGGATCAGAGACGTGGTCTCTTACTATAGGTCTCATAAAAAAGCTCAGAGTTGCTCAGCGAGCTATGGAGAGAGCTATGCTCGGCGTTTCTCTACGCGATCGAATCAGGAATGAGGAGATTCGTAGAAGAACCAAGGTCACCGACATAGCCGTTAAGATTAGCAAGCTGAAGTGGCAATGGGCGGGCCACATAGCGCGAAGATCGGACGGGCGTTGGGGCAGAAAGATTCTAGAGTGGAGACCACGTATTGGCAAGCGCAGCGTGGGACGACTGCCTGCCAGATGGACCGACGATCTTGTGAAAATCGCAGGAAGTCGTTGGATGCAGGTGGCATCGGACCGGTTACGCTGGAAAGCGATTGGGGAGGCCTATGTTCAGCAGTGGACAAGTATAGGCTGAGATGATGATGATGAAGTTCAAATTCTGTAGTCTTCAACTTACTCATAAGGATGCATGGTACTGACCTCTTAGGATTTGATCCTGTGGAACAAAAATAAAAAGTTTATAACTGTTATTTTTCTTTCATCAAGAAACCAAGGAGTGGAAGATAAATCATGAAGTGTTGATATAGCATAAATTCCTGTTGCAGTATTGGGGTAACCTGTTCTAAAATGTCTAACAATTAGACCATAGTTTCTAGTCAGTTTAGATAATGGCTATGATTATTATCTATCATAACGCCAAATACCTTGTGGAATAGGCAGGAAGTGCAGAGTTGCAACAAGTTATTTCATTATGGACCTCTTGCTTCCTATATGGCTATGTTTTTGTTGTAAATCTACACCTACACTTTTGATATCATGAAAATAAGTAACTTAGGTCGACATTTTATATGACCATCAATCCAAAGTAGTATAGGTTACATATAAAATAGGAAATTAAATCAGTACAATTGACATATGGTTGATAGACACAATGTTGCCTATTTTTTCCATTGGGTTGGTCTATTAGATTACACATACATTAGATAAAATCTCTTATAAACAAAAGCTTAGCTATATGGTATTATTTAAAAATTATATCCTCAAACTTACGTTTATTTTGCTTGCTTTGGTTTTTGAAATAATTATGCTGTAATGATTTCAGCAGTATTTTTATTTGACACCATCAAATCTGATGTACTAGGCTGACACACAGTTTCCAGCATTGATAAGACTTTCTTATCTTATCTTATATTGGCTTGCCGGACCGAGGATACCTCTGGCGCACTTCGACCCATGGGATCTTTTGTGCTGTCCTTGCCCTAATACTCTTACGTACCTGAGGTGTCCAGTACTCCCTGTATTAGGTTGTAGATTCCAGCAGGGGGACAGAGCCGTAGTTCTTCTGGGTTTGGATAGGCCACTCCCAGCAGTTCCATTCGCCGCGCAGCCAGAGCGTCGCAGTGACAGATGACGTGCTTCATGGTTACTTGTTGTAAGACTTTCACTGGAGGAAGTGTTTCTGATATATCTGAAAAATAAATATCAAAATGACATTAAAACCAGACAATAAATAATCAATTTATCACAGTTAATAATCACAAATCATTAATATAATTAACACATTTTATTAAGTAACAATTTACTTAATAACATGTACATTAGCCAAGCCAAGTGTAGGTGATTAGGGCAGGTAATATATATAGGTTGATACATCAACAATTACTAATTAATATACTAAGTTATATATATAAATTACGTATTATAATGGTTAAAACTACCAGGTATTCATAGGGCATAATATATATATATATATATATATATATATATATATATATATATATATATATATATATATTAATTACCTCTTACTGCCTGTGTGGATGTAGAATGCTCCAAATTTAAATGAGGTTCAGGTGTGGTTGAAATTGTACTTATGTTACCTGGAAATTACAGTAAAACTATATTAATAATTAATAAAATCACAATAAGAAAGTACTAAATATCAGTAGACATCATCAATCATATCATCACAGAATACAAATAAATATATTTGTTCAGGGTTCACTGAAATAACTAACACAAGTAAAGCTTACAAAGTTTATATCTATATCACTTATTGCTTGGTTCAATCTTTTGTTTAACAGACAATAACGCGCTTTATGTGGATACTAGCAATAAAACTAAATGAAGATTTGCCTATGACTACAATCACAAAAACTAAGGACTAATAATAATTAATTAGTATTACTTTCAATACCTAACAAATAATAAAATTTTAGTATGTGTTGTTTTGGCAGTAATGGTAAAATACTAGTAGTTGAGATTTTTTTACTTACCAAGTAGACTTAGCAATGGGACAGCTAAACAATTTAATCTTTTGTTCCGGTTCCTATCACTTTCGGTGAAATGGTTATCGCAGATTACTTTTTTCATGAAAATCTCATAATCAGATTCACTCTCCAATTTTCCACCAACTGCATCAACCCAAAGCTTGAATTGCTCAGGATTGGTTCTTAGATTTGGAAATCTATGATAGGTAGAACCTGAAAAATAAAACAAAAAACATTTACTCTTATAAGAAACAACTTATAGTCAAGACAAATTAAAGTCAATATGCTTTATAGTTCGAGTGGTACCTCGTTTACTATCATATGCTTTCTTTTCTTAAACATACAGCCCAGTCAATCAGTACCCCTTTATTTATTTTATTTAATCGTAGTTTACGAGAAGGAACAGTTCCTGACTCTTGGAAAACTGCAAACATAATTCCTATCTTTAAGAGTGGTTCTAAAAATGACGTAACCAATTACCGTCCTATATCATTGTTGTCTACTCTTGTCAATGTGTGGATTATGGTGTTGGTTGCATAATTATTATATTGGTTTGTATTCTGATATTTGGTTTAAGCTGTATTATGCAATTGTATGTTTTCCCCAAAAAATAAAAAATGCATCTCTAAATTAAATTCAACACCATCACGCCTATATTCCCTGAGCGGGGGTAGCAGAGGTGTACTGATTACACCCTCGTTTTGCCGACGATGTTAGGTCCCATGTCATAGGGGGTGAGCCTATTGCCATATACCAGGACTCCGGACTCATACTGGGAAGTTTTTTTTTACAAAAACTACATTTGTGTGACCTAGGATTTGAACCCAGGAGGGCCACTAGACCAAAGAGGCATAATTAAATTCAATATAAACATTAATACCATAAATCTGAAGGTTTCTCTCACAAACCAAGGTGAGGGAGATTGAGGTATGAACCATGTATTTCCATGCAGTTACAATGTGAATTGGTTTAAAATCATAAAAAAAAAAACGATAATAACAATGAATTGGCGTTTGTAACAAATATCAATTCATTTCATGGTAATAATGCTGTAGTTTAAAATACATATAAACTGAGCCCTAATTCTTACACCGAAAATGAATTCGAAATAAAGATATTCTACTAACTATTTATTCCGTAAAGTAGGTAGTATATTTTACTAAAAATATTCAAACCGAATGTGCACATTAATTCTACACACTTTAACTGTTAATTTGATCAAACCGTACATATTTCTAAAATGTTTTGCCGTACCTATTTATCCCTTGAAATTATATGCCTATCTAGTATATACCTACTTACGCAAATAAAATGTAATTTGTAACTTACCAGAGCTGAAAGGGCATCCAAATGCACAACGTCTAGGCATGATGATAATTACAATATCACAAACAAAACAAGAAATAAAAAGCGTCTTTTCGCGAGATCCAGTAACAATGTAATTAATGGGTAAACAATGCCCAATCCCGTAAAACTTTACTGTGCTGATCGCGGAGGAATATAAAATTCAACTCAACACAGATCGGTAGTAAAATTTCATGAATTAAACACAAAATGAAACGAAAACTACAAATACGCGCACACGCAAGTCGCAATCGCCATTTTGTGAAAAAAAAATGAGACAGGACAACCATTCTTCTTCTTCTTCTTCAAGTTATGGCTTCACACTAATTATAAGTGTATTTTGCCAGTGTCCAGTGAGATATATAATCGTGTTTGTTAAAATTAATTCGACTCCCAGATGAATTCGATGACAATGATGATAATTAAATTAATGAAGTACCCCACCCTGGATAGTAAAGCGGTGGATACTTTACATACCAATTGCAACGGCCGTTTTGAGGGAAGTCGAAAAGGCACGTTTTATCACTTTGTTACAATTACCTACACTCATACACATATAAGAACACATAATGGTTAATATTCCACCAACATTACACATTATTAGTCGAAATAACACAAGTTTTGGAAATTAAAACAAATTGACAACATCACTCTTTGACTTCCCGCCAAAACTCGCCCGGACAACCATTCTACAACTATAGTTTTCTTAGGGTGCGTTCCACTTGTAGCCCACGCCGACCACGCTCCCAATTGTGATAATTGCCGTTCCACAAGGTTGTCAGCGCCGCAATCGTTCACGCAATTGGAACGTACCATGGGGCCATAGTGATCGATTTGTCAAATACAAAGGGCGGGATTTTAGAATATTGTTCCTCTAAGTATATTTTTTTGTAACCGTAGTAAATTAACATATATATTCATAAAAAAGCGGTCTATTGTAAAATACCTATAAGGTATTTCATATATGATTATAATTTCAGTGAATCTAAATTGCAAAAAAAAGGAAGTAGTCATAACATTTAATTAATTGTAATTATAATAATTCATTGTAGCAACCTGTTCCTCCAGTTCGAATCAAGAATTGGGAATTTTTTATTACGAAATCAAGAAGTTCAATAAGAATTATTAAATTACAAAAGTGAAGGTCAAGCCTCCAGCTATAAACAATGGCTCAATGAATATCATGCTCTGAATGTGTGTAGTAGGTGCCTACCATCCTTATTGTAATTGGTACAAATTGTAAGGATTAAATCTTACTATGGAATACAATAGAAACCACAATGCTATGATGTAATTATATAACATCATAACAAAAAAATGCAATTCATTGTAAGTTTACAATAAAAAATATTTAAAAAAAAATATTGTTTTAATGTTTTAACTTAAAACTATATAGAATATGAATAGGTAAATACTGAGATGTATGGAAGGTAATTATAATAATATACAGTAATTTTAAAATGTGACTATATTGGTAAATAAATAGCACATAGCAGGGGCATTAGCCCCTATAAAACCTTGTGTGGTGGCTAGACAGGACTGCAGACACATGATAGTAAAACAGACCACTCCTATATCTTGCAATTGTATAGCAGTTGAAAATAGCGTGTGTGTGTGTGAATGATGTACGCTGTTGGCCGCGAGGCCTTTACAGCTTCACCGGACTTAAAGGCGAGCGTGCAACCACTACGCTCTAGCCAGCCAGAAGGGCAAGAGGCGACATACTCGAGGGCGCCTCGGTTGGGACAGTCACTGTAGGGGGACGTGTGCACTACTAAGCGCACCGGTCAACCGCCGGCTATGGGAGGGGATCTACTACTACGTCTACGTCGTCGTCGCCCGTATTCTGAGCGGAAAGAAGGGATGACAAAGCATCGGGGGGGTCGGTGAGAACATGTCGCGGCCGGCGGTGGCGGCAGGGGTCGTGGGGGGAGATCGTAGTCGGCGGTGGCTACGATTAACGGATATCGCATGGGTAGATGCGTTCGCGAAGTGACGTGTTGACGCCTTTTTAATAAAGGCGCGAATAGGTTCGAGACCTAGATCGGAGTGGAGGTCGACGTTCCGTACGAACCAGGGGGCTCCTACGGCTTTACGGAGGAAGCGGTTTTGAACCACTTGGAGTTTATCGATGTGAGAGGGGGCCGAATGCCCGAACACAACACACGCATAAGTCATGATGGGTCGAACGCAAGTTTTGTAAAGTGTTACCTTATTTCTAAGGGACATTTTACTCCGCTTGCAGATTAACGAATGGAGACGACCGAGCACAAATGATGCTCGGTGACGGACCCGCTTGATGTGCGGGCCGAAGGACATGGTACTGTTTAGGGTGACCCCTAGATATTTGACCTCTTTGACCCAGGGAATGGGTCGGTCGAACATGGTCACTTGGCCGAGATTACTTCTAGGGCGGCGCAGGGAGTGGCGCGGGGTGACACCTCTGGAGAAGAACACCGCAGCGCTCTTGTCCGGGTTGACCTCAATACGCCACTTCCTGAACCAATACCCTAGGGAATTGGCGGATGCCTGAAGGTGTCTGGTAATGAAACCCTTATTCCTATGCGAGACGTAGAGAGCGGTATCATCCGCGAATAGGGCTAGATGCGCCTTACTCGAACGAGGAATGTCGTTCGTGTCGAGTTCCTGGACTACTTCCAAGGAGTGCAGCCGTAGGGTGACACCCTTCAGAAGCGCCATGTCCAGGACGTCGGGTCGGTGGTTGGGATTGTTAGGATAGTGGGTAGGGTGCATAGGTGCGATGACGTCAAAGTCGAGAACGTCGACCAGGGCGTCAAGGCTCCTACCGTTAGGGGACGTGGTGAGACCGTTCCAGGCCACGTGCTTGCTGTTGAAGTCGCCCGCCAGAATGACGGCGCTTCCCAGATTGAGGAGTGCTTCAAAGTCACTCCTGAGAACGGATTTAGTGGGGGAAAGGTATACGGAGGCGATCACGATGGGCTGGTGCCCCGTTAGAGACGCGACAGACCGAGGCTTCGATGTTGGTGAGCGCGGGGGGATCGAGAGGGATGCAGTGAAGGGACCTCCTGTAGTAAATGAGAGTACCGCCTCCGCGGGAGCCGATTCTGTCATTACGCACGAGGTTATAGTTTGCGATCCTAGGATCGCGTTGTGCGGGCTTCAGGAAGGTTTCCTGCACGAGGAGGATATCAAGTTGGTGATCTCGGAGGAAATCAGCAACCTGATCTCGCTGGGAGCGAAGGCCATCGGCGTTAAAGAACGCCAGGGATAGGTTGTGGGGCTTATGGCGGGGAGATCGTAGATCCATTATTGGGTGCGGGGGGGTTGGGTTCTGAGGGACGCCAGGACGTCATATACGTCCCTGTATTCCGCGGCCAGGAGAACCTGGTCCGCCAAATTGGTGGCGGCGCGGAGTCAAAGTGTGAGTTCGCGGACTCTGGGGAAAAGTGCGGGGCTTATCACCGCCGAGACGCTCATGATGAGGTCGACGTCCTGACTGACGTTAGTGGGCGGAGGGGGACAAGCCGCCACCGGCTGGATCGCCGGCGCGCGCTTCGGGGGGCGGGCAGGGCCCACTGACGCAGGGTGGGAGGCCGCGGTGTAGGGCAGTGGTTTCACCCACGCGTTGGCGCCGAGGGACGGCCCGAAACGGCGGGGGAAGGGGGGTCAGCTTCAGTGGCGCGGGAGCGCGGAGAGCCGTGGTCGCTGGCGCAAAAGGCACCGGACGAGGGTGCGCTGAGGGCGCGGGGGGGTGTTGCGCTGAGGGCGCAGAGGGGGGGGGGCAACCGCGCGGGGGCGGCGGCGGCCGCCGCGCCTCGCCCGGCCGCGCTTCCCCTTCGGGGCCTTGGGGCAACCGCGATAGTTCGCGGTGTGCCCCTTGGTGCCGCAGAGGACGCAGCTGGGGGTTGAAAATAGCTTGAAATAAAATCACCCCTTAATTTTTGGGTTGTTCGTGTTTATATTCGTGAAAAGTGCATGTTTACAATAGTAGTGTTTCCATTCTATATATCTCTGACGATCCCTTGCAGTGTAATGGTCGTGGTCATTTATGCATTAGCTAATTTTATTAACCTAATAAAAATAATAAAGTATTACTTACTTACTACCTCGTTGGTCTAGTGGCAAAGCACAATTGTAGTTTTTCCTAACAAAAACTTCCCAGTATGTGTCCGGAGTCTGAAATAGTGCCTGGTATATGGCAATAGGCTCGCCCCCTATTATATGGGATCTAACATCGTCGGCAATAAGTAGGTGTACACAGTACACCTCTGCCACCCCCGCTTGGAGAATAAAGGCGTGACGGTGTTTATTTTTTTATTTATTACTTATAAACTTAATTACTATGAGATAATCGTGAAATTACAAAGATAATGTTCATTTGATAGCTTCTTCGATACCTGTATACTTAAAGATTTTTAATTCACATTGGCTATTCATGACTTTTTATTTTGTACATCTATTATTGTTATTCTAAGGTACATCTCCCCCTTTTTATTCAATCTTTTTCTTAAATAGATGTAAGTAACGGTTGTATATAGGTAAACTCTGAAATCAAAATGAGTTTGTTTATTAATTCAGTAATTATTAAATAAATACTATTTCCTCATCTATCTTTCTAGGTCTCTGACCCTCTCCTCTAGGGTAACAGTTGTGATAGTATGTTTCACATGTTTGTAAGTATTTGCTGAAATAACTAATTGAATGCCAATCAATATCAGGATTATGAATTAGTTTGCTGAATGGATAGACACCACACATTTATTGGTAGAAACATACAAAGAAAATTGAGCATGAAAACAACAAAAAGTAAAGGCAAAATAGGCAAAAAAATATCATTGTAAGGCCAAACACTTGTAAGGTATTGCATATATTTACATTGAATATCACATTAAACAATGTTTACTTATTTAACTAATATCATGATATTTTATAGTTTCTATGTATGTTGATATATCTGAGAATACAAGTGTATAAAAATATTTTAAGTACAATCTATCTACTATATCATCATGCCAGATCCCTTGCAAGATAGGCAGAGAGTACAAGACATTTATAAATAATACAACTAAATTTTTGTGCTCATTTTAATAACGTAAGGTGTAGTTACTACTACACATTCCCTACTGGGAATGTAGTATCAAATACCTATATTAAATACTGCTGCTAACGTAATATTATTTAATAAGGTACCTCGATTTACTTGTTGCTTACTGCAACATCGTTTTTCCCTAAAGTTCGTATTATTATCCTCCGATGATTATCTACCCGTGTCGAGTTATTTTTACACAATTGCGTTTCTTCTATACATTTAGTTTCACCCTCTTACAGCTCATTTCCCGGGTTTTCAAGTTATATTATCTTATAGCCTTGTTGAACTAAAGATAAAAATTCTATAATTATTTTTCAAAGTTTAATATTTACCGCCTATTTTGATACTGACAGCACATTGACAGCGCCCACCGCGACCCACCTCTTGAGGTGGGTCACCGTGAGCGTCTTGTGAGCGAAATTCATGACGTCATCTATGACGTCTGCGATGCGATCACATCGATCGCGGGCGCCAAGTGGAACGCCTGAAATGGCGAAAATTTCGACGTTTATACCAAGTGGAACGTACTCCTCATGGCGAATGACATTGACATATAATTTTTTTATTTTTTTTTATTTTGACGTAGACAATATATATATAACGCTTAACAAAAATACTAAGTAGGTATACAATATTTATATTAATCTATTTTGTAAATATGTACACTGCTGAACAATATTAAAATAAAAATAAAAATTTTCAATTTGAAAAACGCGCCTTTCTTATTCGACGTTTCCCGCCCTTTTTCCTCACGATGGACTTTCTACTGAACATAACGTTTCGTCGACTCTGATTCCAATACGAGTACTACAAATGAATTATTGACAAATACCCTGGACGAAGAAAAGATAATGATGAAAGCATTACCAGTCTACCTGATCTCTCTAGGCAACAACAACATGAACAAATAATAAAATTAAAAAAACAAATCGAGAAACTCGAATCCGAATTGAGTAGTGCCCATCAAGAAATTGAGTCTCTTTCTCTTGAAAACACCAGTCTGATAAAAATAAATCGGAAATTAACGAAGGAAAATGACTTGCACAAAACAATAACGAGCAGTCCTATCCAAACAGTATATAATCACTACGTTTTAAGAGACGGCACTTAGAACATTGTCTTTAGCTAAAATTCTGTGAGCAAATCTATACCAACATTGTAAAAATATAAAGAGCTGCCAACATTCCCGCAGTGACAGCTAGTCCCGAGCTGACAGATAGATATACTAAATTTTATGGATAGCTAGTGCTGCGCTTATGCTTAAATGAAAATACCGATATCGATAGCCCGTACTAGGGTCAGCAGCTGTAGGTTCTCTTATTATTATTATTACGAAAACTTTTAGGCATAAATAAAAGGCGGAATGTATTATTTATTTCTATAACTTTATTTCGAATGCCTAAACCAAATGTTTAACAAAAATTTGTAAAGATTGGATAGATAATTCGACTCAAAATATCAACCTGAAAAATCATTATTATTGTATTATAATCAGATATTAGCAAAATGTAATTAGAGTAATGATTACAATTGCATTTTTTTGTAATATTTAATCATGATTCAAGATTAGGAAGTGTAATGGTAAACGTTGAAGATTACAAAACGTAATTGTAATTAATCATGAATACACCATCACGCCTATATTCCCCTAGCGGGCGTGGTTAATCTTTAATCTGATTACATTTTGCTTATCTATGATTATAATGATTATAATGTCTGTGACATTGTACTATTCGCAGATGATACCTCCTTGATCTTCAAAGTTGACAGAGCTAAGCTTAATTTTGACGATGTGAATGGTGCTCTTTCACGGATATCAAATTGGTTCGAAATAAACAATCTATTGCTTAATTCACTCAAGACAAAGTGTATTAAATTTACTATGCCCAATGTAAAAGTTGATGCTACGAATATTCTTATTAATGGCACAAAGCTGGACCTCGTGAACCCCACTGTCTTTCTAGGCATTACCCTAGACTCCAAACTCCAATGGGGGGCCCATATCTCATCACTTGCGGGTCAACTTAGCTCCGCTGCTTATGCAGTGTGGAAAGTACGGCAACTTACGGATGTGGATACAGCACGTCTAGTTTATTTTAGTTACTTCCATAGCATTATGTCTTATGGTATCCTACTGTGGGGTAACGCTGCTGACGTGGAAAATGTATTCATACTGCAAAAAAGAGCTATCCGTGCCATTTATAATCTTGGACCTAGGGCTTCCCTCAAAGAACTTTTTAAAGAGATCAACATTCTCACGGTCGCTTCACAGTATATATACGACAACATAGTGTACATACGTAGGAATATCCATTTATTTAATAAAGTGAGTGACGTTCATAAATTAAATACTAGAAATAAACATAAACTGGTATTACCAATTGTTAGGCTTAAAAAAGTATTTACTTCCTTCGTAGGAGTTGGTATTCGCTGCTTCAATAAGATACCAAAGCCCATGTCAGAGTTGCCACTTGACAGATTTAAAAAGTATATTAAATCTTCACTAATGAGTAAAGGATATTATACACTAAATGATTTATTAAATGATAAAAATGCCTTTACACAAATTAACTGAAATCTAGAAGAATATAATGTTAAGTGCAGCGTGTCCTGCCTAGCGAGCGGTCATTGATTTTAAATATTATTCTCGAACGATGTCGACAGGGTCGTGGATTGGTCATGCTCACTAAAATATCTTTGCTAGTGGCGGCTCTGTGGAGCGGGTCATTCTTTTCCCTCTAAAATGGTTGAGGAGAGTGATGGCTGCTTCTCAGGTCATACTCGTGAACGGGTGCTGCTGGTGGGGACTGGTCCGTCCCCTGCCCTTTGTCTGACTGAACGTGTACCATAATGCTGTTGAATTTTGTCTCGTTCGGCATCACACTGGAGCTATGACCAGTTGTTTTGTACGCGCTCTTTACATATTTTATAGTAACACTTTCTCTTACTATTATTATTATGCTTTTTATTATATACCTCTACAACATCTCTATTTTGTAAATGAGAGGACTATGTAGACACTGACCAATATCATGAATCTAAGTACACTTATGATTAATCTATACTTAAGCACATCTATTTAGCTCGTTCTGCATTGTTCTCCCATACTCCATAAATGCAATGTATACAAAAAGAATTGTAAACCTCATTTTTAAAAAAGAGTAACCGTGGAGTTTCTTGCCCTTCTTCTCCACAGGAATGACTTTCCGAACGGGTGGTAGAGTCTTAAGTAATTAATAATTTTCTCTTTTTGACTATTCATAAGTGCCTTTTGGTCTACATGAATAAAAAACTTTTGATTTTGATTTTGATTTTGAATCATATTATAATAATACCAGTATAGAAACACGGCGTGATCTTTCTATCTATATCATTACGCCAGATCTCTTGCGGGGTAGACCGTGAGTACAGAGTTCCAACAGGTTATGTATTGGTGAAACATCACGGCGTGATGTTAAATTCAAGTTACTTTCGGCTATTGTCTATTTTAGATCTAAACATGATATTCTTATATAAGCATAAAAACGCGCCAATTATTGATACGAGTATACACCAAGGGGACTTATTACTAATCGACACAGCCATAGCCCGGTAACTCTGTACTCTCTGCCTACCCCGCAAGGGATCTGGGCCCCAATTCTCGTATTTAATTGACACTGAAATTGGATCCTGACTGAATTGAGATTTAATTTTGAATTGACTCGAAATTGGTATTCTGTTACACTAAAAGTTCGGTCTGATTTCGGTATCATCTCAGTCTAATCTCAGTATAATCTAGTGTCGATCACATTTCGATCTATTATCGATCTCACGTCGATTCACAGCTGACATAGATTAAATAAAAAACATTAACTGTAATGTCAAACTTATAAATATCGGTGTTGCCAATTTGTAGGCAAGTACCGGAAGTGTCGGTAATTTTAAATAAAAACATAATTATATTTCACACAGGAATAGAAATATAAACGTATAAACAAATAAAACATACTATAAATATAATCAATTCGTTCTACTTTTGCGTATTTTGATTTAATTTTCATGTAATACTCGTTTGACGTGTCTGAAAATTGGGTATTTTCATTTAGGTGCATGACCACCCCACGCATTCGAGCTAGTACCCATGGCCATAAAAATTCATAAGGTATAAGAAAAAAACATCGCGCGAAAATTGATGTTGTTTACAAAGTGTTTTGAATTTCATTGTCTTCCATTATAATATTATGGCTAAACAAGGCAAAGAAGGAAACGCGCTTTCAACAAAATTGTGGGCTCAGTGCGCTTTGATTTTGAATGCCGACGTCGGAGACGTCCAAAAGTCAGCGCAAGAGTGGAAAAAGGTAAGTAATCTATCGTATGTATTATTTAGATCTGCTCAATATTACTATTCTTAGTGATAAAGTGCCGTTTTATATTTCTAGTACTACAATCAGTACAAGAGCCGCACGAAGGCTAAACAAAGGAGCCATAAAATTCGAGTCCTGAAAACTGGTGAAGGGCCAGCTGACGAGGTCCATTTAACACCTCTGGAGGAACGCTTCATTGGCATTATTGGAGGATGCAGTTCTCAGTTGCCTGCTGTCAGGCATAATCTACTTGATATATTGGTAAATATTATATCGGTGGTAATATTTATGTAGAACTCTATCAAGAAATTTTGAAATATTCTAATGTGTGTGATTTGTTTATAGACTATTGAACTGAATACTAGCAGTGGCGGGAATGATGGGAATTAGGGCACGAGTGGCCTTGTCCTAACAGGAGACAAGTAGGTCAATTTTGAGTAAGTATGCAACCAACAAAATAATAACCACTAAAATAATTTTATTGTAAACAAGTCAAACAGAAAATGTATTATCTTTAATTGCCCACAGGGTTTGCATGACTATTTGCTGTGCCTGTCATCGGTGGATGTGCTTACAGCAGCTGGTATGGCCGGGACGAGCATCTCGTCACTGTCTTGCTCTGGAAGTCCTGGCGCTCTAAGCCAAGTCTGATTGGCCACGTTGTGTATTTTTGCAGCCATCTCAAGTTTGTAATGCAGCTGCCTTACTACTAACAGACACCTGAAAGAAAAGGAAAATTGAAAATACAACCATTCTTTATAATAAAGAACATTGTTGATTAATAAATATATACCATTGTTGATTAGAAAAGTAATAATTTTAAACATTGTTAATTAATATTTGTTAAGAAGATAAACCATTGTTGATTAGTGAGTAGAAATAATTTAGTTTAGTGTATTCTATATTTATAATACATATAAGTGTTTACACATTGTTGAATAATAATTTGATTATAGATTGTTAGTGATATATGTTATATGAATAAATAAGCACTTATTTGATTTAGTTAAACATGTTTATATTTACAAACCTGAATCTCCCTTTTGGAACTCCTATAATCATTCAGAGCTTCAATATGTTTTTGGTAAAACCAATTTTCAGTAAAACCAAACAAATACCCACTATCACCTGCAATTTAAATGTGACATTATGCAGTGTTTATATTAGTTATCTTATAATGTGATTTCTGCAAACATACATACCTAAAAGAGAAATTGATGCACCACCCTCAGTGACCTCATTTAGATAACCATTTAATGGGTGGTCCCTCCAAATAGTTGAATCATAGGTACTCCCAGGCTGGATGGGTCTACACAGAGAATATTTTGGTCTGTATCGCAAATCTGAAAAGCAAGATTTTTTTTTATTAACAATCAATAATAATAAAGTTTAATAATTATAGCTTCATATTACTTAATTTATACTTCCTAGCATCACATACAAAGAATGATAGCCTTTATAGCATTAATATGCCTCCTCATGTTCTGAAGGTTTTAAGATCGAGACATGAGTACCATCTATGCAGCCAACACCTCTAGGTAGCCCATATTTGGAATAGAATCTAAAATACAAAAAATCATACATTTGTTATTATTAGCAAATTTCAATAGATAGGTTCATATTACAATGATTATATAGTATAACTTACCTGCTTCTAATTCTTTCCCTTGCCTCTCTTGTCAGAGGAAAGTTCACATACTTGCTCAAAACTGCCGGGTGGTTTAAAGCATCTGTCACTTGCTGTGCAGCCCTCGACACACTGGGTTGTGGCAAAGCATGTGAAATGCTTTGTCCCACCAAACTTTGGTATGAACCACTCACATAGAATTACCAAAACCTAGAAAAAAAGATAATAGTAGAATCATTTTTTAATATATAAGAATATACAATGCAAGGAATCTAACGTGATGATATAGATATATAAATATATGGCTTTCATTTTGCATATATTGAGTATTTACCTCGGGTGTGTAAAAATGTGTGTTGTGTATAGGTACTTAAACTAACCTTTACAACAGCATCCAGTTCATCGTTACGTCTTTCTCTGGGCATATGGGGCTTCAGCTCGTCAATAAGGTTTTCCACTAGCGGTTTCGTGAGTCTGTAAGTTCTTACAAACTCCGAATCGCTCATGGAAAAGGCGTCTGAAGCGAAACGACGATCACGTAATTTACGTCGACGTTGCCTACGTCTTTCCGACGCTGCTTCGTCGTCTGCTCGTAGTGCAGCTATTAGATAATTCCACCTTAAGCAAAATCCACTCATTTTACGTGAAATAATTGCGTAAAAACTTATAATAAAATTTATTTTTATGCGCAAAACCAACTATTTACAATGTCTCTTCAGTCAACTTTGAGTCAAGCTTCAGTGTCATTTCAATCTCAAATTTGACGTTTGTTATTGTACGAGAATACCAACTTTATAGTTTATGTTAGTTCAAAACGTTACCAGAATACCGTTTACATGTTTTTCAAGTTTCGGTCCGATCTCGATTCGGTAAATGTCATTGAAGGATTCGAATATGTTACGAGAATACCGTTTGTAAAGTTGATGAGATTGAGATGAGATCGAAACTGGATTTTGAACACTTTTAATTACGAGAATTGGCCTTCTGGCGTGATGATATAGATAGATAAATAGATAGCCCGATCAACTTAACCCAAAACCAGGGGAAGGTTATAAAAATTCGCAGAGCTGAAAATTTGTACGAATGTTCGGAACACCATTATAAATTTCGACGACGAGGATCGACGGGAACTTAATGTATTATTAAGTTCCCGTCGATCCGACTTTTGCAAAAAAAATTATTTAAGGTCGAAGTTCGCAAATATGGGTTTTTCAGCCAAACGGTAAGATTTATCACAAAAATAGGTCAGACTAAAATTATAGATCATGATTATCTATAAAAATTGTCATTACACTTTTTCTCCTAAGAGTCACCGTTTCTGCGATATAACGATTCAAAAAGTTGAAAAAGTTGTGTTCTTCATAATATGCTCACGTTTCCATACCACCTGTGAGGTAGTGTACTTGGCGCGTTTTTTTTAACGTGGTTTCCCCGGTAGGCCTATTCCACGATCTATAGTGACCCTGTTTAATTTATACATATTACGAAGAACACAACTTTTTTAATTGTTAAATCTCAAAAACGATGACTCTTAGGAGAAAAAGTGTAAAGACATTTTATAGACAATTTTAGGCTTACCTATTTTTATAATAAAACTTACCGTTTGGCTGAAAAACACAGACACCCATATCTGCGAACTTTGACCTTGAATGTTCTTTTTTCAAAAGTCGGATTGATGGGGACTTTTCATTTATAATGGTGTTCCGAACATTCGTACAAATTTTCAGCTCTTTGCGAATTTTTGTAACCTTGCATGTCTAACCTTGACCGGGCTTCCATGAAATGTAACAATCTTTTACATGGTTATTAGTGTAGTGTCGCAGGGTCACTTTAGTAAGCTACACTTTGCAAGCTTCATTTATGGCCGGTTTCAATATTCAACTCAAGGATAGATTTGCTCAGAAGAATTTTGACAGATTTTCCATACAAAATGCGTCAAATTTCTATCCGTAAGTTAAATATTGAAACCGGCCGTTAGATGACTTAGCACATTCTATAGAAATCTTTTAAACTGAAGATTGGCAGATAGAACAATAGTGAAACATTACAAAATTACGAGTTATATCTAGTTCAGGCCTTAAATAGTTTGACACCTACAGTAGGAATTACATGACCAGTGTATATTTAGGTAGTGTCAGTGCAGTGCACGCTCGAATTCGGAAGTGCCACACTGCGTATTCGAATTATTGCAATTCGCGATTTATTGCAGTTTCGCATATTCGAATTATTGCAGTTCCGAAAAACTCATAGCCAACGAAGTGTTGGCTGTAAAAACTTACAGCACGCCATCGATTCCATGAATGAAGTTAGCATCAAGCAAATATGCAAGTCTTACTTCAAACAGGAAGAGATCTGCAATGCTAAGGTGCTGCTGTACGAATCGCTCGGTATGAGCCACCGAATACCGTCTCGCAGGAGGGACGAAATGGGATATAATCAGATTGCTGAAGGTGACAGATCCTGACGACGTGCCCGCTTTTGTGGTGAAGCAGCTGCATAGGCTGTCCCCCGTCACATTCTACCACGTCGATGTCACCAGGCTGCTGAAGGATATAACCACCCCGAAGTCCAGCCTGTCCGAGGTGCAATTCAGGTTAGAGGCTTCGGAAACTACCACTACCGCCCGCAGCATACCGCACCGCGCCGCCCGCAGCACACCACACTCCGCCGCCCGCAGCACACCGCACTTCGCCGCTCGCAGCACACCGCAATCCGCCGCTCGCAGCACACCGCAATCCGCCACCCGCAGCATACCGCACCGCGCCGCCCGCAGCACACCACACTCCGCCGCCCGCAGCACACCGCAATCCGCCACCCGCAGTATACCGCACCGCGCCGCCCGCAGCACACCACACTCCGCCGCCCGCAGCACACCGTAATCCGCCACCCGCAGTATACCGCACCGCGCCGCCCGCAGCACACCACACTCCGCCGCCCGCAGCACACCGTAATCCGCCACCCGCAGCATACCGCACCGCGCCGCCCACAGCACACCACACTCCGCCGCCCGCAGCACACCACACTCCGCCGCCCGCAGCACACCGCAATCCGCCACCCGCAGCATACCGCACCGCGCCGCCCGCAGCACACCACACTCCGCCTCCCACAGCACACCGCAATCCGCCACCCGCAGCATACCGCACCGCGCCGCCCGCAGCACACCACACTCCGCCGCCCGCAGCACACCGCAATCCGCCACCCGCAGCATACCGCACCGCGCCGCCCGCAGCACACCACACTCCGCCGCCCGCAGCACACCGCAATCCGCCACCCGCAGCATACCGCACCGCGCCGCCCGCAGCACACCACACTCCGCCGCCCGCAGCACACCGCAATCCGCCACCCGCAGCATACCGCACCGCGCCGCCCGCAGCACACCACACTTCGCCGCCCGCAGCACACCGCAATCCGCCACCCGCAGCATACCGCACCGCGCCGCCCACAGCACACCGCACCCCGCCGCCTGCAGCACACCGCACCACGCCGCCCGCAACACACCGCACCCCGCAGTTAAGACATGGACATATAAACTATTATTTTTCTTTACTTTGTTGCTGAGCTCGTTTTGTTAAGTCTGCGTTCTCATTTTCATCTTTTTTTGCAGTGTTATTTAAAATTAGACATTGTCTTCGTATAAAAATTTTACTTATTATATTAAATAAAGTTTTGGTTATTATTTCACGGTGTTCAGAACAAATAATCCAATTCATATTGCAATGAACCATCAATTCCAAGCTTGTAATGCAGCTAATATTTTGTTTGTGTAAATCTTTAGCAATATTATTTTGAAAGATATCTGTTGCTATTGCAATTGTGTCGCAAAGATTTTTTGTAGGGTATGTAAGAGATTGTTTGTCATGCCACCATTCTCTTAGTGATATATAATTGTACAGTCCATCTTGATTTTTAGGATTCTCAGTTTTAAAACATGCTTTACAAATGTCACATGAATTTTTATACAGAAGTTTAGCAGCAACATATCCACTTACATATACTATTGGTTGCTCTTCGAAATTTGTTAGGTCATTTTCGTATTCATGAAAAACTTCAGGTAATAATATTATTGGATATTCTATTTCTTCTATTTCTATGTGTTGATCTTGTACAGACCTATTTGCAAGCTCCATACTGACTACCTTTTTTTCCCTTAGTATATCTTGAAAACTTAAATAAAATTTGTTCTGATCCTCTTCACAGTTTGATCCGCGACTAACTGATGCTGTATAGCCGGCTACTAAAACAGTTTGGGATACTAAAACAGTAAAATGGGAGCACGTAGGGTTTTTATTAGTAACGCCATGCTGGCGTATTAAACCAAACAGGTTTTCCAAAGCATCTTGGTTCAACTGACGCAGATTTAGATATTTTATTCCTTTTGTATTCAGTAGCCACCAAATCAGCGATTGTATCCGTACGATAATTATCGTACACATACGATAATTTTGTGCCTACGTACGATGTACGATAGCATATTATTATCGTACGCAGATTGTACGATAATTTCTATCATGATGCAAAATTTGAGAATTTATATTATTTCACTCATGCGCTGATAGTCTAAATCACAGTAGCATGATTTTATTTTGTCCAATAAAATCTTGGGAAAATACCGGGAAATACAAGTTCTCTATTCCTATTGGTTCTTACGATCCGCTCTGCTAAGTTTCACCACTGCCGATACTGTAACTTTATCCAGCGCCTGCTGTACACGCTTTCTTATTGGTTAGTATAGCATCTACCAATGCGAACAAGAGAATATAAGTTCGATATTTCGATTATGTTCACACTTCATATGTATCGTATATTTTGTGTAGAAAAGTTGGCAGTCATTTCGTTATATTATTATGATTATATGTCTGTATTCGCTCTGACAAAAGGAATTATTCAAATTAAGTGAAGAAAGAAGTAATTTTCTAGAGCAGCAAAATTTTGATTACACACTCGGAGTGATTGTTATCATTGGCAAGTAGGTATATTTGGAGGTTTTGTTCCACAACTTTATCTGCCGTTTCCCAGTCAGCTCTAATTGTTTTTAAGCTTAGCTCATCTATATAGACATCACACAAGGTGTCCTCTCCTTGTATTGCTACCGAACCCGGGAAATGCACGTTGAACAGTGTTTTCAGTGTTTCTTCCCCATTGTTTGTAAGTTCTCCTACCTCGTTCCTTACCGTAGTAAGTGGATTTATCTTGGCCATGGATATTGCCTTGGCTAGCCTCATACCCTCAGGGAGGCTGCATATGCTTTGGCAGTGTCTTTTCCAAGCCCTTCTTTTTGCTCTCCGCACTTCTGTATTGAACCTCGTGAGTATCGCAGAATATTCACCAAAGTTCTTGGTTGCTTTCGCAGTATTGAATGTTCGACGTTTCTAGTCTTAATCGCGCCAACTCTGGTGACCGGATCGCTCCACATCCTCCCCCAGATGATCTCCTTGATGTTCCAGGCAGTCTCATCATCCAGTATTGTTTTCGGATAGTCATCCGCAATGATGACCATCCTCGTTGTGGTCAGGGCATCCTTAAAGGAGGATCCAAGGCGAACTCGCTTCAGATCCCCTGCCGTATCCCTGGCTTCATCGCTAACCTCTCTTGCCCGTTTGGAGAGCGTCGCCTCCTGTACGGGCGACTGAGAGACAGCCGATTGCCTTGCGAGCTCAATACGCTTACTCCGCTTGGCGAGCCCGCTGAGTCGTTTGCGTCTCTTAGGGGAGACATGGTCACGTAGTCCGCCAGCACCGGTCGCCTGGGTGGTATGATTTCCGGGTCCAGCAGAGCCAGACGCCTTCGCCTCCACCTTGGCAACCGGGGGCAGACCGAAAGACGCTGTATCTCCTCCAGATCCGCAGCTCGTGTGTGCAATTTTGGGGACCAGACTGGCGCCACCACTGGGGTTCACTGCCGTCACTTGTCCCGCCGCCTTTATCGTGCCCGAAGGCCTTACATTATGCCCCGAGGGGCCTTGTGTGCATGACAAACTTTATCCCTTTTTAGGGACTGGTTTGGGGTTTTTTACTTTTTTGTCCATGTGACTTTATGATGTTTTCACTCTGATGACTCCCCACCCGCCACGGAGCCCTCACCTTTGGGGATGCTTACAAGCACCAGGGCTATCATCAGAGTATAGGGTTCCGGGGTGAGCTGTCCACGAGACTAACAGCGTTCGCTTCCACTCCCACGTAGTGTAGGCTTGCGCTGCCTCCTGCGGACCTCTTCACCCCAGAACCCTAGCCTAGTCCATCTGAGGGATGGTGTCCAGCCGATTGACTGTCACGCGGCTACGTAACAGCCTCCCGTTTGCACAGAAATTCGGACCGAAGAGGCGTGTTGCCAGCGACAGACAACAACTAATGGTCCATCGCAGGCTCAACCTCCAGGACTCCTTCACCCTGCTGTAAGGGTCACCACGCACGACACAAACACGCAGGGGATTGTCCCCCCCCTCTCCCCCATTACCCCTGCTCCAGTCCCCAATCCCAAGCACTGCACCATGTCAGGTCATCCACCATCGCCTCTTGTTGTCACCCTCGTAAGGGAAGTTATTGATGATACCCGGGGTGCACCGTCCCGTACCTATTGTCGTTCCTCTGGTCGTATCCGCGGGACTGGCAATAGGCCGGGCACACTAGGAGGTTCCCTGACCGTAGCACCCCAAAACCTTACCTTTACACAACCCTACTAGTTATCCCTATCGCTAGGATGGTTGAATTTTATTGGGATTTACATTTCCCTACTAGTAAACTTTTCGCATACTGTCACACAGCTTAACAAAGTATATTAATTTATATTTTTACAAAGCGTATCTTGCTGCTGACACACGACTACATTTGATTCAATTCACAGGCACAAACTATTCGACAGACGGCTTGGTCAAGAACTTAACCCGCTCCGCCCACTAGATAGAGTCGTCGCGGGTGCGATCCCCGCACGGGTTAAATTTTTGTTTTGCCCATAAACATTCGTTTCGATCACGGTGTTTAGGTATGTCAAACATGTTTGTAAACGCACCCACGACACAGGAATAATTCCTAGTGTAGCTTTACGTTTCTTTTTTAAAAGATTTGCAAATTACCTTAGTGGAAACTGATTTTGTGAATGAATACTAGGCACGCGAGATTTAAGTTGGTCGGATTGGAGTTAGTGCTACCAAAATTGGATTTCAGATTTCGTCGTTTCTCGCTGAACACCATGTAGTTACTAAGTAAATAATAATATTAGTCCTATTAAGGAACTGTCCCACCGTTGGGCACGGGCCTCGTCTCAAACTGAGAGGGTTAAGGCCATAGTCCACCACGCTGACTCAGTGCGGGTTGGCGAACTTCACACATCTTCGAGAAACTCGGCATACAGGTTTTCTCACGATGTTTTCCTTCACCGTTAAAGCAAGTGATAGTTAATTTATAAAACACGCACATGCTTTCGAAAATGCGTCCCTGGGTTTGAACCCGACACCTCTGACTTTGCAGTCCAACGGTCTAACCATTAGGCTTTTACTGCTTTTCTAATAGTTAATAGTTAATAAGTATCCGTTCGAATCTGAAACTATTCCTCATCCAACAAAATAGGGTAATTGAAAAGTAAGTGAGATGTTTTTTTACTCGACTACGGCCAAGCCAGAAGGAAGTGTTATGTATGCAGTCTACGTATGTATATTTGAGTTTGAGTATGTTTCACCGTAGGGCCTAAACACTCATCCGATTTTGATGAATGGGGTGACAAATCGATTCGTTATTATGATCTGGATGACATGGACTACATTTTATACGAACAAAATCAATGTAGAATGTTAGATCAAAAAAGTGGGTGGTGAGTCAGTCTTTCTTTTGCTGTTATAGAATTTGATGTCATATGAAAAGAGTAGAAAATTCTGAGTTCATAAATATAGATATAGTGCAATATTAAATATACGAAGCGACAGAAAAACAATTTTACTATATACTGAGTTCTTAGATTTACGCAAATATTACACATCGAGTGGATCCACTCGAAACGTCGGGAACTTAAAAATCAAAATAAACCGCGATAAAATCCGAAAAAATAGTTTTATTTCAATTTTACTATATTTCAGCTATATTCAGTTTTTGCCGTAGTCGGGTTACAGTTTTTTAAAACTTTTTCCTTGTTAAGTATAGGTAATATATAGTATAAGTACCTTCCCTTTTCTTGGCGACTGTGCATGTTCAAATGCACGCAGAAGCTAACTTTAATTTATAATAAATAAATAAATCAATAAAAAGCTTTATATTTCTCGCAAATTATAAAAAGACAAACAAAACATTATGAAAAGTATTAGTGTTTAAGCAAGAACCCCTCTACAGGTGAAGGCCTCCTCTAGAGATAGCCATACGTCTCGGTCTTGAGCTACTTGTAACCAGTTACGCCCCGCCACCATTCTAATATCGTCTTCCCATCGTGTGTACGGTCTTCCTACGCACCTCTTGCCCTGTGGTCCTTTCCATGATGTTACCCTTAGAGTCCATATCTGATCTTTAAGTCGTGCTAGGTGGCCCGCCCACTTCCATTTTTGTTTTTGCGCGTACTGGACTGCATCTGTTACATTGGTTATCTGTCTTATTTTTGAGTGCCTTATCTTTTGGATTTTCTTTATATTTAGCATGCTACGCTCCATTCCTCTTTGACAAGTACTTATTATATTTTTTGTTTTGTTAGTAAATTTCCACGTCTGGCAGGCGTACGTCAAACACGGTAAGAGGCAAGTGTTCATCACTTTGGTTTTTAGTTTTGTTGGCAAATTACTCTTAAATATTTCTTTGTAACTCCAATATTTGTTCCACGTGATTTTTTTTCTTCGTTCTACTTCTAACTAATTGTTTTTTCTGTCGAATTCGATTTGTTTTCCTAAATATATATAGTTTTCTGTATATTTCAGTACTTCGTCATTCACGAATATTGGTCTCTTTATGCTGTTAGTCATTGTCATTGTTTTTGTACGGTTCACTTCTAAGCCCACCTGTTTGCTAGCTTTATGTAAGGTCTCGATCATATTTTGTAGTTCAGAGCTCCGTTCTGACAATAGTACCAAGTCATCTGCAAATCTCAGATGAGTTAGATATTTACCTTGTATATTCAATCCATAATTCTTCCAGTCTAGTTTGTTAATTACTGATTCTAATACGGCAATAAATAATTTTGGGGATATGGGGTCGCCCTGCCTCACTCCTCTATTGATGGGAAATCTTGGGCCAGTTGTTTCTAGTTTAATTTGACCTGTACTTTTGTGATAAATGTTTTTTAAAATTTTTATATATTCCTGCTCCACCTTTTGTTCTCTTAGCGTTTGCCATATGCTAGTGTGTGATATCGTGTCGAAGGCTTTTTGGTAATTGATAAAAGCAACATATAAGGGCTTTTGCTGCTCTTGATATTTTTCTATCAATAATTGTAATGTATGTATGTGATCGACTGTTGAAAAACCTTTTCTAAAACTAGCTTGCTCTATAGGTTGTCTAGTTTCAAGTGTAGTGTTTATCCCCTTGTTCATTATTGAGGAAAAAAGCTTGTACAGAGTTGGTAGTAAGCTTATAGGTCGATAGTTTCCAATGTCTTTTGGGTCCCCTTTTTTGTAAATAAGTATAATATTTGACTCTGACCATTGCGAGGGGGTTTCCGCATTTGCCATAATTAAATTGAACAATTTCGTTATAGGTATACATAGGATTTCGTAAGCTGATTTCAATGCTTCATTAGTAATATTATCAGAACCCGGGCTTTTGTCTAACTTTAGTCTCTTTATTGCTTCTGTAACTTCTTCTTCATCAATTGGTTTTAAATTTGCTTTAAAGTATTCGTCTGTATTTTCTGTGGTCGCTATTTGGGCTTCAGAACTATATAAGGTTTTGTAAAATTGGGTGGCAATATTAACAATATCTCTGCGATTATGCAGTGTTTTTCCTAAGCAGTTCAATCCTTCTATCCAAGTTTTATTTGTTTTCATTTTTTTATAAGCTTTTTTTGTGCTGCCTGCTTTTTTAAGATGTTTTTCTATTGTGTTTAGCCTATAATTAGCGTAGTCTTTTTTTATATACCGGCTTATTAGCTTGTACAGAGCCGACAGTTCATTTTTAATAGATCGAGTTTTGTTCTTGTAGTGTTGCAGACATTGTCTTCTCTTTATGAGTGTCGTTGTGTGTGGCAATAGGATATTTTGTGATTTAGAAGTTGAGTTGGTTGTTTCAGCATTTTTCAGACTATTTGTGATAGCATTTACCAGTTTGTCATGGTAATTTTGTATTGATGTAAATCCTGTCTCGTAGGTTAAATCTGGCAAACATTCTTCTAGGGATTCTTTAAATTTGCTTACTTCGTTATCGTTCTTTAACATGTTGCTTAATTTATTCGTGTACTTAGCTCTACATTTTTGTGGTTTTGACAGCATTATCGTTGTTCTGACAGGTCTATGATATGAAGGGTAATTTATGTTAAGCGTTTCAATATTTTGGAATAAGCCTGGTCTGTTTGACAATATATAATCTATTTCATTCTTGTATTGCCCGTTTGGGGACCGCCAGGTCCATCTCTTTTTGATCCTTTTCTTGAAAAAGTATTAATGATAGAAAGTCTATTTTCGAGAGCGTAGTCGATTAATCTCTGCCCTCTGTCATTTCTATCACCGTATCCATTTCTTTTCATTATAAGGTATTCATCAAGTCTAGGCATACCTATTTTGGCATTAAAGTCACCCATTATTATAAGATTCCTATATGCTTTTTCAATAGCCTTATTTATCATTGAATAAAATAGGTTGATTTCCTCTAGTTCTGCGGCTTCTGTAGGAGCATATACTTGAATTATGCTTAAACAAAATCCTTGAAAGTTTAAGTTAAGCAGAGCAACTCGTTCTGAGATACCGGTGAAACTTTCCACATTTCTTTTTAATGATTTGTTTATAATAAAGCCGACACCATATTGGCCAGGCGTATGTCCTATATGGCAAAGTATAATGTCCTTATATTCCTCTATTTTGTTACCTAGTCTTCTGGTTTCTGATAATCCAATGACATCGCATTTTATTGTCGCGAGGGCTTCTCTTAGTTCGATTAATCTTTCATAAGATGATAGTGTTCTCACGTTATACGTTATTATACTGAGCTGCTTGTATTTTTTACGGGAGTCTGTGTGTAATGTAGTTAATTTCTCTGGAGGGTTTTGGTCGTAATCTTCCACGGTGACCAACCGGATTGGAAGATGTATTTTATTTCTTATTTTTTTTTGATGTGTTATACTATCTGTGTTTATTTTGAGAGGGGCGGGAATTATTTGCTATGCACCTTTTTTATGTTTTCTTGTGTATTATTTGTACTTTTATTAATCAGAAAATTTAGCATGCCTGGTTTTAAGATACCTTCTGACGGTTTTTGTGTCAAAGTTTGAGCAGGCAGAGCTTTGTTCTTCTTGTTGGCTTGAGTGATGTTGTTTGATCGATTTCGATATTCTTTATCTGGATAACTTTAATTTAGCCAAGTTAAATTAGACGTGCTATAGGAGTGGGTAACGATCAGTCTATCTATAATGCCTCGCCCTATTACAGGTGAAATGTAGACATTTGGAAAGGAAACCTCCAAACGGCTTTGCCAATCCCTTACTAAAATAAGTAGGTACGTTATGTAGGTCTTTTCAATTAATAGTGGTTTAAGAAAAGTAATATTCGTGCCATTATTTAGACGCTAGTAGTTTCGTGCAGGAAAAAGATCCAAAGGAATCTGCGGTTCATTTGGAGCAATCCATAGACCAATCCTTCAAGTCTTAGAAGAATTGCATTAATTGATAATTGTGTGGAATATCACAATGATCTCATTTATTTATGTAATACTTACTGGTCTTTTCCACATATAGTAGGGGCTACCTAAAAATTTATACCTATTATTTTAATATAGCCTACGTAAATGTTAATAATATTCCTTTGTTCACGTTTTCAGTTCTAGGACATGTTGGCGCAGATACTCGTTCGATCGCCATGGAGGTTCATAATGGGGTCACGTGCGATTGAACTTCGGTGGCGCGGTCCGCTTCCTAGAACCGCCAACTTCAATTAGGTACTAGTTGCCGTCCGTTCTAACCCATTATAACTTTTTAGACTAATATCCTGTTGAGAATTGATAACTGGGAAAATTATTCATCACCTACTAAATTTTTGCTTACGCTGTACAACAAACCTTCCATATAAAGAAGTGAGAACAATTCAAAATACGATCTTGTAATTAAGTACTGACGGAACCCAGGTTAATTATATGTGTACAACGCGATCTGTGTAAATTAAACTTGGCTATATGCGTCCAGAAATGACTGGTGTCTCCGGTGTAATGTCAATTGCGGGTGGCGGTGGCCATGCGGGGGAGGCTCTGCGGGCTGGCGGGGGCGCGGGGGTGCGGCGTGGCTATCGACGCGGTGGCGCGCGCACGCTCCCGCGCCCCTCGCGTTCGATTTTCCCCGTTCGGGCGACGGTGGCGGCGCGTTGCATAACTGTGTAGTGGCACTCCGCGCGCGACCCCGCACCGAGCGCCCGTCGGGAGCGCGCCCAACGCGCCGATACGCGCTACGTCGCGCCCTTTACGTAACGCGCGACCACCGCGCGCGCTCACGCGATCCCAGGATTACTTTCCGTGTGTACGCTGACAGTGCCGGACGCCGGGAGGAGAGCGGCCGGGTGCGGACCGGCGGGCTGGTAGGTGTCGTCGCCATGCGCGCGCTCGCCCTTTGTCCGGGCGCGTCGGCGGCGGTGGCGGTGCGGTCGCGTGCTGAATAATTGACGTGGAGGCTGTCAGCCGGACGTTATCGACCTCGTCGCGTGACTCGCACGTGTTACCTGCCAGCGGCAAGGCCACCTCGCTGGCTGCGGCAAAAGACGCTGTCGCCGTCGATGCTGCCACTGCCGCCGCCGCCCCCGCCGCCGCCGCTCACTTCTGTGTTTTATTATGATTCCTATTGTTAACCTATTTATAAGTCTTATTTACTTGTCACCGTGGAAGCCGGAGCCTACCCACGGTCGATCCGGAAGAAGGAATCTAAAGATTGTTGTATCTTAATATCACGATGAAAGCTCTGCAGATCAATAGACTTTTTGCCGCAAACTTCGTTCATTACAGTCAACATCCGTTCTTTGCGATGTAATGATAGTAATGAATACCAAAGGAACCGTTTTAACTTATTTACTACACTTTTCACTCATCTCAATCGGATTAGAAGGAGTGCTGACTAATCTGTTTTTATCCACAGCTCAGCTTGTTTCGTAAAGGGATATTCAGCGCTTCATTCATTACGATATTTTAGTTTGTTACTTCGAATTGTTGTGCTCAATGAACAATAGATTATCGATTTGACATCGGCAACTAGAATAATTGTATTTAATTATACTTTGGAGAGTTAGATACTATGGGATTAGAAAAAGATTACAACGTTTTCCAATTAATAATGTACCCTGTAAGTATTTCGTTGCGTGCGTGAGATTGCGAGATTTGAAAAAAGTAGAGCTAAAATGAAAACACAGAAATACAATTTACACCTTTTATTTTACCTTGACCATATCTGTAAATGTCAATATTATTACACAGGCATATTTTAAATCAGTCTTTACACTCCAAAAAAGAAACAGCATAATTATAACATAATATATCAAAATAATAGGGTAGATACAGGATAATACTTAACTTAAAAATGATGTCTTCACGCGATAACTTAAAATCCAAAATCTGCACCTTTGATCAATGCATTACCTTATATACCCTACGTTTTTAATACAAATTATATTAGCCTGTTCTGACCAATCACAAACATCTGTTGTTTTTACTGGATAACTCGCTACATATATTAGGTGGGCTGAAAAGTTCGTAGGCTAGCATAGAAAAAAATCTTTTTTTTTGATAGAATTTGATTTTATTATTCAATATAGTTGCCTTCGAGGGCGATACAACGATTATAGCGGTCATACAATTTTTATAGTACGATTTGTCTTTAGCCTCAAAATAGGCTTCAGTTTCGGCGATTACCTCTTCATCGGCGCAAAATTTCTGTCCAGCGAGCATTCTCTTGAGGTCTGAGAACAGGAAAAAGTCGCTGGGGGCCAGATCCGGAGAATACGGTGGATGCGGAAGCAATTCGAAGCCCAATTCATGCAATTTTGCCATCGTTTTCATTGATTTGTGACACGGTGCATTGTCTTGATGGAACAGCACTTTCTTCTTCTTCAAATGGGGCCGTTTTTCCGCGTTTTCGTCCTTCAAACGCTCCAATAACGCTACGTAATAGTCGCTGTTTATGGTTTTCCCTTTTTAAGATAGTCGATGAATATTATACCATGCGCATCCCAAAATACTGATGCCAAAACTTTTCCAGCCGACTTTTGCGTCTTTCCACGCTTTGGAGTCGGTTCATCACGTGCAGTCCACTCGGCTGACTGTCGATTGGCCTCCGGTATGAAATGATGGAGCCATGTTTCATCCATTGTCACATATCGACGCAAAAGTTCGGGTATATTACGATTGAACAGCTCGAAATACTGCTCAGAATCATCAATTCATTGTTGTCTTTGGTTAATTGTGAGCTCGCGCGGCACCCGCTTTGAACAGAGCTTTCGCATACCCAAATATTCATTCACGATATGTCCAACACATTCCTTTGATATCTTTAGGGTCTCAGCTATCTCAATCAATTTCACTTTACGATTATCCGAAATTATTTTGTGGACTTTTTTGATGTTTTCGTCGGTAACAGCCTCTTTGGGGCGTCCACTGCGTACATCGTCCTCGGTGCTCATTTCGCCTCGTTTTAATTTAGCAAACCACTTCTCAACGGTTGATTTTCCTAATGCAAAGTCCGAATAATGTTTATCGAATGTTTAATGTTTTTCGCCAAAAAGCAATGCTTTATTAACACACGATATTCCTTTTTATTCATTTTTTCAAACTAACAAAAGTTGCTTTACTCAAAATGCTATAACTCACAAACTAACATAAAAACAGCTGTCACATTTATACACGTGTCTTTTGAAGGTTAGAGCTAACTAAAAGTCATATGGATTTAATACTAGTAGCGCTATTTATGTGTCAGCCTACGAACTTTTTAGCCCTTTTAATGTTATTTGAATATAATCCATTAAACCATATATCGATAAGTCTAGTTATTAACTTGTTTCTGAATCTACCAATCAGAGACTTCCTTTTTAAATTATTAAATAGCACAATATTACAATGTTTATGATAACATTTAAGTAATCAAAAACTATTTAAAACATTATAAGACATATCAGATATAATTATAAAGTATATATGATCCAGAAGTCGCGTTCAGTCGTAATTGCACGACGCGCGGTGAAGCCAAAAAATTAACAAACATCCCGTACTCACCGCACTTCCCACCCGCATAATGTTGCTAGTTAAAAATGATTTACCAATTTTTGAGGTAAATGTTCAGTAAGGGATTATAAAATCATTATTATTTCTAGCGGTAAAATGTATGTTTATACATATTAACAAAAAAAATAGATGTAATTAACGTAGGTTCTTCAAATAAAACGCGATTCCATTAGCAGTAAGTTAATAATGTTTATTTTTTTATAAGTTAATAATTATTTTTTTATTTGTGTCGTTACGTTACAATTCCACAAAAAATGAGATAGACTTCATCATGAGCACCAAGCGACAAATATTTAATGATGTCTCCGTGATTCACAGGGTAAAAACCGGCAGTGATCACCGAATGGTCAGAGGCACATTAAATATTAATGTCAAAATGGAAAGATCGCGTCTGATGAAGTCTACGCTCCGACCTTCTTATGCTCACATCCAAAACCCCGAGAACTTTCAACTCGAATTGGCAAACCGCTTCGAATTGCTAGACAGCAGCGCATCAGTGGACGAAATCAACAACAGGTTGGTAGAGACTGTCCATACGGTCGGGTCCAAGTATTATAAGCCCCACCGTAAAAATAGACCTCAAAAACTATCCAACTCCACCCGAAATCTCATGGCTGAGCGACGTTCCATGACGCTCCAAACCTCCGATGATGCTAAGTCCTATAGGCAGCTCAATGGACAGATACTGAAGTCCTTGCGTCACGATTTACGGTCCTTCAATACAAGGCGTATTGAGGAGACCATAGCACAGAACAAGGGCTCCAAAGTGTTCGCAAGAGACGCGTCTATTGGGCAAAGCCAGTTGACGAAGCTGAAAACGGAGGACGGAAACGTAACGTCGAATAGGTCAGAGGTGCTCAGGGAGATAGAGAGGTTCTATGGGCAGTTGTACACCTCAGTAGCTGAACCTGTTGTTGACTTGGTAAAAGACCCAAGAGCCAAGCTAACCCGACACTACACTGAAGATATCCCGGACATCAGCCTGTACGAGATTACGATGGCTCTCAAACAACTCAAAAATAACAAAGCACCAGGCGAAGACGGAATTACCGCAGAGCTTCTGAAAGCGGGCGGAACGCCGGTACTTAAAGTCCTTCAGAGGCTGTTTAATTCCGTCTTGCTCGAAGAGAAAACGCCGGAAGCATGGAACAGGGGAGTGGTGGTACTGTTTTTCAAGAAAGGTGATAACACTTTACTGAAGAATTATAGGCCCATCACACTGCTGAGCCATGTTTATAAGTTGTTTTCGAGAGTCATCACGAATCGTCTCGAACGCAGGCTTGATGACTTCCAGCCTCCCGAACAAGCCGGTTTCCGGAAAGGCTTTAGTACCATAGACCACATACATACGCTGCGGCAGATTATACAGAAGACCGAGGAGTATAATCGGCCACTATGCTTGGCGTTTGTGGACTATGAGAAAGCCTTCGATTCGATCGAGACTTGGGCGGTTCTTAGATCTCTCCAGCGATGCCGCATTGACTATCGGTACATTGAAGTGTTGAAGTGCTTGTATAATAACGCCACCATGTCAGTCCGAGTACAGGGGCATTGCACGAAGGCGATCCCCATAAAAAGAGGAGTAGGGCAGGGAGACGTCATTTCTCCGAAACTGTTTACGGCCACCTTAGAGGACGCCTTCAAGCTCTTGGAATGGCAAGGACTTGGCATCAACATCAATGGCGAATACATCACTCACCTTCGATTTGCCGACGACATTGTGGTCGTGGCGGAGTCGCTGGAAGATCTAGGACGAATGCTCGGTGACCTCAACAGAGTATCTCAACAAGTGGGTCTTAAAATGAACATGGACAAAACGAAAATAATGTGTAACGTCCATGTCGTACCCACCGCACTCACCGTTGGGAACTCTACTCTTGAAGTTGTCGACGAATACATTTACCTGGGACAGGTAGTCCGGTTAGGTAGGTCCAACTTTGAGAGAGAGGTCAATCGACGAATCCAACTCGGCTGGGCAGCGTTCGGGAAACTGCGCAACATCTTCTCATCCAAAATACCTCAGTGCCTTAAGACTAAAGTTTTTAGTCAGTGTGTGTTACCAGTGATGATATATGGATCAGAGACGTGGTCTCTTACTATAGGTCTCATAAAAAAGCTCAGAGTTGCTCAGCGAGCTATGGAGAGAGCTATGCTCGGCGTTTCTCTACGCGATCGAATCAGGAATGAGGAGATTCGTAGAAGAACCAAGGTCACCGACATAGCCGTTAAGATTAGCAAGCTGAAGTGGCAATGGGCGGGCCACATAGCGCGTAGATCGGACGGGCGTTGGGGCAGAAAGATTCTAGAGTGGAGACCACGTATTGGCAAGCGCAGTGTGGGACGACCGCCTGCCAGATGGACCGACGATCTTGTGAAAATCGCAGGAAGTCGTTGGATGCAGGTGGCATCGGACCGGTTACGCTGGAAAGCGATTGGGGAGGCCTATGTTCAGCAGTGGACAAGTATAGGCTGAGATGATGATGACGTTACAATTTGACGGACGCGCAGTTAGTTAAGAGCTTAAGCTGCTCCGCCCACTGTATCTAATAGTCGCAGGTTCGATTCCCGCACGGGACAAATCTGTGTGACCCACAATCATTTGTTTCGGTCTGCGTATTTGTGTATGTGAATTTTCATGTTTGTAAACCCACCCACGACACAGGAATAAATCCTAAAGTGGGGCTATGTTTAAAAAAAAAGAAACAATTACGAGGTTCTAGGATCGATTCTTAGGACGGAAAAAGTGTAATATTATTTTTAATATTTCTTTTGTTAATTTTTTTTTAAATATTGCCTGAAATGTGGGTGAACACGGTAGACCTCTGCCACCGCCACTTGGAGAAATAGGTGTATAGAAGGCCTATGGTTCATCCGGCTTATCATTATAGAATAGAATAGAAAACTCTTTATTGTACACCAAATTATAAATAAACAATAATGTGAGGTACAAAACAATATAAGGTACAATTGGCGGCCTTATTGCTTGTAGCAATTTCTTCCAGGCAACCAAGTCGAAAGAAATACAACAAAGTAGAGGGCAGTTGGTGGCGTACATTTATTAAGATTAAAAGTAACTAATAAAAGTAATATATATATATATATATATATATATATATATATATATATATATATATATTTCTTTCGACTTGGTTGCCTGGAAGAAATTGCTACAAGCAATAAGGCCGCCAATTGTACCTTATATTGTTTTGTACCTCACATTATTGTTTATTTATAATTTGGTGTACAATAAAGAGTTTTCTATTCTATTCTATAATGATAAGCCGGATGAACCATAGGCCTTCTATACACCTATTTCTCCAAGTGGCGGTGGCAGAGGTCTACCGTGTTCACCCACATTTCAGGCAATATTTAAAAAAAAATTAACAAAAGAAATATTAAAAATAATATTACACTTTTTCCGTCCTAAGAATCGATCCTAGAACCTCGTAATTGTTTCTTTTTTTTAAACATAGCCCCACTTTAGGATTTATTCCTGTGTCGTGGGTGGGTTTACAAACATGAAAATTCACATACACAAATACGCAGACCGAAACAAATGATTGTGGGTCACACAGATTTGTCCCGTGCGGGAATCGAACCTGCGACTATTAGATACAGTGGGCGGAGCAGCTTAAGCTCTTAACTAACTGCGCGTCCGTCAAATTGTAACGTCATCATCATCTCAGCCTATACTTGTCCACTGCTGAACATAGGCCTCCCCAATCGCTTTCCAGCGTAACCGGTCCGATGCCACCTGCATCCAACGACTTCCTGCGATTTTCACAAGATCGTCGGTCCATCTGGCAGGCGGTCGTCCCACGCTGCGCTTGCCAATACGTGGTCTCCACTCTAGAATCTTTCTGCCCCAACGCCCGTCCGATCTACGCGCTATGTGGCCCGCCCATTGCCACTTCAGCTTGCTAATCTTAACGGCTATGTCGGTGACCTTGGTTCTTCTACGAATCTCCTCATTCCTGATTCGATCGCGTAGAGAAACGCCGAGCATAGCTCTCTCCATAGCTCGCTGAGCAACTCTAAGCTTTTTTATGAGACCTATTGTAAGAGACCACGTCTCTGATCCATATATCATCACTGGTAACACACATTGACTAAAAACTTTAGTCTTTAGGCACTGAGGTATTTTGGATGAGAAGATGTTGCGCAGTTTCCCGAACGCTGCCCAGCCGAGTTGGATTCGTCGATTGACCTCTCTCTCAAAGTTGGACCTACCTAACCGGACTACCTGTCCCAGGTAAATGTATTCGTCGACAACTTCAAGAGTAGAGTTCCCAACGGTGAGTGCGGTGGGTACGACATGGACGTTAGACATTATTTTCGTTTTGTCCATGTTCATTTTAAGACCCACTTGTTGAGATACTCTATTGAGGTCACCGAGCATTTGTCCTAGATCTTTCAGCGACTCCGCCACGACCACAATGTCGTCGGCAAATCGAAGGTGAGTGATGTATTCGCCATTGATGTTGATGCCAAGTCCTTGCCATTCCAAGAGCTTGAAGGCGTCCTCTAAGGTGGCCGTAAACAGTTTCGGAGAAATGACGTCTCCCTGCCTTACTCCTCTTTTTATGGGGATCGCCTTCGTGCACTGCCCCTGTACTCGGACTGACATGGTGGCGTTATTATACAAGCACTTCAACACTTCAATGTACCGATAGTCAATGCGGCATCGCTGGAGAGATCTAAGAACCGCCCAAGTCTCGATCGAATCGAAGGCTTTCTCATAGTCCACAAACGCCAAGCATAGTGGCTGATTATACTCCTCGGTCTTCTGTATAATCTGCCGCAGCGTATGTATGTGGTCTATGGTACTAAAGCCTTTCCGGAAACCGGCTTGTTCGGGAGGCTGGAAGTCATCAAGCCTGCGTTCGAGACGATTCGTGATGACTCTCGAAAACAACTTATAAACATGGCTCAGCAGTGTGATGGGCCTATAATTCTTCAGTAAAGTGTGATCACCTTTCTTGAAAAACAGTACCACCACACCCCTGTTCCATGCTTCCGGCGTTTTCTCTTCGAGCAAGATGGAATTAAACAGCCTCTGAAGGACTTTAAGTACCGGCGTTCCGCCCGCTTTCAGAAGCTCTGCGGTAATTCCGTCTTCGCCTGGCGCTTTGTTATTTCTGAGTTGTTTGAGAGCCATCCTAATCTCGTACAGGCTGATGTCCGGGATATCTTCAGTGTAGTGTCGGGTTAGCTTGGCTCTTGGGTCTTTTACCAAGTCAACAACAGGTTCAGCTACTGAGGTGTACAACTGCCCATAGAACCTCTCTTTCTCCCTGAGCACCTCTGACCTATTCGACGTTACGTTTCCGTCCTCCGTCTTCAGCTTCGTCAACTGACTTTGCCCAATAGACGCGTCTCTTGCGAACACTTTGGAGCCCTTGTTCTGTGCTATGGTCTCCTCAATACGCCTTGTATTGAAGGACCGTAAATCGTGTCGCAAGGACTTCAGTATCTGTCCATTGAGCTGCCTATAGGACTTAGCATCATCGGAGGTTTGGAGCGTCATGGAACGTCGCTCAGCCATGAGGTTTCGGGTGTAGTTGGATAGTTTTTGAGGTCTATTTTTACGGTGGGGCTTAAAATACTTGGACCCGACCGTATGGACAGTCTCTACCAGCCTGTTGTTGATTTCGTCCACTGATGCGCTGCTGTCTAGCAATTCGAAGCGGTTTGCCAATTCGAGTTGAAAGTTCTCGGGGTTTTGGATGTGAGCATAAGAAGGTCGGAGCGTAGACTTCATCAGACGCGATCTTTCCATTTTGACATTAATATTTAATGTGCCTCTGACCATTCGGTGATCACTGCCGGTTTTTACCCTGTGAATCACGGAGACATCATTAAATATTTGTCGCTTGGTGCTCATGATGAAGTCTATCTCATTTTTTGTGGAACCATCAGGGCTCATCCAGGTCCATTTCCTATGAGGCGGCTTCCGGAAGAAAGAGTTCATCATAAAGAGTCCCTCCTTCTCCAGATATTCGGCCAGCCTCTGACCCCTGGGGTTGCGCTGCCCGTATCCAAATTGCCCCACTCTCAATTCATCATCGCCCCGTTTGCCCAGCCGCGCATTGAAGTCACCCATAACCACTGTAAAGTGTGCTTTGGAAGTATGTATGGCTCTACTAATGTCCTCATACATTACGTCGACGTCATCATCTGAGTATGCCGAGGTCGGTGCGTAGACCTGTATGACCTTCAGCGAATATCTTTTGGATATTCTGAGTATCAGGTACGCTACCCTGCTCGACACACTAGTGATGGACACAACGTTGTCTATGAGTGACTTGTGGACGATAAATCCGACACCACCTTGGGACTGCTGTTCGCCCTCCCGGTAGTAAAACAAGTTGCCGGATTTTAAGGTTATCGTGTCCTCGCCCTTTCTTCGGACCTCCGATAAACCAACAATACTCCACCGCAACTTGTTTAACTCTTCTTCCAGCTCAACTAGCTTCTCACCTGTCCTCAATGTGCGTGCGTTGTATGTCACCAGGGCCAATTTTCGGTTTTGGTGGTAGCCGAATCTCTGCCGGAGATTCTTAGCACCCCTTGTCCTGTCGTTACCATAGCTGCTACCGTGGCCAGGACGAACAGAACCGCCGGGGACTAGGGGCCTGGTTTTATCTTTTTCTTCCATTTTAATAAATTGGGGGGGTATGCCATACTCGCCACGCTTGGCAGGCGGGTTGACGAGCGCAGTTTTTGATGGTAGAAATGTTAAGGGAACGCTGCTGCCCATTCCCTAGTTTTCCCTTAGTCGCCTTGTACGACACCCGATGGGATGAGATGGGTTGGTCCTATTCTAAGCCGGGAACCACGCGGCAAAATCACAATTAATAAATTGTTTTATAGTAAGTATTAATTAATAATAATATTGCCGATGCTGACACACGCATAAACTTAACTTTCATTTCATTATCTATTGGTAAAATAAATTTATATAACGTGATTTAGTTTGATTGGGACAGTTAACTATGAAAGTTATTCAGTAGTATTGAAATAAAGACTTATACAAAATGACTTTATATAACAACAATACTTACTTTACGTAATATACTCTTTTTAATTTTAGTGTAGGGATTATTTATTTCCAACTAATACGGTTTGTATTTTTATATCCGCAATAATATGCAGTTATAATCAATGGCAAGGATTGGCAACATTTTGCCTTAATACTCACATTCATACCTATTTGGATAGGTCAGTATACATATAAGTGAATATTTAAATACCTGTTAAATGTTCCATAGGGGTTAGGCATAGGTGCGTATATTATACGCCTCAAAAGTGTTTAAAAAAGGCTCAAAAGAACCTAGCTCTAGCTGATCACTAATTTTATATCCTTTTTTCTTAAATGTTATAAAGGTATTTAACATGTAGTTTATATTTGAGGGGTCCTTGCAGTGTGAAAGAAATGACTTCCATCTTGTTTCTTTCTATCCTCTCAAAGATTGGGCTTGATATTATATATGTAATACTCTTGGCTGTTATACTGCACGGTTTGGTTTTCGATAAAAGCTTACCACAACTAAGATAGTTCCTAAAAAAATGCCTATGTATACCTATGGACTTGCGGATTGTTCCTCTTTGAGAAAACAATTAAAACTAAATTGTAGTTATACAGTAGGATCAACTGTTTTCTGATTTTAGCGTGGATTTTAGGATATATTATTTTAGAACATATATAACTGGTGATGTATTGTTAAACTTGAATATTTTAAGTATTTTAAGCGATCACGCTTACGCACCGTGTTGTGTGATTTACGCCAATAATTTTGTAAAACGATATCCTCAGTTGGTAACAAATATTCATATTAATCTCAGTAGGTAATTAGGTAAGTATCTATTTATCTATATCATCACGCCAGATCCCTTGAGGGGCAGAGAGTACAGAGTTCCAACAGGTTCTTTCCTTGCATACCTCTCTGGCTTCCTTCACTCTCATAGTTCGTCTCATACACGCTCGCCGGTTACGGAGACTCTTGACTTGCCCTTAGTAAGATAGTCTAGGTCGTCTAGGTCTAGGATAGTCTAGGTCTTCCTCGGTACCTACATCCTTCCACTTTCGTATTGTATATCTGTTTTCTCATTCTTTCTTCAGACATTTTTTCTATATGCCCGAACCAACGGAGCATACCCTTTCTCATCTTTACACCGATACTATCTTTCATGCCTACTCGCTTTCTTACTAGACTGTTGCGAATACGGTCGGTCAGCTTCACTCCGCACATCTTCCGCAGAGCTCGCATTTCCACCGCATTTATCTTACTTACATTCTCCTTCTTACATACCTAGCTCTCGCTGCCATATAACAGCGTTGGGACAATGGTATGTATGTATGTATACATACCTATAGATGCACCCGGTCGCTTGCATGCGACAGCGTCGGCTGTTCAGTCAGTAATAAACGAGTCATTACACTAGGCGATTGTTTAATTGCATTTCCAAACATAACACTGGCGAAAAGTTTACGTAGTCAAATATAAAGGCCGGCGTGACTTTATAAAAATATATTTATTTTACAATATTAAATTATAATCAATATACAAAATACTATGCAGTCAATAGTATTGCTTAAGGTTCGTGCGAACGGTAAGAGAGCTGAGTCGATATTAAAAGTACTTTGCTTGGCGATGGCTATTTATAGGCATCGTCAAGTAAACACATCTTTTTAGAAGACACCCACGCAGTGTGCGTCTTATTAATTAATATCTGCTTATTAATCAAAACAATTATTAGAATTGGACTGAGACTAAACACGTAAGCTGATAGTTGTTTACTTGATAAATAAATACTTAGCTAAGGCAAGTTAAGCCAATTCAGCAAAACAGTACTTGGAATTAATTTGCATGAGCAATAGTTTGTTATTATTGCATCATCTTTTAAAGTACTTGCACTGGGCTATGTACTGTTCTGGTATACATAACTCCTCCCTCCATAAGTTCAAAATCAGCGTTCGATTTTTGAGAATGTTGATTTTGCTTATGTTCACATAAGAACAATATTTTAGACTTATTAATATATATATATAACAATGAAAAGTACAATTATTATGGTAATATAAATGATTATAGTGCCTAAACTTATGCTATGCACATTCACTAAATCTACTTGGTTTTCACAAAATTTTGCACTAGTGACAGGAACTGAAGATTGTCGCTCATGTGGCAGGAACTGAAGGTTGTCGCTCATGTGGTAGGAACTGAAGATTGTCATTCATGTGGCAAGAACTGACGATGAGTCAAATTGATTAGTAGTAATAATTTCGACGAAATTGTTGACGAATTTTAAATGTTGACGAGAAAACCGACACAGTGGTCAAAACGCTACAGGATGTGTCTCGAAGGGTGTTTCCCGGCAAAAGCGGTAACAGAGAGTCTAAACTCTCGCTCGAGACTCTCGAACTTATGAGGCAGAGACGGGAAATGTCATCCACGCAGGCGTCTTCGCCGGATGGGAGGAACCTCAACCGGAAGATCCGGAAGCGGGTGCGACGTGACCTCCGATGTTCCAACACCCGCGCCATCGCGGCTGCGATTGAACAGAACAGAGGCACCAAAGTCTTCGCTCGCCAGCTAGGTAGATCCCATCTGACGAAACTTAATACAGCGGATGGCAAAACCGTGACCTCCAAGTTCGAGATACTCGAGGAAATTGAGAGTTTCTACAAAGACCTGTACGCATCACGGATGGCTAAACCCTCGAGACCCAGCGCTGACGACCACAGAGCGCCACTAGCACGCCACGATACGGAAGACATCCCTGATGTCAACCAGGACGAGGTCAGAGTGGCTCTCGAGCAGCTCAAAAACAACAAGTCGCCAGGCGATGACGGAATCACCACTGAGCTCCTAAAAGCAGGCGGGACTCCAATCCTGAAAAAGCTAGCGAGTCTCTTTAATTCCGTCATCCACCAGGGCTTAACACCTCAAGCGTGGAGCGGGAGTGCGGTGGTTCTGTTCTTCAAAAAAGGTGACAAAACCTTGCTGAAGAACTACAGACCCATCTCACTCCTGAGCCACGTCTACAAGTTGTTCTCGAGAGTACTCACAAACCGCCTCGCCAGAAGACTTGACGAGTTCCAGCCACCGGAACAAGCCGGGTTTCGAAAAGGCTACAGCACCGTAGACCACATCCATACTGTTCGGCAGATTGTACAGAAGACCGAAGAGTACAATCAGCCGCTGTGTATGGCTTTCGTGGACTACGAGAAAGCCTTCGACTCCATCGAAACCTGGGCGGTTTTGGATGCTCTGCAGCGATGTGGCATCGATTGGCGCTATATCGAGGTGTTGAGATGTCTGTATGATACCGCCACAATGACCGTCCAGCTCCAGGACCAAAAGACCAACCCGATCGAGCTGCATCGAGGGGTAAGACAGGGGGATGTAATATCCCCCAAGCTCTTCACCAATGCACTCGAAGACGTCTTCAAGACGCTGGACTGGACTGGGCGGGGCATTAACATCAACGGCGAATACATCTCACACCTTCGGTTTGCCGATGATATCGTCATCGTGGCAGAGTCACTGGAACAGTTGAGCGGAATGCTGCATAGCCTAAATGGAGCCTCTCGAGGTGTCGGTCTCGGCATGAACTTGGATAAAACCAAGATCATGTTTAATGAGCATGTCACGCCGGGACCGATCTACGTCGATGGTTCGATGCTCGAAGTTGTTCGGGAGTATGTCTACCTTGGACAAGTTGTCCAATTTGGTAGGAACAACTTCGAGAAAGAAATCAACCGCAGGATCCAATTGGGTTGGGCAGCATTTGGCAAACTACGTCACGTTTTCGCTTCGCCTATACCGCAATGCCTGAAGACTAAAGTCTTTAACCAATGCGTTCTACCTGTTATGACTTACGGGGCCGAGACGTGGACACTCACAGTGGGACTAGTCCACAAACTCAAAGTCGCACAGCGGGCTATGGAGCGAGCTATGATCGGCGTCTCTTTGAAGGATAAAATTCGTAACGAGGTAATCCGACAAAGAACCAAAGTTACCGACATAGCTCGCAGACTCAGTAAGCTAAAGTGGCAATGGGCTGGTCACATCTGCAGAAGGACCGACGGCCGATGGAGCAAGCGTGTCCTAGAGTGGAGACCGCGACTTGGTAAGCGTAAGGTAGGACGGCCCCCAGCTAGATGGACCGACGACCTCAAGAAGGTCGCTGGGACGGACTGGATGCGGAAGGCGGGGGACCGTGTGCAATGGCGCGTGTTAGGAGAGGCCTATGTCCAGCAGTGGACTACGATAGGCTGATTGATTGATTGATTGAATAATTTCTTTCATAGCACAGGAACTCTGCTTTCCTAATTTCTCTGTAAGTCTGTGAGGGTTGTAATTATTTCTGACCTTCTCGTAAGGATGTGAGGAGTTAGGATTTAAAGGAATGTCAGGTTGGAAAAAGGATTAAATTTGTAGGAATTACAGAAATCTAATTGGACAATTGGTGCTGACATAATAAACGTTATTCGTTTGCTATTAATATACGCTCTTATGTCTATACAATGTTCAATCTTAATATTACAACACAAAATTTGTATAATATGAATTATCAAATCGTAAGTATTTAAAACAATGTGCTATGTTGAAATTTAGTTCTATTTAAAATATATTCTATTTCGAAGTTGAAGGACCAGGTTTTGGACTACCTGTATTACTATCAGAAGAGTGAACCTTTGGAGGACGTTTAATATCTTAGGGACTTTTGTGTGTCTCTGATTTTGTAACGTTGCTAATTTTTAGTACTATTCTATTTAAAACTTCGATTGCCTAATTTACTAAAGGAATCTGGTATTTTTAGAAAGTATTTGCCTTCTAATGAAAATTATATCTATAAAAATTTCGTGAAAGGGTCTTGTTTGAGTTAATTGTAATTTGGGATTAAAGGGTTTCTAATAACGTTCGCACATTTAACAAAATTAATTGTTTTTGAAACATGTAATTAATTGTCAAAATATAAGAATTATTAGGCTTTGAATTTAATATTTAAATTATTTAAAGAATGATTTTATTAATTTAAGTTATACTCTGCTAATACTTTTTTTTATAAGATTTTATAATAACTTCATCTGTTCCAAATCTTGAGAGTACTCAGCTTATCAGGTTTTTATAGCCATGGTTTTAAATATTTTTTTTATTAATCTGTCTTATTTTATCGATTTCATTCGGACTCTAATTTTATTATGCCTGAACCTTTTAATTAAATAAAAATACATATATTGAAGGAATGATCTGATTAATTTTGGGGTATTCGTATGTAATGTAGCTTTTACTGAAATAATAAGTATTTCATCTTCGTCGGAAGATGGAATATTTATTGAAGTTGGGGTATGTCTATCTGGTGAGTCATCCACTAATATACTGTCTAGTATTTTAAACAGCTTGTCAATTTTACTATCTTCTTCGACGGGTATTGATTCGTCTAATTTTGAAGGATCGTTAAAATTTATATTCACTATTTTGGAGGGTTCTATAATGTCAATCATAGGGACATCCTTTGATTTAATATATTTTGAAAAATCGTTATTATTAATATTTATTATTTTGGGGGGTCTTTCAAGGAATCCATCGGAAAATTTAGCGGTGGAGGTAAAATACTGTCGGGGCTTTCGTCTAAGACTTCGTCGATTGCTACTGGCTCATAATCATATGAGTATTTATCAGTCTCAAGGTCAGTGTCATCTACGTAATCCTCGTATAAGTCTTCTGTTCTAGGATCTCCAAAATGTTCTGCGAGGAGTTCCTTTAGGCTATCCCAAGAATTGATATTAATCCTTTCGCTTACATGTATCGACGCTTTATCGGTTAATTTACTTGTAACGCTATGGTAAATATACAATTGTTGCGCAGCATTATTTTCCCTTGAAAAGCTTCTAATTACATATTCACACTTTTGGATGAAAAGATTAAGTAACTGTTCGTTACCGTCGTAACGCAGAATTATATCGAGAATTTCTTTTGGGATGATCTGAATCTAATTCATTTTAAATACTTTGATTTTAACAAACTGCTAAACACAATATAAAAAAAAATACAATAAATATTACACACAAACAAAACAATAAAAAAATACAAATAAAAAAATACACAATTTAAAAAAAAATCACAATTAAAATTTTTATACAATAAAAGAAAAAGTTCATAAATTCGGCGATTTGTGTCCGAAAAAATAAATTTCATCGATTATTATAATGTTATTTAAATTAACTTAGCCTTTATAGGCAGAACAACGTTTATTATTTCTTTCTTTCAATATAATTTTAATTTTTCACGTGACCCTTGTGATCGACTCACTGGAAGTAATTTTCTTTTCACAAAAAAAAAATACGACAAAGTTTTACGTAAGTTCAGCGATGCTTGTCTGATTCTTACGGCCCTAACTGGTGATCTACGGCTTAGCGATGCTTGTCTAAATCCCTTGAGATCCTAATTTTAATCACAAATTAGAGATGTTTGTCTAATAATGTGATATCCTTTTATCAAAATAATTCCCGTGATTTTTGACCGGAATTACAGGCTCGGGGTCCGAATGAAATTAGCGATGCTTGTCCAATTAAATTCAGAATAGACAGAAAAATAGGAACATGTGGAAAAGGTCAGAACTCACACAATGCTGCAATTTTTCATGCCGAATATCCGCTCTTTGTATATATATCTGCAGGCACTTCTTGACGAATTTCTTTGTTCGAAGGTAGGTCCTTTTCTAGGATTCAGCCAGGCGATTGTGGTCCGGAATCGATGCTTGTATTCCTACACGACGCTGAGCTTGTCAGATATGACCGCTCCAGCACTTATCGCGACTGAAATCCTACCGTTCGGCTGCGCCAGTCACATATAAAGGCCGGCGTGACTTTATAAAAATATATTTATTTTACAATATTAAATTATAATGAATATACAATACGAATGTAAGGATTGTGGTTGGTAACGATGTGCTGGAGCAAGTGAATGAGTTTGTATATCTTGGATGCGCCTTCAGTAAGGATGGGAAATACACCGCTGACATAGAGAGAAGAGTGAGTGCAGGGAACAGAGTGAATGGTGCGATGGGAAAGCTACTCGGGAGCCGGCACTTAAGCCCTAAGGCGCAGCTGGCCATACATAACGGAGTTCTTGTCCCAACGCTGTTATATGGTAGCGAGAGCTGGGTATGTAAGAAGGAGAATGAAAGTAGGATAAATGCGGTAGAAATGCGAGCTCTGCGGAAGATGTGCGGAGTGAAGCTGACCGACCGCATTAGCAACAGCATAGTAAGACAGCGAGTAGGTATGAAAGATAGTATCGGTGTAAAGATGAGAAAGGGCATGCTCCGTTGGTTCGGGCATATAGAAAGAATGCCAGAGGAAAGAATGACAAAACAGATATACAATGTGAAAGTGTAAGGATGCAGGTACCGGGGAAGACCTAGACTATCTTACCACGACCAAATAAACCGAGTCTTATCTGATGGAAAAGTCAAGAGTCTCCGTAACCGGCGAGCGTGTATGAGACGAACTATGAGTCGAGGAAGCCAGAGAGGTATGTAAGGAAAGAACCTGTTGGAACTCTGTACTCTCTGCCTACCCCACAAGGGATCTGGCGTGAGGTTATAGATAGATAGATGAATATACAAAATACTATGCAGTCAATAGTATTGCTTAAGGTTCGTGCGAACGGTAAGAGAGCTGAGTCGATATTAAAGGACTTTACTTGGCGATGGCTATTTATAGGCATCGACAAGTAAACACATCTTTCTAGAAGACACCCACGCAGTGTGCGTCTTATTAATTAATATCTGCTTATTAATCAAAACAAGTATTAGAATTGGACTGAGACTAAACACATAACCTGATAGTTGTTTACTTGATAAATACGCAGCTAAGGCAAGTTAAGCCAATTCAGCAAAACAGTACTTGGAATTAATTTGCATAAGCAATAGTTTGTTATTATTGCATCATCTTTTAAAGTACTTGCACTGAGCTGTGTACTGGTCTGGTATACATAACTACGTATACCCACATTTGCAAAGAAAAAAAAATGTCTCAGATAATAGGAAATATATCCGTTTTTGATCATATTTCTTACGATTGGGAAATATTTTATAGTAAGCTGCAACAGTTCTTGCATTTAAACGATATAAGTTTGGAGAAAAAGAAAGCTGTGCTGTTGACACATCTATCAGATGAAACATATCGCCTGGCGCGGAATTTAGTTCACCCCCGCGATGTGGAAGAAGTGACCTATGAAACGTTAATTGAAGTGTTTGCGAAACATTTCAAACCGAAAAGATGTACCTTCGCCGACAGGGAAAATTTTTATGAAGCCATTAGGAAGCATGGAGAGAGTATCGAGGCATGGGCGGCACGTGTCAGGGGACTAGCCGTCCACTGTGATTTTGGCAGTTCGTTGGACCCCGTGATGCGCGATAAGTTCGTGCTGGGGTTAAGCTCTGGACCTGAATGAGATCGCTTGTTCGAACACGCCGCAGCTACTTTAACATTTGCTAAGGCGTTGGAGGTAGCACAACAGGCGGCGCGCAGGAAGCTCATGCAGCTGCACTAGCAGGAGCGAGCGGCAGCGGCGTCTTTGGGGTCAAGGAAGAACCTGTTTACTGTGTAAGCGGTGGTCGAGGATATACATCGCAGCAGAAGTCAATGAGTGTTTGTGACGTGTGCAGTTTTAAAAATCACGCGGCGAGTGAGTGCCGTCAAACGAAAATGAGGACCGCACCTGTAAGGAATGCGGGCCCTTTAACTTAAGGTATGTTAAGTACCCACCCTTATCTGCAGATGTTTATGTAAATGGAATTCCTTTAAAAATGGAAATAGGCTCAGGCGCTGGATGGACTGTCATTTCTGATAAATGTTACAAACAAAATTTTGCCAAATATAAGCTTCGAAATGGTGGTTTAAATATGTTTGTGTATAATGGGCAAAAAGAATCACTTTTAGGTTACTTTGTAGCTAATGTATGCTATATGAATAAGCAAAAGACTTAGAAATCCTTGTTGTAAGAGATGGTGGCCCACCGCTGCTAGGCCGCGATTTTTTGAGTAAATTTGGTTTAAATATATGTTGTATGAATAACTATATTTTCTGTAATAAGACTCCATGCTCGACTGAGGTGCGACAATTACTAGAGGATTTTTCAGACTTATTTACTGGAGAGTTAGGATGTTTTAATAAATTTCAAGTTGAATTAAAAGTAAAAGAAGGGGCGCAGCCAACATTTTTTAAGCCACGATCAGTTACATTTGCCTTAAAGAGAAGGGTAGAGGAAGAACTGGAAAGGCTCGTGTCTTTAGGTATACTGGTTCCCGTTAACTTTTCCAATTATGGAACTCCTATTGTTCCGGTAGTTAAAGAGGATGGTAAAATTAAAATAGCTGGCGATTTTTCAGTTACTCTTAATAAAGATTTGCAGATTGATAAATACCCTATGCCGCGTATAGGAGAAGTGTTTTCTAAATTGGGTTGAGGTGTTTATTTTACAAAAATAGACTTCAGTAATGCGTATAACCAATTTTTACCGTCGGAAACCTCAAAGAACTCACAACCATCACAACACATAAGGGATTATTTAAATATACGCGCCTAGTGTACGGCTTGGCGAACGCACCGGCTATTTTCCAACGTACAATGAAAACGTTGCTATCAAACATAGAGGGTGTTAGCGGTTGGCTTGACGATATCTGTATCACAGCTTCTTGTTGGAAAACACACCTCGTTAGGCTTCGTGAAGTTTTGAAAAGGTTAAAGGACGCGGGGCTTAAGTTACAAAAGGATAAATGTGCTTTTTTTCAGAATAGCGTAACCTACTTAGGTTTTATTATAGATAAAAATAGATTGAGAGCTTGTAATAGAAAGGTCGATGCAATCATGCAAGCGCCTCGCCCGCAAAACGTTACTGACGTGAAACGTTTTTTAGGCGTAGTAAATTTTTTTTTTTTTTTAAAAACGTTGCCCCACACTAGGATTAATTCCTGTGTCTTGGGTGCGTTTACAAACATGAAAATTCACATACACAAATACCCAGACCGGAACAAATGGTTGTGGATCACACAAAGATTTGTCCCGTGCGGGAATCGAACCCGCGACTATTAGACACAGTGGGGCGGGGCGGGCTAATGCCTTAACCACTGCGCTAAATCGTCCGTTATTAGCGTTGCTTCATTACGAACGCATCCAGTGGGGTACGGCTCAACAAGATGCTTTCGAATCTGTAAAAAAGCAACTAGCGTCAGATCTTGTACTCTGCCATTTCGACCCGGAAGCCCAGCTGATGCTCTCAGTTGACGCTAGTCCGTCGGGCCTCGGGGCCGTGCTTGCACAAGTTGACGATAAAGGTTTTGAACGACCCTTGGCTTTTGCTTCTAGGTCATTATGCTCTAGTGAAAAGAACTATAGCCAGATACAAAAAGAAGCAACAGCGATAATATTTGGGGTGAAAAAGTTTCACGATTTTTAATATGGTTGTCAAAAACCATTTGTTTTCAAAACGGACCACCGTCCGCTTTAGTCTATTTTTGGCAGCAAAAAGGGCATTCCCGTAATGGCAGCATCGAGACTACAAAGATATTCGATTATATTATCAGCATATAATTACACTATAGAGTATATAAGTAGTGGGAATAATTTAGTGGCTGATTATTTCTCACGCTCGCCTTTACCATGTGAAAGTGATAACGATAGTGGTCAAAATTTGTCGTTTTTACAATTTTTAGACTCCGAAACACTGCCAGTGTCTTTTCAAAAAATTAAAACTGCCACTTCCACACTGCCACATAAAGTGCTTCAAACCGTCACCGGTACATGAGTCACGGTTGGCCTCGGAAAATTAAATGTCATACAATTGCCCCATATTTTAAATGTAAAACGGACTTAGAAATATACGACGGGTGTTTATTCAGAGGCCATAGAATAGTTGTACCGTTAGTGTTTCGGGAGAAGTTATTAAGTGAATTGCATTCAGCGCATTTCGGTATCGTTAAAATAAAGAGCATGGCGCGGGGTAGGATGTGTTGGCCGGGCATCGATGACGACAATGTGCGGTGGGCGCGGCGCACCTTGGCCGTGCCCCGCCGGCCCGTGGCAGCGCCTCCACATAGATTATATGACGATTGGACAGAGAGTGTATCTTATTGTAGTAGACGCCTTCAGTAAATGGCTGGAATGTATCCATATGGGTTGTGGCACCTCAACACGAGCTCTAATTGTAAAATTAAAAGAATTAATATCCCGCTACGGCATACCGACCACGATCGTGTCTGACAACGACGTTAAAATTAATTCAGTGGAATTTAACGAGTTTTGTGCTTACAATGGGATTAAATACGTTACATCCCCTGTTTATTATCCGTTGAGCAATGGGCAGGCAGAAAACTCTGTAAAAACATCAAAAAAAAATAATAAAGAGTATTATTAGAGAAACGTGCAATAACAGTGACATAGAAAATAAATTGATGGATTTTTTATTTAATTACCGCAATACGACCCATTGCTCGACCGGTGAAACGCCGGCAAAATTAATGATTGGACGCGATCTTAAATGCAGGCTTGATTTGATTATGCCTAACAGAAATGATTCGGAAATTAGTGCTGAACAAGAAAAAGAAGTGCTGGCCTTTGCCCAGCAGTGGGCAGTATAGGCTGATATTATAAGAAAAAGAAAATAAAATTTTGAAAGTTAATAGACATTTCCAAATCGGTGATTTTGTCTGGTTAAAATGGTTCGTGGCAAGAAAAGAAATTTGGGTAATAGGTACGATACGTAAAGTGATCGGGACGAGAATGTTTGAAATATTTGTCAATGATTACAATGCCAAGTGCAGAAGGCATGTAGATCAAATATTGAAATATACCGGACCATGCTTTACGGTGTCGGATAAGACAGATACGAGGAAGGTACCTTGCCATTCACGATCGTCGGCGTCTCCTACCTCGCGCCAGGATGCCCCAAATTATGGCGATACAAATGAACCAACCATTATATTACCCTCGAGTAATAGCGAGGTGGATGGTAAGAGGTCTCAGCAGGATCCTGAGGAGTGGGCGGAGGCGAGGGAGGATATAGAGGACTGTGATGTAAATATTCTTTTCGCAATCAGCGACGAGGACGATCGGCAGCCGATGGTGCAACAAGAAAACAATTCACTGCCTAGCGAGACTGAAACAGACGTTCGACTGCCGACCGGGCCTCAACTTAGACCTAGAACTAAAAGAGTAAATTATAAAAAATATTATTAAACAAGTTAAATATTATTTGTCACCAGGGCCCCAATTCTCGTATTTAATTGACACTGAAACTGGATCCTGACTGAATTGAGATTTAATTTTGAATTGACTCGAAATTGGTATTCTGTTACACTAAAAGTTCGGTCTGATTTCGGTATCATCTCAGTCTAATCTCAGTATAATCTAGTGTCGATCACATTTCGATCTATTTTCGATCTCTTGTCAATTCTCAGCTACCATAGATTAAATAAAAAACATTATCTGTAATGTCAAACTTATAAATATCGGTGTTGCCAATTTGTAGGCAAGTACCGGAAGTGTCGGTAATTTTAAATAAAAACTGATAATTATATTTCACACAGGAATAGATATATAAACGTATAAACAAATAAAAAATACCATAAATATAATCAATTCGTTCTATTTTTGCGTATTCAGATTTATTTTTCATTTAATACTCGTTTGACGTGTCTGAAAATTGGGTATTTTCATTTAGGTGCATGACCACCCCACGCACTCGAGCTAGTACCCATGGCCATAAAAATTCATAAGGTATAAAAAAAAAACATCGCGCGAAAATTGATGTTGTTTACAAAGTGTTTTGAATTTCATTGTTTTCCATTATAATATTATGGCTAAACAAGGCAAAGAAGGAAACGCGCTTTCAACAAAATTGTGGGCTCAGTGCGCTTTGATTTTGAATGCCGACGTCGGAGACGTCCAAAAGTCAGCGCAAGAGTGGAAAAAGGTAAGTAATCTATCGTATGTATTATTTATATCTGCTCAATATTACTATTCTTACTGATAAAGTGTCGTTTTATATTTCTAGTACTACAATCAATACAAGAGCCGCACGAAGGCTAAACAAAGGAGCCATAAAATGCGAGTCCTGAAAACTGGTGAAGGGCCAGCTGACGAGGTCCATTTAACACCTCTGGAGGAACGCTTCATTGGCATCATTGGAGGATGCAGTTCTCAGTTGCCTGCTGTCAGGCATAATCTACTTGATATATTGGTAAATATTATATCGGTGGTAATATTTATGTAGAACTCTGTCAAGAAATTTTGAAATATTCTAATGTGTGTGATTTGTTTATAGACTGTTGAACTGAATACTAGCAGTGGCGGGAATGATGGGAATAAGGGGCACGAGTGGCCTTGTCCTAACAGGAGACAAGTAGGTCAATTTTGAGTAAGTATACAACCAACAATATAATAACCACTAAAATAATTTTATTGTAAACAAGTCAAACAGAAAATGTATTATTTTTAATTGCCCACAGAGTTTGCATGACTATTTGCTGTGCCTGTCATCGGTGGATGTGCTTACAGCAGCTGGTATGGCCGGGATGAGCATCTCGTTACTGTCTTGCTCTGGAAGTCCTGGCGCTCTAAGCCAAGCCTGATTGGCCACGTTGTGTAGAACACAGCAAGCATTTACAATTGTTGCAGTCATCTCAAGTTTGTAATGCAGCTGCCTTACTACTAACAGACACCTGAACGAAAAGGAAAATTGAAAATACAACCATTCTTTATAATTATAAACATTGTTGATTAATAAATATATACCATTGTTGATTAGAAAAGTAATAATTTTAAACATTGTTAATTAATATTTGTTAAGAAGATAAACCATTGTTGATTAGTGAGTAGAAATAATTTAGTTTAGTGTATTCTATATTTATAATACATATAAGTGTTTACACATCGTTGAATAATAATTTGATTATAGATTGTTAGTGATATGTTTTATATGAATAAATAAGCACTTATTTGATTTAGTTAAACATGTTTATATTTACAAACCTGAATCTCCCTTTGGAAACCCCTATAATCATTCAGAGCTTCAATATGTTTTCGGTAAAACCAATTTTCAGTAAACCCAAACAAATACCCACTATCACCTGCAATTTAAATGTGACATTATGCAGTGTTTATATTAGTTATCTAATAATGTGACTTCAAACATACATACCTAAAAGAGAAATTGATTCACCACCCTCAGTGACCTCATTTAGATAACCATTTAATGGGTCCCTCCAAATAGTTGAATCATAGGTACTCTCAGTCTGGATGGGTCTACACAGAGAATATTTTGGTCTGTATCACAAATCTGAAAAGCAAGATTTTTTTTTATTAACAATCAATAATAATAAAGTTTAATAATTATAGCTTCATATTATTTAATTTATACTTACTATTATCACATACAAAGAATGATAGCCTTTATAGCATTAATATGTCTCCTCATGTTCTGAAGGTTTTATGATCGAGACATGAGTACCATCTATGCAGCCAACACCTCTAGGTAGCCCATATTTGGAATAGAATCTAAAATACAAAAAATCATACATTTGTTATTATTAGCAAATTTCAATAGATAGGTTCATATTACAATGATTAGTATAACTTACCTGCTTCTAATTCTTTCCCTTGCCTCTCTTGTCAGAGGTAAGTTCACATACTTGCTCAAGACTGCCGGGTGGTTTAAAGCATCTGTCACTTGCTGCGCAGCCCTCAACACACTAGGTTGTGGCAAAGCATGTGAAATGCTTTGTCCCACCAAACTTTGGTATGAACCACTCACATAGTGTTACCAAAACCTAGAAAAAAAGATAATATTACAATCATTTTTTAATATTTAAGAATATACAATGCAAGGAATCTAACGTGATGATATAGATATATAAATATATGGCTTTCATTTTGCATATATTGAGTATTTACCTCGGGTGTGTAAAAATGTGTGTTGTGTATAGGTATTAGGTACTTAAACTAACCTTTACAGCAGCATCCAGTCCATCGTTACGTCTTTCTCTGGGCATATGGGGCTTCAGCTCGTCAATAAGCTAGCGGTTTCGTGAGTCTGTAAGTTTTTTCAAACTCCGAATCACTCATGGAAAAGGCGTCTGAAGCGAAACGACGATCACGTAATGTACGTCGGCGTTGCCTACGTCTTTCCGACGCTCCTCGTAGTGCAGCTATTAGATAATTCCATCTTAAGCCAAATCCACTCATTTAACGTGAAATAATTGCGTAAAAACTTATAATAAAATTTATTTTTATGCGCAAAACCAACTATTTACAATGTCTCTTCAGTCAACTTTGAGTCAAGCTTCAGTGTCATTTCAATCTCAAATTTGACGTTTGTTATTGTACGAGAATACCAATTTTGTAGTTTATGTTAGTTCAAAACGTTACCAGAATACCGTTTACATGTTTTTCAAGTTTCGGTCCGATCTCGATTCGGTAAATGTCATTGAAGGATTCGAATATGTTACGAGAATACCGTTTGTAAAGTTGATGAGATTGAGATGAGATCGAAACTGGATTTTGAACACTTTTAATTACGAGAATTGGCCTTCAGGTTTACAAATAAGTGGGGAAGGAGTGGTATGTATGTATGTATACATACCTATAGATGCACCCGGTCGCTTGCATGCGACAGCGTCAGCTGTTCAGTCAGTAATAAACGAGTCATTACACTAGGCGGTTGTTTAATTGGATTTCCAAAACTTCCATCGGACTTCACGCGCATTCTCCATTCAATAATTTTACCGTACACCTTGGCTGCCAAGCTGATCAAACTGATGGCTCTGTAATTGGCGCAGTCATATTGTGAACCCTTGCCTTTATACAAGGGTACTATGACTGCGCGGCGCCAATCTGTAGGGACTCTACCGGTCCTCCAGCAAAGGTTTGCAAGGGCCCGAAAGGCGTCCTGGACGCAAGGTCCACCATATTTGATCATCTTGGCAGATATCATGTCTATTCCCGCAGCTTTACCATTTTTCATACTTCTTATCGCCCATTCAACTTCTTCCATAGTGATGTCCTCTGTTGATTTCGGTGCCAGAAACTCGCCTCTGGGCTCGTCTGTAGCACCAGTATCCGGGGCATCCCCATACATTTCTCCAAAATATTCACTTCACCGGTTTAGCACAGCTTGTGTGCTGCAAGAATGTCATCCATCCTTAGACTTTATCCTTTCCATTTTATTCTTTCAAGGTCTCGGAAGGGGATACGCTCTCGCCAGTGCCTTCTCTTTCTGAACAGACCACTAAACCGCTCAACTACGAGATAGTGGTCTGATTCAAGAGTGCGGCCTCTATACGCACGCGTATCTAGATGGTTATCTACAAGGATCAAATCTATCACGTTTTTTTGTTCATTCCTTCTCCACGTGTACATATGAATGTCGTTATGTTGGAATATTGTATTAGATACAAGGAGTCCCCTTTCTAAACATACATCTACAATGAGCTTACCCGCATCGTTCACTCTCTTATCACCATAAGGACCCAGAGCAGCGTCGCAAGTTTGCCGCCTGGTCCCCACCCATCCGTTCAGGTCGCCACACAAAATCACGTTTTCGTTAGCCTCAGCCAGATCCAGAACTTCTCTGACATTATCCCAAAACTTCTCAAGGTCCTGGGGTGTCGACGAGCTTACGGGAGCATATGCTGCGACCAAAAATACTCTAGTGACACCCAGTTTTAAACGGACCCAGAGAAGTCTCGCATCGCACAGGCCATAATCTCTCACTCCAGAGGCCAGGCGACGGGACAGCAAGATACTCACCCCCATGCTGGCACGACTGCTCTGCGGTACCCAAGACCACAGAGCCATCGTGCCATTAGGAAGATCACAGGTTTCACTGCCCCTTCGCTTAGTCTCTGTTACACACAGAGTATCCAGGCGTCTCTCTTTCATTACGTCAATCACCTCATGCATCTTATCTTCCATACCACCCCTCACATTCCAAGTGCCTATTCGGCACTCTGCACCCCACGACTCGCCAGTTCGGCCCGGCGTGATGGGTGGCGGCCCCCATCGCCGCTTCCACCTATATTCGTACCGACGGGGGCGGGCCGGTACGCGTCGCCTCGGGGGGGGCGCCCTAGCCCGCACTGCGGTACTTCTTTGGTCCAAGATTGCAGCCATAATGACCGGCAGGGGTCGCGACGAGCACGCTCTTGGACATGACCCCCTATTTAGGTAGGTAGGTATTAGGTAAGTATTTGATGATTATTATAACTGTCCAGTGTCTTCTCATGTAATAGAAAGCAATTTTATTTTTCCTTATGGTGCCGAGAACCACAATTACGTGACGCCTAATAAAATAGTGCCACTCTATCTTTTTGTGGATGTTGTAAAAGGCAACTAAGCACGCTACAAGTCCTTTGACATCAATCGAGCACTCTGTGATAGAATCAAACTTGCTTTCAGTTACAGGGCCACCTATATCATCACGCTAGACCTTTTACATGGTAGAAAGATGTTCTTTCCTTACAGACCCCCCTCACTTCTTCTTCTTCTCTAATAGGTACTTCGTCTTCGGCCGGTTAATAAGACTCTTCATTACCCCATCTGCTAAGACATGGTTTATTTAGTCATAGTAAAATAGCCTAGATCTTCTCTGATAACTATATACTTCCACTTTTGCATTGTATGTCTGTTTTGTAAGTTTTTCGTCTAAGCGAGATTATGGGGGTTGTTTAAGATTATATATTACTAGCAGTTTCCCGCGACTTCGTACCCGGTCGACAACAGCGCCACCTACCGGGTCTATGTTATATAGCCTATGTTACTTCTGGATAAGAAGGTAGCTTTCCAATGGTTAAAGAATCATTAAAATCGGATCAGTAGTACCGGAGATTACCCCGAACATCCAAACTCACAAACTTTACCTCTTTATAATATTAGTATAGATTAGTATTAAGCCCAATGTTGCCGTAACACATGAAAAAGCCACAAATTGCGGTAAAAAGCAGCCAAGAGGCATGCAAGGTGTGTTTTGAACGTCTTTGATTACTCTCGGGAATAGCTGTCATGATTGTCCGTACATATGTACAAAAGACGTTTTCTCGTCGACGTTGTCGACGTATTGGTTGCCTGGAAGAAATAGCTTTTAGCAATAAGACCGCCAGTAGTACATACCTGTAATTAATAAGCATTGTGTTTGTTAAATGAAATTTCATTGGTGTACAACAGTGTTGGGCAAAAATCAATTGATTAAACAATTGACAATTAACAATTGATCAATTGTAATTGCAAAACATTGCAATTACAATTGATCAATTGTTAATCGTTTTATGCACATTTACGATTAAACAATTAACAATTAATCATCAAAAAACCGTCGGCGCAATGTAGGTGTTAAAAGCACACTTAACGTTGGTGCAATGTGGGATTGTACAATGTACACTTCTGTCTGGTGTTGTAAGGCTTGAATCGGGAGTACGACGCTTAAGTGAAAGCTTGCCTTCTAAAAAGACTCAAGACAAAACAAGACACAATCATTTATGAGATTTTAAGGGATGGTGATAATTAAAATGGCGTTAATTTTTGGATCAAAGATGGCGGTCGCGACTTCTTCTGAATATTCAATATGAGCATCGTTTTTGGGGTTTAAGAGTATGCTGATTATAAATATGGGTTGATTACGAACAAACTAAACACGAACGAACGAACGAACACTATATTCGTTATCAGCACCCCCAAAACCCCAAAAATGATATCCATATTAATTTAACACCAATATCAATTTACTTGTACTTGTCAGTATCAATCTAACCAGCCTAAACACGAGGGGTTTTGTCCAGTTCACATGTTTCTATGGCCACCTTCCAACTTCATCATCAGACCAACCCCATGGTACCATATTATTGTATTGTTACCGAATTTACATACGTATGCCAATTTCAGCTGATTCGGATACCGTAAGTGCTTGAAAAAAGGATCAGAAGAGTTGATCCGGAAAGACAGACAGACATACGAACAGTGAAAGTTAAATGAAAGTTTGTAAAAAATTAAGTATTTCTATTTTGTCCCTATAAGAATTGAATATTTTACAAGTTCCAGTTCCATATAAAATCATTCCACATTCGTTCAACCGGCACCGGCACCCCTCTGCCAACCCCCCGTGCTATCAATATGTTTGTTTATAAATAAGTACCTAAACTTTAAAGAAACGCGCGCGCAAGCGTCGCCTTTCGGCAGCGGCACGAACCGACAAGTGCGCGCGCGTCAGTAGTAGGGTTGCCACCTATTATTTGAGCAAATAAAGTACATTGGTTTTTAAAGGAAGGCAAAAAATTACATTGTATCTAAATAAAATATTATTTATTTCACTTTACTATTTTGTTTAAAAACATATGTTTTATTACTTTTAGAACTTTTCAATCACCATTATCATTGCTAAACACCTTCACAGCATGTTAACAGTCTATGATAATTTAAATAGATTGGAGAAAGAATTTAAAAGTGCTTATAGTATTTACTATTTTCTTTAAGTTAGCGAAGAATGTAACAATGTAACAATGTTTTTTTCTTAAATCTAGCTTACTCTAGCTTTTATTCGGATTCTAACACCAGACATCATCCACTTTAAATAAAACTATTTTTTTCAGATTTTATCGCGGTTTATTTTTGATTTTTAAGTTCCCGACGTTAAATAACCGTTATAAACCGCGATAGAATCAGAAAAAAATTGTTTTATTTCATGTGTAATATTCGTGTAAATCTAAGAACTCAGTATCATCCACTTTGCTTTTAATGCGATCAATTATTTTCTTATTAATGATTTATGTAAAATGAATCTTAAAAAATCAATTTTCGCGTACTTTACAGTTCTCATAAAGTATGAAGTATACTTACCCTAAATAACGTACAATACGTACTCTAGAATAAACTATGGGTGGCAACCCTAGATACTCGTCGCCTTTCGGCACCGACACGAGCCGACAAAGTGCACGTGCGTAGGTAGGTAAAGTCGGTCGGTAGTGCCACAGTATCTATCTATCCAGTAACTCATCTAAGCCGTTTTAGTGGCATAATTACACTCCCGTCAGAACGCTGTTAAGTTTACCACCTTTTATTGGATTTACTTTTTGTCATTTATTATAACTAATCTACTGCAGTGGTTATAAGCCTGTATTTTTTCGATATGAGTGCAGAGTAATACAATTTAACATAGACATTGTGCAATAACAGCATAATGAAAACGTTTATAATTTTAATTTTTATGCTCAAGAATATATTATTTACCTTTATTGCAAATTGTTTCTAGAAGAACGTTTTCTCCTTTTACGAATAAGTATTCTCATTATATATAAGTATTCTCGTATCTCATTCTTATTGAGAGTTTTTATGATAGATTACTCGGAAATTGTATATAAGTTAAAACCGATATATGTTAAAAACCACATGAGTTACTAAATATCAATTTGGCGATTCGAGTGGCCATTATTTTAATTCTAATAATAGATACATATTGAGAAACCATACAAGCCCTCATGTATCGATTTTGATAGCAATAAGCAAATAGCGATGTTAGTAACTAATAAGTTAAAAGTGGTCATTTTATTCTAAATATTAAGGCCTACTAGCACAAAAAGCCAAAATATTTAAATTTGTATTAATTTTCTATCTATCTATATTGTCACGCCAGATCCCTTGTGGGGTAGGCAGATAGTAAAGAGTTCGAACAGGTTATTTCTTCACAGAACATTCTAATGTTAGTTGTAAAAAAAGCGTCCGTCTCGGACGTGCATGCCACCGCGGCTTATTACATGTGGAAAACTATCGAGAAGACGTGTAGAGCGCGCGTCTGTGTGCGTGAGTTTGATTCGGACCGTAAGTACTAAGATGTTTTACTGTGTTATAGTACACTGTGGTAGGGCACACCACATACCCGTGTGTGTGTGTGTGTGTGTGAATGATGTACGCTGTTGGCCGCGAGGCCTTTACAGCTTCACCGGAATAAAAGGCGAGCGTGCAACCACTACACTCTAGCCAGCCAGAAGGGCAAGAGGCGACATACTCGAGGCGCCCTCGGTTGGGACAGTCGCTGTAGGGGGACGGGTGCACTACTAAGTGCACCGGTCAACCGCCGGCTATGGGAGGGGATTTACTACTACGTCGTCGTCGTCGCCCGTATTCTGAGGGGGGGTCGGTGAGAACATGTCGTGGCCGGCGGTGGCGGCAGGGGTCGGGGGGGACCACATACCCCGCCTCCATATTGTCATAACTTTTTTCGGAGTGCAAAGTATCGCCTACATTTCAACACGATCTCACTTCAGAGTACTTTTGTGTGTGTACTTATAGTAGTAGGTATTTAAACTTACGAATTTTCTATTAAGTATATTCGCATATTTCAACGAATATTTCCATCCTTTTTGGATATTATAGTCATTATGGATAAAAAGGAATATAGTTATATGTCAGATAACACGTCGGATACGGACATCAATGAACAGTTAGATCGAGATGGGCAGTCTTCAGGGCCGAGCTCAATCACGTCAATATCTTCATCCCCGCGTCTTGCACTTGCACATGTGTGTGTGTGTATGTGTATGAATGATCTACGCTGTTGGCCTCGAGGCCTCTACAGCTTCACCGGATTTTAAAGGCGAGCGTGCAACCACTACGCTCCAGCCAGCCAGAAGGGCAAGAGGCGACATACTCGAGGGCGCCTCGGAGAGGCGCCCTCGGTTGGGACAGTCGCTGTATGGGGACGGGTGCACTACTAAGCGCACCGGTCGACCGCCGGCTATGGGAGGGGATCTACTACTGCGTCTGCGTCTACGGCGTCGCTCGTATTCTGAGCGGAAAGAAGGGATGACAAAGCATCGGGGGGGTCGGTGAGAACATGTCTCGGCCGGCGGTAGCGGCAGGGGTCGCGAGGGAGGTCGTAGTCGGCGGTGGCTACGATTAACGGATTCGCATGGGAAGATGCGTTCGCGAAGTGACGTGTTGACGCCTTTTTAATAAAGGCGCGAATAGGTTCGAGACCTAGATCGGAGTGGAGGTCGACGTTCCGTACGAACCAGGGGGCTCCTACGGCTTTACGGAGGAAGCGGTTTTGAACCGCTTGAAGTCTGTCGATGTGAGAGGGGGCCGAATGCCCGAACACAGCACACGCATAAGTCATGATGGGACGAACGCAAGTTTTGTAAAGCGTCACCTTATTTCTAAGGGACATTTTACTCCGCTTGCAGATTAACGAATGGAGACGACCGAGCACGAAGGATGCTCGGTGACGGACCCGCTTGATGTGCGGGCCGAAGGTCATGGTACTGTTCAGGGTGACCCCTAAATATTTGACCTCTTTGACCCAGGGAATGGGTCGGTCGAACATGGTCACTTGACCTCGGTTCCTTCCGGGGTGGCGCAGAGAGTGGTGCGAAGGTGCACCTCTGGAGAAGAGCACCGCCGCGCTCTTGTCCGGGTTCACCTCGATTCGCCACTTCCTGAACCAATCCCCTAGGGTATTGGCGGCGGTCTGGAGTTTCTTCGTGATGAGGGCCTTGTTCCTATTGGAATAATAAAGAGCGGTGTCATCCGCGAATAAAGCTAGTTTAACATCACTCGAACGAGGAATGTCGTTCGTGTAGAGGCTAAACAGGAGCGGAGAGAGCACTGAGCCCTGTGGGACTCCAGCACTGATGGAGTGGGAAGCGGAGCGCGTCATTTCGACGCGATAACGAAAGGCGCGATTCGACAAGAAGTCTCGTAAGATGAGCACGAGTCTGTCCGGCACACCCAATCGGTAGAGCTTGTAGATCAAGCCGTTGTGCCAGACTTTGTCGAATGCCTTCGCGACATCCAGGAAGAGGGCGCCCGTGTAGACGGGTCTTCCGGGCCCATTGAGACCGGAGAGAATGTGCTCCGTGATGCGGTGCACCTGATGGACACAAGAGTGTTTGGCTCGAAAGCCGAACTGCTCGTCGATAAGGATACCCCAGGACGTTATGAAGTCCTTGAGCCTCGCCAGAAGGAGGCGCTCGTATATCTTGGCCAGGGAGTTGAGGAGACTGATAGGGCGGTAGCTCGCGGGGAGATTGCGAGGTTTGCCGGGCTTGGGGATGCCAATGACGTCCGCCTCCTTCCACTTAGCGGGGAAGGTGCAGTTCGTCATGGCGGCGTTCAAGATGGCCACCAAGAGGCAGATGAGTTGGGCGGGCAGGCATTTCAGAACGCGATTCGAAATGCCGTCAGGGCCGGGGGCTTTTTTAGATTTAAGACCCATTATCAGATCTTCGACCTCTGTTTGCGTGATAGGAGGCAAGGAATCGACGGGGGGGAGGGATGCCCTGCGCTCGACTTCCCTATCTACCGCGTCGACGTGGGACTGGTCGACGGACTGAGAGCTGGGGGCGCACTGGCTCTCGAGGGAGTCGGCGAGAAGCTCGGCCTTTTCGTCGTCGTCGAAGGCTGGGGGTGCTGCGCCTGAAGGGCGGGACAGCGGGGGCATGTCAGTCGAGGAGTCGGATTTGAGGCTACGCGCCAGCTGCCAGTAGGCCAGATGCGACGGCGCGATGCCCTCTAGGAGGACACCCCACCGTTCCTCCCGGACCTCCGCGACACGACGCTTTACCTCTCGTTGTAAAGCGCGCATCCGGGCCCGATTGGCTTCGGTGGGGTAGGAGTCGTACGCTCGGATGGAAGCATTCTTGGAACGAATGAGATCCCTAACATCGTCCGGCAGTCGAAAGCGGTTGAGGTAGAGATCTTCCGCCTCGACTTGCTTGGACGATCGACTGACAGCCGATCGGATGTGCTCGGTGAAGGCATCTACGGCCTGATCGGTGTCCTGAGGGGACGGGATGGAGTCCGAGCTGAGAGGCAGGGGGGGAGGGTCGGCATCCGCCAAGGCCGTGCTTAGCGCATGCCAATCCACCACCGTCTTTTTGGGTCGCTGAGGGGCGGAAGGGGGGGAACCGAGTCTCATGACTACAGGTCGATGGTCAGAGTCGAGTTCCTGGACTACTTCCAAGGAGTGCAGCCGTAGGGTGACACCCTTCAGAAGCGCCATGTCCAGGACGTCGGGTCGGTGATTGGGATTGTTAGGATAGTGGGTAGGGTGCATGGGTGCGATGACGTCAAAGTCGAGAACGTCGACCAGGGCGTCAAGGCTCCTACCGTTAGGGGTAGTGGTGAGACCGTTCCAGGCCACGTGTTTGCTGTTGAAGTCGCCCGCCAGAATGACGGCGCTTCCCAGATTGAGGAGTGCTTCAAAGTCACTCCTGAGAACGGATTTAGTGGGGGAAAGGTAAACGGAGGCGATCACGATGGGCTGGTGCCCCGTGAGAGAGACGCGACAGACCGAGGCTTCAATGTTGGTGAGCGCGGGGGGATCGAGAGGGATGCAGTGCAGGGACCTCCTGTAGTAAATGAGAGTACCGCCTCCGCGGGAGCCGATTCTGTCATTGCGCACGAGGTTGTAGTTTGCGATCCTAGGATCGCGTTGTGCGGGCTTCAGGAAGGTTTCCTGCACGAGGAGGATATCAAGTTGGTGATCTCGGAGGAAATCAGCAACCTGATCTCGCTGGGAGCGAAGGCCATCGGCGTTAAAGAACGCCAGGGATAGGTTGTGGGGCTTTTGGCGGGGAGATCGTAGATCCATTATTGGGTGCGGGGGGGTTGGGTTTTGAGGGACGCCAGGACGTCATAGACGTCCCTGTATTCCGCGGCCAGGAGAACCTGGTCCGCCAAGTTGGTGGCGGCGCGGAGACGAAGGGCGAGTTCGCGGACTCTGGGGAACAGCGCGGGGCTTATAACCGCCGAGACGCTCATAATTAGGTCAACGTCCTGACTGACGTTAGTGACCGGAGGGGGACAAGCCGCCACCGGCGGGATCGCCGGCGCGCGCTTCGGGGGGCGGGCGGGGCCCACTGACGCAGGGTGGGAGGCCGCGGTGTAAGGCAGCGGCTTCACCCACGCGTTGGCGCCGAGGGACGGCCTGAGCGCCGGGGGAGGGGGGGTCAGCTTCAGAGGCGCGGGAGCGCGGGGAGCCGTGGTCGCTGGCGCAGAAGGCACCGGACGAGGGTGCGCTGAGGGCGCGGGGGGGTGTTGCGCTGAGGGCGCAGAGGGGGGGGCAACCGCGCGGGGGCGGCGGCGGCCGCCGCGCCTCGCCCGGCCGCGCTTCCCCTTCGGGGCCTTGGGGCAACCGCGATAGTTCGCGGTGTGCCCCTTGGTGCCGCAGAGGACGCAGCTGGGGGGCTCGGCCGCCGTCTCCTTCGAGCGGGCGCACTGGGACGTCGCGTGGTCCCCGATGCACTTAACGCATCGAGGGCGCGCGTGACAGTTTCGGGCAGAGTGCCCGTACAGTTGGCAATTGTGGCACTGCCCGGGCGTGCCACGTTTGTGGGGGACTTGCACATATAATCACAGTTCTGTGTACTAAATGCTCGCCTTACACTACTAAAATCAGAGGATTCAACAACTGTACGTCCAATTTTCTGAGTCACCTCAAACGGAAACATGGATAACATTGGGTAAATGAATATAAAAGATACATAAAACAAAGAAAAATAACAAAAAAGGTGCAAAAATTCCAAAAAAAATTACCGACAAGGGGCTTAAGAAAAGTTGAAGAGGTCCAGCCACATGCACAAGAAACATTTGCGCAAAATATGATAAACTATAAACCCCAAAAATGAAACCCGTATCGATTTAACTCCAAAAGTCGCGTCCGCCTTCTCGGTTTCAAATGTTAACGCCATATTCGTTATCAGCATCCCCTAAACCCCCAAAAGTGACACCTATATTGATTTTACATCAAGAATCACGTCCGCCGTCTTGGATTTTTAAATAACGTTATATTTCTACTCAGCATCCCTTAAAACCCTAAAAGTGACACCTATATTGATTTTATTTCAAAAGTCGCGTCGGCCATCCTGAATCCAGAAACTAACGCCATATTCTTAATCAACATCCCCTAAAACCCCGAAATCGATATCCATATCGATTTTCATAAAAATTCGCGTCCGCCATCTCGGATTTTAAGATTATCGGTATATTTGTTATCAGCATAACCTAAACCCTCTCAGTTGGAGAGGAGGCCCGTGCCCAGCAGTGGGACAGTTTATTACCAGGGCTAATATTATTATAACCTAAACCCTGAAATCGATACCCATATAGATTTTCATAAAAAGTCGCGTCCGCCATCTTGGATCCAGAAACTAACGCCATATTCGTAATCAGCATCCCCTAAAACCCCGAAATCGATACCCATATTGATTTACATAAAAAGTCGCGTCCGCCATCTTGGATTTTAAAATTAACTTTACATTTGTTATCAGTATCCCCTAAAACCCCAAAGTCCATACCCATATTGATTTTCATAAAAAGTCGCGGCCGTCATATTGGATTTTAAAATTAACATTATTTTCGTTATTAACATCCCTCAAAACCATAAAAGTGACACGCATATTGATTTTGTTACAAAAGTCACGCCCGCCATCTTAGGTCCAGAAATTAACGTCATATTCGTAATCAGCATGCCCTAATATCGCAAATGTGACACCCATATTGATTTAACTTCAAAAGTCGCGTCCGACATCTTAGATCCAAAAATTCACGCCATATTCGCAATCATTATTCCCGAATCCCCAGAAGTGACACCCATTTTACTTCAAATGTCACGTCCGCCATCTTGGATGTGTTTAAAATATATTCTCTTGTGTGTTTAATTGTTAATTGTTTAATCGTAAACATGCAAAAAACGATTAACAATTGATCAATGGTAATTGCAACGTTTTACAATTACCATTGATCAATTGTTAATTGTGAAAGCCTACAATTAACAATTAATTTTTCAATCGTCAATTGCAATTGATGTTTTCTGCGATTGAAATTTCAATTGTTTGATCCTACAATTGAACAATTAAACAATTAGTGCCCAACACTGGTGTACAATAAAGAGTGCTCTACCTATCTTTCTCTCACATCATACACAGTTTGCAAAGTTTGTATAAATGTAAGAGGTTTTGTGAGAAGGATGAATAAATATTGATACTTTTGTGTTAAATTAATGTTTAATTGTTGAGATATATTAGTGTCAATGGTGTTTTGTTAATTAGTGTAAATGGTATATAACCGTACTAATTTATTAAATAAATAAATTTCTTCGGTTTCACGGGGATAAATGCTTCTAACACAGTTTACTTTGTTCCATAAATATATTTACCGAGCCGTAAGCATATTTGATGTTTCAGATATTCGCTCAGGGTTCATAAATACGAGCTTAACATAATATTATCGGTAACTGTTAGAATTTATTAAATAGGTTATGTTAAATTATGGGCCCCATATTTGGTTGTGTAGTAAGTATATTGCGTAACCCATAAGCTTTCCTTTGGGGTAGGTAAACCATGTGCTTGCGGTTTGTGATTCAAAAATGAATAGGGTAATAATGAAATAAACTATTTTTCGGATTTTATCGCTTTATAGGATATCGGAGTTTATTTTTGATTTTTAATTTTTAGTTCCCGACATTTCGAGTGCTTTGCAGCACCCATGGTCACGGGAGGGACTGAGTTGTTAGACGTCCAAAAGGCATAGTTGTTCTGGGATAACCTTAAACTTCTTAATTATTTTTGTTGGTCCGATCTACGCAGAATGAGCTCACGGTGTCTTGAGGTCTTGCAGTGTTATGCTTGGTTTTGGATTTGATTATATTAATTACCGGATTCCAAGTCGATGGAAGCACCCAGCCATCTTCTCTATTGAAATAAGGATGTTTTTTAATTTCAATAGCCTCGCGAACCATCCTTGGTAGGAGTCGGTGTTCTTTCACGAGAATTTGTGGTCTACCAAATCTGATGTTATGGCGGGTGCGGTCAAGGACATGTTCACAGACTGCAGACTTCTTTGAGCGACGAAAATTAAAAATCAAAAACCGCGATAAAATCCGAAAAATAGTTTTATTTCATGTGTAATATTCGCGTAAATCTAAGAACTCAATAGGGTAATAATGTTTAGTTGAAATTTTATAAAAATCTGTCTTAACATTAGTCTGTGTCGGTGGTTTAGACAAGGGGACTAGAGTGTTGAGAATATAAAGTACCATTACCCTCTGTTTTATAAATAGAAAAGTTCCTTCTAGTGGCGAATAGCACGGCTGGCGATCACGAGGTTGCGTCAAATCTTAGAATCAGAATCAGAATTAGATAAAGTTTATTTGGGCCTTCGATTGAAAGTAGCAGTCTGAATGTACCCAGTATAACGAAAATAAGCTAGTACATTAGTATGTACAAGATCATAAAACAGCTCACCTTTGCCACCATTGTGTTTATTAACCCAGGGACTTTAAATAATAAAAATAAAAAACATCACGCCTATATGCGCCGATATACATATCACCTATGATTATAGGTTCTGGGCCGATAAGGTTGAGTCTATTGCCATTATAACGGGCACAATTCCAGACTCCAGACTGTTGTTAAAAACTTTCCTATAGAAAAACCACAATTGAACGACCTAGGATTCCAATTTAGGGCCTCATGATAGCGACCTGGGCCCCAATTCTCGTATTTAATTGACACTGAAACTGGATCCTGACTGAATTGAGATTTAATTTTGAATTGACTCGAAATTGGTATTCTGTTACACTAAAAGTTCGGTCTGATTTCGGTATCATCTCAGTCTAATCTCAGTATAATCTAGTGTCGATCACATTTCGATCTATTTTCGATCTCTTGTCAATTCTCAGCTACCATAGATTAAATAAAAAACATTATCTGTAATGTCAAACTTATAAATATCGGTGTTGCCAATTTGTAGGCAAGTACCGGAAGTGTCGGTAATTTTAAATAAAAACTGATAATTATATTTCACACAGGAATAGATATATAAACGTATAAACAAATAAAAAATACCATAAATATAATCAATTCGTTCTATTTTTGCGTATTCAGATTTATTTTTCATTTAATACTCGTTTGACGTGTCTGAAAATTGGGTATTTTCATTTAGGTGCATGACCACCCCACGCACTCGAGCTAGTACCCATGGCCATAAAAATTCATAAGGTATAAAAAAAAAACATCGCGCGAAAATTGATGTTGTTTACAAAGTGTTTTGAATTTCATTGTTTTCCATTATAATATTATGGCTAAACAAGGCAAAGAAGGAAACGCGCTTTCAACAAAATTGTGGGCTCAGTGCGCTTTGATTTTGAATGCCGACGTCGGAGACGTCCAAAAGTCAGCGCAAGAGTGGAAAAAGGTAAGTAATCTATCGTATGTATTATTTATATCTGCTCAATATTACTATTCTTACTGATAAAGTGTCGTTTTATATTTCTAGTACTACAATCAATACAAGAGCCGCACGAAGGCTAAACAAAGGAGCCATAAAATGCGAGTCCTGAAAACTGGTGAAGGGCCAGCTGACGAGGTCCATTTAACACCTCTGGAGGAACGCTTCATTGGCATCATTGGAGGATGCAGTTTTCAGTTGCCTGCTGTCAGGCATAATCTACTTGATATATTGGTAAATATTATATCGGTGGTAATATTTATGTAGAACTCTGTCAAGAAATTTTGAAATATTCTAATGTGTGTGATTTGTTTATAGACTGTTGAACTGAATACTAGCAGTGGCGGGAATGATGGGAATAAGGGGCACGAGTGGCCTTGTCCTAACAGGAGACAAGTAGGTCAATTTTGAGTAAGTATACAACCAACAATATAATAACCACTAAAATAATTTTATTGTAAACAAGTCAAACAGAAAATGTATTATTTTTAATTGCCCACAGAGTTTGCATGACTATTTGCTGTGCCTGTCATCGGTGGATGTGCTTACAGCAGCTGGTATGGCCGGGATGAGCATCTCGTTACTGTCTTGCTCTGGAAGTCCTGGCGCTCTAAGCCAAGCCTGATTGGCCACGTTGTGTAGAACACAGCAAGCATTTACAATTGTTGCAGTCATCTCAAGTTTGTAATGCAGCTGCCTTACTACTAACAGACACCTGAACGAAAAGGAAAATTGAAAATACAACCATTCTTTATAATTATAAACATTGTTGATTAATAAATATATACCATTGTTGATTAGAAAAGTAATAATTTTAAACATTGTTAATTAATATTTGTTAAGAAGATAAACCATTGTTGATTAGTGAGTAGAAATAATTTAGTTTAGTGTATTCTATATTTATAATACATATAAGTGTTTACACATCGTTGAATAATAATTTGATTATAGATTGTTAGTGATATGTTTTATATGAATAAATAAGCACTTATTTGATTTAGTTAAACATGTTTATATTTACAAACCTGAATCTCCCTTTGGAAACCCCTATAATCATTCAGAGCTTCAATATGTTTTCGGTAAAACCAATTTTCAGTAAACCCAAACAAATACCCACTATCACCTGCAATTTAAATGTGACATTATGCAGTGTTTATATTAGTTATCTAATAATGTGACTTCAAACATACATACCTAAAAGAGAAATTGATTCACCACCCTCAGTGACCTCATTTAGATAACCATTTAATGGGTCCCTCCAAATAGTTGAATCATAGGTACTCTCAGTCTGGATGGGTCTACACAGAGAATATTTTGGTCTGTATCACAAATCTGAAAAGCAAGATTTTTTTTTATTAACAATCAATAATAATAAAGTTTAATAATTATAGCTTCATATTATTTAATTTATACTTACTATTATCACATACAAAGAATGATAGCCTTTATAGCATTAATATGTCTCCTCATGTTCTGAAGGTTTTATGATCGAGACATGAGTACCATCTATGCAGCCAACACCTCTAGGTAGCCCATATTTGGAATAGAATCTAAAATACAAAAAATCATACATTTGTTATTATTAGCAAATTTCAATAGATAGGTTCATATTACAATGATTAGTATAACTTACCTGCTTCTAATTCTTTCCCTTGCCTCTCTTGTCAGAGGTAAGTTCACATACTTGCTCAAGACTGCCGGGTGGTTTAAAGCATCTGTCACTTGCTGCGCAGCCCTCAACACACTAGGTTGTGGCAAAGCATGTGAAATGCTTTGTCCCACCAAACTTTGGTATGAACCACTCACATAGTGTTACCAAAACCTAGAAAAAAAGATAATATTACAATCATTTTTTAATATTTAAGAATATACAATGCAAGGAATCTAACGTGATGATATAGATATATAAATATATGGCTTTCATTTTGCATATATTGAGTATTTACCTCGGGTGTGTAAAAATGTGTGTTGTGTATAGGTATTAGGTACTTAAACTAACCTTTACAGCAGCATCCAGTCCATCGTTACGTCTTTCTCTGGGCATATGGGGCTTCAGCTCGTCAATAAGCTAGCGGTTTCGTGAGTCTGTAAGTTTTTTCAAACTCCGAATCACTCATGGAAAAGGCGTCTGAAGCGAAACGACGATCACGTAATGTACGTCGGCGTTGCCTACGTCTTTCCGACGCTCCTCGTAGTGCAGCTATTAGATAATTCCATCTTAAGCCAAATCCACTCATTTAACGTGAAATAATTGCGTAAAAACTTATAATAAAATTTATTTTTATGCGCAAAACCAACTATTTACAATGTCTCTTCAGTCAACTTTGAGTCAAGCTTCAGTGTCATTTCAATCTCAAATTTGACGTTTGTTATTGTACGAGAATACCAATTTTGTAGTTTATGTTAGTTCAAAACGTTACCAGAATACCGTTTACATGTTTTTCAAGTTTCGGTCCGATCTCGATTCGGTAAATGTCATTGAAGGATTCGAATATGTTACGAGAATACCGTTTGTAAAGTTGATGAGATTGAGATGAGATCGAAACTGGATTTTGAACACTTTTAATTACGAGAATTGGCCTTCTGCACTATGCGCTACCAGATCAACAAAGTAGTAAAAAGAACTTTAATTTTTATTAGAAGATAGAACTACACTGTTAATAATAGAACTGGACAGAAACAAAACAACGTTTCAGGAATATAATTACTTTGATTGCGAACCTTAGTTTTCGGAATTGTACGTACCATTCATTCGTAGAATTAAATAACTTTTGAACGTCTCTCACATACATGTGTACCTAAGTACTGAGGGCTTAGCATAAACAAATTGACTTTAGCCTAACGCTATCAAGGTGATAAGCCAGTCTTTTTGGAAAAAAATTACCTACAGTTCCACAACAATTTTTTGGCCTGCGGCCAATATCGGAACTAACGCTGTCATTCTAGCTGTGTCGCTCGCCGCATTCGGTCGTGTCACCGCTTACCGCGCCACTCTCCCCGCAACGCAGTCCGCCCTCCCACTCGCGCGTACGTATTTACGTACGTTCGGTAGGCACGACGCGCCGTTTTGACGGCGCAGTCCACCTTTCCCTAGTGTTTGACGACTAGTCGCAGTTTGTCGTGTCGTGGTTTGACTTTTTTTTCGTTCGTGGTAAGACTAGTGGATACCTAACGGTGACAACTAAGCGAGTTTTGAGCGGGACCCGAGCGCTCGCCTCCCTGCTTCAGAGGGCGGCTAACTCGGAAGGGTTTGAGTTCTGGCCTTGGGCACTACCCTAGTCAGTACCCACCCTTTCGCACACAAGTTTGGCGAAAGGACGCACGCTACGCTCACAGTTGTACGGGCACTCTGCCTGTTACTGCCAAGCGCGCCCTCGATGCGTCAAATGTGTCGGGGACCACGCGACCTCGCAATGCTCCCGCTCGAGGTAGACGGCGACAAAACCGCCCAGCTGCGTTCTCTGCGGGACCAAGGGACACACTGCAAACTAACGCGGTTGCTCCAAAGCCCCAAAGGGGAAGCGCCGGACAAGGCGCGGTCGACGCCGCCCTCGTGCGGCCGCTCGCTCCCCAGCGCCTTTAGCGCAATACCCTCCCGCGCCTTCAGCGTACCTTCACACAGCGTCCTCAGCGCCCCTCCCCGCAGCGACTTCGCGCCCCAGGCTCTAACGTGTTCGCCTCCGCTAAGGCCAACACTCGGCGCCAACGCGTGGACGAAGCCGCTCCCTTACACCGCGACCCCTCGCCCACCTGTGGGCCCCGCACATCTCCCCAAACCCACGCCGGCGGTTGCGCCTCCTCCGCCAGCCGACGCCGTCGCGGACTATATTATGCTAGATAAGGTGTATGGCGCGGTATGCGTCAACATGATTCGCGAGCTGGCCTAAAGGCTCCGCGCCGCTACTAGTTGGAAGGAGCAATTCACCCTTCTAGTGACATACATGGACGTTCATGACGCCATGGCCTCCCTTAAAACCCATCGCCCCTACAATCCATAATGGATTTAAGACCTTCCCGCCTTAACCCCCATAGCCTATCCCTGGCGTTCTTTAACGCCGACGGCCGCTGCTCCCAACGTGACCAAGTTAGTGATTTTCTCCGGGATCATCAACTGGACATCCTTCTGGTGCAGAAAACCTTCCTCAAGCCCGCCCATCGCGATCCTAGGATCGCAAACTACAACCTTGTGCGTAATGACAGAATCGGCTCCCGTGGAGGCGGTACTCTCATTTACTACAGGAGGACCCTGCACTGTATGCCTCTAGACCCCCTGCGCTCACCAACATTGAAGCCTCTGTCTGTCGGGCATCAACCCATTGTGATTGCCTCCGTCTATCTTCCTCCCACGAAACTTGTCCTCAGGAGTAATTTCAAAGCACTCTTTAATCTAGGAAGCGCCGTCATTCTGGCGGGTGACTTCAATTGCAAGCACATGGCTTGGAATTGCCTCACCACTTCCCCCAACGGTAGGAGCCTTGACGCCCTGGTCGACCAGCTCGACTTTGACGTCATCGCGCCTATGCAACCCACTCACTATCCGGACAACATCGATCACCGTCCTGATGTCCTGGACATGGCGCTTCTGAAGGGTGTAACCTTACGGTTGCGCTCCTTGGAGATAGTCCATGAGCTGGACCCTGACCACAGATCTGTAGTCATGCGACTCGGTCCTCCGTCCACCCCCCAGCCGCTCAAGAAGACGGTGGTGAATTGGCATGCGCTAAGTACAGCCCTAGCGGATGCCGACCCACCCCCGCTTCCTTTCAGCTCGGACTCCACCCCATCCCCTCAAGATACCGATCAGGCTGTAAATGCCTTGACCGCCCATATCCAATCAGCTGTCAGTCGGTTGTCAAAGCAAGTCGAGACGGAGGAACTCAACCGCTTTAGACTGCCAGACGATGTTAGGGAACTTATTCGGGCTAAAAATGCCTCAGTCCGAGCGTACGACTCCTACCCCACCGAAGCCAACCGGGCCCGGATACGCGCCTTACAAAGTGATGTAAAGCGTCGTGTCGCGGAGGTCCGGGATGATCGCTGGAGTGACTTCTTAGAGGGCCTCAAGCCATCGCATCTGGCTTACTGGAAGCTGGCGCGTACCCTTAAATCCGACTCCATGTCTGACATGCTCCCGCTGACCCGCCCCTCAGGTGCAACCCCAGCCTTCGATAACGACGAAAAGGCCGAGCTTCTCGCCGACACCCTCGAGAGCTGGGAGTGCACTGGGCACTCCCAGCTCTCTTCCCGTTGACTCGGCTCATGTCGATTCGATCAACAGGGAAGTCGAGCGCAGGGCGTCCCTCCCCCCCACCGATTCCTTACCCCCTATTACCCAGACCGAGGTCAAGGACCTGATTAAAAGTCTTAAACCGAAAAAGGCCCCCAGCTCTGACGGCATTTCTAATCGCGTACTCAAATGCTTACCCGCCCAACTCATCTGTCTCTTAGTGGCCGTCCTTAATGCCGCCATGACTGCACCTTCCCCACTCAGTGGAAGGAGGCCGACGTCATAGGCATCCCTAAGCCCCGTAAACCTCGTAAACGCCCCACGAGTTACCGCCCCATCAGTCTCCTCAACTCCCTGGCAAAGATCTACGAGTATTCCTCCTGGCACGGCTCAAACACTTTGTATCGTCCAAGAGTATTCTCATCAATGAGCAGTTTGGTTTTCGAGCCATACACTCTTGCGTCCATCAAGTGCACCGCATCACGGAGCACATCCTCACTCGCCTCAACAAACCCAAACCCGTCTACACGGGTGCCCTTTTCTTCGATGTCGCGAAAGCGTTTGACAAAGTCTGGCACAACGGCTTGATCTACAAGCTTTACCAAATTGGTGTGCCAGACCGACTCGTGCTCATCTTACGAGACTTCCTGTCGAATCGTGCCTTTCGGTATCGCGTCGAAATGACGCGCTCTACCCCCCACTCCATACATGCTGGTGTCCCACAAGGCTCAGCTCTCTCCCTCCTCCTATTCAGCCTTTACACGAACGATATTCCTCGTTCGAGTAAGGTGCATCTAGCCCTATTCGCAGATGATACCGCTCTCTATGCCTCACATAAGAAAAAGGGTTTCATCACCAGAAACCTTCAGGCAGCCGCCAATACCCTAGGGGATTGGTTCAGGAAGTGGCGTATTGAGGTGAACCCGGAAAAGAGCGCTGCGGTATTCTTCTCCAGAGGTGCCACCCCGCGCCCCTCCCTGCGCCACCCCAGAAGTAATCTTGGTCAAGTGACCATGTTCGACCTACCTATTCCCTGGGTCAAACAGGTAAAATATCTAGGGGTCACCCTAAACAACACCATGACCTTCGGACCGCACATCAAGCGAGTCCGTAACCGAGCAGCCTTTGTCCTCGGTCGTCTTTACGCGATGATCTGCAAGCGGAGTAAAATGTCCCTTAGGAATAAGGTGACACTTTATAAAACTTGTATACGGCCCATCATGACGTACGCTTGTGAGGTGTTCGGGCACGTCGCCCGCTCTCACATCGATAGACTCCAAACGGTTCAATCCCGTTTCCTCCGCAACGCCGTCGGAGCCCCGTGGTTCATACGGAATGTCGATCTCCATTCCGATCTCAGTCTCGAACCTATTCGCGCCTTTACTAAAAAGGCGACAACCCGATATTTTGCGAACGCGTCCAATCATAGTAATCCGCTAAACGTAGCCGCCGCCGACTACGAACCCAACTCCCCTCCTATCAACCGCTACCGCCGTCCGCGGCATGTTCTCACCGACCCTCCCGATGCCCTTACATCCCTTCTTTCGGATACAGATACCGCACACAGGATCAGACACCGACCTCGCCGGCGAGCTCGAAGAATCCCTTGCCCGCCGGCCGGTGCAGAGCACCACGGCGAGACACCTAGTATACGCCCTCCCCCATAGCGACTGCCCAAGCCGAGGCCGTTCCTCCTTGAGGCGCCCTTGAGCTAGGTGCCCCCTTGCCCTTCTGGCTCGAGCGTAGTGGTTGCATGCTCGCCCTCTTGTCCGGAGAAGCTGTAAAGGCCTCGCGGCCAACAGCGTAGATCATTCACACACACACACACACACACACAAAAAACTAACGCTGTCATCAAGTGAAATGTCACTTCATGGCAGACGCAGATTTGCCGTTTGCTTTGAAATTAGCCCAAGTTCATGTTTTGATTAGTAACCGTGCGGACCCACCTGTTAAAATATCTCATCTGAAGTAGAAAAAAAATACCAAAATCAAAAGTTTTTTATTCATGTAGACCAAGAGGCACTCATAAATAGTCAAAATTAGAAAATTATTGATTACTTAAGACTCTACCACCCGTTCGGAAAGTCATTCCTGTGGAGAAGAAGGGCAAGAAACTCAACGGTTACTCTTTTTAAAAATGAGAGTTTTACAATTATTTTTATATACATTGCATTCATGGGGTATGGGAAAACAGTGCAGAACGACCTAAATAGATGTGCTTAAGTATAGATTAAACATAAGAGTACTTAGATTCATGGTATCAGTCAGTGTCTACATAGTCCTCTCATTTACAAAATAGGGACTTTGTAAAGGTATAATAAAAAAGTATAATATTAATAGTAAGAGAAAGGGTTACTATAAAATATGTAAAGAGTGCGTACAAAATAATAGGTTATAGCTCCAGTGTGATGCCGAACGAGACAAAATTCAACAGTACTACGGTACATGTTTAATCAGTCAAATGATAGAGGACGGACCAGTCCCCACCAGCAGCACCCGTTCACGAGTATGACTTGAGAAGCAGCCATCACTCTCCTCGACCATAACAGAGGGAAGAGAGTGAGCCGCTCCACAGAGCCGCCACTAGCAAAGACATTTTAGTGAGTGAGTATATGAAGTGATAACCCTCATTTCACACCAACGCCCTCCCCGTAAATGTCATCCATGGGCCAAAAGATCCTTGGCGCACTATAATGATGAACGTGACAGTATGCTTTCTCGACAACGTTGGAGCGGGGAGTCTTGACTTGCTTTTCAGATAAGACATGGTCTATTTGGTCATGGTAAGATAGTCTAGGTCTTCATCAGTAACTACATCCTTCCATTTAACTATACAATAATGTTTTAAAAAGTGAAGCTATTACTCCACCCTAAGATATTAACTACTGCGTTCTGATCAATTTCCCACTGCGGCTTAGAGCTGAGTACTTCTTAGAGGTTTAATACGCAATGTTACTTCGGAACATTAACAGAGAGTAACGTTCGTATCTTTCAGAAGACAACACATTTATCGTCATTAACACAATAGGTGGTTCTTAGTCTGTTAAGAACCACCACACCACAAAGATTTGATATTCGGGCATGTTCATATCTTGTTTCAGTAATTACGCAATAAACGTACAGTTTAATTGATGTCCAAAATATCATAAATTAAGTTTTTCAATAGGTATAATTTTCCTTTAAAATTTGAATCGAACTTAAGTACCCACTTATGTTTGTTATAACTCTTTTATCTCCGTTTTTGGCAAAAAAAGAAAGGACAAGACAAAGCAAAGTCAATTTATATTGTGTGTGTGTGAATGATGTACGCTGTTGGCCGCGAGGCCTTTACAGCTTCACCGGACTTAAAGGCGAGCGTGCAACCACTACGCTCTAGCCAGCCAGAAGGGCAAGAGGCGACATACTCGAGGGCGCCTCTTCGAGGCGCCCTCGGTTGGGACAGTCGCTGTAGGGGGACGGGTGCACTACTAAGTGCACCGGTCAACCGCCGGCTATGGGAGGGGATCTACTACTACGTCGTCGTCGTCGCCCGTATTCAAGATAACTCTCCCATCTGACTGTTACACATGTTATACGTTTTGGAGAACTATAACATCTACTTCGTAACTTGAATTTTAGCATAGCGATTGATTTTTACGTTCCCCATACATACATCATTTTCGAGAAGAGCTACTGATACAGTCAGGTAGACTAACAAGTTTTTATTTGGTGGTATGGTAACTTCGGCATGTGCCTTTTAAAACAGTAATTTTATTAGTTTCGTAGTCCATTCTCACAATAATAGACAAATTAGGTATGTTGGTTATTAACTTCTATGTAAAAGTATCAAGTATTCGTTATACTGCATAAGGTATAGTACCTGTAATACATTTTATCATTCTTGCGCTACTACGCGTAATATGCAAAAATATATTTCTAACCTTTATGTATCTATTAGATATCATGATATTGTTGGTTTGTTTGTCATATAATAATTATGGCAGTGATAGTAGATTTCGACATTCATGGGGCTCGAATCATCACATGCCTTCCGTTAATCGTAGCTACCGCCGACTACGATCTCCCCCCCCGACCCCTGCCGCCACCGCCGGCCGCGACATGTTCTCACCGACCCCCCCCGATGCTTTGTCATCCCTTCTTTCCGCTCAGAATACGGGCGTACAGGTTCTTTCCTTATATACCTGGTGGTGGTGATCATGGGAAAATTAGTTGAGACGGCGTTTATTTAACATCATTAATCTCGAAGACGACGTGTCTACGCGACTTAGAAGAAGTGTTTTGGTACTAGCGAGTGTCGTTCTAGTGTGTGTTTAGCAATTGTGTGTACTTGTCTCCGACGTATTATTTTGTGCTTAAAGCACCTAATAAAGTACTTCACACGTTAATTGGCAATTATTTACTCAGGGAATGTAACAATACGTTAGCTAAAGACATTATTTTTATTCTCTAAAAAGCGTAACGTAACTTTGTTGAAAGGCGACCGTCACGCCGACCTAAAGTACTAAGTATGTAAATGGAAGTGTGGCTTATGGATTTGCACCTCACATGAGGCCGAGCGAAAGGCCGCGGGGACCGAGGTTCAACTTTATGAGTTTTACGATGGATTCTGTGTGGATATTAAAAATATGATGGAAATATTGTTCCCTATAAAATTTTTGCAAGAGTGGTTCAGGTAATTTATCATATTTAGGAATGGTAGGGACACACCGTCACGCATATATTCTCCAAGCGTAGAGGTATGTACATGTCTACACTTATTTATTGCCGACGATGTTAGGGAATAATTCCAGATTCTAGAGTATTCCGGAGCGATCCTTAGGCATAATGATTTTTCGTTATTAAAAATGTATATTATCAGACCAGTGTGACCAATAACATTCATAAAAGTAAATGATCTGAAGTAAAAACGTTACTGCTGATTTATTTATTTATTTAAGTGCATGAAAAACTTACAGCATATAAACAAAGTACAATACACAACTTTTATAGGTAATAGAAAGCCTATGACAAGTCTTCACTTCTAGTACAATTTGATACATAGCTAAAGTGTGAGGCAATTTGGTATTTAGTAGTTATATCAGTACGTTCAAAAGGAATTATCAACCTTATTCCATGGAAAATAAGTTATCGGAAAAAAGTGTGGCTTAAACACCTCCTCGCTAATGCTACATTAATTGCAAAGGGATCAAGATTAAATTGCTTACATAATTTATTGAAGTTTCTGCTTGCGCGCACAATGTAACTATTTTGCCTATAGTTTGTACTTGCATTTGGAATACGTAGAGGTGGATTAAAACGGGAAGATTTGCTGGGAACATTAAAATAAATTTTGGATAGGAGGTCAGGACAATCGATTTCAATATTCAGAATTTTTAATAGGAAAATATAATATATATCCGCAATCTCTGACAACTGAAGGTAATTTTCAGATCTGTCTTCAGAATCCTTTGATGAAAGCATAGGTATTTAATGAAGCGTTTTTGTATATTCTCTAATCGATCAATATATTTAATATATCGTGCAGCGGATATGAATTCCTCCTTTACATACCGGTTCAGGAAACTCACTATAATTAGTTTGTTATTGGAACTCACTTAGCTGGCGGAATCAGATTGGTAGCGCAAGCCAGAAGGTCACGGGTATCCTGCGGATGCTCTATCGACTGAAACACTTTCTTCCATCCAAAACTAAGGCACTGCTCGTGCAAGCTTTAATCTTTCTAATAATCGACTATGGTGATGTGTGCTACTTTGACCTGAATGCAGATCTACTCAATAAATTGAACCGACTTCTGAATAACTGCATTCGATTTGTATTCAATCTTCGCAAGTCTGACCATGTTTCCATGTATCGCGCGGAACTAAAGTGGCTTCCGATTCGACAGCGTAGGAACTTGAGAGCACTTACAACCTTGTATTCTCTTCTTGAGTCTCCTTCTTCCCCGTCTTACCTATCATCTCATTTTCAATATTTAAGTTCCAACCACTGTAAAAATCTACGCTCTTCTCATAATCGGCTTCTTCAATGCCCACTCCACCGCACTAACTTTATTCACTCTTCTTTCCTCGTGCAATCCATTCTTCTTTGGAACTCTCTTCCTCCTAATGTGAGGATGGCAGAGAGCCGGTACTCCTTCAAGAAAAGAACTCGCGAACACATAACCAAAAAAATATTAGCAGAATCATCTCGTTAGTATGTTTAATTATATTTATTGTATTTATTTATCTAATGTAACATTCATTTAATTTTATGTATTCTATGTATATATACATATTAAAAATTGATATATATTAGTTTATTATATATGCGTATCTGTGTATTATATTTAAAATATTTGTCCTCCCGATAATTCTTTATAATGTAGTCCAAGTGCACCTACCTTGTTTTCTCTGCATCACCCTAAGGTTGACTGGGAGAGAATGCCTTTGGCATTAAGTCCGCCTCTGTACAATTTTGTGCAAAAGTATAAATAAATAAACTATGCATAGGAACTCTGGAGATGTAGTTAATTTGATTCTTGGGACATCCGTATCCTATCTTGCGACCAATACTATCCATAATTGAAAACAAATTTTCGTCCTTCTTGAGCGGGACCCCCTTAATTTCAAGATTATTCAAACGAGACCGCTGCTCATGCGCAGACAGTTCAGACTGCACTTTGATGAAATCAGACTGGAGTAAACTAATTTTCGCTTGAAGATTCTCATGTTTCGCCACATTTGATTCAAGTTTGACGAGTCTTGTAGAGAATTCTTCGAGTTTACTACTAAAAAAGTCACAGGCCGCCCTAAGCTTAGTAAGCTCATCCTTGATTGTCTTTATATCTTGAACCAATGTTGGTAGGCTTTGTAATTGGCGCTTCATATCGCGGATCTCGCTCAACACGGTGTCAAGGGAGGCAGCTGGCTCCGAGTGAGGAATAGATGGCGAAGAAATTCTGCACATAGGGCATTTCCACTGCGCTCTTCTATCATTGCCCAGTTTTCTCCAACCGGACTCAGACTGGATTTCGGATGCTAGCGCATCCGAAATCCAGATTCTTCTTGCAGCTTCCACATTGCGTCCCGTCGCTGAATTGAATGCTACAGACATCACACGTCTTCATGTTTGATAACTTGCAAGTGACTTTCAATAAAATAAAAGGTAGTATATAAATTGGAAAAAAGGTTGGCGATATATTTCTCGAGCCGCAGGCGCAACTACGCGTACCGTACAAGTGCGTGCTCACGCTGTACTATATTATATATAAAACTTAATCCCGCAATAGTATGCAAGGAAGTGGCCATGATTAGCGTTGCACGCATGTAAAGTTTACATGACTATTGTTCTCATTTTTATTTTCACTTCCTTGCATGGCTGGAGGATACTCTGAGAACCAACCAAATAGTCAGAAAGAGCCAGAAATTTTTTGCCAGTAAATTAATCAATGATGTAGAATATTCTAGTATTTTCTTTGAATAAGGGATTAAGGAATACGCTAAATGTTACGGCTGTTTAATGTATTAAACTTTATGAATGGACTTAAACATGATATGGTAAAATGAATGGCTCTCTCTATACAACACAAGACATCGGGTGTAATGATGAAGATAGATAGACAATGTAGAACTACAAACGATCCGCAAAGTACTAATTTAAGTTGTCAAAGGTGCTTGGTTCTTACAATATGCTTTCATTTCTTGTCGGCGCCGAGAAGTCTTTGATATCTAATTCTACCTGAATAACTCATACCTGTATTTAACCCACATCGTATGTGTTGCGCCAGATAGATGTAGATACCTACATAAAACCTTTTTGGGGGTATGGTGGTTAAGATATTTATGAAAACCTTTTTAAAACATAGTACATCTATTGCACCCATTTCCCCCATGGCCTTGGTTATATGAAGGACGTTTACCATTAACACAAATTATTTAGTTGAAAAAGCCTAATAAGCCTTGGCGACAACCAAATCGGTCAAAAGTAACTTGTGTTCCCGAGGTTTGAGGTTACTACATAAGCTTAAAATAATTTGAATACGATTGTTACATGTATTTTGTATATATCTCTCTATGCTTTCGAGGTATTTTCCGAGAGAGATATTTTACCTATTAATATAGAAAAATACGATCGGAAAACCTAAGGTCAGCTGATCTGAGCAGGAAGTTAGAGTTTAAGTTGAGAATAAAACAAATTTATGATTCCTAATTATTGAATCAAGGCACGTGAATTCCAATGATATGTCAATACTCATGGTTGGGTGGATATTATGGCTTCCTTACATATGCGATTCATTAATAAACCCAACGCAAAAATAATCAAAATCATTTCATAAATAAAGACGTTCTAAAAAAAGCACAGACGAAATGTAAACCTCCTCCTTTTTTGAAGTCTGTTAATATTCTGCTTAGTTCTATGGTAGGATACCTAACCTAGGATTAACACAATACTTGTAATAACTCAATCTACAGAATCGTATTATTTGTCGTTAAAGATATCCCTGGTGTATCTTTAAAGTCCAAGATCCAATACCGATGAAATTAAAATGCGACCAGCTTGGAGCTATACTGAACCCAATGCAAAAAGAATCATCAAATCGGTTCAGAATTGACAAAAATATCGGTGAACATCATTCATAAAAAAAGCATACATACAGACGAACATAGAACCTCCTCCTTTGTGAAGTCGTTTAAAAATGACTGATTATTCGGGATGTAAAGGTCGCTTACAGTATGGTGTTCTTAGGTTTCTGAATGATATATAAAAATCCCTCCCTCAAAGGCAGGATGACATCGTTAAATAGTCTTCAGCTTGGTCTGTAGTTAGTAACCATTTTTGTAGAAACTGTTTAATTTGACCTACTTACTTGAATTCATAAAGGTAGTTAATCAGTATTGAATTTGAATTCATAAATTTAATGAATTCAAATTCATTAAATTTATTAAGCCATTTATACTGATTAACTACTTAATAAAACGCTAACAATGACAGACAAAGCACAGCATAAACTAGCGGATTTAAAAGTATGCAATTTAGCATAGGAGTTTCTTAGCACTAACAAAGGATTTTTGAAAATTCACCTCCTAAGGGGGTGAAGGCCGATGCGCCGATGCGGCACCAGCGAACCTAGGTCATTCCTATGTGCATTACAAACAACATTAAATAGACAGACTTTTTTTAACAAAAACTAGGTATTTATGTGAGTTACCTTGAACCCGAAAGTGTATGGAGTAAATTTGGACATGAATTTCGGACTAAAAATTATTTTTCATGTTTTATGCTGTTTCTAGATTTGGTGTGGTTTGGGTTATAATAAATATGTTAAAATATTTAATATGTTAATAATCATTTGCTGATTTTACAAATGAAAGTGTTATAGAGTTTGTTCACGGCAGACGAATGTTCGAAATAGCATTTTGTAATATGCTTTTTTTTCGAAATTGACAAGAATTTATAAAATACTAAATAATGAGGATTTCTTATTAAAAAAAGTATGGAAGAGCTAGTATAAAAAATGAACATATTTTTATAAAAGGTATATCATTTCAAGGAATAAATTATCAGAGATGGACCGAAAGAGAAACACTCAGTATGTGAACAGTCGATTCTGGAACTAAACAACACTATGCAGGAAGTGGAATAATTTAAATAAGGTTTTGTCCGGTGAAGCTGTAAAGGCCCGCAGTCAAAATCGAAGACTATATACACAAATAAATATTAGGTATAATAGGTAGTTTAGTGTTGATGCAACAGTGGAAGTATTATTCCATTTTGTCTACAATTTTTCTTAAACATAAGAGCTTTCTAGCTAAATAAGTTTACAGTGCAGCAAAATACTAGACTTTTACCCAGACCATACCACAATACCGCGCCGGCTCCAGGGAGATTTTAAAAATTCTAAAAGACCTCGCGTGAAAATGGTGCGTACAGCGCCGACTCGTTAAAACGCCTACGTTAAGTGTAACAGAGGCGTTTAACAATATATAGCCACCGTAAACTAGGTCGGTTATTCAGAGGGAGTTGTATTGTGACATAATATTATATTATGAAAGTTTATTTTCGGTATTATTACATTTTTTATGAGTTCAATGTTGCGATTCTCGCGCCCTAATTGTTGAAAAGTTTGGAGCTTTCAGTCGGATTCTGAATGAATTAGCTTATGTAGCAATCGCTCTTCAAATTGTAAACAAATTTGGGCAGGTCCTCAGCCAAACTTACTTTGTTGAAATCTGTAACTAGTATGTCTGTCTGTCTTTCTATTTTGGTTATACTGTCCTTATAACGACCACAGAACATTGATTACCTTTTACGATACTCAAGCTTAAGGCAGTAAATGACTAATAGCTATACAGAAATTTGGCTGCGCTTTTAAATATCATCTGTGTAGTTCCAAATATATTTTGCGATTGATTTGTACGCATATTTATTCATGTTACCCCCGCAGTTGTTACTACCCGTAGTTCTGTTCCAAGGCCGATTCCCTGATTGGAAACTATCCAAATACATACATGAGAAGGCCATGAGGTCGACTGTGCCAGATTTTACCTTAATGTCTCAATCGTGGGTACAGACAGACCTTTCAAGGCAGTGGAATTTGGGTCAACGTTTCTGAAAAATTGAAAAAAATGTCTAGAAGTAGGTAGTCAGGTTCGCGTTTGGATACTTAGAATTATAAATTGAATTTCAAATGCAGCAATGGGACAGTAAGCGGAAAGTTTTGTGAGTCATTCGTTCGTTAATTTTAAGTCGTATTGCGTACTCTGACCTTTTGGAATGAATCGACGAGGTCGTAGCCATAGTCTTTTGTATGTAGGGCAAAATATTGATTATATGATAAATGAATGATTTCAATGACATCACACCCACAGAACACTATGGCGTCTAGCGCACTTAGGGTAGTATAAATGTATAGCATAGCTCATGGGATTTTTTTAAATGTCAGCGCTAATAATGGCTCCGATCGATGCTAAAGATGCCGTTGCACTGTTGTAACAGTGTTGCTAAAGGGTATCTTTTAAAGAGGTAGAAGGGGATTAGTAGAAACAGAATTAAAATATTTCAACAGGTGGGTGCAACGGTTATTAATTCAAAAGAAAATTTTGGTAAATTTCGTAGCAACGACGGGGCAGTAAGAACACCTACATCAACCGTTGTAGCTACAGGAAAACGGTCTTAGGAGACTATCGGAAGATTAGGAGACTATAGTTTCAGATTGTTTTTCTTTGTTAATTTCAGTACCTACGACGTTCAAGTTTTTTTTTTTTTTTTTTTTTTTTTTTAAAAACGTTGCCCCGCACTAGGATTAATTCCTGTGTCGTGGGTGCGTTTACAAACATGAAAATTCACATACACAAATACCCAGACCGGAACAAATAATTGTGGATCACACAAAGATTTGTCCCGTGCGGGAATCGAACCCGCGACTATTAGACACAGTGGGCGGGGCGGGCTAAGCCCTTAACCACTGCGCTAAATCGTCCGTCAGTTGTCGAAGACATGATGGTCTCCTAAAAATGTATGGGTTCTCTTAAAAGTTTTCTGACTTTTTTAATACCCCAACCTCAGTTGAGTCGATAGAATTTTTTTATCCTTGTTAAAAAGATCCATGGGCATGAAAAAAACGTTTGTGTAAATTGGCTGTTTTCTTGCTGACTATACATTTTCTTTTTCATCTGTAAATGCAGCTCAAAATGTCGCAAAAAGTTAAGGATAGGCTCCTATTACCGTTTTCCTGTAGCTGGAACGGTTGAGGTAGTTGCTTTTACTGCCCCACAAACATTCGACCTGTAAATTTTTCAATAAATAAAACTATAAGTCATAAATGTGATGTGTCGTGTCAATTATTTCTTTGCAACGATGCGTAAGAAATGCGCTTCCCTGGTGCGCCCTGTGCGGGCCAACCTCAACAGCATCCTAGCTGTATAGCGGGCAGACTAGACTGCTTGTATGAGAACCGCTGCTGCAGGCTTTCTGTGGCATGTAGGATGGGTCTGTAGGGGTCCCATACCATACATGTACATAGATAATAAGAATACTAACATAGTTTAGAAGTGAAATATTACTAACAATATGAGCCCATGTAACTTGAAAACTAAATTATTTATTTATTATTATTATAAATACTTTCATAACCGTATATGGCACCGTACAGGCAGTACGGTGCCATACTGCTACTGCTCAGTAGTTTTGACATGAATTACAAAACCCACTCTCGATATCAAGTTCGTTTATAATAATATGCCTATGGCTAGAATTGTACAACATTACTAAAGAAACAAAAAGAAATGTGATTAACTGATTATCTCATGATAGAGCAGCTTAAGTTATCACAAACAAAATTACAGCTCGATCTAATCATGCCCGAAGCTATTAATAGTTACGTCCAACTTATGGATAACTTTCCAAACCTATCAAAATCATCAGTGTAGGTAATGTACAACATGTACATAATTTCGTAATAAAAGTACACAAAATGTAGATTAATTCAGTTCAACAACGAGCCTAACGATTTACAGATGAAATAGGGCAAGGACTTGGAACATCGCTCAGCGACGACTGAGGGCTTAGCACGAAAAGATTGACGTTAGCGTGGACGCTATCGAGTAAGCGTGCTGTCACGTTCATGTATATTTAGTAAACGTACGGCCAAACCAGCGTGTTTAGCCGCGGTCGCGGTGGCGTGCACGATGGCAAGCAGCTCCTGCAGTAATGTTTGTATGGAAAGGTTCACACCAATGCGTCCTGCACGCGCTATCTGGGCGGCGTCTGCACGCGCAATCATAGGGAGATACTGATCGCCATCGTGATCGCCGCCGGGGACTCCACTGCGGCCGCGGCTAAACGCGTTGGTTTGGCCGTACCTTTAGTGTGACAAGGATTGTAACTCGCTAGCGTCACGCTAACCTCATCCTTTTCGTGCTAAGCCTTCTTGTAAGGATGTGATAAGAATTGTAATAAGGTTGAAGAAAAGCTATTATGTGAGTGCACATTGAAGCTTAATGGAAAGGATCTTCACTTATTTGCCGTCGTTGCCTAGATTAATGGTAGGTAATTTACAATAGACTGTCAATTATTTACAGTTAGACAATTATTAATCGATTTTTTGCTGTATGTGTAATGATAAACTTGTCAAAGGTACAATCATTCTACATAATATTACACCGTGACGCCTATATTCCCCAAGCGGGGGTGGCAGTGGTTTACTGAGTACACCCACGACGATGTAAGGTCGCACGTAACAGGGGGCGAGCCTATTGCCATATATCGGGCACGATTCCAGACTCCGGACGTATGCGGTAATTTGTTCGTTTACATAATATTGTGCTACTAATATAATATACTGCCTCGATGGTGTAGTGGCAAATAATGCGCGTAGCGATCACGAGGTTGGACAAAAATTTTTCTAGTCGAAAGATTCCCAGTTTCAGTCCGGAGTCTGGTATTGTGCCCAGTATATGGCAACAGGCTCGCCCCCTAATACATGGGACCTAAAATTGTCGGCGAAAAGTAAGAAAGTGGAAAAGTGGGTATACGCAATACACCTCTGCTACCCTCGCTTGGGAAATAAAATAAATGTGAAAGTTTAGGTATTCAGATGATTGTTACTTAATCATATCTATATCACTGTATAGTTGGAGGTGGAATTTTGCTGCGGAGCGGGATTTTTAACAGCTAAAAAATATACAGATAAAATACAACAGGGGTGATCAATAAACTTGACCAGAATCTTTACTTTCAATGTTGGGTCAGGGTAGACACATATGTAATCTTGTCCGGTGAAGCTCGACAAACGTAGTGTGGGACGCCCTGCTGGTAGTTGGAGCTACGATATACGCAGGGTGGTTGGCAGCAGTCGGAGGAGAAGAGCCGAAGACCGGGCTCAATGGCATGCCTTGGGAGAGGCCTATGCCCAGCAGTGGACTGATACGGGCTGATGATGATGATGATGAAGCTGTGAAGGCCCCGCGGCCAACAGCGTAGATCATTCACACACATAAAAAAACGGATGTAAATCAGAAATATTAGTCAATTTACTTAAGGGATCTTCCGCAAAGGATTCTAGAGAGGTTGTTCCATTGGTTAAGAGTTGAAGCCGCTCCGCCCACTGAATTGAGTAGTCGCGGGTTTCCAGCACTAGATAAATCTTTGTGTGACCCATAAATATTTGTTTCGTTCTGGTTGTTTGTGTACGTGACTTTCATGTTTGTAAACGCACCCACGTTACAGGAATAAGTCCCAGTATGGGGCTACGTTTTCTTTAGAAAAAAACACACATTTAAACGTAACCTGCACATGTAACAGTACATAGATACCTACTCCCTAAAAGAATGTCATGTCCCCATTATATACTTAATTAACACGCAAAACAAACGAACATGTAGATATGTATTTGAGTAGTCCACTCAACGATGGCTTACGCTTTCACGTTATTTATTATATAGTACATTACCTTCTACTCGAGGTGTACATTTTACTACTCAACCAATTGCGACAGTTGTAGCAATGGCATTGTCATTATTCGATATGACCAATTAAATACGTAACGCGGTGCAATACGACAATGTTGTGAAATAATCATATAATGCATATAAGGCTATTACTGTCCCATACCTGGGCGAATGTCTTCTCTTACAAATCGAGGTAAGAGAGATTCTAGAGGTCATATTCCCCTACGCGAACGTAGTGCGGATTGGCGGAGCCAGGATTGTGGCCACCTGCTATTGGAATAAAACTTATTAAGCCATCTATAAGGCTTCCAATTAAGCTTAACGACTACCACATTACGTGTTAACCGGGATTAACGGCTTAACTTGCCTTCCAAAGTACGGAGACGCTCGAATATGAAAACTGCCATCAACCGAATCATAACTGGAGTCGCAAGGTGCAATTATCATCTTCACAGGTGGGGCATCACTGAGTCTCCTTGTTGTGACTGTGGAAACTCAGTGCACACTATCCAGCACATCGTGGCGGACTGTCCCACTTGGAAATTCAGCGCCGGATTCGAGGGGCTACACCAGCTGACACAAAAGCCTAAGCAATGGGTCCTCCACTCTGACTATAAGTTTCGATCGTGGTTCACATTTTTAAAAATATACCGCCACACAATGATGATGATGTTCGAATATAAAAATGCCACAAACGGTCACCCATCTCAGCCCGCCCGAGTCGAACGCTGCTTGACCTTGGTAATTGCTGAGACGATTGCGTTTGTCAACGCTACGAGCGCCTCGCGCGCACGAGCGTATTATCAATAGAATTAGTAATGATAGGACACTTAGAACTGGTAAAGCCTCATTAACAAGTCGACAAACATGAGAAAGATATCACAAAATGCTTTAACTGCATAGGTGAGATGGTGGCCGAAGTTGATATTTTGAAGCATATCCAACTGGATTAGGAAAGTCTTCCAAAACTTGTAACTGTTGTTATAAGATATTAAAATAAATTGGAAAGTATTTATTACCACAATAATGTGTGTCTATGTGTTGTTTAATTTTTTTTCAAATTTCAAACATTCGCATGGAATCGTGCGCTAGTATTTTTCATGTAAGATGGGTACTGTGACAGTTGTTGCGTACAAAGTAAATTATACTTTATTTAATGGCAATAAGAGGCATGACCCGTTTCTATACTTATGGTTTTATGCCTTAATCCCATTGTATGAAATATTAATTTCGTTTGGCACTTAGAACCGTCACTACCCATCTTATGTGAAAAATATTATAGTGTTCTATTATTACGATTTCTGTGGTTTAATTACCATTAAATGGAGTTTTCTCCAGTGAGATACAAAATACATTTTTTTCTTTAAAAAACGTAGCCCCGCACTAGGAATTATTCCTGTTCCGTACGTGCGTGCGTTTACAAATATGAAATACACATGCACAAATACCCAAACCGAAACAAATATTTGTCACACAAAGATTTGTCCCGTGCAGGAATCTAACCCGCGACTTCTCAATCCAGTGGGCAAAACGACTCAAGCCGTTAACCACTGGACCAAGCCCGTCCGTCCGACCGTTACACGATCATTTCATGAAGTTATCGTAACGCGTCGCGTTTGGGAATAGCGAATAAGGGCCCTGGGTAGGTATATTTGTGCTTTGTGATCAATATGACAGGCGTCATTCAGCCACGGAGTTCTGTCCGATGTAATAGGATTGATTTTAAATCGCGGTTCTTAATATAGAAATATAGTGTAAAATAAACATATTTGAGAAGCAGTGATAGCCTAGTGGTTAGACCGTTGGACTGCAAAGTCAAAGGTCTCGGGTTCAAACCCAGGCACGCACCTCTGTCTTTTCGAAAGCATGTGCGTATTAAAAATTAATTATTACTTGCTTTAACGGTGAAGGAAAACATCGTAAGGAAACCTGCATGCCTAAGAGCTTCTCAAAGGTGTGTGAAGTTCGCCAACCCGCACTGGGCCAGCGTGGTGGACTATGGCCTAAACCCTCTCTGTTTGAGAGGAGGCCCGTGCCCAACAGTGGGACAGTTTCTTAACAGGGCTATTATTATTATTATTTTATTATAAACATATTTACCCGTGAATTAGGTCAGTTATTTAAATATAACTATAGACACAAATTGCGACGGTCCCTATCTATAATAAGTGTTCAAACTAAAAAAAAACCATATGCAGCTCTCTCGACCCACTCAGCAGCCGTGTGCGTCTTTTAGAGACTTGAAACGTCAACGCCTACTCTATACTATCTGTGGACATAACCTTTGCGACCATTCCCTTTAGAACTAGTACATTTCAACTTTACCAACGAGCAGGGCTGGGTACTTATATCTTCGAACGAAGGACTTCGTATAATAATGATCGAACTTCACTTCAGGTAAGTTCGTTTGATCACTTATTATACTGTGTCCTTCGTTCTCGATATAAATCATATGCAGCTGTTTATAGCTATAAGGGTAAAGTTGAAGTATACCACATAAATGTTGCGTGATCTCTAAAAAGTAACACGTTATAAGTACTTTTGTAGTATAACACATTCCCGTTCTTTGTATTGCCATACTACACAAATATATATTGTTTCTTACAACCAGTCTGTCTAACTCATTCAAAATAAATTTATATAATCTATCTATCTCTATCTATATCATCACGCTAGATCCCTTACGGGGTAGGCAGAGAGTACAGAGTTCCAACAGGCTCTTTCCTTACATATTTATATAATCAAGTTCTATAACAAGTTATGTTATATAGTGTAGATCTATCTTAACGAAAAGCTTAAAAGTACCTGTTATAGCATACCTGTTTCCAAAATTCATTATTACCGGGTGATAATAATCAATCATTAATTAGTGATTAAACGAACTTACCTGTACGTGAAGTTCTATCAATTATACGAAGGGCTTCGTCCGAAGAGATTAGAATATAACACAATGTAGTATCGCCTAATGCATAGCCATTCCTCACTATTTTTAGGTAAAAACAATACACATTTTTTTAAAAAATCACTAATTTGACACCGCGGCCTGTCACTTCATTTAGTTTGGAGAGGCGTTCCTACTTGTAATAATGTATGTACCTACTTTTGAATATTTTAAGGGACAGGAGGGAGGGTTTGCTAATCTCTTCGGACGAAGCCCTTCGTATAATTATGATAGAACTTCACGTACAGGTAAGTTCGTTTAATCACTAATTATACTCGGGCTTCGTCCTCGAGATTAGAATATAACACAATGTAGACTTTTAGAGATAAAGAAAATATTCAAAAGTTACATACAGCCAATTGAGTAAAACATACTTGAAACTTAGTTTTGTATATTAACAATCAATGAATGAATAGTTAATACAGAATTTTAACAATTATTATCAAGAATTGTTCTCGCAAAACAGTCATCATGAGATATAATTGTAGACCTATTATAAAATTTTCAAAGGTATTGGATGTGTTGCTCCAACCCCCTGCATTTCTAATCTTATTGAGGGAAACACTAAGTCTATCAGCGGCAGATGTTGACGCATGCCGTGTGCTATTACCACTAAATATGGACGTGTCTATACTGCATAAACATAAAGTACATATTCTTTAACCACCGACTTAGTGTTTGAAAAGTAATAGCTTTATAAGGCTTCCGAAAACTTATAAATAAGCAATCATTATATTTGCGTAACGGACTAGTAAACTTAAGATAACAGTCGTATGTCCTTTCCGGGCATATTCCCGGTTTTTCATAAAAAATGAGATGGTAAGTAAAGGTTGCAATAAAATCGAGAAGTTTTTATAAAATCAGAGATCTGGATTTCGATCCTTGAAGGTAAAATGTTAATGTTAGATACCACAAAAATAAATTTTGTAAAAAATTGTGCTTGATGAGCAGTTATTAGGCCAACAAAGTAACTGATTTTTGAGTGATTTTTACGATATTGAAATTTTCATTTGGAAACCATTCAGAAATTTTACCAAATATATATATTAGTATCCTAAGTTATATCATATTTGAGTAACGGGGCCTCATCCGGTGCCCTATGCTCTTGAAAAAACGTTTAATTCTACAATCATCACATTTTTTTTAATAAAATTAAGTTTAAAGCCAATCTGATTAACGAGAAGAAATACCATCTACAACTATGAAACTATACTTTACATCTAGATTATTACCAATGCAATACCAATACCATTCTGTAAGACATTTATCATATTGTTTGAACAAATTTTCAGAAAGTGAGACCAAGCTTATGTTAATTGCCCGTGGAGGGATACCACTTTTAATCATGGCTGTCAGGATGATACTCCTGCCACCAGGGTAATCTTGGTGTGGATATCTCGGTTGCTGGAAGAATGAGATATTATTAAATTTTTATTTGCTTTAAACTCATTGAGTTCCGAAACTAGTTAGCTTATAAAGAGAGGGTACCATGGTTGAGTAGGCTACTTTGGTACTATCATGATCCCTTTATCATTGTCATTAATGATAGGATTTTAGTATAATTGTAAACAGCAAAAAAAGGCATACAAATAAAAGCCTTTCCAAGAAACAGTGAAAGCATTTATATAGTAACCGCTTCAGGGTCTTTGTGCCATGAAATGAACTGGTCATATTTTTTATTAATTCTACTGGCAATCAGATCGATTAAGGCAAGAATTACCGGGCTTAGTTTTAATAACCTGAATAGTCGACTCAGATAATTCCCATTCTATATCGGGATGGGCGAGTCTGGATTCAGTATTTGCTATCACATTATCTTTAGATGCAACGTAAGACGCAAACACATAGTCGGCGACGTTCACACCATTGCCATTTGTCCGGTGTTAACTACAAAACCTAGTGAACACAAAATCATTTTTTTTTTTTTTTTTTTATCTATAATGTTTTTAGACCATTCTTGGTTAGGTGCCTACCAGAAAAAAAATTGTCAAGATATTGTGTGGACGTCTATAGGGCTCATAAAGCTAATTTGTTTTAAGAGCTTGACGGCAGTTCGCAAATCTTCCAATATAAGTTATCGGTATCTATAAATTGGTTAAGGGATTTTAAATTTAAGAAATATTCCAGGCAATTACTGATTTTTACATGCTTGGTATTAAGAAATAGCGCCGGACTCTAAAATATTGTTAATAGCGTCAACAAAACCAAATACCAATATAAAAATCAACATTGACCAAAACAAGATTACTCTTGGGATATTTATTGATCTAAAGAAGGCATTCGACACGGTTAGCCATGATCTGCTTTTATTGAGGTTAAGAAGTATAGGTATCTCTGATAATGTTTTTAGGTCTTACTTGAACAATAGGCACCAAATTGTCAAACTCCATAATCATCGAAGCGAATCTCAAATAGTCACTTGCGGCGTTCCCCAAGGATCAATTCTTGGCCCCTTATTATTTTTAATATACATTAACAGCATACATAAAATTGGTCTAAAGGGAGACATTACATTATATGCAGACGATACGAGCTTGTTTTACTCGGGCCATTCAATTGAGTCTATAATAGAACAAGCACAATGTGATCTAGATCTTTTGCATATTTGGTTTCAATCAAATTTACTCAGCATAAACACATCGAAAACTAATTATATAATTTTTACTGCTAAAAACAAAAAACTTGGTACACACAATAACCTAACCATAAATAGCGAAATAATACATAAAATAGAAACTATTTAGGATTAATTCTTGATAGTCAACTAACATGGAAACCGCAAGTAGAGAATATTCGAACTAAACTGATCTCTCTAACAGGTGCACTACGTGGCATTGTGCGATGTATCCCAAGACATGTTAAAAACATTATTTATAATTCCATGGTCAAACCTCACATAGACTATCTGATTGAAGTATAGGGAACGGCGGCAAAAACTAATCTAAAAAAACTGCAGACATTACAGAATAAAATAATTAAATTACTTTTCCATTATGACTTTTTAACACAAACAACTAAAATATACAAAGAAACTAAAATCATGAATATTGCTCAAACTTATAAATATACTACATGCATTCTAATCAGGAAAATACTTACCAAAGATATCCACTCACAAATTGTATTTACGAAAAAAATGCACATTCAAAAGCGTATGACTAGACAGGCTAACAATATCTGCTTAAGATCACCTAGAACGAATTATGGAAAGAATAACATAATGTTTGAAGGAGCAAAACTGTACAATAAGCTCCCGAAAGACATTAAAGAAATAAGTTCGCTAAGTAGTTTTAAAAATCTGCTAAAGAAACACATTTTAGGCGATTTTTCATTAATAACCAATACATAAATTAATCACTTTCCAAATTCCAAATTTTTATAATTATTTTTTCGTTTTCGTTTTATTGTGTTTTCCACAATATGGTATAGGCCTTAATGAACTAGCTACCTGCAACCGGGCTCAATATAAACGCAACCCATCCTATTTAAACAATTACCCACATTATTTTAGTTATTCAATTTTATATTTTGTTCTATTTTGTACTGTTGTAATTAATCTTGTTAGATTTTAGTTTACAAACAAACTCATGTAAGTACAAATAGTGGTGATGATGACTATATATTCAAGATCCCACTGTTGTTGTGTTTACATAAGTGAGTATATCAGTGTTCCTACATACTAGCTTGGTATTTATTGTGTACTACGCCTACCGGCAATTTAATTTAGTTTAATTTTAAATTATGTCTCTCAGTAAGTGAATGTAAATTCTTATGAGAAATAAAGTTCTTTAACCACAAAACAAAGGTTTTCCGTTTTGAAATAAGATATTTTCTTATGTCTGAACTGTCTATATTATCGGGCATGTAAAAGGAATTTTGTAGCCTTTAATATATGAAATGACAGTAGGATCATTAGTTAACAATGACCATTAGTGATTCACTGCCAGCATAGTTTACCGTATTTATCAATGATTCTGGTTGGCTCGATTCCGATGTGTTAGCTTTGAAGATGTCGTTTGCCGATTGTCACCAGTGCATGCGCAAGCTCCCTTACTATTCGCGACGCCCCCTACTGCCTGCGAGCTGGAAGGGACACCTTTCCAGTTTTTTGTCCAAGGGGACGTTTCAAATCAGAGATAGATTTATGAACTGCATTCGCTGAATATAATGAAATCTGGTAAATTTTCGTTAAATAAATATTTGTCTATTTTTGTAATATGGATCTGAGATTCCATTTCCTTTTTTAAAGAAAAAAATATGAAGTTCTTACTCGTCCTAGAGTTACAGATTCTTATTTTCTGTAGAAATCTACAAGAATATCGCCTGACTTAAAGTAGTTACAGTCGACATGAGTTGCCTTTGGTTAATTTCGATAGGTTTATCACTTTCGACGACGACTTCCGTGACAGCTACCTTAATTTCAGCAATCAAGATAGGTGGATCTATCAGTGAGTAATTTCTTGGTGTCGAGCATTTAACAGTAAGCTCTTTACGCATGTTTGTTGTCAATCCTTGTGTAGCATAATGTTTCAGCCTTATGGCAAGAACATTCTGTACTACTTTTCCATACGATTGGGCAATAGTTGGGTCTTAGTCCAAAATATCAAGAACATCGGCCTCTATTTCTTTTGAAATTCAGACGACAGTAGCTGCACATACCCGATTCGGGTAAGGCCACCGCGTTCACCGAGTTAATAAGTTTGTAGGCGCTTGAACAATATAAAATCTTCTTTTACATCTGGAGCGGTTAACTCTGGTTCATGGTATCAGGTTCTGGCAGCAGTTAAGAGATAGCTACAAATTTGCTATCCGCAAAACTGTTTTTTCAGTAAGAGACAGTCCCAAATGGCAAAGCATGTACTGTCCGCAACCTGTTTTATGTAATGACAGGAAACAGTCCCTGATCTGAATACGCCGCGTACTGATTGCCTTGTCTGAATACGCCACAATATTATATAAAGAGGCCTCTTCAAGAGGGCACTGGACTGCTATAGGCTGATGTTGATGATGATCAGTAAAGAGATAGTCTCAAGTTTTTACAAGTACTATCCACAATACTTCATAAAGCCTATACGATCATTGTACTACCTATTAATCTAGGTATCACGTATTATACGCAGTTATGGCCAAAAAGATCAGGGGAATATTATTAACTGTCAAAACAGTATCAAAATATACATCAATTCTACTGACCCCGAAAGGGGAACGACGTGATAATTTTAGTTTTATATTCTTTACCATCATAAGAATAAAAAATAAAATTAATAGAGGGTAGGCACTTTTGAACATGCAAAAAGTAGTTCATTCGAAATGTTATTTACTTTATCGATAATATCCTATTAAACATGTTGTAGGGGAACAAGAAACAATTAGTTACAATACCTTCGATATTTAAACGCGGAATCCGAAGATGATTGTGAATCCTTAATTTTCCTTAACTATATGACGTCAGTTTTTATATAATTTGAGTTCATATTTTCTGGTTTTTCTCTTTATATGACAATATTAGATTCGTCGTCATCATATTTCCTCTTAAGCATTTTGCTGAAAAACAAACCAAACACGAGAACGAAATAAACACGTGCGGAACGACCGAACACTAGAAACGCGAATGAAGTGACAGGCCGCGGTGTCAAATTAGTGATTATTTAAAAAAAAATGTGTATTGTTTTTTCCTAAAAATACTGAGGAATGGCTATGCATTCGGCGATACTACATTGTGTTATATTCTAATCTCGAGGACGAAGCCCGAGTATAATTATTAGATATCAGGGCAGCCTCCATCTGTTATGTATTCTATAGATATCTTCTTTCTATAGATATCTCCTATATAACGAGAGTTGAAAAATTACCCATTCGGAGTTTTTTTTTAATAACATGAAAATAAACACTTTATAATAAATCTTGTATCAGAGAAAACACTGTGTACTAGACCTGGAAACAAAGTATACAGACTGCTTTTTATAAGTACACAATCTATAACAATATAAGACAGGAAATCTGTTTCCCCACTAAAGTGTCTTCCAACTGGCATGTGAAAGTTTTTTTTTTAATATTTTAATCAATTTGGCGATTATAAGAATGTTCTTGCTATTATTACTTATTTAATTTATGATTAAATATTTTCCTTAATGTCAAAGTTCGGTTATATAATGTTAGTTATATTTTTAATCTTTAAAGATGTACATATACCAAAATTTAACATTTTTTGAGGTAATGGCCTTATCTGGAGATATTCCTCACATAAAGCTATGTGCTTTACCTATATGATCTTTATTTACTTTTTATATATAGATACATATTTATAAGATACATGTAACATGTGGATGTACTAATTCAAATATAAATATAACAACATGAACATTGCAAAATTTCGGAATGACATCTCCAATCCAATATTTTTACACTGAAGTACCTTCAAATAAATTACAGCATGTATAGTGCTATAAAACCAACTGTTTCCTTAATGGTAACAGATTGTGCTTGTGTTATATCTCTGATATCATAACTATACATCACTGGTGTAAAATAACTGTACACATTCAAAACTTAATTACAAAACTATTTTTATAGTTATAAGTTTCTTGAATAATCTTATTTAATGAAATATTACTTATTCATTATCATATTATCAAACAAAAGTACAGTAAAAAACATCTAATTCTCCAATTCATGAATTGATGTATAATCTTTCCTCTGTGTGTGCCTCAAATTTCTAATATATTAATTGTGGTGTACTCAAAAGATACACTTCTTTGGTTATTACCATAAATACACTCAATGCACAGACAACCGCTCATGGCGGTAGTCAACAAGTGAATATCCAATGACACCGTTTGCCATCTGAGCTATCCCGTAGTCTATACGTCACATGCCTCTTCCTTGTTAAAAATAAATAAATAATGTTACACATTTGAGTAAGATAATATGGTCAATTAATGTACTCGTAAAAACAAGCAAACAAGCAAGCCTCTGCGCAAGACTCGTTCGATCTTATCGAGATCCAATAATAATAATTCTTTTACCTTTAATGAAACCAGGTAAAGGTTTGAACTGAATAACAAACTAACCAAAGACAGAAGCACACGTCACATTTCCCTGAGCAAAGCGCCACACCTTTGACTTAGTCATAGTTATCCACTTCAGCCGCTACATATTATTAACCAGGAAGCTATGGATTTAAATCAGATATTAATATTAACCTTACCTCTCTCCTCCTTTCCATAATTTTCCACACTTCTTATACTTCCTTCTGGCATATCTGCTGGTTTAAATCAGGGGCATCTATCAATCATCAATCTAGGCATATGACGTACATACATGGATAATTTCAGTCTCTTTACATCTTTACGGATAAGTACTAAATCGCAATCACCTCTAATAAAACTGTATAGGAAGAAGGATTATAATAATACTTTATCATATAAATCCTTATATAAGCGTTCTTAATATATGTCTTAGAAGATACCTTATAGATTGCGTTTAGAGAAAATGAGATCTCCCATCCGGGAGATGTGAGTGGGGTTGTTATTAAAGTGTCAAATATCGCAAAAGGTCTAGAAGGACTTAATTTCTGCACTATAGAAGATTATTTAGCAGTGGTCACCGCCTCCAGCACTGCTCAAGTAATGTAGACGTAGTAATGATTTCCACCCGGGGATTACATATTATTTTTTACAGGGTTCGGCTGCCTAATATGTAATTCATATACTCTCGTTTTACTCGATTGGTTTAGTTTCCACCTAAGTAAGTGCTGTTAGAGAATTATGATAATTAGTTTCGGAAACACATTTGCCATATTTTAGGTTAACATTTTTAAGTACATAGTTATAACAAGTTGTTGATTTTTGGTGTGATCAGTTTAATTATAATTTTTACACGAAAATATTGTCGTAAAATTGATTATCTTTACACTGTACAAATCATTATTTATTTTCTATTATTCCACACATATTTTTTAAAGACTGTAAAGCATGAATTTATATGCCTTATATCCATACTGTAAGGGAGCTCATTTTAGCTGAACTATCCCTATCGTCACTATAGTATCTTGTTTTGATCTAAATCGAAGACATTCATAGATTCCGTCGTAAGAATGTCTCTTCCAAAGAAATCGATATCTGAATCAAACGCACTAGAATCCATTATAAATTAAATCAAGGACTAAAAGGTCTAATCGAATTGAAGTCCATTTCTGAATGAGCAAAATTTTGAATAATGCATTTGATTTAAAGGAAGCATATAAAACGGAAATCTTTCAGAAGTCATAAAAATAATGTTTGTTTAAGAAGGCACGTATTGCACGATGCATACTTTACTTAAACAAGAATCATATGTGAATGACTACTTCTGTGATTCCACTTCGAAAGATTCACTGAATCGACTCAATGTTTAAAATCGATTAAAAAGGAATTATTACTTCAATCGTAAAATCGATACTTCGACTAATCATTTTGCACCGGCACAGGCATCTTTAAACTAGCATGCCATTGCTTAATTTGGTGTATTTGGAAGAGAGATGTTAGGGACCTTTTTTGACTAATAACCTCATTATGCATGCGACAAGAGAAAATATGTTAACATACTTCGGGAACTGAAACAGCCCTTTGTTTGACTATTGCTGTTGTTTTACACTAGGGTTGGACTGGTGAGATACATAAGACGTGTCCTAAGATGGAAATTTTAAACACGATAACTTATTTATCGACATCTTGCACGAAGTATTATTTTTGCAGTACACAATAAGCAGGTATGCTGCATCTCACATTGATTTTGTTTATTATCATACGCTGAAACGGAACATATCATGACTAGAACTTTGTGCTTGTTTTCAGTACCCGAGTTTTTACACAGCTGTTTGCTGTGTTATAATTATGTATAATGAAACCATTTGCTTTGCTTAAGTACATGTATATGTAACTACACTTTTAGATATATGTTATTCGTATCCACACATACCATTAAATATCTACATCACATTTATTTCATAATCAAATATTTACAGAATCTTAAATAACTACTTACATTAATATATTACTACTTACAAATACATATTTACAAATAAAAAATAATATTAATTTAATATTACGCCAATATTTTGCTAAACCAATATATCTACCAATATATCCTACCAATATATCCGCGCTGCGGACGGTCGTCTATTGTGCTAGCGAGGGTTCTAATTTACCTGCGCTCGGGCACCGAATTCCAATGCATCGCCCGTCCGTCAGTCGAATAGATTGTCTCGGGAGCATCGTGCGGGTCGCTTCCTGGCTTGACAACCGCTTAAATAATTACGCGCATAACCCTTGAACCTGCTTGCTTTTACCAGCTGTGTACCACTTGAACCTTTTCACTCTGTACTCCTTCTATATTTTGTGTATGGACTTAGTGTGGACTATTTGTAAGCTGTTCGTGCCTTGTGTTTCCTTCTGTGATTGTGAATAAACGTCTGTGTACCGACATTTGGACTATTCCTTATTTCTACCCAACCGTGAGTACAGCACAGTCATATTCGGTGCCCATACCGACGGCAGAAACTATTACCTAGGGACAGCCTGCAATACCGCTGTACCGAGGCCACTCGAATACCGCCCACCACACCTACACCCAACAACCCTAAACTGGTGACCCCGTAAACAGAGCACAATAATGAGTGAATCCAGTAGCGACGAGTCCGTAAAAACTGTTGGTTCAAATAATGATGACTAAGTTACCCGGCGGGCGAAAAAAGTGTGCGTTTCCAATAGACGATCTGGGATTCGCAAAAATAAACCAAACCTCCGTTTTCGCCTGAGGACCCTGAAATTTGGTTCGCACTCTTGGAAGCACAATTTGATTTCCTGAACATCATGGAAGATTCCGAGAAATTCACGAACGTCATTATCAACTTGGACTTGCTTCACGCTAAGGCCGTTAAGGATATCGTCGTGAAACACCCGGCTAAAGACAGTTACCAGAAGATCAAGACCGAGCTAATACGGTGGCTCTCCGCTTCCCACGAGAAAAAGGTGAAGCAGTTGCTCACCCACGAGGAGCTAGGCGACCGCAAACCGTCAGAATTTCTGCGACACCTTCAAGACTTAGCCGGCCCTACCGTTCCCGGTGACTTTATCCAATCTATATGGAGCAGCCGGTTACCCGGTAACGTTCAGGCTGTGCTGGCGTCACAGCCGACCCAGTCCTCGGAGCAACTCGCAGATCTCGCTGACCGCATACAGGAGATCTTCATTACCTCTCCCCGTGACGCAGTCGCCGCAACATCGTCAGGAGCCACTACATATGGAGAGACCTCATGTGGACCAGTGCCCAGCAGCTCATCCAACGAGATCGCAGAGCTCAGGAAGATGGTCGAACATCTTGCACATAAGCTCGAGGAGTATCATCACAACTCTCACCGCTCTCGACCACGCCAACGTCGTTCACCTTCGCGTCAGAGAACCAGGTCCAACTCGAGTTACCGGAAATATCCCCTGTGTTGGTACCACGCAAAATTTGGAGCAAAAGCCAAACTGCGTAAAGCCGTGCGACTTTAAGAAGGCGGGAAACTCCACGGGCAGTCGCTAATGGCGGCTGACGATTGCCCAGCCTCCTCAGGTCGCCTTTTTGTCTCCGACCGCAGTACGAACACCCAGTTCCTAGTGGATACTGGTAGTGAAACCTTTGTGTCTACCCACGTTCTGCGCTTTGTGAACGACGAGCCAAGACGGACTTTCAGTTGTGTGCTGCCAATGGAACTTCTATAGACACATTTGGTTACGTGGAATTAAATTTAAACTTAGGTTTAAGACGAAATTTTTCCTGGCGCTTTACTGTAGCTAACGTAACCAAAGCTATTATAGGTGTAGACTTTTTAAGCTTTTACAACTTGATTGTCGACTGCCGTAATCAGCTGCTCATTGACAACACCACAACTTTGTCCTCAAATGCATCTGTTGCACGTACAAATGTTCATTCCGTCAAAGTCTCGACAGGCGACACACGATATCACGAGCTTTTAGGTAAGTTTCCGGAAATTACACGCCCTTCAGGCACGCCGTGGATTCCAAAGCACGATACTGTTCATCATATTCGAACAATCCCCGGGCCTCTGCACACCCCGTAGACTCGCACCCGATAAACTTAGGATAGCTAAGAAGGAATTTGAACTCATGCTCAATAATGGGACAGCTCGTCCTTCAAAAAGTTCCTGGGCCTCACCCCTGCACTTAGCGCCCAAAAAAGATAACGGATGGCGTCCTTGCGGCGACTATAGAATGCTCAACGCCCGGACCATCCCAGATCGCTACCCTATCAGACACATCCACGACTTTGCCCATAGTATTGCTGGTTGCAAAGTGTTCTCCACCATAGATTTGGTGAAAGCCTACAATCAAATTCCGGTCTACGAGGATGATATAGAGAAGACGGCCATCAGCACGCCTTTTGGTTTGTATGAATTTCCATTTATGACCTTTGGGTTGAGAAATGCAGGCCAAACATTTCAACGGTTTGTTGACGAAATGACGAGAGGCCTAGATTGCACTTATTGCTATTTAGACGATTTTTTGGTATTTTCAAAAGACGAGAAGCAGCATGAACTCCACCTTCAGCAACTGTTCAGCCGCATGAAGGAGTATGGCGTCCTCGTCAATACCGCCAAATGCGTCTTTGGAGCTAGTGAAGTGACCTTCCTAGGTTATCGAATCTCAGAGTCCGGCACCAAACCGCTGGAATCTAAAATACAGGCCATCAAAGAGTTCCCAGCCCCAACGACAGTTAAGCAGCTAAGGCGCTTCTTGGGGATGGTTAACTTTTACAGGCGATTCTTGCCCCATGCTGCCAAGATCCAAGCCCCACTAAACGCCTTACTTGCAGGTAATAAGAAGGCATCGCATGCAGTCAATCTAACTGGCGACACACTCCTTGCCTTTGACCAGTGTAAAGACAGTCTCTCTAATGCCGCTCTGCTCGCGCATCCGGACTGTCACGCACAACTTGCGCTGGTAACAGACGCGTCCGATTTGGCGATGGGTGCTGTATTACAGCAACTTAAAAATGGGCAGTGGCAGCCACACGCGTTCTTCTCGCGAAAACTTTGCCCTGCACAGCAAAAATATCGCCTTATGACCGAGAACTATTGGCCATATACGAAAGCATAAAATACTTTCGGCATATGTTAGAAGCCAGACACTTTGTGGTGTATACCGATCATAAGCCGATTACCTTTGGTTTTCGTGAAAGAAAAGCCAATTGTTCGCCCCGCCAACACCGACACTTAGATTACATCTCGCAGTTCACGACTGAAATTCGACATATTTCCGGTCAGGACAATGTCGTGGCCGATACTTTGTCTCGTGTCAATGAACTGCAGATGCCAATCTATTTAGATCAGCTTGCCACGTCTCAAGCCACTGACCAAGAACTGCTTCGATATCTCAATGGTAGCGAATTTTCACTCCGTCTTGAGAAGCTTAAGTTCCCTGACAGCAAGCAATACATCTTCTGCGACGTAAGTACTTCGTCAGCAAGACCTTTCGTGACAAAGCCATTTCAAAAGTCACTATTCGACAGCCTGCACAGTTTTAGTCACCCAGGCCCCAAGGCAACCACCAAACTGGTAGCCGAACGGTTTGTCTGGCCTAGCATGCATAAAGACTGTCGAGAGTGGGCTCGAACTTGCTTGGCTTGTCAGCGCGCCAAGGTAAATCGCCACGTATCAGCACCGTTGGGCAGTTTCGATTTGCCTCGCGCTAGGTTCGCCTTTATCTACGTGGACATTGTTGGTCCTCTGCCATCGTCTCAAGGCTATCGATACTGCCTCACGGTAGTGGACCATTTCACCCGTTGGCCAAAAGTCACGCCAATGACCGACATGACTGCCGAAACTGTCGGAAAAGCTTTGATATCTTGGATATCGCGATTTGGATGTCCAACGCATATCGTCACAGATCGCGGGCAGCAGTTTGAATCCACGCTTTTCCAATTTCTCGGAAAAATTGTAGGATTTAAGCATCGCCGCACGACCGCGTATCACCCGGCATGTAACGGCCTGGTGGACGGTTCCACCGTCAACTTAAAGCCGCAATAATGTGTCACGCTAACTCAGATTGGGCGAACACACTATCCCTAGTTCTCCTGGGAATAAGATCTTTTAAGGACGATCTGCAAGCATCATCAGCTGAGCTAGTATACGGTGAACCGTTACGGTTACCTGGAGAGTTCTTTCACCCGACACTCCCAGGTTCCACCGACTTGTCCGGCTTCACCACTCGCATACGTAATTTCGCAGCCAAACTTCGTCCTTCACCCGCAGCTCGTCATAACAAAAATAAAATATTCATTTACAAGGAGCTGACATCCTCGAGTCATGTGTTTTTAAGGGACAATAGTCCTACCAAGTCCTTGAGAGGGGGGATAAAACTTTTAAAATACTGGTCAAAGGCAAGTGCGCTACTGTATCAATAGACCGCCTTAAGCCGGCCTATATACTCATAGACCCATCCTTTACAACCAGCCCTACTACTTCCCATTCTATTCCTGCCCCCAATCCCATTACCACTCCCATGCCACTACCCGATACCACCCCACCTCAACTGGATGTCCCGGGTCAAGCAGGCTACAGGACCCGTTCAGGGCGCAGAGTTCAAATTCCTGTTTACTAGCGACCGTAGTCACGGCTTCTGGGGGGGAGGTGGTGTGGCCTATATGTTATTCGTATCCACACATACCATTAAATATCTACATCACATTTATTTCATAATAAAATATTTACAGAATCTTAAATAACTACTTACATTAATATATTACTACTTACAAATACATATTTACAAATAAAAAATAATATTTATTTAATATTACGCCAATATTTTGCTTAATCAATATCGTGCATTGAAAACGCGCGCTGCGGACGGTCGCCTATTGTTCTAGCAAGGGTTCTAATTTACCTGCGCTCGGGCACCGCATTCCAATGCATCGCCCGTCCGTCAGTCGAATAGATTGTCTCGGGAGCATCGTCCGTGTCGCTTCCTGGCTTGACAACCGCTTAAATAATTACGCGCACAACCCTTGAACCTGCTTGCTTTTACCAGCTGTGTACCGCTTGAACCTTTTCACTCTGTACTCCTTCTATATTTTGTGTATGGACTTAGTGTGGACTATTTGTAAGCTGTTCGTGCCTTGTGTTTCCTTCTGTGATTGTGAATAAATGTCTGTGTACCGACATTTGGACTATTCCTTATTTCTACCCAACCGTGAGTACAGCACAGTCATATGCGGTGCCCATACCGACGGCAGAAACTATTACCTAGGGACAGCCTGCAATACCGCTGTACCGAGGCCACTCGAATACCGCACACCACATCTACACCCAACAACCCTAAATACGCGTACACACATATTTTATGCAGCTTTTGTTATTTTCAACTATATTGATGAATAGTAGGCACATTTGTTTATATATATTTACATATACATACACGCATACATATATGTTTATGTAGCATTTGCTACATTCAACCATACAGTTGTTTAGTCAGCATCTAGGCATCTACATATACACATTACACACATGTATACATATACCATCTATGCAGCCTTTGCTACATGCAACCACAATCGGCATCTAGGTCTACATATACACATTACACATGTATATATACACCATCTATGCAGCCTTTGCTACATTTAACCATACATTGTATGGCCGGCACATTTTCTATGTTGCGAACTGCGACACTAAACCATACCTTGTATGGCCGGCACAATTTCTATGTCGCAGTCTGCCACATTCAACCACACGTTGTATGGTGGGAACATTTTGTATGTTGCAAATTGCGACATTCAACCATCCGTTGTATGGCGGCCACATTTACTATGTTGCAAATAAGCACAATTAACCATACATTGTATGGGGGGCACATTTTGATGTTGCAATTTCCACAATAAACTATACTTGCATAGTCTCGGCATACTTATTTTTGTCTTAATATTCTATCTAGCCACAATAAACAATACTTTTGTATAGTCGGCACATTTATTTTTGTCTTGATACTTTTATTAATGATTTGCCATATCCAACCATACCCTTGTATGTTGGACACATATATCTATATATTATTTCGGTATTTCTATATAGTTATTTGCTGTTGCTACGCTCAAGGTAACATTTTATATTTATAGCAATAGGCCAATTTCAATTTATTTACGTAAGCTAAATAACTTTAAATGCAGGTAGGTATTTGTTTTGGACGTGATACCTACGTAAATATCGCATTTCACACAAGACAAGGTTCATAGATGCATTTTTGAAATGTTTTTGGACAATCGGGACAATCGAATACATACCTAATGGCGGTGTAATTTTAAGGGCGGTCTTGACCTTGGGGTTTACGAATTCCTTTACGGCATTAACGACATCCTGTTCTAAATTACCAATAAGTCTCTTGGATAGGCATCATCCTGCAATTTAAATTAATTTAAAACTATTTAATATCTGTGTAAATCTGCCAAAAAGGTAATAACGGACGCTTAAATTTTGCATAATGTGATCGAGAAAAAATCAACTTTGAGTTAGGCTTAGTCAACTGGGACTATATTCTAGACACTAATGATATCGATTCGTGTACGAATGGACTCTATAACGTAATTTATGATATAAAAAGACGGCATACTCCTGTCAAAACATTTAACTCCAATAGTTATCCGGTATCGTACAGTAAATCTTTAATCAGATGCAATTTGGAAAAAAAGAAGTACCACAAACATTATAAAAAGCATCACAATCCACGCGACTACGATACATTCTCCTTACTTCGCAATAGATGCAAAACTCTTTTGAAAGAGTGTTATCATAAATATATATTGTCAGTTGAGGACTCTTTGCGGAGCAATGTAAAGGGTTTCTGGAGTTTTGTCAATAATAGAAAAGGTCACATCTGTACCGCATACCATGTCACTCAGTAACGTCACCGCTTCAAATGGCCAGGAGATCTGCGAGCTTTTCTCTACATATTTCGCATCAGTCTTTAATAGTGACAACTTGGATTGTTCATTTAGCGGTTACTGTTATACTGACGTCAACATCGACACTTACACTAGTCCATTGTCGTCTATCACTTTGACAGAGACGGACGTGTGTCTCAGAATCAAAGCTCTTGACAAAAATAAAGGTCCTGGGCCTGATCTCATTCCACCTTCACTTATTATTTATTGTTGTAAACAATTGGCCGCACCTCTCTGTATCATCTTTAATAAGTCACTAAAGACTGGTGTCTTTCCAAAGTCCTGGAAAACAGCCCACATTGTTCCCATTTACAAAAGCGGAGAAAAATCTAAATGCGAAAATTATAGACCTATTAGTATATTGTTTTGCTTTCCTAAACTGTTTGAGTCTCTAGTATACGACTATCTTTACAGTCACTTTAAGACAATAATTTTAGACAAGCAACATGGTTTCATAAAAAATAAGTTAACGGTCACTAATTTATTAGAGTATAAGAACTTTTTGTGTAAGACATTTGGTATAGGAGGTCAGGTTAACTCTGTGCATACAGATTTCTCCAAGGCATTTGACAAAGTAAGTCATATGGTTTAAGACATTTATTTTCTCAAAAGATTTACAAATCACTTACAGAGAAAATACAAAACTTATAGTACTACAAACATAAAATTAAGCGGACTTGGCGTAGTTAGCGGACTGACGTACACAAACAATATAAATAAAAGCAGGGTAGTTAGTTATTTATACTAGACCAGTACACAGCTCAGTGCAAGTACTTTTTTTTTTTTTTTTTTTTTTTTATTTAAGGCTCACCATTGGTTACACAACAATACATTTACATAAATTTGCAATACAGTGTGTTTAGGTACTTATACTAGGAATGTAACCTATTAAGGTGAACACAGCATGCATAATTTGTAACAGCCTATACAAATATTAGGTTAGGTTTGATGACAGTGTACATAATATTATAGTGTGGGTGTCTACAATCAGTGTGTGCCTTCTCGACTGACCAACGTAGCATTGATACACTTTCGAAATCTGTCAATTGAGTCATGGTGTACATCGCTTGAGGAACTGACTCTGTTGTACAACCTACACATTCTAGGAATTGGCGAGTTGAATCCCAGCACTGTACGACGCAATGGTGGAACTAATGGCGTAATTAATCCTCTTGGGTACCTCCCAGGCACACGAAAGTTGATTTTTTGTAGTAATTGCGCGGAATTTATTTTGTTCCGCAGAAGCTTATATAAGAACACTAAATCCAAATATTCTCTGCGTGTGGAGAGCGCGATCAATTTAAAGTGTTGTAACCTTTTGGTGTAAGATGTTATTCTTTTAGCTATACCAAAGTTAAATGAGAGGTGATAAAGAAACCGTTTTTGTACACGCTCTATTCTCAGAGAATGTGTAGCGAAGTGCGGTCGCCACACGATGGTGGCGTATTCGAGTACACTCCTAACGAGTGTCGTATACAATAATATTTTCGTGCTGGCATTTTTGAATTACGAATAACAAAACCTAGTAGTTTAGAAGACTTTTTAATTATGTTTTCTGTGTGAGGAATGAAAGTCAGCTTGCTGTCAAAGATGACCCCGAGACCATTGACATTTTTAACCTCTTGTATGGTGTGTGATCCTATTCGATATGACGAGGAAATAACATTATTTTTTCTGGTACACTTCAAGTGTTTACATTTGTTAGGATTAAGAAGCATGTGATTGTTATTGCACCATTCTTGAAGCGAATCCAGGTCCAATTGAAGGCAGTGGGCGTCTTCGATTGAATCAACTATTCTACTAAGTTTGAGATCGTCAGCAAAAAGTAGGGGACACGAATATTTAAACACGGTCGGTACGTCGTTAATAAAAATGCTAAAGAGTATTGGACCCAGGTGGGAGCCCTGTGGGACACCTGACGTGATGGGTCGACTCTCAGATTTATATCCCTTCACTACTACATAAAACTCACGGCCATTTAGATATGATTTCAACCACGCGAGCATAGCATTTGAGAATCCGTAAGCCTGTAATTTCTGCAACAGTATAGGTTGAGATACTCTATCGAAAGCTTTGCTAAAGTCTGTGTAAATTATGTCAACTTGTTTGTTTGTATCTAAGGCTTCCGATAGGGCCTCCGTAAAGCAAACCAAATTCGTTGTGGTTGATCTTCCATGCATGAAGCCATGTTGCGTTTCTGTGATATATGGTTGAATGAATCGTTGAATATATGGGCAGACTAATGCTTCAAATATCTTACCAAATGTACTTAGGATGGAAATGGGTCTATAGTTAGTGACTTGAGTTTTGTCTTCCGATTTAAAGATTGGAACGACTTTTGCTGTTTTCCACTTTGTAGGAAAGTATCCTGACTTAAGGGATTGATTAAATATAATGTACAATGGAACGGCTAAGTGCGATGCAAATTTTGATACAAATAAAGGAGGTACGCCATCAGGCCCCATGCCCTTATTTACGTCCAAGTTCTGCATATTTCTTTTAATAGAATTTAGTGGAATAAATATATCTGGAAGATTATCATTTGTTATGTCACTATTAAATAATAACTGCGTGTTTGACTCTTGGGGCTGGTTAGTTGGCAGATACACGGAAGCAAAGTAGGAAGCAAAGAGATCACAAATAGCTGGTCCATTCGAATAAGTTGTCTTACCGTCTGTAAATGTTGCTGGGTAAGCATTATCATTCCCTCGCCTTTGTTTTATGTATGACCAAAAGTACTTAGGGTTATAAGAAATTTTTGATTCCGTACTATTAAGATATGATCTGTAGCATTCTTTATTCAATTTATCACAACGCTTGCTTAGGACGGTTAGCGATATTTTATCCATTGGGTTATTATATTTCTTTACCCTATGCAACATATTACTTCTCTCTTTAAATCGATTTATAAGATTATGTGTGTACCACGGGGGATATTTCCTTTGTTTCGTTGTTTTACTGAGGGGGACAAATCTTTCGATTGCCTCATTGATGTGTAAATAAAATACGTCTACCATAGTATCAATATTTTTGTTTTGTCCTAAGAGTTCATGCCAATCTACCCCTGAGAGATAAGAACTTATTGAAGCTTGATCAGCTTTGTGAAAATTACGTCTAACAGTGGTGGAATTCAAGTCTAGTCCTGAAACTTTTCCTTGCATTGAGATGCATACCGATAGTGGAGGGTGGAGTAGATCAATACTACTTAGTGCGTCCATTGCAGTACAAACGACACAATCAGGTAAGTCACTTAGAACCAGGTCAAGTACCCTGCCCTTATTATTACATATAGTGTTATGCTGAGACAGATTATTTACATTTGCAAAATCTACCAAAAGTTGAGCTTGAATTGGAATTGGAGTATTTGATGCATTGTAATTGACCTCTTTCCAATTTATACAACTTAAGTTAAAATCCCCAATTAAACAAAAATTACAGTTCTTATCCAAATAGCGCTCGAACACTGAGTTACAATTATCAATAAAGTTTTCCGTGGTTTGTCGCAATACTGGCGGTGGCAAATAAACAGCACACAACAATAGAGTATGAACATTAGGACTTAACTTTAGATCCAGCGATACCCATAGATCCTCTTGCTGGCTTTCGTGATCCTGTAGACGTGTGGATATTATATTTTTCATAACCGCAATTAAGACCCCTCCGCCAGTCTTATTATATTTAAGTCTAGAGGTATCTCTGTCTCTCCTATACACTTCATATCGGTTATCGAACAGTTCAGAGCTATTTAAAGGATGATGCAATAATAACAGACTATTGCTCATACAATATAATTCCAAGTACTGTTTTGCTGATAACTGTTTTGCTTAATAATCAGATATCAATTAATAAGACGCATAATGCGTGGGTTTGTTCTAGAAAGAGTTGTTTACCTGACGATGCCTATAAATAGCCATCGCCAAGCAAAGTACATTTAATATCAACTTAGCTCTCTTACCGTTCGCACTAACGATTAAGTAATATTAATTGACTGCATTAATATTTTGAGTATTCATTATTTATTTTATATTGTTAAATATATTTGTATAAAGTCACGCCGGCCTTTATATTTGACTAGTTACAAATGGAGAAATGGGAGCCTATACAAAATCTGTTTTGTTTGCGGCTTCGTAGTTAGATAGAAACTGCCTGAGTGTGGAATATAAGGCCTATGAAATAGTGGCAACTTGAAAGAAATAGATTAAAGTAATATAAGGTATGTAATTGAGTAGAAAGATTTTTAAGTGCAACTTGTATTATTATAGTATTGGGTATCTATTGGTATCAGATTATTGACTATTATGTTTTCTTTATATATATTCGATTACAATTTGTAATTAAACTATTAGTATATTATGCGTTTTTTTTCTAATTATAATTTGTTATGTAAATAATTTATTGTAATGTTGAGCCCCTTCATATAAAATACTTTTTTTGCCATAGTTTGTCCGAGGAGCTCTTAGGTAAAGGTTATTTGCCTGTCTTGTCATTAGTTTGGTGTAATCTATCCTTTTTGTAAAATTAATTTGGGAGTGGATGTCTTCCGTTAAGATTTTTCGAATAAAGATACATGTGTTATATCTATATATTTGAGCTAGATTCATAAGCTTAGTTTCTTTATAGATTCTTTCAGTGGGTGTGAGGTAGTCATAATGAAATAGTGATTTTATGATTTTGTTTTGAGTTACTTGTAGTTTTTTTAAGTTTGATTTTGCTGTTGATCCCCATACTTCAATCAAATAATCTATGTGTGGCTTGACCAAGGAATTGTATATGGTATGTTTAGTGTATTAAGGGAGACATCGTGCTAGGCCTTTTATTGCCCCTGTTAGTGAGTAAATTTTATTGTGTATTTTTTCAATATGCGGTTTCCAGGTAAGCTGGTTATCTAAAATTAGGCACAAATACTTTTCGTTTTTTACTTTTGTAATTATTTCACCGTTTATAGTAAGATGATTATAACTTTCAAGTTTTTTGTTTTTAGCTGAGAAGATAATGTACTTAGTTTTTAGGACGTTAATAGTAAGTAAAATAAAAGTCTTCAAAGACTGAAAGCGATGAATGAAGGTGTACAAATGAGTGATCTAGTGGTAAATCATCTACTATATGCAGATGACGCGGTTTTGATAGCGCCAACATCCACTGATCTGCAATCACTAGTCACAGTTATGAAAGACGACTGCATGAAAAATGGCTTTCATTTGAATGTGAAGAAAACCAAAATTATGGTTTTTGAACGGGAAGAAACCAGAACGAATGCAAGGATTGTGGTTGGGAACGATGTGCTGGAGCAAGTGAATGAGTTTGTATATCTTGGATGCGCATTCAGTAAGGATGGAAAATACACCGCTGACATAGAGAGAAGAGTGAGTGCAGGGAACAGAGTGAATGGCGCGATGGGAAAGCTACTTGGGAGCCGGCACTTAAGCCGAAAGGCGCAGCTGGCTATACATAATGGAGTGCTTGTCCCAACGCTGTTATATGGCAGCGAGAGCTGGGTATGTAAGATGGAGAATGAAAGTAGGATAAATGCGGTGGAAATGCGAGCTCTGCGGAAGATGTGCGGAGTGAAGCTAACCGACCGTATTCGCAACAGCGTAGTAAGAAAGCAAATAGGTATGAAAGAGAATATCGGTGTAAAGATGAGAAAGGGTATGCTCCGTTGGTTCGGGCATATAGAAAGAATGTCCGAAGAAAGGATGACAAAACTGATATACAATGCGGAAGTGGAAGGATGTAGGTACCGGGGAAGACCTAGACTATCTTACGAGTACCATGACCAAATAGACCGGGTCTTATCTGAAGGACAAGTCAGGAGTCTCCGTAACCGGCGAGCGTGTATGAGACGAACTATGAGAGTAGAGGAAGTCAGAGAGGTATGTAAGGAAAGAGCCTGTTGGAACTCTGTACTCTCTGCCTACCCCGTAAGGGATCTGGCGTGATGATATAGATAATAGTACGTAAATGTGATTGCAGCCAATTATGCAGTTTATCTAGGTCACATTGAGCTTGGTTAATTAATATTTTTAATGAATGGCCATAACAAAACAGGCTTGTATCGTCGGCATATAGAGTGATATCCCCACATAGATAAGGAAAAACAAAGGTCCTAAGATTGATCCTTGAGGAATTCCGCATGTAATCAGTTGAGGACTACTTTGGGTGTTATAAATTTTAACTACTTAAGATCTGTTTGTAAGGTATGACTTAAATATCTCATATGCTTTTCTTTTCCTGTGACACTTAAGTTTTAGTAAAAGTATATTGTGACTGACGTTGTCAAAAGCCTTTTTCAGGTCAATAAATATACCTAAAGCAATTTTTTTTTGGTCTATATTTAGTCTTATATTGGTGACCAAATCAACAGTTGCTGATAATGTATTATATTAGATTTAGGGCGGAAACCGTATTGCTTTTTAAACAAATAATCGATAGAAGTCAAGAATTCATACAGCCTGTTATGCAGTATTTTTCGAATACTTTAGATACTACCGATATAGGCCGGTAGTTGCTGGGGTCCGATTTTTTGCCCAATTTAAAAATAGGGGTAACTTGCTAATTTTAATTGGTCAGGGAAATAACCTTTATTAAAACATTTGTTGATACACTTGGTCAGGTCTACTACTACATAATTTTCAATACATTTGAGAGATTTAGTATTTATGCCATCCAGACCTGAACTTGTGTTTGAATCTAGATTTTGTATTATTTTTAGTACTTCGTGTTTGGTAGTTAGCCTTATCTGTGATAGTGTCAGAGCGTTATTTTTTGTAGGTTACTGTTTTTGTTAAGTTGTTGTGGTATTTTATAGGTATATTGCTTGCAAGTTCGGCGCCTATTGTAGTGAAAAAAGTATTAAAATGTTCGCAAATTTCATTGTGATTTGTAATTTCGTCGCGTGCAGGGTTGATTTTAATTGGCTTTTCTGGCATTTCAGATTTATTGCTTGCTAGACTATTTATGAGTTGCCACATTTTCAAAGGATTCTTTCGACAATTAGCAAAAGCCCTTTGATAGTACTGATTCTTGGATGCTTAAATACTTATGTAGGTAATGTTTCTTTGGCTTATGAATTCCTCCCTCAATTTTTCGTCATGGGGTCTTACTTTTAATTTATGCCATAGATCGTCTTTTTTATTTATTAATGTTATTAGGTCCTTGCTTATCCACTCCTTGCAGGGTGAATTTAATCTTTTAATTTTTTCTATTTTTTTTTTTCAATTGTTTGTAATAGGATAGATTCTAAATTCTCGTATTCATTAAACTGGTTTGTGGTAAAAATTTCTTTGACATCTTTCAGAAGGTTTGGTTAATTAACGGAGTTATATTGAACTCTTCTAATTGGTTCGGGTTTAGGCCTGTTTATTTCGAGGTAAATATGTTTGTGGTCAGATAATGAGGAATAATAATTGACATATGGAATGTGTTATTCTGTAGGTTTGTACACGCATGATCTATGATTGTTCTAGTTGAGTCCGTTTCGCGGGTGCAGTATTCTGTGCTTATCTTATTTAATACTTTTATTCTGTTATCTTGCAACATTTCTCTATATTCCTTCACAAAAAGTTCATTTTTCTTTAGTAGATCCACATTTGTATCACCAATGATTATAACACGTTTTCGTCTTTTGAGATGCTTATTATACTTTTCAAGGAATTTGGTAATGCTTGCTGCCGGTGGCTTGTATATTGCTCCTATATCTAAGGAAAGTGTGTCAATGTGTACCCATAGAAAATGGATTTCATCGTCGTAATCATCTTCCAAAAATCCGTGATTTATGCTGTTGTGAATGAAAATTGACACCCCACCACCTTAAGAGTCTTTCCTGTAGTTATAGTAATGCGTATAGTTCGGTATTTTGACAAGTCTTTGAGCCTGGCTCTCGTTTTTTATCCAGGTCTCCGTGAGGATTATAACATGGATAACTGATTGAAATGATTCTATGACACATCTTAATTCGTCGAGTTTACCATGTTTAACTATGCTACAGGCATTGGCATACAGGAATTTAAGTGTTTTTTTAGTAATTTTGACATTTTCATAGTTTGTGTGCACTTCATGAGCTACATATTTGTTTCCTTTGACGTTGTGTATAGTATTTTCTCTTGTTTTTAGTTTTTTTTGCTCTTGTTTTACTATTTTAGGATTTCCTTTTATATATTTGATACTAAGGTTAGTCTCACCCCTTTCTTTCCGTAACCGTAATTCTTCTCGTAGTTTTTCCATGGTCTGTTTTTCATTTGGTGTCTGGTCGGAATGTATTTTAATGTTTTCTTTTTTATAGTTCTCTTTTTGAGTATAGTTTTAGCTATGTCTTGTGTAGCAAAACAGACTTTAAGGGGGCGGGTTTTCTTTTTGTCGTACTTTCCTAGTCGTATAATTTTTACCGGGCAGAGTGGACATATAGCTGATACAATTTTCTTAACCTCACATCTATCGCTTTCTCTCTTTATCTCCATATTATCGGAATATGGTTCAGAAAGACCAACAATAACTATATTTTTACTACGTTCCATGCGATCTTGGAACTCAGCTATTATGTCACCATAAGAAAGTATTGCAGTAGTAGTAGTACGACTAGGGTCAATTGATAGTGGTGTGAGGAGTTCGTTATTTTGAAGTACTTGTATATCGTGTTCAATACTTTTGAGTTGTTCTTCGTTATTTTTTACTGTTATTGTTAGGCTTTGCATTTCTGACTTTAGTTTGTTGTGTTCAGAAATAAATTGATCGGTTTTATATTTCATTTCAATAAGTTGCTGATTTATTGATGATATATCTTGTTTTATTGTATTCATACTATCACCTTAGCTCTTTCCAAATTCGAAAAGTAAACCTCTGATTTCCTTCATAAATTCGTGAAATTGATGCAAGATTTCACCCTCAGGTGTTTTTATTTTTCGTAGTGCCACATTTCTAAAGTGATCAGATATCCCAGTAATCGACAAATCTGGTTGAGAGTTACTGTTACTCCCGGTAGAACTCATATTGTCGTAAGTGTAAATGTCCGACACTTTATTGGTATTCAATTTTTAGTGAAATCAATATATTATGGGAAAATTACCCGCTCCGCTTATCGCTCCGCTCGGTCAATATGTGTATGGCCCTTAAGATGCGTACGGGCACTGCAGTGTTATCGATGCACACTTGCACAGATGAGCTGTCGCCGTCAACTTGCTATGGGTTATCGTTGAAAATAACACTCACGCACAATTAAAGTTGAAAGTTTTATAACTTAAATTATTATATTTTATAATTTGTCGGCAGTATTTAGTAAACGCGTCCACTCGCTACGCAAGTCGCTTGCTTCTTATGCTAGTCATAAGCTTCTTTGTCGTAAAATTGCCTCACATGGTATTAATGGTAGCCTGTATTGCTGGCTATGTTCTTATTTGTACAATAGGAGTCAACTAGTTGCTTTAAAGGCTTTCTTATCGTCACCAGTCAACGTTACATCTGGAGTTCCTCAAGGATCTCACTTAGGACCCCTCTTCTTTTTAATATTTATAAACGATCTTATAGAAAAAATATCATGCCCATGTCTCTTGTATGCTGACGATATGAAAATCTTTAATAGTATTGCAACGGTCGAGGATTGTGTTCTTTTGCAACACGACTTAAACACTGTATCTAGGTGGTGCGAGTCCAACCATATGTATCTAAATATTAATAAATGCACTGTAATCTCCTTCACAAATAAGCGCTATAAGATCAATCATGATTATTTAATTAATGGACAAATACTACAACGTTCCAATGTGGTAAAGGACTTGGGAATTTTAATGGATATGAAGCTTTCTTTTAGGGCTCATTACCAATACTTGACAGCAAGGGGCAATCAACTGACAGGTTTCGTTATCAGATCAACGAAAGGTTTTAGGGAACCCAGTAGTTCACTTCTACTATTCTCTGCTATAGTAAGAACTATTTATTTATTTATTTATTTATTATTAAAGGTACATCAACAATATACATATTATAATCATACAACATAGGACGATAAGATATTGTTCTTATATGCATATCAATTAGAGATGTACACAACATTGATTAAGATTTTGCATATGACATTAGAATTAACCAATTATAAAATATCACACTAATGAGAAGTGGTAAAATACATTAATTGACAGTGAAATGAATGAATAGTTATTAATTAATTATTAAGATAATAAGAAAAAGAAATTTATTATATATGAAAATTAATTAATTCATAAAAGTTAATCATCCAGAAATGAAAACAATACGGAGAATTTTAATGTATATAAGTTATGAAGAAATAAAATGTTGAGATAATTTTTTCTTAAAATTATGTAAAGTATCGTGAAAAATGTCAAAGTTGGTCGAGTCTTTGCAAATGGCATTGTACTCTGAACAGGATCGAGCTAGAGGAGAATTCCGTCCAACACTGGTTCTGAATAGCGGTATGTGGAAAGATCTAGTTATAGGTTGTCGGGGGATTCTACTAGGTGCAGCGAACGCAATGTTTTCCAGTAGATAATTGCAATCTATCTTGCCACTAATAACCTTATTCACGAAAACTATGTCATGGATTATACGTCGGTGTTTAAGTGTGTCCATTTTGAGATATTTTAGCCGGTCGTTATATGGGACTCGATGTGATATTCCTGGTGCCATGAAAACCAGATGTCGAGTAAACATGCGCTGGATGCTTTCTATGCGCTGTGACTGAACTGTATATATGGGGCTCCAAACTACACTTGCGTATTCGAGATGACTACGTACAAGAGAGTTCTACAGAATTATTTTTGATCTTGGAAGACGAAATTCTTTAGTGTTTCGTTTTATGAACCCGATAATATTGGCAGCTTTCTTGACAACCTCATTTATGTGATGATTAAAGTTTAATTTGCTGTCCAAATTAACTCCCAGGTCCTTAATTTCAGATATTTCTTTAAGTATTGATCTGTCAATGCAATATGAGGACCGCGTAGTTATTTTTTTCCTTGTAAACTTTATATGACAACATTTATTTACATTGAGAGTCATACCGTTCGTCCGGCACCAGTCCCTAATGTTGTCAATGTCGCACTGGATGAGATGCGTGTCCGATAATGAGTTCACTGTTTTGTATATTTTCAGATCGTCAGCATATAATAAGAATTTTGAATGCTGAATTCTATTTACAATGTCATTGATAAACACAGAAAATAGGACTGGTCCGAGATGGGAGCCCTGTGGTACTCCGGAATCCGCATAATAAACTTTTGAGTCATATCCTTTTACAGATACAATCTGAGGTCTCTTTTCAAGATAAGAGTTAAACCAGCGTATTAGGTTTCCATGTATGCCAAGTGCATTTAGCTTTTCTATTAATAGAGAATGATTAACTTTGTCGAAAGCGTTAGAGAAATCGGTATAGATTGCATCTACTTGTTTTCCTCTGTCGATTTCCCTTGATAAATATGGTACGTATGACACTAAGTTTGTGTGTACTGAACGACCCGTCCTAAATCCGTGTTGGGCATTTGTTAGGGTATCATCCATGTAGTGCGTTAATATAGGACAGACAAGAGATTCAAACAGTTTTGAGAAACAGGAAAGTATGGAAATGGGACGATAGTTTTGTACATTGTTCTGTTCACCTTTTTTGTAGACAGGCAGAATTCGCGCTTTTTTCCATTCTTCCGGAAAAACACCCTCATTCAGGGACTGGTTTATTATTAGGGATAACGGCAGGGCAAGAGAAGAACCGCATCGCTTTATGAATACTGGTGGTATAGCGTCAGGACCAGGACCTTTCGTTATGTCCAATTGTTTTATTTTTTTTAGAACATCCCTTTCACTGAAATATATATTGCACAAGGATTTATGTGACAAAGTAGGAACAGAACATGTTAACTGGTTAGAAGTGTTGTTATAGACAGATGAGAATTGCGCTGCGAATAGATTGGCTATACCAGGGCCATCGTTCTCGCAAGAGTTACTAGAGTACATTATGCCTGGGATTGATTGGTCACCTTTGCGTTTATCTTTAACAAACCGCCATAGTAATTTAGGATTTTTCTCAATATTTGACTCTACGCAAGCAATGTACTTACTGTAACAAAATTTTGTAAGCTTATGACAACGCTCTCTAAGAATTTCGTACTCCAGCTTATCTCTAGGGTTTTTGTACTTGCGGTACCTAGATCTAGTCTTATCTTTCTCAGAGAAAAGATTAATTAGTTTTCGGTCAAACCACGGAGGATATACCGACAACTTTGTTCTTCGTTTAGGTACATGTTGTGAAATAATGCTTCTCAATGACTCATAGAAAATCGACACCATATCGTTAACGGTTCTGGTTTCGGAAAACCTAGCGTGCCAGTCAATATTATTAAGTTCTAATACGATGTTAATATAGTCAGCTTTATAAAAATTATGATCATTTCTGGGGCGTGGTTCAAGGTATTCGAGTGACGGATCAGCAGAGAGATTCAGAAGCAGAGCCGGATGCCTTGAATCCAGTTTAGATAGTACATTGGGGGGAACAGTGGTAGTATCGTTTGTCATATTTGTGAGAACTAAGTCCAACATTTTATTGTCAACATTACAAATATTATTTACTTGTTTCAGATTATTTAAACTAATAAAATCCACCAACGAATAGCCCAAGGCACAGTTGTAATTTGATGGTGAAAGTTGTTGATTGCAATCGCTCGTCCAACTTATAAAATTTAAATTAAAATCACCAAGGATGATTATGTCACTAGTATGGTTTAAGACTTTAGAGGTATTTTCGAAGAATTTGTCCAAAGTTTCCAATTTCACGGGTGGCGGTAGGTAGACGACACAAACTGCTACATCACGTGAGATATTATTTATGTTGAGTTTCAGCGTAACCCATACATCTTCGCCGTCACTTTCCCAAGATTGAATGCGAAACGAAGGGAGATTGCGTGCAACTGCAATCAGCACCCCACCACCGTCCTTTTTGGATGCCCTGGACAAACATCGGTCTCTCCGATACACTGTGTACCTTGCGTCAATAAATTCTCTATTAGCAATACTCGAATTAAGCCAGGTTTCAGTGAGAGCTATGATCGAATAATTGCTCTGTAATATTCGGTTAAATATGTCGGTTGTTTTAGTTCGAAGGCCTCGTACATTCTGATAGTATATATCAAGCATTATTAACATATCATCTTAACATAAGTATCTCCAAATATTAACAAGGACATATAAATTAAAATGTTATTATGTTATAAGTCTCAGACTATCGTTACAGCGAATTGAGATTGCTTGACAAGTTTCATCCTTGCGTACATATACTTTACCGTTTCGCACCCAAGTAAACTTGTAGTTTAATTCTTTCGCTTTCTTACGTGCTGCCGCATGAAGAGATTTGTTATGTGGCGTTAGGTGTTCGGAGACGAAAATTGGAACTTTATCGCCACCTAGTCCCAGATGCTGCGAAGATAATTTGTCCTTTGAGTTTTTCTTGTTGAAATTAGAAACAGCAGCTAGCAGTGCATCTCGTTTGCGTGAACTACGAAGTTTTATTATAATCGAACGTGGCTTATTGTTGTCTCTGTTTATTTTAGCCACTCGGGTTGCTTGAAGAATGTCTTCGTCACTCATAGGGCTCTCCACTGTTTTAGCTAGCTGCAACACCGTATTAGTTAAGATTTCGTTGCGAAACTCAGGCACACCAACGATCTCCACGTTATTTTCACGCATATGTTGCTCTACTGAATTCAGTCTGCTACTAAGGTCTTTCACAGTCATTTGGAGGTCGTCATTTTGCTTTTTCAACGTCGTAATAGTACTCTCTTTCTCTTCTAACTTGCTCTTAAGTTTCTCAAATACATCGTTCAGGAAATTCATAGACGTCTGAAAGCCAAAAAGCTGTTCGTTGATTGTCCTTAATTGGTCCGATAACATATATTCCATAGTTGACTTAATTGCCACAGTGATTTCTTGTTTTAGAATAGAGCGTAGCTTGTCTTCCGTAATGTAATCAGTCATCTGATCTGCTACTACAGGGGATAAACAACTCTGCTTAGCACGTACAGTAACATTGCTCACCTCTGAGTTATCTAGATTTGTCGTTGTTGGACGAATAGGTGTATTTGTGTTGTCACCTTTTGGCTGCTTGCAACGACATTCAGGGCACTTCCAATTATATTTTTGGTCCATATCCAGTTGGTTAAACTTTTTCGTTGTGAAATTGGCACATTCCAAATCATATTTTAATGTACACATGCAGCACTTCAACCACTCCTTGGATTTGATCGCTTTTTTGCACCCGGCACAATTATTTATTGAGGGCGTCATTTTTAGTGCAAGCCAAATAAAAATAAAAGAGCCAGGCGTCTAATAAGCACAGCGATGTAAGCGCTGTTGGTTAAAATAATTATAGCAGTTAAAAATTCAAACTTCCAGGAGAAATAATCACTGCACCTCCGTGCTGAAAGCTCGCGACAAAAAGATCGTAAGCGCCGTGCAGAGTATGTCGCTTACGCGTAACGCCGAGCAGGACCCTCACAGTATCTTCGTTTGCACAATTTTATGATTTTTGATAATTGTTACTGGTTTTGACGACAAATTGATCTTATTTTATGGTTGTAATACATCAATTTATTATTAAAATAGTATAAAGCTGGATTTGTTAGCACTTTCACTTCAAAAATGTACTAGAATCTACTCATTGCAAATAAAAACTGTGGAACAATCAATAACAACGTCTATGCACAACAGTCGATCGACAGATGATGAACTATTCTTGAGTACGCTAGTCCAATATGGTCCCCGTATTATAAAGTACATATAAATGAAATCGAAAGTGTACAGAGAAAGTTTACTAGATTATTGTGTTATCGACAAAAAGCGGGTCGCTCAAATCTAACTTATGAAATGCGATTATCTCAACTTAAAATTCAGACGTTAGAGAATCGTCGAAAATATTTTGACTTGATATATCTTTATAAAATTTTACATGCAAAAATAGACTCTCCGGAATTACTTTCCCAAATTAGCTTTAACACAAGATACAGAGCCCGTAAATCTAATGAAACTAATCTCTTTGCCCTAGAAATTTACAGAAACAATATTACGTACTATAATCCACTAGTACGAATGCTTCGTCTGTACAATGATTTAGCCAAGTCTAATAATAGCCTCGATATTTTTGAAATTTCATTTGCAAAATTTAATAAAATTGTCAAAGATATCATTTATGCTACATAATGTCATGTTTATATTATGTTACCCATCCTTATATATATTGTGTTTTTATATAATTAGATGTGTATCTGGTTCTGTGTTTCTTCTTGGATAATGTTTTTACTTCTGTCTTAACTTGAGCGGCTCAAAAATTTCGCAATTAGGTTCATATTTGGCTTGCGCAAATATGACCATGTATCCGAATTTCGTACAAAACTCAAGTGGCTACCCATTCGACTTCGCCGGAACGCGCATATTCTTTCCCTTCTTTACAACATATTATTTAACCCTTCTTCCCCTTCCTATCTTAAGCAACGTTTCGAGTACCTGAAAAGCACTGGCACCCAATGCCTCAGGTCCGCAGAAAATCTTAGCCTAAGAATGCCCCTTCACAATAGCAGCTTCTATGATAAGTCTTTTACTGTCCAGGCGGTACGACTGTGGAATACTATACCTATCAGTATACGGCGTGCATCGTCGCTAGAGAGCTTCAAGGGCCAGGTGAGGAGGTATTACTTATCTACTTGTTCACCGGGTCCTGCCGTCGTATCGTGATAGTTAATTATGTGTATGTGTGGTAATTTTTTTTTAGTATGTGTATGCATTTTTATATTATATTTAAGTATTTATTGCTATAAGTTAAAACTTCTATGTAATAAGTGCACCCCCGTTTATTCCACAACGAAATCGTTTTCTCCATCCCAAGGTTGCCTGGAAGAGATTGCTTTTTAGCGATAAGGCTGCCCTTTGTGTAACTTTAAGTTCCTTTTTTTTTTTTGTATTTTAATATCTATGTAATTGGTGCACAATAAAGAGTTATCTATCTATCTATCTATCTCTATTTTTTTTTGTGTTTCGTTAGTTGCTTAATTTTATTTAGCTGAACGCACATGTTTTGGATTACAATTCAGATCTATTGTATTACTTAGACTTAAGTGTTATGTTTGATTGTAATCTGTGTTGTGTGTGAAGATAAAATAAAATAAAATTTGATTCTGAGACTCGAATAAAGGTTCGAGTATGTGTAGCGAATGGTTTAGTGGCAGTTGGTCTACGTTTGAAATATCCTACTATGATAAAACATATGTCGATGAAATTTATTTAAGGGTTCGTCAGTTATAGGGATTTCCAGAATTGGGTTTTCAGCACTGGTGTTAGCAGTGGCAGTGGTAGAACCTGTATGTGAAGGGGGTTTTTCAGATGGATTAGCTATCACCGAATCGGTCTCTTCGTTATTAATTTTGACTCGAGATAACGCGTCTGCATTTGTGTTACACTTGCCTTTTTTATAGACTATAGTGTAATCATATTCACTGAGCTGTAGTCTCCATCGGGTTAAGCGGGAACTTGGGTCTTTAAGATTCATTAACCATTGGAGGGGCTTATGGTCTGTAATAATTTTGAATTTTCGACCGAAAACATAGGGTCTAAAGTATTTTGTGGCCCAGACTATGGCTTTGAGTTCCTTTTCGATAGTGCTGTAATTAATCTCACTGTCGTTAAGGGTTCTAGAGGCATAACTTACGGGTTTATCAGATCCAATAGGGCCTTGGGAAAGTACGGCACCTAATGCCAAATTAGAAGCGTCTGTTGTTAGAATGAACTCTTTAGTGATTTAAATTTTTCAAAACACTCGGTATATTCGGAATCTAACGTAATTTTTCCGCGTTTTTTAGTCATTGGCTTAGTTATTCGAGCTAAGTCAGGGATAAATTTTCGGTAGTACCAGAGAAGTCCTAAGAATTGTCTTATCTCTTTAATGGTTTTCGGAATGGGGTATTTTTGAATAGCCAACATTTTTTCAGGGTTTGTTCTCACGCCTTCCCTACTAACAATGTGTCCTAGGTACGGTGTTTCTAGTTTTAGAAATTCAGACTTTTCTAGTTGGATTTTGAAATTGGATTCGCGCAATCTAGTGAAAACTTTCTCTAAATTGACCATCATCTCCTGAAGGGATGTGCTGAAGACTATTATATCGTCAAGATACTTAGCAGATCTCGTTTTGTAGGCCGCGGAGTACATTATCCATTACCCGTTGGAAAGTGGATGGAGAATTTTTAATCCCATCGGCATACGTAAAAATTCGTAATGTTCGTGCTCGACATTAAAAGCGGTTTTAAGGATATCGCAAGGGTCCATTTCGACCTGGAAAAATCCTGAAAAAAGCTTATCAAGTACATCTGTGATATTGGGGATGGGGTACTTATCATCCACCGTTTTTTTTTGTTTAATTTCCGATAATCTACAACTATTCGCCGTTTTTGTAGTCCAGATCGATCCGATTTCTTTGGTACAACCCATATAGGTGAGCTCCAGGCTGAGTCTGAAGGTCTTATAATACCTTGGTCTAACATCTTAATGATTTGGTCCTGAACTTCTTTTCTATGAACATACGGATACTGGTATATATTGGTACCTCATCCGTTGTTTTAATGCGGTGTTTAATTTTATTAGTGAAACTTAACTGTTCGCCCTCAACATAAAATACGTCAGCATATTTACTACATAAATTTTCAATACTTGCCCTCTCTTCGGCGTTTAAGTGGTCTAACTGTTAACGTGATAGTACTTCGCGGGCGCGCTCTGGCTTATGTTCAGTGCGCGTGCACTCGGAATTGAATAATTGTACTTGCAATGGAAGGATAACTTTATCAAATGAAATGGTAATATCGTAATTAGTCGGGTTCTCTACCTCTACGTAACCTGAGTGATCCGTGACCTTGGTAATGCACTCATGAATTATGCAATTACACATGATCTGTTCCTCGACATGTACATCTCCGTCGGGATTATAAATAGGAACGTTAACTAACTTCGAACTATTAGCTGGAATTATTTCGTGCATATTAATTATCCTACATCGATAAAATTTCATGGGTATAGACGCGTGTTCGGTTTAAAACATCTAGCCCAAGTAATTCATCAAAATGATTATGAAATTTATAGACGAAAAATTTCACATTATTATAGCTATTACATTCGGGGAAATTGGGGATAGTGATAGAATAATCATGGACGGTAGTTATTCGCGAGTTCGTTACCTCAAAGGGGTCTAAATTTAAGGGTACGTGTGGAAAAAATTTTTGAACAGCTTCCGGGCTAATAAAAGATTATATACACAAATACCCAGACCGGAACAAATAATTGTGGATCACACAAAGATTTGTCCCGTGCGGGACTCGAACCCGCGACTATTAGACGCAGTGGGCTTAAGCTCTTAACCACTGCGCTCTTAGTCACAGCCGACAGGCTTAAAAAAACCAAATATATGATAAAAAGAGTAATAATATCAGCCTATACTGCCCACTGCTGGGCAAAGGCCTTCTCTCACAAATCGAGGTGAGAGAGATTGGGTCATACTCCACCACGCGGACCCAGTGCGGATTGGTGGAGGCAGGTTTGTGGCCACCTGCTGTTGGAACTTATCAAGCCACCTTTAAGGCTTCCAACTCGGCTTAACGACTACCACATTAAGTGGTAACCGGGACCAACGGCTTAACGTGCCTTCCGAAGCACGGCGACGCTCGAATATGAAATGCCACAAACGGTCACCCATCTCAGGCCGACCGAGTCGAACGCTGCTTAACCTTGGTGATCGGTAAGAACACCGCGGTCGCACAGCGCTACGAGCGCCTCTAAAAAGAGTATATTAAAATAATTGAAATTACTCCATTAAAAAGCTTATGTCTAAGTTCGGTCGATGCTGGTACCGAAGTGCCCTGGCAACATGGTCGATGGCGATCGGCGTGGGAAACTTCATCAGCACTTTTGCTATTGCGCATTTAGGTAAGTGGCAACGGCGACACGAGGCGTCGACACAGCAATGTCCCCGTTGTGCAATAGCGGCGAATGACGCAAATGGTATCATCATTACGCTTTTCAGCGGTTTTGGTGTAGGCAGCGCACGTAACAATTGTAATGATTATCTATATATGATCATGATAGTTTACTTGCGTGTAAACATTTTAATCCCTTTAAGGCTTATTCACAAAACTTTAGGATGTATATAAAGGAATTTCAATGAAAAAAAAAAATAGAATTGGTACAATAGGAATATTGATGAAATTAATATTGATGAGCCATGTTAGTGTCAGTAAAGATGGTTACAATAGTAACAAGAAAATGTCAATGAGAAATAGTAGCAAAATTCTATAATATTTATTTCATTTTGACAAAGCTCTTTCCAGATGGTTTCATATTATGGGCTAGTAATTATGTCTCGTTGAGATTATGAGTTTTACCTGGTCATGAAAAAGAGGTCCTTTGCAAGAATTTAGAATTATATAAGTTGCCTGCTCAGATTAACTATGGGGCGGATAAAAAAAAAACAACGGACAGGAAGAAGTCAGGTTTTCGTGGATAGAAGCTTCTCTATTTATGAGAATACGAACACCAGCCATAGTTATTTTAATCTTATTATCCGTGGCCGTTCACTTGGTATTACGGTCGGGTTATAATAGTAATAATTATTGTTATAAATCTAAGATTTGCGACTAAAATGAAACCTAAAGACCCTTCCCGTGTTAGTAAAATTTTCTCTAAATATACCTTAGTAGCCATTTGATACAGGGCATAATCCCTGGTGAACTAGTATGTACTCACTTTTTACTCTTTTCTTTGATTTGCGGCTTCCAACCAAGTTCATTAGTAATGGTAATTTCTGGCAATTATGGATTATTGTTAATTATGGTTACTTTATTAAAACATCTGTCTATGTCACGATGGGGTATTCCTCCTGAAATCTATCTATTTTTTGTAAGTCATTCAAAATTTTAAATAATTACTGTTATTCCCTACTCAATAAACAAAATATGTCGATGAATCAGTTGTTAATTTTACTGTCTGAATTGTAATGGTCACTGTGGCGTCACAGTAAACTTGTATCTTTACGCTGTGGTGGTTTAGTTAATGGATAAAACCAAGTGATAGTTGATAGATGTTAAATTATCATTAATGTAAATAGGTATAATAGGTAAATCAAAAAAAAAATATAGAGATTCCAGATTTAAACAAAGAAAGAAATATAATTTCAATTATTGGTATAAAATTTTGCATATGATCTAAGATTATTTGTAGGAAAACTGCTTAATTTTTATTTCAAGTCATCAGTAGATATATTCTTTTTGATATACTAAGAATGATTTCAATGAGCTTATATTAAAACACTTGTAAGCATTTGCTGTTCTTATAGATACATCACGATCTGTACTGGTAATTGGCTTCTGAGTTAGATTTTTTTAATCTTTCTAGATAGCTAAATGTGGAGCCATGAACATTAATTTTGTATGCAAGTTGCTGTGGGTGTAGTAAACATTATCAGAGTAATCTTATTGATAAAAAAATCTTAAATTCATTCGCCATTACTTTTGGGTTACAACGTTTTTTTAAGGATATTTCATCTTGCAATCATATTTTCATTGTAGTTGATTTTTTTTTTTTATATACTCGATTATATAGCCCACCCCGTTATTTTGTTATTAAGATGCAATTTTATAATGTTAAATTATGCGGACTAATTACTTTTAGAAGTACTTCATTTTTAATTGTAGGTGTTGCTTAGCCTTGTAGCTCCATAATTGCAGTATTTCTTATTATACTATTGTCAAGATACTATGTTAAAAATTATCTGGAGACGAAGCGCAATTCATAAAACAAAGTATGTGTGGGTTCAATTAAAAAGTCATATGCGTCATTAGTTATCTTATATATATATATTATATGCAAATAATTGAGGTTAATATTTTGTAAATAAAATTAATTATTTCAAAGGTTTCTGGGCAATAGTTGTTGCATTTGGTACCAGTGTTTATGTTCATTAATGCTGCCGGCTTCTTCGGTATTTATTGATCCGATAAAGCGAATTCAATCACTTCTGGCTTACGGTGTTTTTGTAATTTTGTGAAATTGTCAGCAGAGATATGATGACTTGATGATAGTAGGTCTTTTGATTGCAAAGTTAAGTATTGAATTAAGGGGAATCCTACGAATTCTATTAATAATGTATTAAATTCCATTAGATCGATTCTACAAACGCTTGTTATTACGATACTGTGTTGGTTTCTGTATAACTTTTATGTAGCTTTTGTGGATAAATACAAAAATTCATACTCTGCTTACTGTTTTTTTCTTCAGAACCAAGCAGTTTTTTGAGCTGTGGTTTAGTTTCGCGGGAAATATTTGTTTAACCATTTATTTAAGCAAAGGTTCCAAGTTTTCTAGAAGCCTGCGATATAATAATGTAACACGATAAGATCTCATTTAAAGTAAAGAGGATTTGGTCATAATTTTGTGAAGAGGAACTGACTGCTTACGGTCACAGCCAGATTTTCGGAATCTAGCAAAATAATAACTTTTCTGGTAACAATACAGTAGACAGTCCATATTTTCAAAGCTGCTGGAGTAATTTTTGGAAAACTTGCACCGATCCTAAAGTGGAAACACATTCGAGTCAAACAACGTATATACATACACACATACATAAATCCCTACGCACACATACACGTGCATACACAAATACATGCCTACTTACACGCATACTTTCGTATACTTATATTTTCATTTATTTGGACCATAACAGTTATCAATATTCAAAATGGTATACACCCTATACTTTGCGCTTGCCCCGAGATTTGGTTTGACGTGGTAATATATAAATAGCATATTAAACAAGTTAAGTACAATCATTTTAATTTTTAAAGATCTTTTGAAGAACAAGCTTTTGTAACGAAAACACAATGAAAATATCTTACTTACTTAGGTTCCATTGGACATCTTTCGGCTCTATCAGACCTTGAACACCTTGTGGATCCATAGTACTTGTAAAGACAAATTTAACAAGCCCAAATACGACGGGCTTATGTTGAGTAATTGGGTAGTTCGCTTGCCCACCATCGGGCTCCAACATCAGACTCGAGAAAACCGATCTAACGAGCCCCAAGCGCGATGGAGTTATGCTGAGTACTTGGGTGGTTCTTTTAGTCACCTTTCGGCTTCACCATCGGACCCTGAACAGCATCTGGTTGTGTAGAGCTAGACAATACTAATCTAACAGACCTAAACAGAAAGGTTGTGTGGCCGCCGTCAAATTTCGTTATCAGACAGACTCCATATTGTCATTATCTTCCAACTTATGTACATATGCCAAATTTCGGCTCAGTTTGATGCCTGCGGATGCTTGGGGATGGATCACTTGGACCGGGGGAGACAGATGGACAGACAGACATACATGCGAGCAGTGGTGGTTGAGTGAAGGCTAATAGAAACAAACGACTGATTAGGAATAGAGTAGGTATAAACGATATGGAAAAATTAATGATTTTTTAGACTTTGATTATAATATTACGTTTGTGTGCTGTACAAAGATATAATGACATACGGAGCCGAAACATGGCCACTCACTGTGCGGCTTGTCCACCAGTTCAAGGTCGCTCAGCGAGCTATGGAAAGAGCTATGCTCGGAGTTTCTCTTAGGGATCGAATCCGGAATGAAGTTATTCGTCAGAGAACCAAGGTTACCGACATAGCTCAGCGAATTAGCAAGCTGAAGTGGCAGTGGGCAGGTCACATATGCCGCAGAACCGATGGCCGTTGGGGCAGACTGGTTCTTGAGTGGAGACCGCGTGTCGGCAAACGTAGTATAGGGCGCCCTGTAGCTAGGTGGGGCGACGATATTCGTAAGGCAGCGGGCAGGGATTGGAGAAGGAGAGCTGAAGATCGAGCTCAGTGGCGTGCCATGGGAGAGGCCTACGTCCAGCAGTGGACTGACACGGGCTGATGATGATGATGATGATGAACAAAGATATAGTTTTGTATTGCTGTTAACGTCAAGATTTAGATGGTTATATGTAAATTCATTATAAAGGCTACATTCTCGACGTACATGCATAAATTCTTAATGCTACTCTTCAAGACTTTCTTTTTGTAGTCCATGATAAGAATAGCGACGATCAAGGTATTTCACCATGGTAAAATTTGGTGGAATGGTTGCTGGGATACTATGCTAGAGGGGGCACATACATGTTTTCGCTTGATTTTGATTTGGTTCTATTTGTCGGATAATTGAGTAGATATGTTTTCTAAGAGATTCTAGGTAACTAGCGGGTTATTTGATTGAGTGGATATGTTTTCCGCTGGATACTAGATGGTTCACTTTTTGTCGGATTGAGTGGATATGCTTTCCGCTGGATACTTTTAGGTTCACTACACGTCGAATTTATGCTATTATTTGTAATGAGATATTGCAATGACTTCAGAGGGTTGTGCTAGTACTTCACCTGGTGCGGTCTGCGACGATGAGTATTGGGCAGCATGCTGCCGACTTTACATCTCCGAGACTATGTCATTGCAGGTTTATAAAGGTTAATCGGAAGCATCTGCTATCTCCGTCCCGTACCGATGATGAAAGCAGCTGTGCTAAAGAAATTATGTGTATATACGGCGTGTGACGTGGACGGCGCGGAAATTCAAAAGTGGTTGGCTCCAAATCGGCAATTGAGACCCATCTATTTTTATTATACTCGAATGTAAGCTAGCAAGAATTGCTGTCACTCTTTGTTCAAGTGTCTGAAAAGTCCTCTGTATTAAACAAAATTAAATCTTAATTCAAAATGAAGATGACTATGATGGCTCCTTTACTGTATGTGCGGTGAAACTTTAGAATTCCCTTTTACACTCCATACGCGATAACTGTTCTTTAGATGTTTAAAAAAAAAGAGTCAGAGTATTTCCTTTCCAGTTGTAAGATAGCCAGCAGGGTCAGCAGCAAAACACTTGATAGTTCTGATTTTTCCTTTTATTTATATTAGTCCGATATAACACTGTATATCACAATTAACTACACACGTACTTTAAACACACTATCACTTCTTCAACCGTCTTTCCTGTCCACCGTTCACCGAACAAATCGTCGTCCAACCGACAGTCTTTCATTTTTATGCCCTTCTACCAAAACTATAAAGTCATTTCACCAACTTAATTATGTGTCATAATGAAGTATTTATTGATATAGTATCATATGTATTAATATATGATTGTTTATATATGTTTATTATTAATTCAAATATAGGTATTGGTCAATTTATTTTATATTAAATTATTACAAAATAATGGTGAACCTTACACTCGTTCAGCCTGAACATGTGTATGTCCCCATACACGTATCAGGTGAAACCTTACACTTGGCCTTTTAGTACCATGAACTTATTAACTAGAACAAAATACTAATCGCAAATAATAAATTTATACAATTCACGCCTGTCCTCTAATAATACGTGACTATCATCACTACTTGCTCCACCTCAAAAGGTTCAATCTAAGAACTAGTTACTGATTTCTGAAAAATTCACTCCAAAAATCAGTCACTACGCTTATCCTGAATAATTCACTTCAGGGACTTAAAATAAAGGTACCTCGAAAAATTTACTTCGAGGACCACCAGTGGCAGTCGTTGAAAAATCGACTCCAAGGATCAGTCACTTAATTGACCTTAGAAAATTCACTCTAAGGACCTCGAAAAATTCAATCAGAGGGTTTTCTAGTACCTTGGAAAATTCACTCCAAGAACTAATAGTGCCAATACCTGAAAAATTTAGTCGAGGCATGTCACTTAATCAACCTTAGAAACTTCATTCTAAGGACCTTGAAAAATTCACTCCGAGGGTTTTCTAGTACCTTGGAAAATTCACTCCAAGAACTAATAGTGCCAATACCTAAAAAAATTCACTCCAGGCATGTCACTTAATCAACCTTAGAAAATTCACTCTAAAGACCTCGAAAAATTCACTGCGGGGGTTTTTTTAATACCTTGGAAAATTCACTCCAAGAACTAATAGTGCCAATACCTGAAAAATTCAGTCCAGGCATGTCACTTAATCAACCTTAGAAAATTCACTCTAAGGACCTCGAAAAATTCACTCCGAGGGTTTTCTAGTACCTTGGAAAATTCACTCCAAGAACTTATAGTGCCAATACCTGAAAAATTCACTCATGGCATCAGTTACTTAATCTACCTGAGACAATTTACTTTAAGGACCTTGAAAAATTCATTTACATATGCGTATATGTAAATTAATTTACGTACTTAAACCAATTATTTTTACATACTATGCTTACGACATTTAACTTCAGGTTTCTTTTTTTTTTTTACAAGCGGTATCAAAAATGTTTAATATAACAATTGAATATACGTAATGATCTACTTAACACTTGCTTAGCGAACCAATTTCATTATTGTAAATAGTTTAAATAAATTAACCAAAATTATTACTAAACTAAGTATAAAACAAAAATAATATATTTGCATATACAGGTTGCATCGTAAATACCCACTCCGATTAAATAATTGCTTTACAAATTCAATACAGAAACCAAACTTCCAAATTTAAAGTTTATTTTTACCTCTTTTTGAAGCACCCAATACCCCATTTAACAATGAAACTGGTACGTGCGCGAACAATGAAACGGGTGCGAAATTTTGTTTTAGAAATTCATTTGAAATCTCCATATTGCTTTGAAACAAGAATAAATTTAGTTTGTTATCGCACACCGAAGGAGGACCAACATATTTTGAAAATTAAAAGAAAATATGTAAAATGTATTAAAAATTGTCGGAATCAATTCAGTTACCCATTTAAAATAAACTACTTCCAGGTCTTGCTTTAATTACGCCACAGCCTGCACACATATTTACACTATACATCACAGTTTGTATCAAACAAAAATCACTTGAATCTACTATTCAGTTATTGTAACATTTCCTCATAATTACTCATAGGACCCATATCTTACTCATCATCGCGTTCTTCATCGACTTTTTAAGCGGTTTCATTTTATTACTGGCTACAGTAGTCCGTTTTTTTTTTAGTACGAGGGGAAATATGCCTAACGCATACCCCCGGGCCGAGGGCACGGCCCGGGTGGTTATGTGGGGCTTGCACCCACTAAAACCCCTCGGCGTCCCACTGCCCTTTTGCCGGGCCACAGGAATCCTCACTAGCATGACCTCTGTGGCACCGGCGGGCTTGGTCCGCAGTTTGGCGCGGACTTCGACACGTGTAGGGGAGTTCGGTCTCCCCCTACCGCCTTTTGGAGGCTGCGCGGATGCAGCGCTTTTCCGGCTCAGGCCTGCTAAGTGCTAGGGCGCGGGGGTGCCCTCCCCGACGCCTGCAGGCCGAGATTACGGTGGGCGAAGGTCGTTTCGGGCGTAGTCCCTGCGCCTTCGCCCAACGCGCCGTCGGCGAGCGGGATTGGAGGACGTCTCCTCCCTCACCGGCTCTGCCTCCTCCTTTGCGGACATGACGGCCGCGCAAAAGGCCGCCATTGCCGCCTAGGCGCTCTCGCTCCCGTAGATGGTATCACGGTCGGCAGCGATAGCCCTTGTCCCCCTGCACCGAGCGCTCCGGCGAGCCGGCGCCGCTCGTCATCCCATGCTGGGCACACCAGCAACGTGTGCGCCGCCGTGTCTTCCGGGGCCGCACAATGGTGGCAGCGCTCCGCCTCCTCACGACCGATCCGCCACAGGCTACAGTAGTCCTACGCCAACCTCGGATTTCCTCGAATCCAGGCATTGGAGCCCCCTTGTAATGATATTTACCAAGAACCTTTACCACTTAGTAAGGTTTCTTAGAAAATTAGAGCTCTTTCCCTGGTTCTGAAATGCTGTCGTGGTGATTTTCACCAAGTCACCCTGACTTTGTCATAATATTGTTTTCGTATTAGCTGTTGCTCATCTCCTACTCTTAACTTCATTTTGTATAGATGCCAAATCCTCAAATTCCCGACTGAAATCGCCTGATATCTTTTTCATCTTTGGGCTAACTTTGCTTGCTATTGAGTGGACAAAAATTACTTCAAACGGGGCCCTACCAGTTATCTTTTGTATGGTATTGCGTAAAGCAGTATCAATCTGTGAGGAGTTCGGAACGTGTCACAAATTGTTTCCAAATTCTTGATCACATTTTGTGTCCCGGTATTCCTAACAGGTTTAATAAACACAAACTAGGTAAAGAGACCAAGACCACAAGAATGTGAGTATAAGCTGAAGCTTAGACTTAACAAATGGCCTGAGATGGTCAATGTGTAGCGTGAGAAATGGCTTATCAACTTTAGCTATAGGGTGTAAAATACCCTCGCAAGTATTATTACTTTTCTTCGCGTAAGTGCATTCAATACACGTACTCACATATTGCTTTACGAAACGCGCCATCTGAGAAATAGAAAACCAGTAATTTTTCTGAATTCTGTCTAGAGTCTTCTCGAAGCCTACATGATCATCGTGATTTAGCTTGCACACTTCCCACCTCGCACCCTTCGGGACCACCCAACGAACATTTTTGTCACCACCTATACACCTGAATAGTTTATTATCGCGAATAACCAACAAACAAGTTGGAGCGTCAGCAACCAATTCTGAACACTAGTCGTCATAACTGCCGGAACTAATTCTAGACTGAGTATGAATGTCAGAAACTGGGTTCTTAGATAAAGCATATACATGCGACATTTTTTATCCCATCCTATATTCAACTGGACAATCAAACTATTATAGCGTTAGCCAACCACCGTCCTATTCGCGGTACTAAATCACTTTTCTGGAAAGTTGGCCAAAGAGCACTGCAATCTGCGACTATTTTAATGATGCCTAATAGAAAAACTAAACTTTTTAATCTTAGCAAAAACTGCTAAGGTCTATAACTCCTATGAGCAAAAATTCTTTTCCTCTGCAGTTGTCTGTCAGCTATAATATGCCACTTCTTTATAAGATTCACTCTCCTACAATTTTTTTTACAGTAAGATTCCACCGACACCAATCCTACTGGCGTCAGTATGGAGTTCGGTCTCTGCCCCAGGATTAAAAATGACTAACACTGGCCTATCAATTGGACTATCTTCAAAGTCTAAAAAAACATTCTCTTGGGATTTTTTCAGTTCCCAAGGTGTGTCTTTTTCTAGTAACTTAGTAAGGGGAGACGCTAATTGTGCAAACCCACCTACAAACTTTTTGAAATAACTCACGAGGCTCATGAATTGGCGGACCCTATGTACGTTGTCAGGGCGAGGAAACTCAAAAACCGCCTGGATCTGTCGTGCTAGGCCTTATCTACTCCTAACTTAACTTGTGACCTTAGTAATCTATCTCATCTTTCAAGAAACTAAATTTAGCTAAGTTGAGTTTCAATTTATCTAATAACTGCAACATTTGCTCTAGGCTCGGCCCAAACATTCGTCGAGATTTTTAACAAAAACTAGTAAATCATCAAAACAAACTCTTGACTTATCAGATCGGCCCAGGTCTAAAACGTGGTTCATCATTCCTTGAAAACCGCAGGCGCATTGGTCAAGCCAAACGGCACAGGGATAAACTCTTATTCGCTGCCCGGCGTGACAAACGCCGTCATATGTTTCGAATCTTCTGAAATTGGTACTTTGTAATTTTGACATTAAATCTAGCGTTACAAACCACGCCCGGCCCGTCAATCTAGTCTATACAATCTAATTCTGATAGATGATGTGCTAAACAGTTTTTGAAACGCTGGAGCTAGTTCAATAGTTTTTGTTTATGAACATTCGACACGGATTCTCCGATATGCGTCAGTTCTACACCAATATGACTACGCAGATCATTCGATGTCGAACTACCTGCAGGGGACGTGGCAAGACAATTAACAACTTCCTCCTTTCAACACGTGAAAAAATGGCGTTACTCTGAAGGGAACAAGGCATTGAGCAAGGCGTAATTGTTACAGCTACATTTCCATCCTTGACATAACACTACCGTGACCCGTAAAATTTATCAATACATGTCCATACGACCTAACATGTCTACTAATCCTAACCAAACAACGATGTTGATACAACTGAATCCTGGCTGGGCGACGCTTTCGATCATCGCAAACTAATCTACTTGAATCCATATAGACAACTATATGTGGTTGTTCCGAAAAAGATTGGCCAATTAATAAGGGTTTTTCTAAAACATGATCCTTCACTACTCAACCAGAAATGGTTGCACTTACATAATCGATTTTCAAGTTTAATGGCACGGAGCTTGGAATTCGAGATACATATTGTCTTTTGTGCATTATCGGTAATGATTTGTGTATCCATCGCGAAGCATGCTTCTACTTTATGTCCTATTTTGCTACACCATTTACATTTCAGCAACTGTTTTGGGCACTGCTGGTAAAAATGTCCGTTATCCTTACAATAAAAAACAATATTTGCAATCCTGTTTTCGGCTGTGACAAATTATTTTCCTCAACGCTAAACTAACTATTTCTATTTTTAAACGGCAACTATTATAACTTTCTTTATTGCTTAATAGAAACCGTAATAATTGGTCCTGTTCAGTGCACCTCAAAGTTAATGCACTTGATTTTGAAGTTTTATCACCGATACCGTGGATTATACAGTCAACATCACGTTTTGCCGGTAGTCTAGCATTGTTTCAACAAAGGGAGCTTTACATAAAAATGACACTTCAATTGGTTCGCCAAACTTAGTACAACATTTAAGCATTTCCTCCAGGGCCTGGCCACAATTCCGTTCCCAGGAAAAAGCGTCGATAAGTTTTCCACGCCATTCCGCCAATGTAAACGAAATAGAATTTATGCCTTCATACCAGGTTTTAGCCAGTCCCTGTAGCTGCATCACAAAATGGACGATTGTCCTTTCGTGCCAACCGTAGACAGAAACATATTCATTGACCTCATTATTCCAAACATTAATACGTTAATTCTTTTTGGAAGGGTCAAAGCCAAGTAGAAAATTTTGATCTATCTATCTATAACCTCACGCCAGATCTCTTGCGGGGTAGGCAGAGAGTACAGAGTTCCAACAGGTTCTTTCCTTACATACCGGACGGACGATTTAGCGCAGTGGTTAAGAGCTTAAGCCGCTCTGCCCACTGCGTCTAATAGTCGCGGGTTCGAGTCCCGCACGGGACAAATCTTTGTGTGATCCACAATTATTTGTTCCGGTCTGGGTATTTGTATATGTGAATTTTCATGTTTGTAAACGCACCCACGACACAGGAATAAATCCTAGTGTGGGGCAACGTTTTAAAAAAAAAAAAAAATTTACTACGCCTAAAAAACGTTTCACGTCAGTAACGTTTTGCGGGCTATGTTTTTTAAACAAAAAAAAGAAATAAATACCTCTCTGGCTTCCTCCACTCTCATAGTTCGTTTCATACACGCTCGCCGGTTACGGAGACTTGACTTTTCCTTCAGATAAGACTCAGTTTATTTGGTCGTGGTAAGATAGTCTGGGTCTTCCCCGGTACCTGCATCCTTCCACTTTCACATTGTATATCTGTTTTGTCATTCTTTCCTCTAGCATTCTTTCTATATGCCCGAACCAACGAAGCATGCCCTTTCTCATCTTTCCACCGATACTATCTTTCATACCTACTCGCTGTCTTACTATGCTGTTGCTAATGCGGTCGGTCAGCTTCACTCTGCACATCTTCCGCAGAGCTCGCATTTCTACCGCATTTATCCTACTTTCATTCTCCTTCTTACATACCCAGCTCTCGCTACCATATAACAGCGTTGGGACAAGAACTCCGTTATGTATGGCCAGCTGCGCCTTATGGCTTAAGTGCCGGCTCCCAAGTAGCTTTCCCATCGCACCATTCACTCTGTTCCCTGCACTCATTCTTCTCTCTATGTCAGCGGTGTATTTCCCATCCTTACTGAAGGCGCATCCAAGATATACAAACTCATTCACTTGCTCCAGCACATCGTTACCAAACACAATCCTTTCATTCGTTCTGGTTTCTTCCCTTTCAAAAACCATAATCTTGGTTTTCTTTACATTCAAGTGTAAGCCATTGATCATGCAGTCGTCTTTCATAACTGTGACTAGTGTTTGCAGATCAGTGGCTGTTGGCGCTATTAAAACCGCGTCATCTGCGTAAGGTAGATGGTTTACCAGTAAGTCACCCATTTGTACACCTTCATTCATCGCTTTCAGTCTTTAAAGACTTTTATCCAGATATATTATAAACAGTCTAGCGGACAACACGCAACCCTGCTTGACGCCGATTTTAACGTCAAACCAGGGTGACCTGTTACCACCCACCCGTACGCATGCCTTGCAGTCCACATAAGTCGACTGGATGGCTCGCACCAGAGTGCCATCTATACCATACTCTGGCAAAATGTCCCAAAGTCTCTTTCGCACAACTCTGTCAAATGCCTTCTCCAGATCTACAAAACCGCAGAAAACCTTCCGGCCCACTGCCAGATGCTTCTCTACGATGTTGCGGAGGGAGAAGACTTGATCCGAACATCCTCTTCCGGACCTGAAACCCCCTTGTGCCTCGCACAACATTCCATCGGACTTCACGCGCATTCTCCGTTCAATAATTTTACCGTACACCTTGGCTGCCAAGCTGATCAAACTGATGGCTCTGTAATTGGCGCAGTCGTATTGTGAACCCTTGCCTTTATACAAGGGTACTATGACTGCGCGGCGCCATTCTGTAGGGACTCTACCGGTCCTCCAGCAAAGGTTTGCAAGGGCCCGGAAAGCGTCCCGGACGCAAGTTCCACCATATTTGCTCATCTCGGCAGATATCATGTCTACTCCCGCAGCTTTACCGTTTTTCATACTTCCTATCGCCCATTCAACTTCTTCCATAGTGATGTCCTCCGTTGATTCTGGTGGCGCAAATTCGCCTTTGGGCACGTCTGCGGCATCAGCATCCGGGTCATCGCCATACATTTCTCCAAAATATTCACTCCATCGGTTTAGCACAGCTTGTGTGTCTGCAAGAATGTCACCATCTTTAGATTTTATCCTTTCCATTCTGGAACCTGACGAATCACCTCGAGCCTTTCTCACCTTGCTCCAAAAGAGTTTGGTGTTGTTCTCGAAGTTCTTCGCCAGCCTCTCCTCCTCAATCATACTGGCTCTTTCACGCTTTTCTTTCACTAAAGTTTTAGTGGCATTCTTGCATTGCCGGTATATTTCTTTCCTCATCTACTGGCATTCAGGTTCAAAGAAGATACATAGTCCTACCACGCTTTCTTCTTACTTTCTACGGAGCTTTGCAACTCCGCATCCCACCATGCATCACCTTTTGCTGTACTATGCTTCCTTGAGCAACCACATACTTCTTTCGCGGATTCCACCAAACTCTTTCAGGCTATTCCAGCATTCATCCACATTTGAGTCCGAAGAGCCTGCTGTCAAAAGCTTGTCCCGGACCCTGTCTTCAAACATTCTCCTCACGCTCTCATCTTGCAACTTTTCAACCTTTATTCTTTCAAGGTCTCCGAAGGGGATACGCTCTCGCCAGTGCCTCCACTTCCTGAACAGACCACTAAACCGCGCAACTACGAGATAGTGGTCTGATTCCAGAGTGGGGCTTCTATACGCACGCGTATCTTGTAGTTTGCTTCGGAGACGGTTATCAACCAGGATCAGATCTATCATGCTTATTTGTTCATTCCTTCTCCACGTATACATATGTATGTCCTTGTGCTGGAATATCGTATTAGACACAAGGAGACCCCTTTCCAAACAAACATCTACAATGAGCTTACCTGCATCGTTCACTCTCTTATCACCATAAAGACCCAGAGCAGCGTCGCAAGTTTGCTGCCTGGTTCCTACCCATCAGTTCAGATCGCCACACAAAATCACCTTTTCCTTAGCCTCAGCCAAATCCAGAACTTCCCTGACATTATCCCAACACTTCTCAAGGTCCTGGGGTGTCGACGAGCTTACGGGAGCATATGCTGCGACCAAAAATACTCTAGTGACAGCTTCCGTCTTCGGTCCAAGATTGCAGCCATAATGACTGGCAGGGGTCGCGACGAGCACGCTCTTGGACAGACTTTGGAATATTTTGATGATCCAAATTTTTACTACCCCCTAGTATGCTCTGTTCAGACGGCCGAGATGAGGAGTCATTTTTAAGAGACTCAACAATATCCATAACATCCTTACCAGAAAATACAGGGTCACGTGACCGTTGCAGTGTTACTTCCTCGTCAGGTTCCATGTGCCGTTCAGTCTTCTCTCGCCGCTGCACGCCATACCCGTTGCGGCTAGTTCTGCTATGGCACCCGCTCCTGTCGTCCTCGACCATACGGCTGTGTCGTCTTCGACTGTCCTTTTCCGGCTATTCGTGAAGATCGCGCTCCATGCCGCGAAGTCGCTCTTGTTCCCGCTCCAGTTCTCGTTTTCGCTCCCGCCACCGACTGCTGTTACGGCTGCGGCTTCGTGTGCGCCGACAAGACCACCTGCCTGTGTAGCTCCGGCTGCCTGACCGACTTCGCCTCATGATGCTCTGGTCCCGACGGGATGAGTCGCGAACCGAGGTTATCAATGTGCGTCGCCTATCGTCGCGACTGCTTATACCATCTTCGTTCATTTTCCTCGTAAAATACAAAAGGAGTTTGGTTAGTCATTAAATCCAAACTCATCAGAACACCCTAATTAAGTTCATTTTATCCATATAGTAAGTAGTAATCATCATCATCATCATCATCATCTCAGCCTATACTTGTCCACTGCTGAACATAGGCCTCCCCAATCGCTTTCCAGCGTAACCGGTCCGATGCCACCTGCATCCAACGACTTCCTGCGATTTTCACAAGATCGTCGGTCCATCTGGCAGGCGGTCGTCCCACGCTGCGCTTGCCAATACGTGGTCTCCACTCTAGAATCTTTCTGCCCCAACGCCCGTCCGATCTACGCGCTATGTGGCCCGCCCATTGCCACTTCAGCTTGCTAATCTTAACGGCTATGTCGGTGACCTTGGTTCTTCTACGAATCTCCTCATTCCTGATTCGATCGCGTAGAGAAACGCCGAGCATAGCTCTCTCCATAGCTCGCTGAGCAACTCTGAGCTTTTTTATGAGACCCTTTGTAAGAGACCACGTCTCTGATCCATATATCATCACTGGTAACACACATTGACTAAAAACTTTAGTCTTAAGGCACTGAGGTATTTTGGATGAGAAGATGTTGCGCAGTTTCCCGAACGCTGCCCAGCCGAGTTGGATTCGTCGATTGACCTCTCTCTCAAAGTTGGACCTACCTAACCGGACTACCTGTCCCAGGTAAATGTATTCGTCGACAACTTCAAGAGTAGAGTTCCCAACGGTGAGTGCGGTGGGTACGACATGGACGTTAGACATTATTTTCGTTTTGTCCATGTTCATTTTAAGACCCATTTGTTGAGATACTCTGTTGAGGTCACCGAGCATTCGTCCTAGATCTTTCAGCGACTCCGCCACGACCACAATGTCGTCGGCAAATCGAAGGTGAGTGATGTATTCGCCATTGATGTTGATGCCAAGTCCTTGCCATTCCAAGAGCTTGAAGGCGTCCTCTAAGGTGGCCGTAAACAGTTTCGGAGAAATGACGTCTCCCTGCCTTACTCCTCTTTTTATGGGGATCGCCTTCGTGCACTGCCCCTGTACTCGGACTGACATGGTGGCGTTATTATACAAGCACTTCAACACTTCAATGTACCGATAGTCAATGCGGCATCGCTGGAGAGATCTAAGAACCGCCCAAGTCTCTATCGAATCGAAGGCTTTCTCATAGTCCACAAACGCCAAGCATAGTGGCCGATTATACTCCTCGGTCTTCTGTATAATCTGCCGCAGCGTATGTATGTGGTCTATGGTACTAAAGCCTTTCCGGAAACCGGCTTGTTCGGGAGGCTGGAAGTCATCAAGCCTGCGTTCGAGACGATTCGTGATGACTCTCGAAAACAACTTATAAACATGGCTCAGCAGTGTGATGGGCCTATAATTCTTCAGTAAAGTGTTATCACCTTTCTTGAAAAAGAGTACCACCACACCCCTGTTCCACGCTTCCGGCGTTTTTCCTTCGAGCAAGACGGAATTAAACAGCCTCTGAAGGACTTTAAGTACCGGCGATCCGCCCGCTTTCAGAAGCTCTGCGGTAATTCCGTCTTCACCCGGCGCTTTGTTGTTTTTAAGATGTTTGAGAGCCATCCCAATCTCGTACAGGCTGATGTCCGGGATATCTTCAGTGTAGTGTCGGGTTAGCTTGGCTCTTGGGTCTTTTACCAAGTCAACAACAGGTTCAGCTGCTGAGGTATACAACTGCCCATAGAACCTCTCTATCTCCCTGAGCACCTCTGACCTATTCGACGTTACGTTTCCGTCCTCCGTCTTCAGCTTCGTCAACTGGCTTTGCCCAATAGATGCGTCTCTTGCAAACACTTTGGAGCCCTTGTTCTGCTCTATGGTCTCCTCAATACGTCTTGTATTGAAGGACCGTAAATCGTGTCGCAAGGACTTCAATATCTGTCCATTGAGCTGCCTATAGGACTTAGCATCATCGGAGGTTTGGAGTGTCATGGTACGTCGCTCAGCCATAAGGTTTCGGGTGTAGTCAGATAGCTTTTGAGGCCTATTTTTACGGTGGGGCTTAAAATGCTTGGACCCGACCGTATGGGCAGTCTCTACCAACCTATTGTTGATTTCGTCCACTGATGCGCTGCTGTCTAGCAATTCGAAGCGGTTTGACAATTCGAGTTGAAAGTTCTCGGGGTTTTGGATATGTGCATTAGAAGGTCGGAGCGTAGACTTCATCAGACGCGATCTTTCCATTTTGACATTAATATTTAATGTGCCTCTGACCATTCGGTGATCACTGCCGGTTTTTACCCTGTGAATCACGGAGACATCATTAAATATTTGTCGCTTGGTGCTCATGATGAAGTCTATCTCATTTTTTGTGGAACCATCAGGGCTCATCCAGGTCCATTTCCTATGAGGCGGCTTCCGGAAGAAAGAGTTCATCATAAAGAGTCCCTCCTTCTCCAGATATTCGGCCAGCCTCTGACCCCTGGGGTTGCGTTGCCCATATCCAAATTGCCCCACTCTCAATTCATCATCGCCCCGTTTGCCCAGCCGCGCATTGAAGTCACCCATAACCACTGTAAAGTGTGCTTTGGAAGTATGTATGGCTCTACTAATGTCCTCATACATTACTTCGACGTCATCATCTGAGTATGCCGAGGTCGGTGCGTAGACCTGTATGACCTTCAGCGAATATCTTTTGGATATTCTGAGTATCAGGTACGCTACCCTGCTCGACACACTAGTGATGGACACAACGTTGTCTATGAGTGACTTGTGGACGATAAATCCGACACCACCTTGGGACTGCTGTTCGCCCTCCCGGTAGTAAAACAAGTTGCCGGATTTTAAGGTTATCGTGTCCTCGCCCTTTCTTCGGACCTCCGATAAACCAACAATATTCCACCGCAACTTGTTTATCTCTTCTTCCAGCTCAACAAGCTTCTCATCTGTCCTTAACGTGCGTGCGTTGTATGTCACCAGGGCCAAATTTCGGTGTTGGTGGTAGCCGAATCTCTGCCGGAGATTCTTAGCACCCCCTGTCCTGTCGTTACCATGGCTGCTACCGTGGCCAGGACGAACAGGACCGCCGGGGACTAGGGGCCTAGTTTTCTTACATTCGTCCATAATTGGGGGTGTCTGCCATACTCGCCACGCTTGGCAGGCGGGTTGGCGAGCGCAGTTATTGGTCGTCGAAGTGCTAAGGGAACGCTGCTGCCCATTCCCTAGTTTTCCCTTAGTCGCCTTGTACGACACCCGATGGGATGAGATGGGTTGGTCCTATTCTAAGCCGGGAACCACGCGGCTAGTAGTAATAATAAGTTAAAAAAAATATATATAAAAACACGAACCCGGCATATTATGAACCATAAAAGTAGTAATTCTCAAATAAATTACTATCCTGTCTCATGTCATGTATCTGCATACGGGCCAATGCATATGGATACCATTTCATTTCATTCACTAGGTATATAACTCATCAAATTATAAGCTCGTATAAAATATGTATTTGTGAGCATAAGTATACCGCGTGGGTTAGTGGTATTTTTAGCATCGCGGTGTATTATTCCACCCACGATTGTCGAAATTCCACAACTTACATACTCGTCAAAATATAAGATTAAAATATAGGGTTCTACGTATTATATAGGTATAGTATTTATATAGGACTTGTAAGAAATCATTGATTAATTTTCTACAGAATCGCTACCTGGCTGATTTTAAATTAATTTTGCTGATTACTAGCCCAGGCTTGTACATAACGACAAAAATAAACAAATTATGATAATATGGGCGGGTACTTACGCGTTTTAACGCTTTAGATTCCACTTCTAACTTGTAAGATAGCCAGCTGGGTCAGCAGCAAAACACTTGATAGTTCTGATTTTTCCTTTGATTTATATTAGTCCGATATAACACTGTATATCACAATTAACTACACACGCACTTTAAAGACCTATTACTTCTTCAAACGTCTTTCCTGTCCACCGTTTACCGAACAAATCATCGTCCAACCGTCAGTCTTTCATTTTTATGCGCTTCTACCAAAACTATAAAGTCATTTCACCATCTTAATTATGTGTCATCATGAAGTATTTATTGATATAGCATCATATGTATTAATATATGATTATATTTATATGTTTATTATTAATTCAAATATAGGTATTGGTCAATTTATTTTATATTAAATGGTGAACGGTTACCGGAAATACGTATTAAATAATTTATAAATACCAAATAAAATGCTTTATAACGAGATAATTATTACAAAATAATGGTGAACCTTACACAGTTAATATATGTTATACATATGTATGTGTTGTGTATTTATTATATTAATTTATATTTGTGGATATATCATTTATTTACTTCTTACTATATACTTTTTTCTGTTATTTTTTTTGGTTCCGTGATTGTTGTACAATTGCTCTCACTTTCACATAAATAATTTTTCTTCACTCTAGCGTTAACTGGCAGATACTCAAATTGAACATTGGCAGATACTCAAATTGAGTTAAGTTCGCGTTTGTACATCTTTTGTTTTAATGTTCTAACTAATCAATGTTATTTTGTATAATAAAGAATAAATAAATAAAAATAAACAAGATTTTAAATGCATTTCTAAAACGTTTTTCGTATCGTGTCACAAGTGTCGTGATTATTTTGTATATCTAAATGTTTGGTGGAATCTAAAGGTGGTAACTAACCCTTTAAAATTGAAAGTTCGGTTTTGGTGTTGTATTCGTAAAGCAAAAATTTTGTTGGGATGTCTGAGGTCTAGTCAGTTTTGTTGCCTCTTGAGAGCGAATACATATGTCATAGAGTAACGTGGTTGTAAAGAAAGTAATGCAGTTGGGTTGATTTGGTTGGCAAATGCAAAATAATCACTCTTATCGCTTATTATTCATAGTTTCTTCACGTGTTTGGCAGATGTTATAAATCGTGGTATCTATCTTAATGATTGCTATAGTATGTAATTCGGGTTTGGTTAGGTTGTAAATTGTGATCAAAATCGGTTAAACAGAAATACTTTTAATAATTATACCACCGTCACGCCTATATTCCCCAGAGGGGGTGGCAGAGGTGTACTGAGTACACCCACGTTTCGCCAACGATGTTAGGTCCCATGTAATAGGGGGCGAGCCTATTGCCATATACCGGGCACAATTCCAGCCTCCGGACTCATACTGGGAATTTTTCGTTAGAAAAACTACATTTGCATTGATGCCGGATGGCCGAATGTCACGATTTCCGGTGACAAATGATTTATTTTGAATTGTAAAAGTATTTTATCTGACTTTTAATTGTTAAAGAAAAGAAATAGTTCATTTGATTTGTTGATTTAACGTAAGCGCTGATTATAATGGTATCTGATTTGACTCAACTACAAGTATAAATTGATCAGGCCGGCCATGTTTAAGTTAATTCAATTCAAGCGCTCGATCGGAGCAGATGAAAGAATCGGGTGACCAGGATTTGTTAAAAAGTGTATCTTGTACCCCACACGGAATTAATGATCGAGATAAAAGGTATGATTACTGTATATTTAACGTGTTTTATTCGCTTCTTCACACTTTCGGGAGGTCTTTTGGAGATATAATATCACAAATAGCTTATAGTTTATAGCAATAGCTTTGTAGTTACTGTTTAAGGTATGTATGTTAGGTATCATTTTTGATTCTTACCATTGTAGAAATGTGAACTGCACAGGAACACCTCATGGGTGAAACCTACGAGTAATATGACCTTCAGCGCATATCTCGTATGAGCCCCAAGTCTTGCGGATCACGCCGATGCATCTCGTACATCACTCGTGTCCTTGAATTACCATCAAGTCTTGCGTATCACGTCGTTGCATCCCGTACATCACCAGTGTCCTTGAATTACCGTCGATCCTTAACAATCTTCATTATTGATGAATGTCCCCCTAATTTCTCTCATTGGAGGTATTATCGCCAATTTATAGACGGTTAGTAATTCTTTGCAGGTATATTGAGTGTTAAACTGTTTTTACACGAATAGGGACATAGACTTCATAAGTTTACATTTCGGGTGATGAAGCCTTTTATGTCTTAATATGACGAACCTCACGTCTTCAAATACCCGATTCTGTATTAATAACAAAGTTAAGCTGAAAACGCTGAAAAAAAATTATTATCAGTTGATCGTTTTAAAATGTACTTTTTTGCCACAATGTAAATTTTTTCTAAATTTGCTTATACGATGTTTTAAATTTATTTCACAAGGTCACTTGAGTATATTAAAACCTTTTTATTATGCAATCTCACTTATATTTCACAATTATCAAATTAAATCTCGACCAAAACTTTATTACAAGGCATCGGCTGCCGCGCTGTCAAAAGAATGGTCGCAGAGGTTATGTCCACAGATAGTATAGAGTAGGCGTTGACGTTTCAAGTCTCTAAAAGACGCGCACGGCTGCTGAGTGGGTTGAGAGAGCTGCATATGGTTTATATCGAGAACGAAGGACACAGTATAATGCGCCATGTCTGAATACTTGCGTTAAGACGATATGTCTTTCCTTTGTACTTAGGGACCGACAAAATGCTAATAGATTTCTGCTGATACTCAAATAAAATAAAGATTGTCATGCTTATATTCCCTAAGCGGGGTACTGGATACACCCACTTTTCGCCATCAATGTTTTATTGTAATGCGAGTTGTGAAGGCAGCTGCGTTCAAAAAATGCAACACGAAACAAAAGCATGATCTACTTTGTTAATCCGAATATATTGGTTACACTAAATTCGTAAATTCAATAAAACACAAAACAAATTTGGGTACTCAATCACTTTTGAAATTACCCGAGACGTATGACTTACATTTCAAACGATTATATTTATTGATTTCAAACGTTGTTGTACAATTATGATCGTAACAAAGTGAAGTCAAGCAGTCTCAACAATTTGGTATAATAATGCAATAAAATACTATACATCCTTTTTGTAAATTGAAACTTATCATTTGCCATTAGTTCCAATCGGAAGAAGTTATTATTGCTAGTTAGAACAAAATTACACATACATCGAGCATACATATACATCACACATACATTGCAGCGGGCTTAGCATGAACAGATTGGACGTACGGTTACACAGATTGACGTATCGTAACACTATCGGGTTGATATGCCATAGGTAATGTTCACACTACAAATTTACTAAACACTGATGAACGTGACGGCACTCTTTTTCGACAAGCGTCACGCGTCGCTTACTTTGATGTTAGCGTGATGCTAGCGAGCAATTATGCTGTCAAGTTCATGTTTATTTAGTGAAAATTTATAGTGAGACTTGCTGTTACCCGCGACTTCGCCCGCGTGGAATATAACAAAAAAGAAGCCTAAGTTACTCCTAATAACATCAGCTATCTACTAATGAAACTCCCGTCAAAATCGGTCAAGCCGTTTCGGAGATTAGCCGGAACAAACAGACAGACAAACAAAAATTTTAACTATTGTTATAAGTACCGTTTATACTTCATATGCGTTTAGTAAAAAGTTGTTATTTTGACATTACAAACAGACTCTTCAATTTTATTTATTTGTATACATGTATAGAAGATAAGGATGGTACATCAACTTGCTAGAGTCATGCTAAAGTCAACCTTTTCGTGCTAAGCTCTCTGTTTGCGCTAAATACGTCAATACTGCAACATATAAAACAAAGTAGGTAGGTACTACTAAATCTAAATCAAAACTTAATCATGTAGACCAAAGTCTATGCCACTTTGTTACGACCGCCTGACGGCGGGTACAAATAAAACACACAATTATAAAAAAAAATACAATTGTTTATTGTTAACAGGAAAAATATATTTAATTACGCAAACAATTAAAATCGTAATAAGAACAATGTATAATAATATACGTAACCGCTATTTTCTTTTCAGAGCATAAAAAAAAATTGCAAAACAATAAATGATTGCAACAATAAAAAAATTAATGCAATAAATGCACCAATAAAAAATAAAATCTCTGAAAGGAAATGTCAATTACGCACAAATACAAATGCAAAATACAAATGCTAAAAAAACATGAAATGTAATGCAATGTTATAAAAAAATAAAAAAACGAAACAAAAATGTAGTAGAAAAAAATATTGCCCACTGTGCAGTTCACGCATATGTGGGTAATCAGAGATGGTATTTGATTACCCGTCGGAGCCAGATGACAATAATCGGCTACTCGTTCCTCTTTCATGAGAAACGGGTCGGTGGTACCACCCCGTTCAGCCTCGTCCGCAAAGGCTTACCACCAATAAAAAATGTTTAATGGTTAAACGAACTTACCTTAAGTGATGTTCGCCCATAATTATACGAGACGTCACATCCAAGAGATTTATTTAATTCATTCTGTAGTTCATTGTACTAGGCATCACACACAATATTGAGAGAAAATAAAAATTGGAATATATTTTCATTAGAGTAGCATTACTGGCAACCCCTCTCCATCCCCACTATTCTTCCTGGCTCGGCACGTCCTCGCACTCGTCATTACTTTTAGAGATATCGTCTGTTTCACGATCTTCTTTGGGTTAGTTTTATTATTTTTCAAAAGATTTTCGGGAGAGGTGGGTTCTAAATCTCTCGGATGTGACGTCTCTTATAATTATGGTTGAACATCACTTAAGGTAAGTTCGTTTAAGCATTAATTATAGGAGTCTATCCATTCTCTATATAATAGTATTCAAAACGTAGTACGTTTAACCTACAAGGTAGATATTGCACGGTGTTAACAGTAGATTCGATTTTTAAATCGACTCGTGACGGTACTGCCGCTGTATCATTCCTATATCCTCATTCGTTTCTCGTGCAAGGTAGAAAGCGCACGTATTATCTCGATCTAGAAGTTTTCAATCTACCCACAGTTTGATTTTAAAACTATTAAAATGCCGAAACGTAAAGCAGAACGGACAAAGACGTGATGAAAAAATACGAACATTAGAAGAGGAAAAAAGCGGCACAACGCCGCCGCCGCATAATTTCATCATCAGATTCGTCTGATTTTGAAAACAATAGCGGTAAGTTTTTACATGAATATTTAACGTAATAAGTTTCAATGTAAAAAGTTATTCTTAATCTTTCTATTATTACCTAACTAAAGCCTGGGGGTTGGTCGAGAATCAACACGATGACAAGAACTTTCTAGTCGGTGAAATAGGTTTCGAATTACCTATCTATGAATTATATATTAACGAACTATCAATGTTTAAATAACATAAATGCCTGGGGGTTGGTTGAGAATCAACACGAAGGTTACATACCCACCTTATTTGATCATGAATCAATAAGGAAAAAGATAATACTTTAGGTAGGTACCTAGAGACCTACTTTTTATAATAGTATAAGCCCTATGATTGGTTGAGAATCAACAGTGTGCAAAATTAATCCAATTATGGGTTAATTCGCTAAAAAAATATCTTTCTCGTTGGGAAATATTGTGTACCTACCCGGGACATAACACAGTAGACTGCATAGTAACTGTAAAAATAATTATTGTGCTTCTTCTCCATTGAAGTCGAAGAACCCGACAAAGTCGAAGAACCCGCAATCGTCACGGCACCGTCACCGACAGGCAAGATACCAGCGGAGACAAATAGTGACGCAACCCTAGTGGCTTTAGTGGATGTATCCTCTAGAGAACCTATAAATCAAGAGACCGTAATTAAAGAATTAGATTCCTAAATTATGACAGCACTCGGCGCCAGTAGAGTTGAAGGCCCAGAATATGGAGACAATAGTCATGAAAATTTAGCCCAATTGTGGCTCCCCCTCTTAAAGAAAGGTCTAACAAAAGACGACAGCGAAACTCCTAAAGGACAACCTTGTCCCACAGAACTGCAGGTTCGCGACTCCCTCAGCTTCGGGGAAACTGGGCAGTCTCTCCCCGTTATCCTGCGTATCGCGGCGGCAACCGGGGGGGGGGGGGGAGCAGGATGCCGGCACCAGTAAGAATCAAGTTGATTATTCCAAGTCTGGATAAAAGCTTTCTACATATAATACAAGATAATTGTAGGGACGAAACTCTTCGGCACTAGTTATCCGAAAAGATCAGAACCTCGAAAAGGCCATCTAAAAGCAGGGTCTCCAGATCAAGAAGACCTTTGTAAGCCCTTCTGTTCCATCGATATCTGCAAGCTCACGACTCCCTCAGCCGCGGGGAAACTGGGCAGCACCTCCCCGCTATCCTGCGTATCGCGGTGCAAACCGGGGGTGGCCGGCACCGGTGAATGTGCGCAAGCCATCTGCAACGCGCCCTGCACAGTCGAGGTATCCAGCCAGGACACAAAGTCGACCTTGAAAATCATTAGTTTTGGAGTGGATTCGTGATGGTCGCAGTATTCCGTTTCATAAGCGTGTAACACAACAAACAATTCCTCATACTTCTTGGTCTATAGACGAAAAGTATGAGATGTTTATAGCCATACAAAATTTATTGAATTTAAGTGAACATACCAGATTAATTTATTTCGAAAAATTCACAAATTTCCTTGCTTTGTGTGAAATACATCAAACTTAATTTTATCACTGCCAGAGGAAAAACGCAACAATATTGCGCGATTAATTAAAACGTTTCAAAGCTCGGCTCGATGCACCATCAGAGAATTTGCTCAGTTCATTGGCGTACTGATTGCAGGTTGCCCAGCCGTCAAATATGACTGGCTGTATACAAAAAATCTTGAAAGAGAAAAGTACCTTTTACTTCAAAGACATAATAATTATTATGAAGCCAGAGTAATTTTGTCTAGGAGAATCCAAGACGACGTGGTTTGGTGGTCGCAAAACATACGTACAACTTATAATCCAATAAGAAATTTGTTTTATTGTAAAGAAGTCTTTACAAACGCTTCAATGACTGGTTGGGGTGCATTTTCTGTCAGTAGTCAGTCTGTATTCGTGTCAGTGGGAGTTGGAGTATCAATGAAAAAACTTTCCATATTAATTACTTCGAGCTCTTAGCAGTATTTTTTGGTCTGAAAAGTTTAGTTCGCAATCAAGAAAGTTGCGCAATATTGTTACGCGTGGACAATACAACCGCCTTCTGTTATTTGAACAGAATGGGCGGGATACAATATCCTTAAATGATATTGCAAGACAAATTTAGCAGATTTGGTTGTTTGCATCTTATATAAATACTAAAGACAATAAAGAAGCGGATGAAGAATCTCTGAGAGTTAATCCCGATATAGAATGGGAACTTTCACATTCAGTTTACCAAAATATTGTTGAGTGCTTTGGAGCACCACAGATAGATCTGTTTGCTTCTCGCATTAATGCCAAATGTGACTTATTTGTATCTTGGAGGCAGGATCCTGATGCAATGATCGTAGATGCATTTACATTAAATTAAAATCAGTATTATTTTTACGCATTTCCACAATTTACATTGTTATTAAAATTTATTAGAAAGATAAATAATCGATGACCAAGCAGACGGAATATTAGTATTCCCTTACTGGCCATCACATGGTACCCCACATGGCCATGGTACCCCATGCTATGTGGGATACTAGATTCTGAAGTAATTTGGGCCTAATAAAGACCTATTAATATCTCCCTCCAGGGAGCATCATCCTCTGCACAAACAACTTACCCTGGGTGTCGCGAAGCTCTGCGGTAGGCGTTCATCCAGCGGGGCTCCCCAGCAATAGCCTTAGAGTCGATGCTTGCGTCTCTCTGCGACAACACTATCAAACAATATAGTACATCCCTCAAGCAGTGGTGGCAATTTTGTATCAATCAAAATATTGACCCTTATAAAGGTAATAACGAAATAGTACTATCTACTATATAGAACGAAGCGTTTGCTTAAAGGCGCTTTTAGTCTGAAGCCTTCAGCATCTAGGTATAGTTCAACGTGGGACCCACAGATATTTCTCAATTATATTGCACAATGGGTACCTCATCATGAAATAACAGTTACCCAACTTACTAAAAAGCTAGCTGCGTTACTAGCTCTATGTATAGCGCACAGAGTTTAGACTTTTTTACTCATTAAGCCGGAACAGATTTATATTCATTCAAGCGGTATCAAAATCCTGATTAGTAATTTAATAAAGACCTCGGGCCCCGGCCGAGAGCAACCTCTTTTTTTCCTGCCATTCTTTCTCGATAATCCCAACATTTGCCCTGCCACCTTGCTTGAGGATTACTTGTCTAGGACTAAAGATTTCAGAGATCTGAACAGTAATTTATTTTTAACTTGTAAGCGTTCTTATAAAAATGCTACCTCCCAAACTATTAGCAAATGGATAAAAGAAGTCTTGTCGGAGAGCGGCGTAGACACCTCTCGGTTCAGGGCGAACAGCACGCGGCACGCTTCCACGTCCGCGGCGAGCACGGCTGGCGTTTCCATAGACACTATACGGAAAACGGCTGGGTGGACTAGTTCCTTTAATACTTTTGCTAAGTTTTACAACCGGCCTATACTTAATGACGGTGAATTTGTGAGAGCCTTTTTTTACCAACATGTGATCAATGAAAAATCCCCTAATTAAGCTACAATAAATAAGTACATATTGCTTAAGATGATTGAGTAAGTGCTCACTTTATGTTAGAAGGATAATCTTTTTTAATCAAGTTTCTATTAAAATTATAATTAAGATATTTCTTTTAAGATATTTCTTGCTACAAAACTTAGTACTCTAAACATCTACGTTTTAAATGCTATATGCTATATAGAGAATGAAGATACTCCTATAATTGAGTGATCAAACGAACTTCTAAAGTGAAGTTCGATCGATATTATGGGAGTCTATTCATTTGAATATATAAGAACCCGCCCTCCCAGATATACCCAATAAAGTTTTGTAGGAAACCAGTAAATATCTATCTCTAAAACGAATGAGGATGTTGGAATGATTCAGCGTCAGGAGTCGATTTAAAAATCGAATCTACTTTAACACCGTGCAATATCTACCTTGTAGGTTAAACGTACTACGTTTTGAATACTATTATATATTCGAATGAATAGACTTCCATACTATCAATCGAACTTCACTTTAGAAGTTCGTTTGATCATTCAATTATACTACGACGTCACATCCTCCAGATTTATTTAATTCACTCTCTAGATGTTTAGCGCTCAAAGTGAAACAGGTGAAAAGAAGCACAGGAAGAAATGAATAATAATAAACTCAGATATAAACTTAGACTCGGCAAGATATGTGTTATTACACGACAGTTTACCCAAAACTGCAAAAAAACAAACACTGTAAATATGTAATGAAGTACTGTCTCAGGAAATGTATTATCGTTGTAATTAATTAGGGTCTGTCGTAAATCTTTCGAACATTTTTGAATTTCCCGCCTAACCTACGGTTTTCTTTATTAGATCTACCAAACTACCTTTTCTCTTAGCTGTTGAGCTAAATGCATAGCGTGAGCTATAAGTGGAGAACACGGTAGTGTCCACGCCACTGTCCGTTAATAGCTGTTTGATCCAGCGACTAATAGTAGAAGCATTGCCTTTTTTTTTTGGGTGAGTCTAAGGGAGGTTTCTAAACCTTTTAGTTAGGTTACAAATACGAAGTAAGAGTTTTCCCAGGGCAATTTTTTTATTTATGGCGAAAAAAGAGATTAATCAGTTGCAGCATGTTTCGCCTTGGTGCCGAAGATTTGATAATAATAATAATAATAATAATCTTTATTTGCAACAAAACAATTAACACATTACAAGCAACGTTATATCATACACATAATGCTCTGCTTAGAGTAGAACTAATAAAATATGATGCAACTGTGCCTGAACTAGGCATAGCCTGTATTTCAGGACAGTCTTCTCCTCATAGCGTGTGTATAAGCGAAAGCGACATGATAACATAGGTTATATTTTTTGGAATAGTGTTTAGGTCTGCGCATGCGTGGGTGCGTGTGTGTGTGTGTGTGTATGTGTGTGTGTATGTGTGTGTGTGTATGTGTGCGTGCATGAGTGAGTGCGTGTAAGTATATGTGTGTATTGTGTGTGTATCGTGTGAATTACTCATAAGGCAACTACACTAAAATATTTAGAAGCTCTTCAGTTTTTTGATAATCACAAGTAAGTAAAAAATCTCGGACATTATTCCTGCACATCTTTTTTGTTAAAGGGTAAATGTTAAGAACAGAGTTCAGCTTATTGTAGACAAACGGACCAAGGAAACAAAAAAACTTTCTGGTAAATGCATGTTTAAATTGAGACGGGTTGGGTACAACATAGTGACGTCGGTTCGATAACTTATTCTTATCAAATGGTGTAAGGGAATGTTGTTTGAGAGTAGAGAAAATAATAAAAAGTTGGCGAACAGTAAGTAGATTCCAATGCTTGTATAAAAGTGAAGTCGGATAATAAATGGGTCGGAAGGAGCTCACTTTTAAAATAGCCCTTTGTGCAATCTCTAAGGATAGTATAATTGTTTTAGAGGCGCCACCCCAACACGTGATACAATAAGTGAGTAATGATTGACAAATCGCCATATAAACGTTTTTCATAAGTTTTATATCAGCTACAAATCTTAAGTTTTTGAATATATATATTAATTTTCTTAACCTAGTTTGTAGTAACGTAACATGAGACCGGAAATTTAGTGAAGAGTCCAGAAGCACACCCAAATATTTTATTTCTGCCTTCCGTGACAGCGAGGGGCAATCGCAAGTGTCTAGTGTGGGAGGGTGTGCGTTTATATGTGATTTTATAGTAAGTGTAGAGGGGGGCTGGTTATTGTTTCTAACATAAAATGGCATATACATGGTCTTGTCAGCGTTTAAAGTAAGCAAGTGAGAATTTAGCCAATCAGCAACACTATTAAAGCCTTTCTGAGCAAGAGCAAAGGTATCGATCCATGTATCAGAGGAAAACAGCAGCACAGTGTCATCAGCATATGATATGATAGTACCCTGCTGTAACGCAAGGTTACAGAGGTCATTCAAGTATATTGAAAATAGTGTTGGCCCTAGCACTGAACCCTGGGGAACTCCGAAGGTGATAGGTAAGTCAGAACTAGTGTAAGGGCCCACCTTTACACACTGTTTGCGACAACTGAGGTAATCCTGGAATAATTTCAGTGGTAATCCTCGTATTCCTACACTTTCAAGCTTAGTGAGCAGTAGCGGGATGGATACTGTATCGAAAGCTTTGGCAAGATCAAGGAAGAGAGCCAACGCTTTTTGTCCATCATCAAGCTTACGAACAACAAAATCCGTCAGTGTGTGTACAGCGTCTTCGGTTGATTTGCCAAAGCGGAACCCATATTGATTAGTAGATATCAGATTATTGTCCTCTAGGTACCGCGTAAGTCTTTTATTTATAACTCGTTCTAATAATTTGGAGATACCTGGAAGTATTGCAATCGGTCTATAATTGGATGGGCACTGTTTGTCTCCAGCCTTGTGTATAGGTATAATGATTGATTTTTTTTAATACGTTAGGAAAGATACCTTGATTAATGCAGTTATTGAACAAATGTGTTAAAGGTGAAAGAATTTGATATCTTATGGCTTTAAGAAGGTCATTCGATATTTTATCGTGTCCTACTGAACTTGAAATTTTCAAATCATTTATTAGTGTGAGAATTTCCATCTCATCTGTATCAAGAAGCACAAAGGATTTATTAGTCTTACTAGAATATGATGGCATTCGGGTTAGACTTTGATTATTAAGAATATGCTCAGCTAACGAACTGCCAAGATTCACAAAATAACTGTTGATCCTGTCTACAGATTGTTGTGGTAGTGACCCCAACAAATTAGTTGCACTAGACTTAGTTTTATTAGTATTTGTAATTTGTTTTATAGTTTTTCAAAGTAATTTATTATTCTTAATGTTCCTATCTAATTCTCTTTTTTCAAATTCCCTCTTAAGTTTTTTTAATAAGTTGTTACAAAAATTTCTGTATTTGGTATATATAATTCGCAAAGTTAAATCATTGGGGGTTTTCTTAGAATTTTTATGAAGACGATCCCTGTTCTTAATACATTTAAGTAATCCTAACGTAATCCATGGTTTGTAAGTACGTTTGCTACGAGATATTTTAGTCACAACAGTGTTATTAGTAGTTATATTTCCGATTATGCTTATGAATTTTTTCATAGCTTCGTTGGGATCAACAGTGGTAGGAGTAAAATCAAAATTAATGCTTTCCAATTGTTCATTAATAGCACAAAAATTAATTTTAGTAATATGAGTCTGAACCTGTAGAAATTTGTGGCGATGTTGGTAAAGACATAGAAGTACAGCAGCGTGGTCAGTAATAGAACTATTTAACACAAATGTTTGCGATCGGAATTTTGTTTTGAGCACAACATGGTCTAAACAGGTTAAGCCATGTCTTGTGGGGAAATTATGAGCCGATAAGTATCCGTGAAAGGCCATAGTGTTTAAATATTCAACAGCTTTGTTGTCCAAAGTTTGCGAGCATATGTCAATATTAACATCACCAATTAATACAACAGATTTTATGTTTTTTAAAGCCGGTAAGGTAGTGTTAAGAGATGCTAGAAATGGGCTTAAGTTAAAGTATGATGGTGATCGATACATTGCAAGTATAGCTATTTCATTGTAAATAGTTAATATCAAGCAGTTACTGTCAGAAAATTCAGGTTCCATTATTTGAACACTGAGTGATTCCTTGTAATAGATTATTAGTCCATCGTTTTCATTTTTATCGGGCTACTGTAATCATATTACGAACAAATCGTAATATGATTACAGTAGCCCGGTAGAATTGGAATAGAGCCATTGCACGATAGCCAACATTCAGTCAGTATAATTATATCTATGTCCATTTTTAATCGATTTAGCAAAATTAGCAGTTCGTCGTAGTTACGAGATATACTGCGTATGTTTTGAGTCATGATTTTTATGTTTGGTAACTTATGCGCAATAAAACTATGACAATCCTCAACATCGCAAACCATTGATTCCGAAATATTAATACTATCCAATTCCATGTCGGTGTCAACCATTTTCAATGAAAATACTAATTACATGTACCCCAAAAGCGATCCACAAGGAAAAATCACAATGAGGGCCTAATACCTGTTCTACGTATGCGTAATAAGTGTAGGAATTGATAGATTGTGAATAAACAAGTAAAATCGATAAATTGTAGGGTACATTGGAGTTAATATATGGCAAATAATAGATGTTGTGTGCTGTGCATGACCTGAGTAGATGATGTCTTGTAACCCAATAGTTTTTAACGGTATCAACAATCCACACATTCTGATACGTTTGAACCCCAACCAGTAAACAAATTATAAACAAAACCAAAGCAGTGGGTAACAATCTAAACTTAGATAAGATACACGCTAGTAATAAACCAAGTAAGTAGCGTTTGTCTATACTTAAAAGAGACGAAACATTCCATGAGCAAACATTACAAAAATTTGATAGTGATTAGAATTTGATAGTGTCAGTAATAACGTTAAAATTGTTATTACTTGACTGTATTATTTAAAACGTTGGTTTTAATGTTGAACAAGCTAATTACCGATAGTATCTGCACACGCTGTGCAGTTGACAATGCGAGCAGAGCTACTAATTTTTTACTGAGTCTGTCCATTAATAAAAGTCTCGTTGGGTACTGATTGGAGTTATAATGAAACACTAAGTTGGGATCCCAAGTTGTTGCATATTTTAGAAAAGTAGGGTTTTCCCTAATTGTTCCTTTAAAATATCTAGAGACACGTTGATCTTCCCTAATACCCATTTTTTTTAGACAGACTTAAGAGCCAATGCCGACTGGGGAATCTAAGGAGGAGTAAATCGCCCCCTTTTTTTTGCAGCAGCAGAGCTTTTAAGCATTTTAATACTCACGGAATATTAACAGAATAAAAAGAAAAACAATTTTTGATGCAAAAATCCCACTACTTTTTATAGACATTAACATATTGCTTCAAAAAGTTGCATGATAACGTCGCGATCATAACATCTATAGTCTCCGGTATAAAAGCTTGCCTTGCGTATGCGTTCCTGATATTCGAGCTGATAACAGGGTAAGCCACGACCAAAGAGGTTCTAAAAAAATATGTCTACAAGTTAGGTTTAAGTGTAAAATAAACCAGCTTGCCTTTTGATTATTGGAGAAACAAGGATACCTCGGTTGGCGAAGCCATTGTCTATCGTAATGCCTGCCGCTTTATCATTGAAAATCCTACGAAGACATTTGAAAATTAATGAAAAAGGGGGAAAGTATAAAAAAAATACCTTAGTTGCCAATCTAAAGTAAAAGCATCTATGTTAAACGCATCTGTATCTCTTTTTCACGATACATATTTGGGGCATTTTGCATTTATTTTAGTAGCAAATAAATCGATATGAGGAAACAGACATTGTGACTATCCTATTAAAGGTAGTAATGGACAGACTCCATTCATTATTGATATTACTTCGTCTGGATTCCTCGTCTGCTTCTATATTGTCCCTAGATTTTATATATGACGAGAACATAACATGAAGGAGTCTTTTTAACCGACTTCAAAAAGGAGGAGGTTCTATGTTCGGTTGTATGTATGCTTTTTTTATGTATGTTCACCGATATTTCAGTCAGTTGTGGACCGATTTTGATGATTTTTTTTGCATTGGGTTCCGTATGCTCCAAGGTGGTCCCATTGTAATTTCATTGGTATTGGACCTTGGACTTTGAAGATACACCAGGGAACTACTTAACGATAAACAATACAAATGCGTAGATTGAGATATTATGGGTATTACGTCAATCCTATAGGTACCCAACCATAGAGCTAATAAAAATGTTAACAGACTTCACAAAAGGAGGAGTTTCATAATTCGTCTGTATTTTTTTAACCGACTTCAAAAAGGAGGAGGTTCTATGTTCGGTTGTATGTATGCTTTTTTTTTATGTATGTTCAGCGATATTTCCGTCAATTGTGGACCGATTTTGATAATTTTTTTTGCATTGGGTTCAGTATATCTCCAAGGTGGTCCCATATTAATTTTATTGACATTGGACTTTGGACTTAGAAGATACACCAGGGAACTCCTTAACGACAAACAATAGGCATGTGTAAATTGCGATATTATGGGTATTACGTCAATCCTATAGGTACCCTACTATAGAATTCACTGGTCACTTAAAATTGTAAAATAAAAATCTTTTATAAAAAAAGGACAACCGACTTCAAAAAGCAAAAAAAAAATATTTGAAGTCGGTGCTAAGTAACCGACTGCACCTACCAGCACAGACTTCAAATATTTATTTTTTGCTTTTTGAAGTCTGTTTTCCTTTTTTTTTTTAAAGTTATTTTCGCACTATTTTCAAATTTCACGTGGGGATTAATTTATGTCTACTACTGTACATTTCTACTGTATTCCTCTATACCTATTTATATAAGATACTGTTGTCATGTTGTCAATACGAAGCAGTATCTTTTTGTTATGCAAATTAGGGGCAAAACGCTTGAGACTATATAAACGTCTTTTAACTCTAGGAAATTAATATGATGACGTTATTGGCCTCTTTCCAAAAATCACCTGCCTTTTCTCCATTGCAATATGTACATTCCAATATTGTCATTATTTGCCTCTTTCCAAAAAGCACCTGCCCTTTCTCCATTGCAATATGTACTATCAATGCGTTTGTAAAAATCTCCAACGGGTATTGTCCATCGCGTATTTGATTTTTAGATGGTGATATTTAACCACTATACGAAATCAGGTTTTAGGTGTTAAGATGTGGTCATGACGGCATAATAATCCCCATCACACTACCGCAGTGAGAGGAATTTTTCGCGTTCTTATTTATATGAATCGAAACAAACTTCTGGACAAACAACATAAAATACCCAAAAATTTAGCAAAGCCCCTGATGGACACATTAGACTGTTTAGAAGTTTTATCGACACGCTTCAGTAATTCAACTCTTTTTTCTCTAGGGAGTTTAGGCAATATTGCCTAGAATCTATTTCGAAACAAAGGTATCTTGTGATTGTTTTGAAATCTACTTTTAGAATAATTTATAACAAAACCCACGTATTATAACAAATTTACCTCTCTCTCACCATTTACCAATCTCACGAACTCGTGTAAGATCTTGTGAAGATCGCAGCAAGTCGGAATTAAAATGGATGAATAAAGATATTCAAACATATTTATGTTTTTAAGATTAAGAATGAATCTAATAAATCCAGAACGAATGTAAGGATTGTGGTTGATACCGATGTGCTGGAGCAAGTGAATGAGTTTGTATATCTTGGATGCGCCTTTAGTAAGGATGGAAAATACACCGCTGACATAGAGAAAAGAGTGAGTGCAGGGAACAGAGTGAATGGTGCGATGGGAAAGGTACTTGGGAGCCGGCACTTAAGCCATAAGGCATAGCTGGCCATACATAACGGAGTTCTTGTCCCAACGCTGTTATATGGTAGCGAGAGCTGGGTATATAAGAAGGAGAATGAAAGTAGGATAAATGCGGTAGAAATGCGAGCTCTGCGGAAGATGTGCGGAGTGAAGCTGACCGACCGCATTAGCAACAGCGTAGTAAGAATGCGAGTAGGTATGAAAGATAGTATCGGTGTAAAGATGAGAAAGTGCATGCTCAGTTGGTTCGGGCATATAAAAAGAATGCCAGAGGAAAGAATGACAAAACAGATGTACAATGAGAAACCGAGTCTTATCTGAAGGAAAAGTCAAGAGTCTCCGTAACCGGCGAGCGTGTATGAGACGAACTATGAGAGTCGAGGAAGCCAGAGAGGTATGTAAGGAAAGAACCTGTTGGAACTCTGTACTCTCTGCCTACCCCGCAAGGGATCTGGCGTGAGGTTATAGATAGATAGATAGAAGAATGAATCTAGATGTACCGTCGCTTTTACCAATAAGAAAATATTTGATAAGAATTGACCTGGCAAGACGACACATTTGACTACCGCACCAGATTCTAGCAGCTTAGATATTTCCAATTTAATCAGTTTAACTGTGGAAATACCTAGGTTATAATTTTGTGGAATAATTGTGTAAAAAGCGGAAGTTTAGCAAGGTATTTTAAGACCCGGGATATATTTTTCGACTGTTGTATTACTATTAATATTCGGCCAATTATTTATAAAATAATTTAATAGGGTATAAATTGATTCACCTCATTTAAGATACGGTCTTGGAGTCGACTTTCGCCAAGTTGGATGGGCGGAGGGATATCACTGGTACTTAGCGCCTGTTGAACGGGCAGGAATAGTGAGGTTTCAGCTCCACCAGCGGTCTGTGTGCTCATTGACCTTGCAGTCGGTATGGGCCACGCCAGTTTTCCTGCTGATGTAGATATTTCCAAGACTACTGTAAAGGGTCATTTCGCCTTACATGTGATCTCGATCTTTCGATGGTTTTTGATGATCTTATCTTTTCCCTCAAATCTGCTCCGAAATCCGAATAGGAACGTATCCCTTTATACATCCGTCACCATAGTAGTATTTTTTTCAGTGAGGGAATAAACAATTTCCATCTCGACTTGGTATTTTTGTGATGTAAGCCGGTAGAGCTTGGTTGATATCCGATAGATGGATCCTTTTTTAGAATAATTTATTTTACTCATGTCTTTTTGTTATACGAGCTGCAAGGTAAGTTAACCTAGCTATTCCCTAACCAAGATGGTTCCGGGACATTTCTAACAGTTTCTTTATTTTTCATCGGCTCACCCAGCACTGATTAGTTTTAAACCCAAAGATAGTTCTTTGGGTTTAAAAGCGGTGCTTTCAGCAATTGGAAGTTCTCGTGAATTAAGTTTTTATAATTAAATTCCTGTTTTTGTTTCTTGGTGAGGCCATCCACTAGAACTTGACCCCAACGTTTAGATATTTGGAGGCCAAAAACCTCTTCTTTACTTTTTGGGTCCCCAAGTGCCTCTAGAATCTTTTAAACACCACAAATGGTATATTTACAAAATCTGTCTAGGGGTCTGTCCAAGAGCGTGCCCGTCGCGACCCCTGCCAGCCGATACGGCTGCAATCTTGGACCGAACAAGTACCGCAGTGCGGGCTAGGGCGTCCCCCCGAGGCGACGCGTACCGGCCCGCCCCCGTCGGTACGAACATAGGTGGAAGCGGCGATGGGGGCCGCCACCCATCACGCCGGGCCCGAACTGGCGAGTCGTGGGGTGCAGAGTGCCGAATAGGCACCTGGAATGTAAGAGGTGGTATGGAAGATAAGATGCATGAGGTGATTGATGTAATGAAAGAGAGACGCCTGGATGCTCTGTGTGTAACAGAGACTAAGCGAAGGGGCAGTGAAGCCTGTGATCTCCCTGACGGCATGATGGCTCTGTGGTCTGGAGTGCCACAGAGCGATCGTGCCAGCATGGGGGTGGGTATCTTGTTGTCCCGTCGCCTGGCCTCTGGAGTGAGAGATTATGGCCTGCATGATGCGAGACTTCTCTGGGTCCGCTTGAAACTGGGTGTCACTAGAGTGTTTTTGGTTGGAGCCTACGCTCCTGTAAGCTCGTCGACACCCCCAGACCTGGAGAAGTTTTGGGATAATGTCAGGGAAGTTCTGGATCTGGCTGATGCGAATGAATAGGTGATTTTGTGTGGCGACCTGAACGGATGGGTGGGAACCAGGCGGCAAACTTGCGACGCTGCTCTGGGTCCTTATGGTGATAAGAGAGTGAATGATGCAGGTAAGCTTATTGTAGATGTGTGTTTGGAAAGAGGTCTCCTTGTGTCCAATACAATATTCCAACACTAGGATATTCATATGTATACGTGGAGAAGAAATGAACAGAAAAGCATGATAGATTTGATCCTGGTAGATAACCGTCTCCGAAGTAAACTTCAAGATACCCGTGCATATAGAGGCCCCACTCTTGAATCGGACCACTATCTCGTAATTGCGCGGTTCAGTGGTTTGTTCAGGAAGTGGAGGCACTGGCGAGAGCGTATCCCCTTCGGAGGCCTTGAAAGAATCAAGGTTGAAAGGTTGCAAGATGAGAGCGTGAGGAGAACGTATGAAGACAGAGTCCGGGAAAAGCTTTTGACAGCTGGTTCTTCGGACTCAAACATAGATGAACGCTGGAATTGTCTGAAAGAGAGTTTGGTAGAATCAGCGAAAGAAGTATGTGGCTGCTCAAAGAAGCATATCACAGCAAAAGGGGATGCATGGTGGGACACAGAGTTAAAAAGCTCTGTAGAAAGAAAGAAGAAAGCGTGGCAGGACTATGTCTCTTCTTTGAATCTAAATGACAGTATGACGGAGATGAAGAAAGAAATATACCAACAATGCAAGAATGCCACCAAAACCTTAGTGAAAGAAAAGCGTGAAAGAGCTAGTGTGATTGAGGAGGAGAGGCTGACGAAGAACTTCGAGAATAACACCAAACTCTTTTGGAGCAAGCTGAGAGAGGCTCGAGGTGATTCGTCAGGCTCCAGAATGGAAAAGATAAAATCTAAGGATGGTGACATTCTTGCAGACACACAAGCTGTGCTAAACCGGTGGAGTGAATACTTTGGAGAAATGTATGAGAATGCCCCGGATGCTGGTGCCACAGACGAGCCCAGAGGCGAGTTTGCGGCACCAGAATCCACAGAGGACATCACTATGGAAGAAGTTGAATGGGCGATACGAAGTATGAAAAATGGTAAAGCTGCGGGAATAGATATGATATCTGCCGAGATGATTAAATATGGTGGAACTTGCGTCCGGGACGCTTTTTGGGTCCTCGCAAATCTTTGCTGGAAGACCGGTAGAGTCCCTACAGATTGGCGCCGCGCAGTCATAGTACCCTTGTATAAAGGCAAGGGCTCACAATATGACTGCGCCAATTACAGGGCCATCAGTTTGATCAGCTTGGCAGCTAAGGTGTATGGTAAAATTATTGAACGGAGAATGCGCGAGAAGTCCGATGGAGTGTTGTGTGAGGCACAGGGAGGTTTCAGGTCTGGAAGAGGATGTTCGGATCAAGTTTTCTCCCTCCGCAACATCGTAGAAAAGCATCTGGCAGCAGGCCGGAAGGTTTTCTGCGGTTTTGTGGACCTGGAGAAGGCGTTTGATAGAGTCGTGCGAAAGAGACTTTGGGACATTTTGCCAGAGTATGGTATAAACGGCACCCTGTTGCGAGCCGTCCAGTCCACCTACGTGGACAGCAAGGCATGCGTACGGGTGGGTGGTAACATGTCACCTTGGTTTGACGTTAAAATCGGCGTCAAGCAGGGTTGCGTGTTGTCCGCTAGACTGTTTATAGTGTATCTGGATAAAAGTCTTCAAATACTGTGTGCGATGACTGAAGGGGTAAAAATGGGTGATCTAGTGATAAACCACCTATTGTATGCAGATGACGCGGTTTTGATAGCGCCAACAGCCACTGATCTGCAAACACTAGTTACAGTTATGAGAGACGACTGCATGAATAATGGCTTACATTTGAATGTGAAGAAAACCAAAATTATGGTTTTTGAACGGGAAGAAACCAGAACGAATGCAAGGATTGTGGTTGGTAACGATGTGCTGGAGCAAGTAAATGAGTTTGTATATCTTGGATGCGCCTTCAGTAAGGATGGGAAATACACCGCTGATATAGAGAGAAGAGTGAATGCAGGTAATAGAGTGAATGGTGCGATGGGAAAGCTACTTGGGAGCCGGCACTTAAGCCAAAAGGCGCAGCTGGCCATGCATAACGGAGTGCTTGTCCCAACGCTGTTATATGGCAGTGAGAGTTGGGTATGTAAGAAGGAGAACGAAAACAGGATAAATGCGGTCGAAATGCGATCTCTGCGGAAGATGTGCGGAGTCACGCTGACCGACCGTATTCGCAACAGCGTAGTAAGAAAGCGAGTAGGTATGAAAGATAGTATCGGTGTAAAGATGAGAAAGGGTATGCTCCGTTGGTTCGGGCATATAGAAAGGATGCCAGAAGAAAGAATGACAAAACATATACAATGCGAAAGTGGAAGGATGTAGGTGCCGGGGAAGACCTAGACTATCTTACCATGACCAAATAGACCGTGTCTTAGCTGAAGGGCAAGTCAAGAGTCTCCGTAACCGGCGAGTGTGTATGAGACGAACTATGAGAGTGGAGGAAGCCAGAGAGGTATGTAAGGAAAGAACCTGTTGGAACTCTGTACTCTCTGCCTACCCCGCGAGGGAGCTGGCGTGATGATATAGATAGATAGATAGATAGATACAAAATCTGAAATCTGCAACTGCAGTTTTATATTTTAAAGTCATTGGCCGTAATCACGTTCCGGCACGAGACTATTGATTATCAGCCGTGATCACGTCACAGATAATATGTCCATTTATAGGAAAGAATCTGTAGGTTATCTGTCGTGATCAAGTCACGAAGAATAACGTATAATTTTCCACAATGTAGCCACAGTCTTTGCATTTCGGAGAATCGTCAGATTTTCGATGTTGTCATCATATCCACTATATAAATAATAAAAACTGTTCCTGAAGGAATATAAAAACAGACACGAAAAACAAATGAATTCATATACACATGTAAAAATATTGTTTCCATATTATTATGGATCAATCGATATGAATTATTTATTCACCTGATTTTACAGTGATTTCTAAGAGTATTTGTGTTACCCGTTACGGAGAACCAACATGTTGTGTACATACAAATAGGACTTACCATCGCTTGAGCTTGACGAATAGCGGCGGAGATGTATTTCTAGTCGCCTTATTTTCTTCTTAATATGTTAATCTTTGCGTTTGCCTTTACCTTTAACGACACTGTTTTTTTTTTCAATGAATAATTTTATTATCCGAACACTTTTGTCGGGTAGGTGTTGCGATGCCCGCACAAGAAAAGCGAATGACGAGTGCGAGGACGTGCCGAGCCAGGAAGAATAGTGGGGATGAAGAGGGGTTGCCAGTGTTGCTACTCTAATGAAAATATATTCCATATTTTTATTTTCTCTGAATATTGTGTGTGATGCCTAGTACAATGAAGAGTGAACTACAGAGTGAATTAAATAAATTTGGAGGATGTGATGTCGTAGTATAATTGATTTTTTTTATTCATGTAAACCATTACAGTATTTATGAATCGTCAGAAAGGTAACAAAGACTCTACCGCCACTTCGGAATGTCATTCCTGTGGAGAAGGGCAAGAAACTCCACGGTTACTCTTTTAAAATAAAAAATTACAAACTTTTTCATCTACATTTTGTTGTGGGGTATGGGCGAACAATGTAGGTTGGTCATCAGGTGAGTCTAAGTTAAAAAAGCGAATAATACTATTTATGAGAATAGCTACATGGTTCCCTCATTTACAAAAAAAAAAGTACGCAAAAAAATATGTTAAATTAATAGAAGGGAGAGAGGGAATGTTAAATAACAACAGTTGAATAGTTTGTCATGACTCAAGTGGAGCTGGAATAACATCTATCCAAGCATTTTTATCTTTCAAATAATCTTCTATTGAATAATAAGCTTGCTTACAAAGTGTTCGTTTTACACAAGTTTTGAACTTATTTTCACTAAGTTTAGTGACGTCAATTGGAATTTTGTTATAAAATCTAACACAGTGCCCCATGAAAGACGTGTGAATTTTTGACAGACGAAACTGCGGTTGATCTTATTTATTTCTATGTCGTGTGTTAAAGCAATGCCTATCACCGAGCTGATTAAAAAGATCTAAATTGTTTCTAGTATACATAATGTTTTCACAAATATATTGACATGGGACCGTCATGATATTAGCTACTTGGAACAGTTCTCTTACAGAGTCGCGACTACTCAAGTTATAGATGGCCCTAATAACTCTTTTTTGCAAGATAAAAACAGACTCAATGTCCGCTGCACTACCCCACAATAATATACCGTAAGACATGACACTATGAAAGTAGCTAAAATAGACTATCCTCGCGGTGTCCACATCAGTTAGTTGTCTGATCTTCCTTACGGTAAAGGCAGCGGAGCTAAGCCGTTTACCTAAATTCTTAATATGAGGACCCCATTGTAACTTGGAATCAAGCGTATTCAAGTACATATGAATATTCAAGATAGAAAAAGCTAGTGATTACTTAAGACTACCACCCGTTCAGAATGTCATTCCTGTGGAGAAGAATGGCAAGAAACTGCATGGTTACTATTTTAAAAAGGAGATTTTAACAATTCTTTTTGCATACATTGCGTTCATGATATGAAAAATAGTGCAGAACGAGGTAGATGTATAGGCTTCATTATAAATTAAACGTTTTAAATAATTATAGATTAAGGGTGAGTTTAAATTCATTATTCCGTGCTGCCTGTGTCGTCCATTTGACAGGGAAAAAAAATAATTAAGGCTAAATTATGTAAGAAAGCATATTACAAAATCTCGGATTACATAGAAGATAAGACCGCGTGGGATTGAAGTGCCATATTATTTAGTATTGCTATTTAATTTTCTTTTGAAATTAAAGCGTATACGTAAGCGTATTATGTTAAAGCGTAGCGTGTTGTGCCTGACGAGCTTGTGGTATTGCTGCTTTGTAGACCCAATCTGACCACCGTCTCTGGGGTTCTGGTTTGGTCATGCCCACTATAATGTCTTTGCTTGCGGTGGCCGTCTGGCGCGGGTCACTCCCTTCTCTCCAATGTGTTCGAGGGGAGTGATGGCTGTTCCAGTAGTCATACTCGTGAGCGGGTGCTGCTTGTGGGGACTGGTCCATCTGGAATCCTTAACACTCTTTATAAATAACTCCATTAGTCTCATATCTCGGTCGTACTGCATCACACTGAAGCTAGATTGTAAGCTATTTAATTGTAACCTAAACATTGTATCCACACAATATGATAAAAAAATTGAAAGGAAAAAAGAGAAAGAGAATTAAATAAAAAATCTTTTAAAAAAAAGGTAAACCGACTTCAAAAAGCAAAAAATAAATATTTGAAGTCGGTGCTGATTGGTGCAGTCGGTTACTTGGCACCGACTTCAAATATTTACTTTTTGCTTTTTGAAGTCGGTTTACCTTTTTTTTAAAGGATTTTTATTTTACAATTTTAAGTGACGAGTGAATTATTTAGTAATATTTATATACCGATATTATATTACTTCGCTGAGTTGTACAGTAAGGTACCTACAGGATTAATATAATGACTATAATAACGGAATCTATACATTCGTGCTGTTCGCCGTTAAGGAGTTCCCTCTTGTATCTTCAAAGTCCAAGGTCCAATACCAATAACATTAAAATAGGACCACCTCAAAACTATACTCAACCCAATGCAAAAAGAATCATCAAAAACTGTTTATAAGCAAAGGAAGTTATAAAAAAAGGAGGAATTATGAACCTCCTTTTTTGAAGTTGGCTAATATACTGCTTAGTTCTATAGTAGGGTACCTATAGAATTGACGTAATACCCATAGTATCTCAATTTACACATGCCTATTGTTTGTCGTTAAGGAGTTCCGGTGTATCTTCTAAGTCCAAGGTCCAATGCCAATGAAATTAAAATGGGACCACCTTGGAGCTATACTGAACCCAATGCAAAAAAAAACATCAAAATCGGTTCACAATTGACGGAAATATCGCTGAACATACATAAAAAGAAAAAAAAAATCATACATACAACCGAACATAGAACCTCCTCCTTTTTGAAGTCGGTTAAAAAAGACAAGCCCGATTAGTTTCTTCGCCGGATCTTCTCAGTGGAGGCCGCGTTCCGATCCGGTGGTAGATTTGTAGTTAAATTAGATTTAAAAAAAATGTAAATTGACTATTTGTAAGCGCCCCCGTATTTCTTGTTATCTAAAGGCAAATTGCATAAAAAATATTTCACCACAAACATTTTTTCTAAAATATAAATTGATCAAGTTGTAAGCTTTAATTGAGGCGTCTCTATATGTAATATTGAATATGCTAAGGCATTCTTATTTCAGTACGGACAAACAAAAACATTGTTAGGCTAGACGACAAAACAAATGATACGCATCTCGACAGCTCTATATCTCCACGTGTTTCATTTGCACGTCGTTGTTGGAAATTTCCCCAAACTTTCGTTAACAATTCGCTCCTATTTACTTGCGTATTCATATGTAGAAATAAGCAGTCAGCATCTGACATTCTGACGAGGTTCCGGATTGCGCGTGAAGCGTGATATTATCATGGCTATGAGCGACTACGTGTATATTGTTATTACCTACAATATTTAAGATACATACATGGGATATTTTAATACTGGTGGGTGTTTTGTCGGAGCCTATAATACAAATTACTTTCGATTCAATATAGTATTTTCTCTCTTTTATTCATATGTGGACTGGAGGGGAAAGGTAAAAGGAGACATGCCGAATTTGAAATGAAATGTAGGTTCTCAGTGGAAAAAACTAATAATATATATTTATCTGCCGCTTAAAACACAGGTTTTACCTAGTTTAAGAGGCAGAGTTTGCAAATTATTGTGTACAGAATTCTGCAGCACCGTCTCAGTTTTACTTTTCTACCTCGTATATCACTATAACTAAAACCCCTGTATTAGTTATAAGAAATCTGTAACTTTGCGAAATAAATAAATTTATTATTATTATTATTATTATCTATATAGATAAATATCAACACGCCAGATCTTGCGAGGCGGCAGACAGTTCAGAGTTCCAAAAGGTTATTTCCGACGAACTGTGCGTGGAGGAAACCAGAGAGGTTGGTATCTGGCTTCCTCCACTCATAGTTCGTCTCATACACTTTTAAGTAGGGTTATTTCTTTGAGAAATGTAGTTACGTCTATATGATCGAACGATACAGCAGGGAGCTTGTTCAGATTTATAGCAGCAAAAGTAGGTAAGCAGTTAGGGTCATACTCCTTAATTAACTTGATAATTTCCTGAACACTCTTCTGCTCTGAGCCTTCTTTTCTCCGCATAAACTTCTTATAGTCCGGTCAATTTAGACAAAAAAATAGTGATCAGATAAAGAAAATTCCGACAGAGCCAAATCTTCGTAGAGACCTTAGGTTTACCACAAGGAATAAAGTGTCAAAAGTCCCAATCAGTCCCATGTGCGCTAAGGGACTTATTTGGGGCCCAAGGTCAAAATTTTAGGTTTTTTGGATTTTTCTCGAAAACGGTAAGTTTTATCGAAAAAGTACCTCAGAGCAAAGTTGTAGATCTTAAAATTCTCTATAAAAATGGTCCTTATGATTTTTTCTCTAAGACCCACTATTTCCCAGGTATTGCGCTTGTAAGAATCACGCTCTACATAATATGCACACATTTCCACACCACCTGTGAGGTAGTGTACTCGGCGCGTTTTTTTTTAACGTGGTATCACCCGGTAGGCCTATTCCACGAACCTTTATGACGTTATTTTCAGGAACAATAATTATTTAATAGTATGAAGATTATTGATATGGTACTAATATTTGTGCAAACTAACTTTAAATGATCCAAATTATGACGCTTGTTTTTAAGAATGATTTGTTCCAAAAAAAAGATAATGATTCGGGAATATCGTTATTTATATCTTCAAACATTCTACCCGGTGGCGGGTACATAGTATTATCAAACACACAAGATTGAATATCTTCTCGAACAATTTCTGCCGCAGCTTTTAAAGTTTTCCACCGTTTTTCCTTTTCATTCAAGTTTTTGTTATCAGACCAGGCTTGACTTAAAATGTCTTGGTAATTGTCTACAAAACAAATAAATGTTAATTTTCCAGGCTTCTCTGTAATAATAATTCTACTACCATACTTTAATTTCAATCGTATTTTTATAATCCCGTTTTCTAAAGCTACATTTTGGCAAACATTCTTCAGTTCATCTAACGAAAACTGGCAGTCATCGCTACTTTCAATGAAATTGAAAATTTCCTCCATTGCAGAGTTTATAGCCTCACTTTGAGGACAGCCAATTTTACCGCCAGTATTAGGTCTCAGGAAGGATTTGTAACAACTGTCATGGTATTTAGCGTCATCTAGCAGCAACTAAATCATACTGAAAATTAATACGCGCAAAGACAGCTTTTGACACATCATCAGAACGATCTTTAGCTAATTTTAAAATGGAATCTTTGAATGTAAGTGTAGGAACTTTATAAATTTTTCGGCGATAATTCTTCGCTTTCTTCTTTTCTGCTTCTTCATCCGCTTCATCGCCACAAAATAAGCAGTGTTTTTTAAAACAAAAGCTGGATTCACTTATTCGCGCTCTAGTATGAGGTGGACTTACTTTTGAAGTACTGGCCTGTTCTTCCTCACGTTGTCTTTTTGATGCAGAGATTGAAGTTTTCCGGGTGTATGATTTTCTGCAATCCACGTGAATTGTAACGGACTTTTGGCTTCTTAAATAATCAGCAAACTCATCACTTCTCGCGACACTTGCATCGATTAAAGTTAGCATTCCACGACTGACCACAACAGTTTCATCTTCAGTCAAAAGTTTATTACAAATAAAGCAAAATTGTGACATTTTTTTTTAATATTGATCAGCACTAACTACAATAGTAGACGCTTGTAATAAATACGTATAGTCACTCGAACTGCTCGTTCAACACTAAAAGAAGCAGGTATACGTGAACGACACCACACGGACAAAAGAATAGGCAGATGTTATTCAAGGCCAGATTTTATTCAAGTAGAGGGGATTCGGTAAGGGACCCGCGGGTTTTTTTTAGAGTATATTTTCTTAGAATAGTATAATGTATACATAAAAGGAGACACGAGTAGGCATTTTTGCTTGCTTGAGTACCTAAATATGTATATACGTGGCATATGTGTGCATACTATGTAGAACATGATTCTTACAAGCGCAATATCTGGGAAATAGTGGGTCTTAGAGAAAAAAATCATAAGGACCATTTTTATAGAGAATTTTAAGATCTACAACTTTGCTCTGAGGTACTTTTTCGATAAAACGTACCGTTTTCGAGAAAAATCCAAAAAACCTAAAATTTTGACCTTGGGCCCCGAATAAGTCCCTTAGCGCACATGGGACTGATTGGGACTTTTGACACTTTATTCCTTGTGGTAAACCTAAGGTCTCTACAAAGATTTGGCTCTGTCGAAATTTTCTTTATTTCAATTGTCTAAATTGACCGGACTATTAGTAGGTGCTAGTAATTTGAGCGCTATGGATCTCGCATTTTCAATCTCTTCATCAGAATAAGTACTGAGACATACTTGTATTATACCAGTTTCTGGTAAAGTATCCACTTTATTATTTATGAAAGCTAATAGTTCGTTAATTACCACTGAACACTTGTTGCATCTCGATTCAAGCGTCTTTTTGTTACTTGCACGCGTAACCACGTCACTGGGAGGCGATCGCACCATTGGCATAATGCGTGCGGCCCGAACGGCAACGGCACAACGAACAAAAGATAACTATAGACTGGATGATGATATAATGATGGCTGAATATAATTTGTTTTCATGAATTTATATTGCAATTCCAATTTTATGTCTTTGCATGGTTAACGGCAGATTATGGGGTCATAAAAGTAAAATGTAACATATGTATCTATAACATACCCATATTCGCAAATAAATGATTTGCTTTGAATTGATTACACCGTCACGCCTATATTCCCCAGAGGGGGTGGCAGAGGTGTACTGAGTACACCCACGTTTCGCTGACGATGTTAGGTCCCATGTAATAGGGGGCGAGCCTATTGCCATATACCGGGCACAACTCCAGACTCCGGACTCATACTGGGAATTTTTCGTTAGAAAAACTACATTTGTCCGACCTAGGATTTGAACCCAGGACCTCGTGATCACAAAGCGATGCGCTTTGCCACTAGACCAACGAGGCAGTCAATTGAATTGAGTTGAATTGATTAAAATATCTTAAGTCGGAATTAAGATACCTTAGAACCGCAAAGGCTTGGTAAGCTATACAATAGTTGACAATAAAGACTTAGAGTACTACTCTAGTAGCCTACCCAGGAACCCTTCTTTAGTGGACCTTGAATTCTCAAATTAAAAATTGGCTCTTTTCCAAAACATTGCTAGGGGTTTAAATATAGCTGTTTCCACACCACCTCAAGGTAGACTGGCAGAAAATGCCTCTGGAATTAAGTCCGCCTATGTACATAAGTGCATAAAAAATAAATAAATATCGTGAATAGGTGATGTAAAATGACAAAATGTAAGTTTTGTTTTTTTTTTTATTGAAAATCATCGACTAACTCTACTAACTTCTATTACGTTGGACTAGCTATTAGTGAGAAAATGAGGCGACTTAATACGGGCTATTTTGGTGCTTATAGCAGAAGTGACCGTCCAAAGAAGTAAAGTATTCATAAAATGTATTTCACATACATGTGTACACAGTAACTTATAACCATCTTATGTATATTTAAAACCGTAAAGCTCGGCTACCTTCAAAGATTTTTAGTGCCATGGATTTACCACGGACGATAAGCAGTCAGATAATGAAATGGTTTATGAATTCATTCATATTTATTATAATAATATTAACGAGAAGAACGACGAAGAAATTATCCATGTCCATTTCAACATTCGCTAGAAGCTAAGAGCAAGTCAACTTATTGTAAAGTTCTATATACATATTTAGATAGTTTACGAAACCCAGCTTTAACAATCAAAATACGAGAAAAAAAGGCGTTTATTTTTCATTGATATTTATCAAGTCAACTTCTTTAAGTTATAAAAACGTCAACTTTTCACATTTTAGCGTGGAAACTCTAAAAGCGAGCGGGTGTGAATTGATACGACACAGAAAAGAGATAGTCTAGTGTTTCTTTTGCAAATGATGCAATGGAAGGTTCGTTCAAGTCCCGCGTTGCCAGGGTATCGATCGATGCGGCACAGCCTCACGGGGTTATTCACCCCCCAGCCTAGACGTATCAGCCAACGCTCATTGAATTACAGACACTGAAACCCGATGTTTATTACTTTCTCTTGCACGGCCCTCATAGGTTATGGTGGATTAACATAATTCCGCATGCGACGTGGATTCTAGATGAGGGAAAGAATATAAAAGGTAAAAATATTAGGAACAGGACTAACAAACGTATCTGTAGTATATTTGTGTTTTTGAGACTGCTTATCGAAAAAGGAACATAATATTGGCGAATTAGTCCTACACCCGGCTTCCAGGGATTCATACGAAAATTCTTGAAATTTGAGTTATTTAAACTATACTTTTTGGTAATACATATATAACAATGACTGGAAAGATGATCTTAGTCTTAATAAAAAAATATCCTAAAATTAAATATTTACTTGATATCCCTTTATGTATGTCCAGCAGTGGACTGCTATAGGCTGATATCATCTGATGATGATTACAGTTGATTGCTCATCCTCATAACGAGATCACATATACTACGTCTTTTTTATTACCCTATAACGAGAACGTATTTAAGATTTGGAAAGACCCGGCCGGAAAAACAGAAAGCCACCGAGACACTTGAGTGTGAAACAAATGCTGGTTGACCTGGTTGTGCGTGGGGCGGGCTGAGCCGCCCCCCCGCGGCTAAGCTAGTGCCACTTCAACTGCCGTAAGACGAGCGAGATCATCGCGGATTTCCATTGGGCTAATTTTTTTATGGTTTTATAAGAACACAGATTTTTTTCAAATTCTCTGGAGGGCTTTTAGCACAAATAGATTGATGTTAGCTTGACGCTGTCGAGTTGATGTGCCATCCTTTTCATACTAGAGATTTACTGAATAAAGATGAATGTGACAGCTCTCTTTCTTGACAACGCCACGATTACTTCAAATGGTTGGTGCTTAGCCCTTTGTAATTAACTTAAGAACATGAGATGAGATTGGCCAAGTCTGTGACAGAGTGGTGGCCTAGAACGGGGCGGAGACTCATAAGTAGGCCCACGGTAGACTATAAGCTAGTTGGAGCGATGACATCGTAAGGGTGGCCGGCAAATTGTGAAATTGTCTAGCACAGGAACCAACAGTGATGGAAGAAAGGCCTATCAGCAGTGTACAGGCATACAGGTTGATGATAATGATAAATTGACTTGATATTAAGTTAAGGTGTATGGCGCAGTATGCTAATAAAATTGTAATCAATAAATCGATTGCTGCAAAGCTAAACATAGCTCATGTACCATTTTGTGGTTGTATTGTTGATAAATATTAATTAAACCTACACCTTAAAATTTCTTGCTTTACTTACCACAAGCCACAGCTGATTTAACTGTATTCGATCTAATAATTTCCTATCGCTTTTAAAACTGAATGCGACACAACAATTATAAAGAACCAGTAACTTGTTAGATAATAAGAATACATGTTTTCTTCTTAATTACAACAAATATATATTCAGAAAAAAGGTAAAATTCTATATTTTGTAGAAAGCAGATAAATACCTCCTACATAAATCGCTAGGGAAACCAAGTTATGCCCAGAAGCCCGAAAGATATTGCATCTCTTTGGCAGCTGACAGACTATATACCTAATGCTCGATGGAAGTCTTGGAGCTTATACTGCTCCGCCAACTGGACCGAGTTGTTGCGGGTTCGGTTCCCACACGGCATCTGTGTGGTCTGCAAATATTTGATTCAGTCGGGATGTTCAATACAGGAATAATTCTAAGTCTGGGGCTACGCCTTAAAAAAGAATGCTGCGCAGATCGGTAACTCCTCGCTTCCTTTTTGACGTAATTAAATAAAGCGCCGTTTATGATTATGAGTCAACAAATCGCTCATGAATAGGCAGGGGCTAACAGCTATAAGATTACCACAGAATAAAATGATACTCTTCAACTTTTAGTATTTATCGTAGTTACGTCCGCTGTCTAGGACTATATAGAGATAGATATTCTGTGACTATATTATCCGATACGTTTTGATGTGATACGGAAAGACTACGAGTACCTGCCCTATTTATGAGCTACTCTTATTCCTCTAGGATAGACTAAAGATTAGACTATAATTACAAATTAACCCCTTTTATCCTCCCACTTGGTTGAGTACGATTGCATACGTTGGTTTTAGTTCGATTGAATTCAGCTCATAAACTGCTACAATGACCTAGCGTGGAGTAACAGTGTAGATATTTCGTTCATTTACGATTAGCAATAACATGTAACGCATAGTAACTCATCTTTTTCCTTGTTGTGGGTGAGAAAAACAATGAATCACCTCTGTAAACGCCCACGCCCACGCATATCGTAAAACTCAATTCAGAGAAGTGTAAAACAATGTACTGCAGTGTCTATTTGTACCGCATACAGTGTTTTATAAACTGTGATAATATATTGGCGAGGTCTTCTACCAAATATATATATTTTTATGGGACTAAGCCCGCCGCACATTCTGACCACTGTAACTCCTGTAAGCCAGGATCCACTAATGTCTCCATAGATGACACCTAGGTTTGCGGGGTGCGCTTTGATTGAATTAGAAACTAAGAAAGAAAAGAAAACAGTAGTAGGAAAAAAAATTAGCAAAGATACCTGATTACTGCCTTTGAGTATATTTATACAATTATTATTGTTGAATAAATTAGATGTCCGGATTTAAGCCACTTATTACGAAAACATAATACTTAATGCTATAATCTCTGTGAGACATGAAAATGCGATTTTTCTGTCGTTTAGTTAGTATCTAACTCAGTGTCAAAATTATTCAAGCCGCATGAATGACCTCCGATTCCGATATATTTCATGTTTTAGCCCTTTGGTTCGTTTTCGGTATGAAAAGAATACCGAAGTATGCGCTTTGGTATTTCTTTTTAAACCTTTTTACATATTAGTAGTCGACGGGCCATAAATACTATGATAATTACAATGGCAATACCCATTCCGTCGTCTTCAGATAATGAAAAATGTTAAGGAAAGTTATGAATTATAAGATACTACACGGTGTAATTTTAGTCGTCCTGGAGCGAGAGCCGAGGTGATGTATCCAATGCCTACTGGTATTAAAAAAATAATAGAAAAGAACACTTAAATAAGTAACATCTCCATAACAATACTAATAAAGTACATTAAAATAAACAACTTTTAACCTATATCAAGCACAAAATAATACTGAGAGGCGGTGCGGCTCGTCAGCTGGCCGGTAGATAACTTCGGTGTTTCAAATTTTGAACCTAGCTATGATATTCGGATAGGTCAGTAGGTAGATATTACTTATTGAAGTTTTCTTTTTATTATTTTTTTATTACTAGTGAACAGTAGACATTGGATACATCACCTGGGCTTTCGCTCCAGGACGACTAAAATTACACCTTGTAGAATAAGTTCATTTTTTTACCCATTAACAAAGAATTCTGTTAACATTGGTGCCAATTGTTAAGCAACATTTTATCTAGTGACTAAATAAAAAAAAAAAAAACAAAAAGCTGCATCCTGACTACGGTAATTATACGATTAATATTCAGAACTGCCGATAGATACCGCTAATAGTATTCATAAACGCTAAATTTTGTTTTGATCTTCGGTCGCTTGATATATTTTATATATTTAATATTTTGATATACCTATATTTATGAATCCAGAATGTTTTCCTCTTTCATTTGACATTCCACTCAATACAATAACAAAAACAATTAGTGATTGCCCAATTTATTGGATGTAACATTAATAATGGTCGTATAAAATGTACTCTATGTCACCCCGACCATTATAATGAATCGACTCATCAAAACCGAATAAGTAGTTTAGGCGCTACGGAGAAACATACGTATATACAAAGATACATACATACATATACTGCTAAAATATAACCTTCCTTTTGGCATTAGTCGGGTAAATAATCTAGCTGCTTTACTGGTGCCTTTGCCAGTGTAGTTAATTTGATAAAATTTAGTAATATCTAATATGACATTATTCTATGGCAGGAACGTTGTGGCAGATATTGTCAAAGGGAAGATCTTTCAGCCAGGCGGGTGTTGTGTTTGGCGGGCCCTGCCACTCCCCCTCACAATTGTTACGGGGGGTTGTAAAGGTCACTGTAAAGGTCCAAATATTGGTATAGATATAGTACTAAGATTAGTTTTACTTGTAGATCTTAGTATTTACCAACAGGAGCTGGTAAAATAAAATAAAAATGTTCGGACTTTCACCATATTAATTTTGAACATGCTTGGTTTTAATTAGTTTTGGAAATAAAACGAAGTAATATAATACATCGTTTAATATTGTATAATTAGAAAAGGTTTATTACTCAGTCACTTAATAATTTATCGTAAAAAAGATTTAACTTGTTGCAACGTGGCAAGTTGTTGTGACATTTAGAATTACAAAAAGGTAATCCTGATCACTTCCTAACAATCTTCTTTATCAAGTATTTTTAAGACATTGCATTATTGCGTTTTTCGAATTCTAGTCCTCCGGTCAAATACATATCTACATTTTAAATCAGTAATAGCTTTTGTCTTGATACAGTCCTCCAAGCATGAGGTAATTGATTTTTTATAACAAGAGGTGACTATTTTCGAACACATACCGTGTTTCTGAGGTAAAACCTAAGATTTACCGTATAAATGTTGGTAAAAGTCCGAAATTAATGATTATTATTGAACTGTGCCGAGCCGAGTGGAGAAAAATGTATGGACGTTCAAGTTTCGAGAACAATAGCTTTGTAGTGGAATAAGCCCTTTTAGTGTGAAATCATGTTTGTTTATCGTGGTGCCGTCCGTGGTGTTGATCTCTGGGCGATCCGCTACGCCGTAGCGTGTACTATTATGCTTTGTAAGCATCAATTGTATCCTCCTCCTCCTCGAGTCGTATTCCTCATGTCTGAGGGTCGTGGCCTCCACCTCCCAGGAGTCTTGCACTTGTGACGTTTCTCCATTGTCCCCTGTCCTCGGCGGCATGCAGCGCGTTGTAGACTGTAGTGTCCAGAGTGGTGCGAATCTGGTCAGACCAACGCGTTGGGATGCGGCCTCGAAGTCTTTGTCCATCGACCTTCCCAGTGACCATGAGCCTCTCCAAGTTGTCACAGCCTTTTCTAGCAATGTGGTCAAAGAACTCCAGGATACGCTTGAGACAGATGGTAGAGAGTCTTGTCGTGACTCGTAGCTGTTTCAGTATCGATACGTTAGTTCGATGAGCCGTCCAAGGTATCCTTAACATTCTCCTCCAGCACCACATTTCAAATGCGTCAATACGCCCCCGGTCTGCTGCTTTAAGGGTCCATGTCTCAGCTGCATAGAGAAAGATAGAAAAGACAAGGGTCCGCACTGGCCTGATTTTCGTTTTAAGGCCGATTCCTCTGTTCTTCCAAATCTTTTGAAGCCGAGTCATAACACCTTTGGCTATTCCGATGCGTCTTCGCACTTCGACTTCGCAGGTGCCGTCATTGCTGATGGTGGATCCAAGGTAAACAAAATTGTCGACAGTCTGTAAGCCCAGTACACCAGTGAAGTTCAGTTTGTTAGCGCGGTCCACCACCATAATTTTGGTCTTCGACCAATAGGTCGACGACACGACGTTGTTTGCTGCAAGTGAAGCTGAAATGTCCTTGCTTCTGAATAGGATGGAGGTGGTTAGCAATGGCTTGGGCCTCTCCATTTATAAATGGATCGTGGATCGTGTCGTCGGCGTATCGGAGGTTTGTGATCTTTACTCCGCCAATCCGTGCGCCTCCATACCAGTGTTCAAACGTGTGCCGCATGATATACTCTCCGTAGGCGTTGAATAAGATAGGGGATAGGATGCAAACCTGGCGAACAACTTTGCCAAAGCCGAAGGGTCGGGATGATATTTCATCAATTTTTACGACTCCTTGACTTTTTTGGTATAAGGATTGAAGCAGTGACGTAAGATGATTTGGCACGCCAAGGTCCGTAAGTACCTGCCACAAGGAGTTCCAGTTGACACAGTCAAAAGCTTTACTGTAGTCTACGAAGCACATAACAAGTGGTACGTTATATCAATTGTATAACGGTATTGTAAAACAGACAATAAACGATACTTGAAGTAAGCGGACGTGTTTGTCTCGTCTCACTATCACCGAATACCACAAAAGCGTACAACGCTATATGGCGACCCTGCCAGTCCTGGTACGCCTACTGGTATTTGATATTTATCACCTAGTTTAATATGGATTAACTATGGGATCAAGCCAAATTAAGGAAGAGGTTGTCATAGCTCAGGCTGCTTCTGGAGGAGAAAACCACGCTAAGGCGACAACTGAACATCTTAAAACAAATAATGTCTTATTGACCATAATTGCGTCGTGTACATACACGCGGTTCTGGTTGGAGTTATCTGCCTATACAAGAAGTGTCACACCAAGTGGATGCGGAAGGAGTTCCAACGAGAAGCCATGAAGCGTGTCCTGTCCCGGTTGAGCTACCGTCGGAGAGAAGCCAGAGGCCCTGCTGACTCCGCTGCGGTATTATAAAGTGTGTGAGTGACAGTGATAAGAGAAAGGTGCGAGTTTTAATCATGTTTTAATATATAATATACCTATTATTTTTTTTCAGACAAAGGTTTTATAATTTCGAAAGTATTTAGATTTTATTACTGTAGACATTATAATGAATAAAATAACTAAATAGAAATGAGTTAAGATCTAATTATTATTATTATTTCTTGTTGATTATGGTAATAATATTAGAGTTATCAGACATTTATAATCAGTTAGAAAAACTTAGAGAAAATATCAGTAAATTAGGTCCTAAGAGAAGAATAGGAAGTAATTTTGAGAAGAAGATTTTAGAGGCAAAATCTTTATATAAAACTTTTCGAACTTTTTTAAGTTGCTTAGAGTCAAAAAGAGTCAAAATTTTCTGATGAAACATTGATATTATGTTGCAGTATTGACGAGGTGTATTGTAAAATTTTGAAGTTTAAGGAAGAATCTGTTTTGACTAGTAGTGTTACAACGAAAGAAAACATGCCAGGTGAGAAATTTTCTTTAAAGACGGCTGTGAGCCTCTTGCCAAAGATGACTGGAGATGAAGGTGTTACTCAAGATTTAATTGAGGCTATCGAATTGTACGACTTAGTGCTTGACGATGATGTTAAGAAGTTGCTAATAAATTTCGTAATCAAAAGTAGATTAACAAGTGGAGCGAAAATGCGGTTATCAAGTTCTTATACTACTGTTAGTTCGCTTTTAAAGAATATGCGTATTTATTTGTTAACTAGGAAGTCCGACACTGCCTCACAGTCTAAATTGCAAAAAGCTAGACAAGGCGATAGGTCTGTAACCGAATTTGGAGAATAGATCGAAAAACTGTTGGTGTACTTAACCATTTCTCAGGCAAATGGTAACGACGAGGCTTATAGATTATTATGTCCTCTTAATGAAAAGAATGCCATTAAGCGTTTTGCCGATAGGTTAAAAAGTCAAAGATTAGGCACAATTATTTCGGCTCGCAATTTAACTTCATTGAAGGATGCATTTCGTGTGGCGGAAGATGAATCTATTTCATCTCCTGACTATCAGGTTATGTCTTATGACCGTAGAGTTGGACGAAATAATTATTCTTTTAGATTTCGTAGACAGATTTTACAATAATTATAACTAATAATTCCACGTATAAAAAGTCGATGGCGCAACAAAATTCAGCTGCGTAAGGAGGTTCGCGTTGACGCCGCGGTGCCTTTAGGTACCGTAGGAATTTTCGCATTTAAGCTAATCGTCGACATAGTTATGGCGCAATTCATTCTAATTCATATGACGTCACTTCATTCTTCAGATATAGGTTTAATTCAACAGGTAGTCCCTTAAACCTACAAGGCAGTCCGCACTAATTTTTAAAAAATTAACAATCGATTAATAAAATCGATTTCCGCTTTTTTATATGTGGTATTACCGTCTGTCTACCATATTTGCCAACAGTGTGTTCAACCTCATTCTTTGTTCGTGCGCGGCGGTGAACGCACACTTTCCGCTAATTACTTCAACAGTGAAAAAGTAATCATGCCTAAAAGGAGTTATGAAGAAAAGTTAGAACGGTATAATTTTAAAATTAAAAAACTGCAGGAAAAAGAAAATAAAAAGCGCCAACGAGTAATTTGTTCATCAGATTCATCTGAAGAGGGTAAGTCTAATGGCAAAATCATTAAATTTTTACATAGTGAATTTTGTGTGGCATTAAATATTTATATATAACCTGGGGGTTGACCGTGGGTCAACACGATGGTATGTTTTAAGCTTAGAGGGTAACCGTGGGTTATCACAAAGCAATAATAAGAACTAAGTTTTAACCTAGAGGTTGACCGCGGGTCAACACGATGGTATATTTACGCTTAGAAAATAACCGTTGGTTATCAAAAAATAAGCATAAAGCAAAATTATTACTGTGATGTGGGTGGTTGAGAATTTATCTCATATCCCAAACTCATAGTGGGATCAATTCTTAAACAGTTAATAAAGCGCAAGTTTTGCGTAACTACCCACAATATTATTTGCTTTTTTTCCGAAATATAAATTCAAATATTTGAATTTAAAACTAAAGCGATGCATTTGTTTTAGAAATCGAGTCACAAGTTTGTGATGAGGACATTATCATGACGTCAGCGATTTCTCCAGTGGAAGTTATCCACGGAGAAAACTTGCCCGAAAATATCGATAAAAACTATAAGGAGCCAGCACCGATACCAGATTTAGAACCGGACGTGTTATCCGCTCTTGGAGAGGTAACAGAGGACAAACCCAGGTTTGGGGAAAAGATCCATGAAAACTTGGCTCGACTTTGGACGCCAATTCTTCGGAAGGGGCTAGACAAAGAAGTAAAAGACAATCTTAAAAAGAAGTTCCTTATACCGGAGAATTGTAGCCTTTTACACGCTCCTCAGCTAACCCCGAAAGTGCTGCCACAATTTCAGACATTACCCGAAATAAAGACAAACGAGTAGAAGCTGCTCAACAACAGCTGGGTCTGGGTATTACAGCTCTTAACAGAGGTCTTTCACTACTCCTTGAAAATGATCAGGAGAGAGTAAAGGCGATTAAGTTTTTAAGTGACGGTTGTCGTCTCCTCTGCAACCTACACCACGTTGAAACCGAGGTGCGAAAAAAGTTTATGACTCCTGGCCTAGATAAGTCTTTCTTAAACATAATTCAAGACGGATAGGGACGATACTTTATTCGGCCAAAAACTCTCTGATAAAATTAAAGCCTCAAAGGCAATTGAGAAACAAGGCTGGCAAATTAAAAAACCTGCCCCAACAAAGACTTATACAGCTTCCTCCCAACCATCAACTAGCCGACCACGACACTCTGGAAACTGGTACGGCCCCCCTCGCTTTACGTCAAACAGGGGGGGGGGGGGGCGAGGGACCTCGAAGAAATCTGCACCAACAGGTCGGAAGATGCAATCCTCAGTGTCGAAGCAAACGACCCAGACTCAATATCAAACCAAGCCACGTGCTCCAGCTCAACACCAGTAAAGGTACACGCTGGTCAGATCCAGCAATTTTATAATTGTTGGTTTAAAATTACAAAATCTTCTCTTGTACTTAACTGGATTTTCAAAGGTTATTCTATCCCTTTTTCTTGTCCAGTTAAACAAAATAATGTGCCCACCAATAAATTGACCCATGGAGAGCATTTTGATATGATTATAGCAATTAATAAACTTTTAGACTTAGGGCAATATCAGCTTGTAAACGCACTAAAGGCGACTTTATTTCAAGCATTTTTTTGACTCTGAAACCTAATGGGGGCAAACGATTTATCCTTAATTTAAAACCTCTTAATGAATTTATTCAAAAGTCCCACTTTAAAATGGAGGACTACAAAACTGCAACCAAGTTGATCCCTAAAGACGGCTTTCTGGCCACCATAGACCTTAAGGAGGCCTATTTATCGGTCCCTATTAATATCTCATAAAAAATATTTACGTTTCATTTTTAATAATACTGTTTATGAATTTAAAGCAATGCCGTATGGTTTATGTGTAGCTCCAAGGGTTTTCACAAAAATCATGAAAGAGGTGATAAGCCACCTAAGGCAAAAGGGCTACAAATCGGTAACATATTTGGATGACATATTGTGTATAGGTGACACATATAACGAATGTTTCGCTAATGTACGTAGTACTCTAGACTTACTGCAATGCCTTGGATTCACAATTAACTTTGAGAGAAGTGTGTTAATCCCTAAAAAAATATGCAAATTTTTAGGTTTTACGCTTAACTCTGCTGATTTGTCTCTGTCTCTGCCTTCCGATAAAAGAAATAATATAGCTAAACTAGTCAAAAAGTACTCTCTATTGCCTATTTGTTCTATAAGAGAAATCTCACAACTGATTGGGGTACTAGCTTGCCCAGCAGTCAAATATGGCTGGCTTTATACAAAAACTTTAGAAAGACAAAAATATTTAGCACTTCAGAGACATACTAATTTCGAAGCAAAAATCTATTTATCAAAGGTAATTTTACCAGATTTGCAGTGGTGGGATCAGAACATCTTTTCGTCCTCTAATTCTATGCGACTCGGTGAAGAATTCATTCTAGACATATTTACAGACGCTTCTAGAATGGGCTGGGGGGCGTACTGTAATGGTAAACGTGTGAATGGCAGGTGGAAGGAAACAGAGCTTTCCTACCACATACATTTTTTAGAACTCCTTGCTGTGTTTATGGGATTAAAATGTTTTGCTAGTGACATTTCTAATCACGCCATCTTGTTACGTGTCGATAATACAACAGCAATAAGTTACATTAATCGCATGGGTGGAATTCAATTTCCACACCTTAATGATCTAGCTAAAACCATTTGGCAGTGGTGTGAGAGACGAAACATTTGGCTTTTTGCATCATATATATGTTCCAAAGACAACGTTGAAGCTGACCAGGAGTCACGTAGAATAAATATCGATACTGAGTGGGAGCTATCGGATTGGGCTTTTCAAAGAGTAGTTTATGAATTAGGTCCACCAAATATAGATCTTTTTGCCTCACGCACCACAAAGAAATGTAATACTTATATTTCATGGAAAAAAGACCCAGATGCTTTGGCGGTAGACGCGTTTACAATTAATTGGAATACTCACAATTTTTACGCATTTCCACCTTTCTCGCTTATCTTAAAGTGTATAAGAAAAATAATAAGCGATAAAGCACAGGCATTTTGGTTTTTCCCTACTGGCCTGGACAGCCTTGGTTACCTTTGCTCAAAAAGATATTAATATCAGATATCATACTCTTTAAACCTAACAAAGATCTTTTGCATTCGCATTACAGATCACGACACCCACTTCACAAGAGCCTTACTCTGGGAGTCGCGAAGCTCTCCGGGTTGCTTTCACTCGACGGAACATTCCATCAGTAGCTATAGATTTAATGCTTTCTTCCGTCTCAAATAGTACATTAAAACAATACAGTACTTCTTACAAACTTTGGTGGCAATTTTGTGATACCAACAATATAAATAGGTTTGATCCTCAGCTCAACAATGTATTAAATTTTTTGGCTGAACAATTCAATAGAGGAGGATCTTACGGTTCTATAAATACTCACCGATCAGCTTTGTCATTGCTTCTCGGAGATAATGTAGGATCTAACGATTATGTTAAACGATTATTAAAAGGCATTTACAAACAAAAACCTTCCTTGCCTAAATACATAGGTACTTGGGATCCACAGATTGTCCTAAATTACGTAGGTAATTGGTTTCCAAATAGGAGCTTAACTCTAGACAAAATAACCAAAAAATTATGTGTTTTACTAGCCATTTGTACTGCTCATAGAGTACAAACCTTATCGCTGATCAAAGTATCACATGTAAACAGATCTACTGATTTTATAAAAATCTTAATTTCTGATATTATTAAAACTTCTGCTGCGGGTAGAAATCAGCCAGTATTAATATTACCATATTTTAGAGAAAATCCCCAAATATGTCCAGCTACAACTCTAGATGATTATCTATTTATGACTGCTAATTTAAGATCAAATAATTTCGATAGTCTTTTACTTACTTTCAAGAAGCCACATAGAAAAACTTCTTCTCAGTCTATTAGTAGGTGGATAAAGAATATTCTAGCAGATAGTGGGATCGATGTGGGCATGTTCAGTGCTCATAGTACTAGACATGCTTCCACGTCGGCAGCGGCCTCTGCTGGAGTTTCTATAGATATTATCAGAAAAACAGCCGGTTGGTCGTCATCGTCTCAAACTTTTGCTAAGTTTTATAATAGACCGGTCTTAGATGAAGGAATCTTTGCTAGATCTGTTTTTCCTTTAATTAAGAAATTTAGAATTAATCTAAAAATATAAGTTTAAAATTACTGATTAGTATAAATAATTATTCAAGTTTATATATAACGTGCTTTTGATTACTGTGGTGTTATTTATTTTTATTAAATTTTTAAATTAAAATTTATTCTGTTAATAAAGGTAATTGATACCTATTTAAAGTTACTCTAAACATCTACCTGTTGAATTAAACCTATATCTGAAGAATGAAGTGATGTCATATGAATAGATGATCAAACGAACTTGTAAAGTAAAGTTCGATCTCTATTATATGAGTCACTTCATTCGAAGATATTAATTACTCACCCTAAAAAAAAAAAAAAATATAATTGTACCCACACCTGTGAATAAATTTTAATGTTCTCTCTAAAGAAATGAGGTTGAACACACTTTTGGCAAATATGGTAGACAGACGGTAATACCACATATAAAAAAGCGGAAATCAATTTTATTAATCGATTGTTAATTTTTTAAAAATTAGTGCGGACTGTTGTAGGTTCAAGGGACTACCTGTTGAATTATTAAACCTATATCTTCGAATGAAGTGACTCATATAATAGAGATCGAACTTCACTTTACAAGTTCGTTTGATCATCTATAATAGAACATTGAACCATTTCACTACTAATAATTGTTGTTCATCTAATGAAAATAGTGTTCAAGCGCCTTCTAACGAGTTTTTTCGTCCCTAATCAAATTTTAGCTTGCGATAGTATTAATTGGGTAAATTCTAAATTTATTTAAGTAAATATTAAAAATAATAAATTTATTTTAGTCTAGATAATAAAGATAATAATATACAGTTAAATTTTTTAGTAGATCCGGGGGCCTCCTTATCAACGATTAGCTATAGTGTTTTAAATATGAAGAAATTTGATATATATGAGTATAATTTAAGTATAAGAGGTATTGGTGGTAGTTTAAATGCAATAGGATATGTATTTTTGACGCTATCATATAATATATTTTGAGCATAATTTCTATGTTCTTGAAGATCTACCTTGCAAAGCTTAGGTATATTAGGTCAAGATTTTATTAAAAATTATAGAGGCTTCATAGATTATGAAACGGATACTATTTTGCTTAGAATAGGTGAAAGTAAGGTTATATTGCCTATGAATTATTATGATTATTCTTTGACAATCTGACCACGGTGTGAGCTAATTAAATATATACCGACACGTGTTAATTATGAGTATGTTATTTCGCCTTAAGACGTGTGTGATGGTATTTTTATATATATAATTCAGCCGAAAAATGGGAACATTCCTATAAGACTTTTAAATACAACGTCAGAAGAAAAAATATTTAGTTTAAAAGATATTGAGATAGATAGATTAGACAACTATAATTTTTGTACATATTAAAATTCGGATGTGAGAGTAGATAGAGTTAAGAAATTGTTTTCTGTACTCAAGTTAAATACATATTTAGGAAAAGGAGAGCAATTATCTATAGAGCAAATCTGTGCGAAATATTCCGATATATTTCATTTACCAGGTGATAAACTCAGTGTTACAAATGTTACAAACAGTCCGTACATCTAAAAGATCACGTAACGCCTGTGTATAAAAAACCATATAGAATACCTTTTGCGCAAAAAGAGGAACTTAATAAACAGATCGATCAGATGGGAATATGGGATAATAGAAAAAGCTAGTAGCGATTGGTCTAGTCCATTATTATTAATACCTAAAAAGTTGGATAGAAGCGGTAAACAACAATGGCGCGTAGTTGTCGATTATAGGCAATTAAATGAGCGCGTCCAGGAAGATAAATTCCCTCTGCCAAATGTAACAGATATATTAGATTCGTTATCAGGTGCCATATATTTCAGTCATTGTGATTTGAGTAAAAGTTTTTTCAGTGTAATTTACAAAAAGAGTCACGGAAATATACTCCATTCACAACTGACAAAGGTCAATTTCAAATGTGTAGATTACCTATGGGATTGAAGGTAAGCCCTTTAGCATTTAGTAGATCAATGACAGTTGCCATGTCAGGCCTTTATTATGATAAATGCATAATTTATTTAGATGACCTAATTATTTTTGGTAGAAATTTATCAGATCATAACAAAAATCTCATGTCAGTTTCTCACGATTACGAAAGGTGAATTTAAAGTTGAATCCATTAAAGTGCTAATTCCTAAAACGACAATGTTTATACCTAGGGCATGTAATATCAGAAGGCGGCATTTTACCCGGCCCGGCTAAAGTCAGAGTCATCGAAATTTATCCGATACCGACTTCGGCGGACAACGTCAAACGTTTTGTTGCATTTAGCAGTTATTACAGGAAATTTATTCGAAACTTTGCTGAGATTGTTTTACCTTTGAATAAATTAAGTCGCAAAAACACTAAATTTGAATGGACTTTAGAATGCCAAAATGCATTTGATACTCTAAAAAGTTCACTGTCAAACGCACCGGTTTTAGATTATCCAAATTTTTTTCCAGAAAATGAATTTATTTTGCAAACTGATAGTTCAAATTATGCAATAGGGTGTGTTTTAAGTAATTCAAATGGAAAACAGATTGCTTATGTTAGTAGAAATTTGCATAAATCTGAATTAAATTATGCAACTATTGAAAAGGAACTTTTAGCGATTTTTTGGTCCGTAACACACTTAAGACCGTATTTATATGGTAGACAATTTACTATTAGAACCGATCATAGACCACTGATATATTTGTTTAATATGTCAAACCCTTCAAGTCGTTTAACTAAATTTCGTTGGAGGAAGATTATTTCAAGGTAGAATACGTAAAAGGAAAGGAAAATGTCGTTGCAGACGCTTTATGACGAGTTGAAAGAAATGAATAGTAGATTAGTGTTCGTTTTAACTAGAGCACAAGCAAATAATAACTCTGATTTGACGAGTAAACTAGAGACTACGACGAACGATTTAGCGCAGTGGTTAAGAGCTTGAGTCGCTCCGCCCATTGGTCTAATAGTCGCGGGTTCGATTCCCGCACGGGACAAATCTTTGTGTGACCCACAATTATTTGTTCCGGTCTGGGTATTTGTGTTTGTGAAATTTCATGTTTGTAAACGCACCCACGATACAGGAATAAATCCTAGTGTGGGGCTACGTTTCTTTAAAAAACAAGAAAAACAAGACTTCATCTAACGATAGGTCTGATCACCCTAAAGTTGTGGAGGTACTCAAAATATCGGACACGGATATAGAATTAATTATTTTACCGCCGGACAATACGCTGCGCAGAATATTAAGGAAGATAGATAGTACTGATTTACATTTTTCGAGGAATAGAAACTTAATTTTTAGTAAGAGTTAAGGAAAAATATTTGCAAGCCAACATTCTTTATCGATAAACTCACGAACGGTAGCCGCGTGGTTCCCGGCTTAGAATAGGACCAACCCATCTCATCCCATCGGGTGTCGTACAAGGCGACTAAGGGAAAACTAGGGAATGGGCAGCAGCGTTCCCTTAGCACTTCGACGACCAATAACTGCGCTCGCCAACCCGCCTGCCAAGCGTGGCGAGTATGGCAAACACCCCCAATTATGGACGAATGTAAGAAAACTAGGCCCCTAGTCCCCGGCGGTCCTGTTCGTCCTGGCCACGGTAGCAGCCATGGTAACGACAGGACAAGGGGTGCTAAGAATCTCCGGCAGAGATTCGGCTACCACCAACACCGAAATTTGGCCCTGGTGACATACAACGCACGCACGTTAAGGACAGATGAGAAGCTTGTTGAGCTGGAAGAAGAGATAAACAAGTTGCGGTGGAATATTGTTGGTTTATCGGAGGTCCGAAGAAAGGGCGAGGACACGATAACCTTAAAATCCGGCAACTTGTTTTACTACCGGGAGGGCGAACAGCAGTCCCAAGGTGGTGTCGGATTTATCGTCCACAAGTCACTCATAGACAACGTTGTGTCCATCACTAGTGTGTCGAGCAGGGTAGCGTACCTGATACTCAGAATATCCAAAAGATATTCGCTGAAGGTCATACAGGTCTACGCACCGACCTCGGCATACTCAGATGATGACGTCGAAGTAATGTATGAGGACATTAGTAGAGCCATACATACTTCCAAAGCACACTTTACAGTGGTTATGGGTGACTTCAATGCGCGGCTGGGCAAACGGGGCGATGATGAATTGAGAGTGGGGCAATTTGGATATGGGCAACGCAACCCCAGGGGTCAGAGGCTGGCCGAATATCTGGAGAAGGAGGGACTCTTTATGATGAACTCTTTCTTCCGGAAGCCGCCTCATAGGAAATGGACCTGGATGAGCCCTGATGGTTCCACAAAAAATGAGATAGACTTCATCATGAGCACCAAGCGACAAATATTTAATGATGTCTCCGTGATTCACAGGGTAAAAACCGGCAGTGATCACCGAATGGTCAGAGGCACATTAAATATTAATGTCAAAATGGAAAGATCGCGTCTGATGAAGTCTACGCTCCGACCTTCTAATGCACATATCCAAAACCCCGAGAACTTTCAACTCGAATTGTCAAACCGCTTCGAATTGCTAGACAGCAGCGCATCAGTGGACGAAATCAACAATAGGTTGGTAGAGACTGTCCATACGGTCGGGTCCAAGCATTTTAAGCCCCACCGTAAAAATAGGCCTCAAAAGCTATCTGACTACACCCGAAACCTTATGGCTGAGCGACGTACCATGACACTCCAAACCTCCGATGATGCTAAGTCCTATAGGCAGCTCAATGGACAGATATTGAAGTCCTTGCGACACGATTTACGGTCCTTCAATACAAGACGTATTGAGGAGACCATAGAGCAGAACAAGGGCTCCAAAGTGTTTGCAAGAGACGCGTCTATTGGGCAAAGCCAGTTGACGAAGCTGAAGACGGAGGACGGAAACGTAACGTCGAATAGGTCAGAGGTGCTCAGGGAGATAGAGAGGTTCTATGGGCAGTTGTATACCTCAGTAGCTGAACCTGTTGTTGACTTGGTAAAAGACCCAAGAGCCAAGCTAACCCGACACTACACTGAAGATATCCCGGACATCAGCCTGTACGAGATTGGGATGGCTCTCAAACATCTTAAAAACAACAAAGCGCCGGGTGAAGACGGAATTACCGCAGAGCTTCTGAAAGCGGGCGGATCGCCGGTACTTAAAGTCCTTCAGAGGCTGTTTAATTCCGTCTTGCTCGAAGGAAAAACGCCGGAAGCGTGGAACAGGGGTGTGGTGGTACTCTTTTTCAAGAAAGGTGATAACACTTTACTGAAGAATTATAGGCCCATCACACTGCTGAGCCATGTTTATAAGTTGTTTTCGAGAGTCATCACGAATCGTCTCCAACGCAGGCTTGATGACTTCCAGCCTCCCGAACAAGCCGGTTTCCGGAAAGGCTTTAGTACCATAGACCACATACATACGCTGCGGCAGATTATACAGAAGACCGAGGAGTATAATCGGCCACTATGCTTGGCGTTTGTGGACTATGAGAAAGCCTTCGATTCGATAGAGACTTGGGCGGTTCTTAGATCTCTCCAGCGATGCCGCATTGACTATCGGTACATCGAAGTGTTGAAGTGCTTGTATAATAACGCCACCATGTCAGTCCGAGTACAGGGGCAGTGCACGAAGGCGATCCCCATAAAAAGAGGAGTAAGGCAGGGAGACGTCATTTCTCCGAAACTGTTTACGGCCACCTTAGAGGACGCCTTCAAGCTCTTGGAATGGCAAGGACTTGGCATCAACATCAATGGCGAATACATCACTCACCTTCGATTTGCCGACGACATTGTGGTCGTGGCGGAGTCGCTGGAAGATCTAGGACGAATGCTCGGTGACCTCAACAGAGTATCTCAACAAGTGGGCCTTAAAATGAACATGGACAAAACGAAAATAATGTCTAAAGTCCATGTCGTACCCACCGCACTCACCGTTGGGAACTCTACTCTTGAAGTTGTCGACGAATACATTTACCTGGGACAGGTAGTCCGGTTAGGTAGGTCCAACTTTGAGAGAGAGGTCAATCGACGAATCCAACTCGGCTGGGCAGCGTTCGGGAAACTGCGCAACATCTTCTCATCCAAAATACCTCAGTGCCTTAAGACTAAAGTTTTTAGTCAATGTGTGTTACCAGTGATGATATATGGATCAGAGACGTGGTCTCTTACAAAGGGTCTCATAAAAAAGCTCAGAGTTGCTCAGCGAGCTATGGAGAGAGCTATGCTCGGCGTTTCTCTACGCGATCGAATCAGGAATGAGGAGATTCGTAGAAGAACCAAGGTCACCGACATAGCCGTTAAGATTAGCAAGCTGAAGTGGCAATGGGCGGGCCACATAGCGCGTAGATCGGACGGGCGTTGGGGCAGAAAGATTCTAGAGTGGAGACCACGTATTGGCAAGCGCAGCGTGGGACGACCGCCTGCCAGATGGACCGACGATCTTGTGAAAATCGCAGGAAGTCGTTGGATGCAGGTGGCATCGGACCGGTTACGCTGGAAAGCGATTGGGGAGGCCTATGTTCAGCAGTGGACAAGTATAGGCTGAGATGATGATGATGATGATGAAACTCACGAAATGATTTGTTGAAAGAAATGGCTAATTTGTGCAAAGATTTTAATATTACGGAAGTTGTTATAATAAAACACGTAAAAATAAAAATATTATAAAATGGCTAGCTAGGTTGTTTTGTAAAAGACGTTCAAAGAATTTATACAGAAGACGAAAAAAGGATTATAATAATTGATTTTAATTTATTACCTAGTAGTGGTCATGTAGGTATTAGAAGAATGGTTAATAACATAAGAAAATATTATTTTTGGCCTTCTTTAGAGAAGACGTTCGATGTTATATCGAAAAATGCGATAAGTGCCAAAAACAAAAGTATACTAAAATTCATAAAGAACCATTAACAATTACATCTACAGCATCTTTTTTGTTTGATAAAATATTTTGGATGTCATGGGTCCTTTAGATAGAGATGACGAAGGATATTGTTACATTCTTTCTTTACAATGTGAACTGAGTAAATACGTAGAAGCATACCCCTTAAAAACCAAAACAACGACAGAATTTGCGAAAAAATTTACAGAGAACTTTATTTTACGTTATAGCATACTGAGAGAAATAGCGAGTGATAGAGATACCGAGTACGTATCCAGTGTAATGTGTAACATTTAAGGAACTAAGCAAATTATAGCAACCGCGTACCATCATGAAAGTATTGGATCATTAGAAAATACTCATAAAATGTTAGGAGCCTATTTACGAATCCAAACCAATAATCATCCGTCATCGTGGAGTTCATGGCTACAGTATTGGTGCTTTTCTTTTAACACTTCAGTGCACCCAGAGACTAAATACACTCTTTATGAGTTAGTGTTTGGACAAGTATGTAGAGTACCTAATAATTTATGCGATGCAGTGGAACCTTTATACAATTTTGATAATTATGCTTTGGAGTTTAAATATCGTATTCAAAAAGCCCAAAACGATGCAAAAAATGACTTGATTTTGAGTAAAGATATTAGAAAACAAAAGTATGACAAAGCAATTAATCCAGTTATTTATGAATCAGGGGACCAGCTGATATTGAAAAACGAAACCGGTAATAAGTTAGATGCATTGTACTCAGGTCCTTATGTTGTAATTAAAGATTTACAACCGAATGTTAAAATTATGGTTAAAAATAAACCTATGATTGTTCATAAAAATAGGACTAAGAAATATAAAATGTAATTCTATTTTTTAATGTTTCTAGAATATTTGAAAAAAAAATGTACTATGTAATTTTTTTATTATTTTAGGGGGATGATGTAGCGTGTACTATTATGCTCTGTAAGCATCAATTGTATAACGGTATTGTAAAACAGACAATAAACGATACTTGAAGTAGGCGTACGTCCTTGAATTGAATCTTAGAGTTGAATATTAAAACCGGCCATTAGTAAATTTGTGGTGTGACAAGGATAGTATATCAACTTGCAAGCGTCACGCTAATTAAAACTTTTCGTGGTTAGCTCTCAGGTTAAATTTATTTTCTGCTAAAATCGACAAATTTAAATTAGTTCGTCAGTAAAACCTCGAACAAGATTTTATTAAAATTATGTAATTATGTAAATATTGATAAAATATAAAATTAGATTGATGGAGGGGCAGTGAAACCTGTGATCTTCCTGATGGAACAATAGCTCTGTGGTCTGGGGTACCGCAGAGCAGTCGTGCCAGCATTGGGGTGGGTATCTTGCTGTCCCGTCGCCTGGCCTCTGGAGTGAGAGATTATGGCCTGTGCGATGCGAGACTTCTCTGGGTCCGTTTAAAACTGGGTGTCACCAGAGCATTTTTGGTCGCAGTATATGCTCCCGTAAGCTCGTCGACACCCCAGGACCTTGAGAAGTTTTGGGATAATGTCAGGGAAGTTCTGGATTTGGCTGAGGCTAACGAAAAGGTGATTTTGTGTGGCGATCTGAACGGATGGGTAGGAACCAGGCGGCAAACTTGCGACGCTGCTCTGGGTCCTTATGGTTATAAGAGAGTGAACGATGCAGGTAAGCTTATTGTAGATGTGTAGAAAGGGGTCTCCTTGTGTCTAATACGATATTCCAGCACAAGGACATACATATGTATACATGGAGAAGGAATGAACAAAAAAGCATGATAGATCTGATCCTGGTTGATAACCGTCTCCGAAGCAAACTACAAGATACGCGTGCGTATAGAGGCCCCACTCTGGAATCAGACCACTATCTCGTAGTTGCGCGGTTTAGTGGTCTGTTCAGGAAGTGGAGGCACTGGCGAGAGCGTCCCCTTCGGAGACCTTGAAAGAATAAAGGTTGAAAAGTTGCAAGATGAGAGCGTGAGGAGAATGTTTGAAGACAGAGTCCGGGACAAGCTTTTGACAGCAGGCTCTTCGGACTCAAATGTAGATGAATGCTGGAATAGCCTGAAAGAGAGTTTGGTGGAATCCGCGAAAGAAGTATGTGGTTGCGCAAAGAAGCATAGTACAGCAAAAGGTGATGCATGGTGGGATGCGGAGTTGCAAAGCTCCGTAGAAAGTAAGAAGAAAGCGTGGCAGGACTATGTCTCTTCTTTGAACCTGAATGCCAGTAGATGAGGAAAGAAATATACCGGCATTGCAAGAATGCCACTAAACCTTTAGTGAAAGAAAAGCGTGAAAGAGCCAGTATGATTGAGGAGGAGAGGCTGGCGAAGAACTTCGAGAACAACACCAAACTCTTTTGGAGCAAGGTGAGAAAGGCTCGAGGTGATTCGTCAGGCTCCAGAATGGAAAGGATAAAATCTAAAGATGGTGACATTCTTGCAGACACACAAGCTGTGCTAAACCGGTGGAGTGAATATTTTGGAGAAATGTATGGAGATGACCCGGATGCTGATGCCGCAGACGTGCCCAAAGGCGAGTTTGCGGCACCAGAATCAACGGAGGACATCACTATGGAAGAAGTTGAATGGGCGATAGGAAGTATGAAAAACGGTAAAGCTGCGGGAGTAGACATGATATCTGCCGAGATGATCAAATATGGTGTAACTTGCGTCCGGGACGCTTTCCGGGCCCTTGAAAACCTTTGCTGGAGGACCGGTAGAGTCCCTACAGATTGGCGCCGCGCAGTCATAGTACCCTTGTATAAAGGCAAGGGTTCACAATATGACTGCGCCAATTACAGAGCCATCAGTTTGATCAGCTTGGCAGCCAAGGTGTACGGTAAAATTATTGAACGTAGAATGCGCGTGAAGTCCGATGGAATGTTGTGCGAGGCACAAGGGGGTTTCAGGTCCGGAAGAGGATGTTCGGATCAAGTCTTCTCCCTCCGCAACATCGTAGAAGCATCTGGCAGTGGGGCGGAAGGTTTTCTGCGGTTTTGTAGATCTCGAGAAGGCATTTGACAGAGTTGTGCGAAAGAGACTTTGGGACATTTTGCCAGAGTATGGTATAGATGGCACTCTGTTGCGAGCCGTCCAGTCCACTTATGTGGACTGCAAGGCATGCGTACGGGTGGGTGGTAACAGGTCACCCCGGTTTGACGTTAAAATCGGCGTCAAACAGGGTTGCGTGTTGTCCGCTAGACTGTTTATAATATATCTGGATAAAAGTCTTCAAAGACTGAAAGCGATGAATGAAGGTGTACAAATGGGTGACTTTTTTTTTTTTTTTTTTTTTTTTTTTTTTAAAACGTGGCCCCACACTAGGATTAATTCCTGTGTTGTGGGTGCATTTGCAAACATGAAAATTCACCTACACAAATACCCAGACCGGAACAAATAATTGTGGATCACACAAAGATTTGTCCCGTGCGGGAATCGAACCCGCGACTATTAGACACAGTGGGCGGAGTGGCTTAAGCTCTTAACCACTGCGCTTAATCGTCCGTCACTTAGTGGTAAACCATCTACTTTATGCAGATGACGCGGTTTTAATAGCGCCAACAGCCACTGATTTGCAAACACTAGTCACAGGTATGAAAGACGACTGCATGATCAATGGCTTACACTTGAATGTAAAGAAAACCTAGATTATGGTTTTTGAAACCATAATCTAGGTTTTCTTTTGTTTTTGAAAGGGAAGAAACCAGAACGAATGAAAGGATTGTGGTTGGTAACGATGTGCTGGAGCATGTGAATGAGTTTGTATATCTTGGATGCGCCTTCAGTAAGGATGGGAAATACACCGCTGACATAGAGAGAAGAGTGAGCGCAGGGAACAGAGTGAATGGTGCGATGGGAAAGCTACTCGGGAGCCGGCACTTAAGCCATAAGGCGCAGCTGGCCATACATAACGGAGTTCTTGTCCCAACGCTTGTGAATGCCAGAGGAAAGAATGACAAAACAGATATACAATGTGAAAGTGGAAGGATGCAGGTACCGGGGAAGACCCAGACTATCTTACCACGACCAAATAACCCGAGTTTTATCTGAAGGAAAAATCAAGAGTCTCCGTAACCGGCGAGCGTGTATGAGACGAACTATGAGAGTGGAGGAAGCCAGAGAGGTATGTAAGGAAAGAACCTGTTGGAACTCTGTACTCTCTGCCTACCCCGCAAGGGATCTGGCGTGAGGTTATAGATAGATAGATTTATGGATTTTATTTGACATTGATGATAATTTATTTATTTATTCTTTATGCACTAGTGGTACAAAGGCGGACTTAATGCCTTAGGCATTTTCTACCAGTCAACCTTCGGGTGATGCAGAAACAAGTGAGGCAGGTGCGAAAACTACACAAGGATGAAGAGAAAAGTGTGGTTGCGAAAAATAAATATAATTTATTATATATACTTACAATACATATACACATACATACAATACATTAATATAACATATTATAGTTGAGATGATTCTACCAACATTTTGTGCAAATAATCCTGGACTCTTACTTTGAAAGAAAAGCGATCGGCCGCCATCCTGAGATCCTGGGGTAGTGCATTCCATAGCAAAATGGACTGAACAAAGAAAGAAGAGTGTAGAAAATCTGTTTGGTGAGGAGGACATTTAAGCAGACGATTATTTAAGGATCGAAGACTTCTATTATGATTGAAGCAAAGGTATTGAAAATGGGAAGAAAGATATTCTGGCGAAGTAGGAGAGTCAAGAATGGAAAACAACATTGTCAGTGCCCTCAAAACTCTGCGTTGACGAATAGGTAACCAATTTAATTGCGATCGATGCTCAGATACGTGGTCAAATTTACGCAAGTTATAGATGAATCGAATGCAGTTATTAAGGAGCCGGTCTAGTTTGTTGAGGTGATCTGCATTCAGGTCGAAGTAGCACACATCACCATAGTCGAATATGGGCAGGATCAAGGTCTGCACAAGCATTGCTTTTGTGTTGGAGGGGTTTGTGTTGGGGGATAATGTAAAGTGCGACAAGGATCTTTTGGCTCTTCGCCAAAATTGGAACTAACGTTGTCATCATGTGAAATGTCACTTTATGACAGTCGCAGAGTTGCCGTTTGCTATGGAATTTACCGAAGTTCTTTTTTAGGGTTTCGTACCTAAAACGAAACCCTTATAGGATCACTTCGTTGTCCGTCTGTCCAACGGTTATCACCTTTTTTCTTAGGAATGGCCTAAGGTATTCAGTTGAAATTTATATCAAATACGAAGGTCTACGGTCCCTTATTGGTGTAAAAAATAAAGGTTCTAAGTAAATCCAAACAAAAGATATGGTCATTTAAAGTCACTTATCAGAAATTATATGGCACTTTCCGTTGGCCTAGAATCATGGAATTTAGTAAGAAGCAAGGCTTCAAAGTACACGTAAAGGAAAAAGTCCGATAATTGTTAATTTATAACTATAGGATTATAGATGGCGCTTAGCGTCAAGTAAACATCAGCTCCGTGTTCAAATATTCGCTTAAATTGTTTAAACCTAGCTTTTTAGTGTATTTTGTGTGAATTCGTTAACTAAAGGAACAATAACTGAGTGATACTGTTTGCAAGTTTTTTTTATGAAGAGCAGTGAAGTTATAAGACAATCTAATAAAAACAGTAAAAGGCCTGAAATATCTCTGTACGTCAGTATTTATTAGTGTGTGAACTATTTTCGTGTAAGGATATTCCATCCGAACAAACGTACATCAAAATTAAATAAATTGATTTTATAAAGTGAAAAAATATTTTAAATCACAACTGACAATTTAATGTATATCAACCCCAAACGGTGGTTATCTACTACTGCCGTATTTCACCCTACTCTAATAAGTCAATTTGGTGTGAGGGCGAACTGTTCCGTTCACATCGGCGCGTCACGATCGACGCGAGTTCGCGCCCCATATCTAATTTTCTCTTTTTGTTGGTTATTTAGATTATTAACCTAGACCACTATGTCGTCCTGCGATGCGTGTGGTAAATCCGTTAGGGCAACAGAAAAAAATAATTGCCAAACATGTGTAAAGTGCTTCCACTATATATGTGTTAACATTAACGCTAATTCATTCAAGAAACTGAGCAAACATGCTCGTTCTGCATGGATATGCCCTAGTTGCACGATCAATAAACCTAGGAGTAACAATACGAATACACCTATTAGGCCTATGGTTGAAGATAGCGCAAGGAGTTCGGATACTGAATTTGACCAGGCGGATACTAATATTATAAAAACCATTCGTAAAGAAATAAGGAGTACAATGCGTGCTGAAATGAGGAACTTAGTGCGTGAACTGATTAAAGTAGAGTTGGAAGGAATTATTAATCAAATAGACGATTTGAAATCTTCTGGGTCATTTGATATTGCTCAATACAATGAACTAAAAGATCAGCTTGGAGGACTCCGGATAGACAACAAGGAGTTACGAGAGGAGAATGAAAAGTTGCGAGAGTCCGTCAAAAAACTATCGGGACAAATTAATTCTATGGAACAAAATCTGCGTGAAGCGAATCTAGAAATTCATGGTCTTCCGGAGCACAACAATGAAAACCTGCCAAATTTGATTAGGCAACTAGCTAAAGTAGTCTCTCATCCGCTGAATGATAATGATATTTTAAAATGTACAAGAGTTGCAAAAATTGATAAGAACTCCACTCGCCCTCGTACAGTTGTACTTAAATTGCGAAGCCCCAGGTGCCGTGATGAACTGTATTCGGCAGTGACAAGATACAATAAAGCCCATAAAGATGCCAAGATTAATACGAGTCTTCTGGGAATCGGCGGTGACCCTAAACCTGTATACATTGCGGAACATCTATCTCCTATCAGCAAAGCGATGCATTCAGCTGCACGTCAAAGGGCTAGAGACAAGGCATACAAATTTGTCTGGGTCCGAAATGGTAGAATTTATGCTCGTAAGGATGAAAACTCTGGACACATACTTATTATGGATATGGACTGTCTAGATAAAATTATTTAAATGAATGTCTCTGTTTACCTGTAATGTTATTTTGATTAAGTATTGTATTTATAATGGCTATAACAGTATACTATCAAAATGTAAGAGGTATTAAGTCTAAATCATTGGATTTTATCAGTTCTATTCTGTCAAATGATTATGATATTATCTGCTTAACGGAGACTTGGTTGGATGAGTCGGTCATGTCCTCTGAATATTTTGATAAGCGATACTCTGTAATCAGAAGGGATCGTGGGAATGATTTCAAACAAATGCACTCTAAAAGACATGGAGGTGGTGTACTGATCGCTGTTTCAAATAGATTAAATTTTTTAACGAAAATTGATTGGCAAACATCATCTGTTGAGGATTTATGGGTCCGAATTAACCTTGGTAGATCTTTTATAAATTTATGTGTCGTTTATTTACCATCCTATATTACTAATGAATCTTTTAAATCCTTTCTGACAAAGGCGGAAGAAATTACATTAAATAATTCTGCTAATGTTAGTCTTTTGTTAGGCGACTTTAACCTGCCACAAATCGACTGGGAACATCCCATTGCTCCATTTCGCGCATCTAATGACTTTAAAGCTTTAGCCCTGCAAGAATACTTGGCAGTCACCAACCAAACCCAGATTAATTATATTAATAATCATAATAATTGCATACTTGACCTAGTTATTACTGACGAAAATCATAATAACTTCAGCAATGCTTTTAACACTGTGGATTTTGATATTTTGCTTGGAGTCCTATGCTCTATTAACATATCTCCAACGGCAATTGACTGGTTCCGTAACTACCTGTCTGGTCGCCGGCAACGCATTCGCATCGATGAAACTTACTCTTCTTGGTGTAACACTAGTGCCGGTGTACCACAGGGTGGCGTTCTATCTCCTTTACTTTTCGCTGTTTTTATTAACTCCATTCCCAATCAATTACGTTCGTCATACCACCTTTACGCAGATGATCTCCAAATATACACACAGGCACCATTAGCCAGGCTGTCGGAAGCTGTGAATACTATGAATCATGACTTATCTAAGATATGTGAATGGAGTGGGTGCTACGGCCTCAATGTTAATCCAACTAAGACACAAGTGATAGTTATTGGTAGTTCCAGACTTACTTCACGTATCAATTGGTCGCAACTTCCCCAAATTATTTTTAATGGTATCACTATACCAGTAAGTAAAAGCGTAAAAGATTTGGGGATCTACATCGATACCAATCTCACTTGGGGTCCACAGCTGCAGGAGCTCAGCCGAAAGGTTTTTGCTTCTGCAGGTTCATTAAGAAGGTTGCGCAATTTTCTTCCAACTGCCACAAAAATTGCACTCGCACAATCTCTTCTACTCCCTATAATAGATTATGCAGACGCCAGCTATCTTGACCTCACAGAGCAGCAACTTAATAAACTCGAGCGACTTCAAAACTTTTGTATAAGGTTCATATTTGGCTTGCGTAAATATGACCATGTCTCTGAATTTCGTACAAAGCTCAAGTGGCTGCCAATTCGCCTTCGCCGGAATGCTCATATACTATCGCTTCTGTACAGTGTCCTGTATAATCCGATAACTCCCTCTTACCTCAAAGATCGATTTGAGTTTCTTCATGAGCCACACTCGAAGTTCCTGAGATCATCGGAAAATTTAAAACTGAAAATGCCGATGCATTCCACAAATTTCTTCGATAAATCCTTTACAATTCAAGCCGTCCGTCTGTGGAATGCATTGCCAGTGTCAGTTAGACGTGCAAAGTCGTTGGTTTCGTTCAAAAACATGGTTAAGAGTCACTATCTGTCAATAATATGATTATTTGCTATTTATCTTTATCTGTTAGCTATAATATGTGTGTGGTATGTAATAGTGTATATTGTAATGTCTGTATATATATGACTAGGTTTATATTATATATATGTGTATTGTAAATTATTATCAATAGTGTACACCACCAACTGCCCTTTTTATTCTTATTTGTTTTCCTTCCAACGGTTGTCTGGAAGAAATTGCTTTAAGCGATAAGACCGCCATTTGTACTGTTTTTGTATTTAAATTGTTTCTTGTATTGTTTTTTTGGTGTACAATAAAGTGTATTATTATTATTATAATATCTCTATAGCTAGTGCTCCTCCCCTTACTAAACAAGATTCTCATCATCCTCCATTTGAGTTACTTGTGCGATTGGTAGACACGAATGAACTACCACTCAATAAGTCAAGCGTCAAATATAACTTTAGAAAAATGAATTATGAGGTATGTTTATCAGAGTTAGAACAAATTAACTGGATTGAATTTTCTTATTTAAGGTGTGACGAGTTTATTCTTAAATTTTATAACATATTATGGGTTATTATTGAAAAGCATACACCATTAGCTCAAGAAAGTCAAATTATCCCGTTTGGTTCTCTTCTTCACTTATAAAATTACTTCAAGAAAAATTCAAGTTCAGAAGAAGGTATAGGAAATTTAAAAACCCCAGAGACCATGACACCTTTTTGAGTCTTAGGGATAGGTCTAGAAGAGTTATGGATGAGTGTTTTAACAGTTACATTAAAAACATCGAAGACAACATTACCGTCAATATCAAGGCTTTCTGGCGTTATACCAAACAAAAAAGAGACGGTAACAGTATTCCGGGCCAGGTTATCAGTAATGGAATAGTCTTTGAGGGAGGTTACAATATCGCTAATGCATTTGCGGAGTACTTTTCGTCTGTATATGGGAATGGTTCATCATTCGGATCTTTTTTTCCAACTTGCACGAGATCTAATTATACCCTTAGTACAGTGCATATTCGGGAACAAGACATCCTGTCTCGACTTGAGAAATTAGATCTATATAAAGGCGCTGGTCCCGATGGCCTACCCCCTTTTTTCATTCGTATGTGTGCTACGGTGCTGATCAAACCGTTGCAATTAATATTTGAAAAATCAATTAGTGAGGGGGTGTTTCCTGAACTTTGGAAAATTGCACAGGTAGTGCCGATCTTTAAGGATGGCAACAAGAACAATGTAGCCAATTATAGGCCAGTGTCTCTAATTTCTTGTTTCGCGAAGGTGTTGGAGGGCTGCGTTTATGATGCGGTGTTTTACCACTTTAAGCACCTACTTAATGATCGGCAGCATGGATTTGTTAGTAAACGTTCAACGGAGTCTAATTTACTAATATACAGCAACTTTATTTATGAAACCTTCGAACAACGTGGACAGGTGGACTCTATTTATACAGACTTTTCCAAGGCCTTCGATCGAGTGAACCACTCTGTACTATTGACGAAACTTAATCACATAGGTATACATGGTGATCTTTTGAGATGGTTCCAAAGCTACCTAGCAAACAGAAGTCAGTTCGTTGCGATAGCAGGGTATGAGTCTTCGCCATTTACAGCACATACTGGAGTTCCTCAGGGTTCCAAATTAGGGCCATTATTATTTTTGATCTTTATCAATGATCTTCTTGGTAGTCTTCAGTGTGAATGTTTGGCATATGCTGATGACATTAAGATCTATCGGGCTATAAATTCACTTGACGATTGTCTGATATTGCAAAATGACATGGATGTACTTTTGAAGTGGTGCGGATATAATCGTATGTCACTGAATGCTAAGAAATGTCATTACATTACCTTCACTAACAAGAAGAAATACGTTGATTTTGAGTATAAAATTGGACAGGACAAATTGAAGAGGGTATATTCAGTTCGTGATCTGGGAGTGATATTTGACTCGGCAATGTCTTTCCGTAACCATTGTGAACAAAGAGTCCTGAGGGCAAACAGAATGTTAGGTTTTATCATAAGAGTATCTATGCCATTTAAGAATCATTCCAGCACAATTCTATTATACAATGCTCTTGTTAGGAGTTTGCTGGAGTATGGTGCTTGCATTTGGTAACCATATTATGCCAAATATATAGGACGGATTGAATCAGTGCAATCTAGATTTGTTAGATACCTAAGTTCGCGATCAGGAGTCAGAAAAGTTATTTCTGGATATGATGACAGATTGTGCTACTTCAACATGATCAGCTTAGAAGTTCGACGTAAGATTTTTGATTTGTTAATGTTATATAAAATCGTAAACGGTATGATAGATGCCAATCTAATTGAATACTGCAAATTTAAAATAAATAATCGCGTTCAAAGATATCCTAGACTTTTTGAGTTGCCTAGTTCCACGCTTAACACAGTATTCAATAACCCACTAACTCGTATGTCCTGATTATTTAATGAACTCCAACCTGCTGTTATTGACATTTTTAACCCAAATTATTTTTCATTCAAACATTCCTTATATTCACACTTTACTCAATCCTGATTCTAAGTTTCAATAACATTAACGAAGTATTGTTCTTTAGTAACGTCAACTGTGTGCCGTTTATATAATTTTTCACAATTTTTCAAATTTTAGTTTGATATTTAATTGTTTTATTTAGTTTTGTTTTTTAATTTTGGTGACATTTTTTTTTCTCTTGTTTTTTATTATTATTATTTCATTCAACTACAATTTATATACTTTATTTTCATTATTATTTTATATGTGAGACGATGTTTGGACTACTAGGTGTATGTTGTACTCACCTGTAATTGATGCCCATACTATTATAAGTTGTTTCTTCTATTGATATATTGTTCCTATGTTTTGTATGTGTATTGTTGGTGTGGCTATTTAATTAAAAAAAAAAAAAAAAAAAAAAATAACATATAAAGGCCCGAAAGAGGATGTTCGGATAACGTTTTCTCCCTCCGCAACATCGTAGAGAAGCACCTGGCAGTGTGCCGGAAGGTTTTCTGCGGTTTTGTGGATCTGGAGAAGGCGTTTGATAGAGTTGTGCGAAAGAGACTTTGGGACATTTTACCTGTGTATGGTATAAATGGCATTCTGTTGCGAGCCGTCCAGTCCACTTATGTGGACAGCAAGGCATGCGTACGGGTGGGTGGTAACATGTCACCCTGGTTTGACGTTAAAATCGGCGTCAAGCAGGGTTGCATGTTGTGCGCTAGACTGTTTATAATATATTTGGATAAAAGCCTTCAAAGACTATAAGCGATGAATGACGGTGTACAAATGGGTGATCTAATGGTAAATTATCTACTATATGCAGATGACGCGGTTTTAATAGCGCCAACAGCCACTGATCCGCAAACACTAGTCACAGTTATGAAAGACGACTGCATGATCAATGGCTTACATTTGAATGTAAAGAAAACCAAGATTATGGTTTTTGAACGGGAAGAAACCAGAACGAATGCAAGGATTGTGGTTGGTAACGATGTGCTCGAGCAAGTAAATGAGTTTTTATATCTTGGATGCGCATTCAGTAAGGATGGGAAATACACCGCTGACATAGAGAGAAGAGTGAGTGCAGGGAACAAAGTGAATGGTGTGATAGTAAAGCTATTTGGGAGCCGGCACTTAAGCCAAAAGGCGCAGCTGGCCATACATAACGGAGTGCTTGTCCCAACACTGTTATATGGCAGCGAGAGCTGGGTATGTAAGAAGGAGAATGAAAGTAGGATAAATGCGGTAGAAATGCGATCTCTGCGGAAGATGTGCGGAGTGAAGCTGACCGACCGCATTAGCAACAGCATAGTAAGACAGCGAGTAGGTATGAAAGATAGTATCGGTGTAAAGATGAGAAAGGGCATGCTCCGTTGGTTCGGGCATATAGAAAGAATGCCAGAGGAAAGAATGACAAAACAGATATACAATGTGAAAGTGGAAGGATGCAGGTATCGGGGAAGACCACGACTATCTTACCACAACCAAATAAAACGAGTCTTATCTGATAGAAAAGTCAAGAGTCTCCGTAACCGGCGAGCGTGTATGAGACGAACTATGAGAGTCGAGGAAGCCAGAGAGGTATGTAAGGAAAGAACCTGTTGGAACTCTGTACTCTCTGCCTACCCCGCAAGGGATCTGGCGTGAGGTTATAGATAGATAGGTGTTAAGGCATAAAACCTTAAGTATAGAAACTGGCATACCTCTTATTGCTATTGAATAAAGTATAATTTCGTTTGACCATTAGAACTGTCAGTACCCATCCTACGTGAAAAATACTATAGATCATATTGTCGATTTCTACTTTTATGTTTACATAGTTGAAATGAAAATGAAATGTTGTTTATATAAGTACAGCTAAAATATTGTTAAAAAAGAGGTTTTTTTTTTAAAAATCTTTTATAAAAAAAGGTAAACCGACTTCAAAAAGCAAAAAAATAAATATTTGAAGTCTGTGCTGGTTGGTGCAGTTGGTTACTTGGCACCGACTTCAAATATTTATTTTTTTGCTTTTTGAAGTCGGTTTACCTTTTTTTATAATAGATTTTTATTTTACAATTTCAAGTGACCAGTGAATTATTCTATAGTGGGGTACCTATAGGATTGACGTAATAACCATAATATCTCAATTTACACATTCCTATTGTTTGTCGTTAAGGAGTTCCCTGGTGTATCTTCTAAGTCCAAGGTCCAATGTCAATAAAATTAATATGGGACCACCTTGGAGATATACTGAACCCAATGCAAAAAAAATATCAAAATCGGTCCACAATTGACGGAAATATCGCTGAACATACATAAAAAAAAAAAAGCATACATACAACCGAACATAGAACCTCCTCCTTTTTGAAGTCGGTTAAAAAAAGGTATTTTTATGGACTGCCTCGTTGGTCTCGTAGGTAACGTATAATCCGTTTAGAGATCACGGAGTATCTCGTACAAATTGTAGGACGGGCAAAATGTAGTTTTTCTATAGAAAAGTTCCCAGTATCAGTCCGGGGTCCGAAATTGTGCCCAGTATAATGACAATAGCCTCGCCCCTATTACATTGGCACATACGATACACGCAATGGTCGGAGGTTAGGTCTCATTCAATAGGAGGCAAGCCTAATGCCATTATATCGGGCACAATGCCAGTTGATACTGGAAATATTTCTATCGACAAATTACATTTGGTCTGACCTGGGATTCGAACTCAGGAGCTCGTGATCGCTACGCGCGTTATTCGCCAATAGACTAATGAGGCATAGGTAACTTTTCACAAGCTTTTATGTTCGTATGTCTGTCCGTCCTTCTAGTTTAAATCTTGTGATCCATTTTTCAAGCACTTCGGGTATCCGATTGAGGTGAAATATGCATACGTATGTTAGTTCGGTGACAATGCAATAATATAGTACCATGGCATGGACCCAGCTCCAGACCAGTCTCATGATGGAGTTGAAAGGTGGCTATGGGAACATGTTAACGACACAACATAACGACCTCGTGTTTAGGCTTGTTACATTTCTACTGACAAGTACTATACAACTAGATGATGTTCAGGATCTGATCATGAAGTGGAAATGTGGCCAACGGAACTACCGAAATATTAAACATAATCCCGCCGTGTTTGGGCTCGTTGGATTTGTCTTGACGAGCTCTGTAGACCCATATGATGTCCAGGGTCAGATAATGGACCCAGAGGGTAGCCAACGGAACTACCCAACTACTCAACATTGCTCCGCCGTGTTTGGGCTCGTTGGATTTGCCTCGACGAGTTGTCTAGATCCGAATGATATCCAGGATCCGTTAATGGAGCTGGAGGGTGGCTTATAGAACTTCTCAACTACTGAACATAATCCTGACGTGTTTGGGCTAGTTGGATTTGTCTTTACGAGTTTTATAAATCTGGACGGTGTCCGCGGTTTGATGATGGAGACGGGGGATGGTCAACGGAACTACCCAACTACTCAATATAACCCTGCGGTGTTTGGGCTCGTTGGATTTGTCTTGACGAGTTCTTTAGACCCGGATGACGTCCAGGGCCAGATGATGTAGCCAGAGGGTAACCAACGGAACTATTCAACTACTCAATATAGCTTCACCGTGTTTGAGCTCGTTGGGTTTGCCTTGACGAGTTCTTTAGACCCGGAAGATGACCAGAGTCTGTTAATGGAGCTGGAGGGTGGCCAATAGAACTTCTCAACTACTGATCATAATCTTGCCGTGTTTGGGCTAGTTGGATTTGCCGTGACGAGTTCTATAGACTCTGATGATGTCCAGGATTTGATGATGGAACCGGAAGATGGCCAACGAAACTACCCAACTACTCAACATAACTCCGCCGTATTTGGGCTCGTTGGATTTGCCTTGACGAGTTCTATAGACTCTGATGATGTAACCGGAGGGTGGCCACCCGAATTACCTAACTACTCAACATAACCCCGCCCTGTTTGGGCTCATTGGATTTGACTTGACGAGTTCTGTAGACCCGGATGATATCCGGGGTCAGATTATGGGGCCAGAGGGTGGCCAACGGAACTACCCAATTACTCAACATAGCTCCGCCGTGTATGGTCTCGTTGGATTTGCCTTGACGAGTTCTGTAGACCAGGATAATGTCCAGGGTCTGTTAATGGAGCTGGAGGGTGGCTAATAGAACTTCTCAACTACTGAATATAGCCCCGCCGTCTTTGGGCTCGTTGAATTTGTCTTGACAAGTACCATTGTTCGGGTATTATTAAATTATATTATTTTTAGTTCAATATATACTCGCTAGATTGCGCTTATTGCGACACCCGGGATTGTGAATCGCGTTATTAAGCTTTTTATAGAGTTCATATAGTCGATGTTTTTTTTGTATGGTAAGATCGTAAGCACATCCTAACAGGTAGTTTCATTAGCGCATCCTATAATAATAATAATAATAATAATAATATATATCCATGGATATACCTTATACTCTAGACCCCAGACCTTGTATAACCATAGTATTTGTCGGTCTTCGTTTTGTTTTTGCCATAGAGTTTTTGCTATTAAAGCTTGATTTCGAAAAGAACTTTTTCAATTGAAATTATTATTTGTGAAACATTGTGATAATTCTTTTTGCTTTGGGCTTAGTGTGTAGCTCCAGACTCCATTTCAATTTCATTGGTATTGGATCTTAGCATTTGAAAATACACACACAATATGAATCTGTAGATTGAGTCATTATGAGTTTATAACCATCCTATACTTGTTACTATAGAACTAAACAAAATATTAACGGACGCTAAAAAAGGTTTACAATTAATATGTATACATATTTTTTATGTATGTTTGACCATAGCTTCTTAGTTTATAATCCGATTTTATTGTTAATAAATAATTTCGGCGTAGATACTTTCCTAAGCTAAGGAGTTACTTTGGCCTCCTTCCGGCTCAGACCCTGCTCGCCACCTAAGTATATGGTACTTGTCTAGATAAATCAAACCAGCCTAAATACGATAGAGTTACGTTATATATTAGGCGAATTCCTATGGGCACTTTCTGTCTCCACCACCAGACTCTGGCAAATGTAGTCTATAGAACTTATCAAAACAAATTCAACAAGCCCAAATATGATGGGGCTATCTTGTTTAGTTGGAAAGATTTTAGGGCCACTTAAAACTATAGTACTAATCAAGACAAATCCAACAGGCTCAAACACGAAAATCGATTCCAGTGCAATCGATTAGAATTAATTCAAAGATAGATTTTATGTAAATAAATCGACATGCCTAGACCATAGTTCAGTCATTTCGACACCCGTCTATAGCGCCCATAGGCCACCGAAAGCTCACGAACGAACCCTCAGAGCGCGAGTCCTACTCGCACTTGTCCATTTATTTAATTAGTAACCGTGCAAACTCGCGCTCAAAAAACACGCACTTAAAAACCATTAGTGCGTATGAGAGTGTGCGTATAGAGTAGCAGTATATATCACAACTTTTGAACACGTCTGAATCTCTCTAAGATATGCAGTTATCATCGCGACGTTTTGGTTTGAAGATACACAAATATGTAAGTTAGGGTTTAAAACCGTGACTGCCTGTTTGTTCATATACATATATGTCCTTAACGATCTCCGCTAAAATGTGTGTTTTAAAGAACTTTTCTAATTTTTTTAATAGCATATTCTGTATCCTACTCCTGGGCAAATGCCCTTGACGTCTCCATATAGATCGATCCTGGGCCAGTAGTTTCCACGTCATTCCCGCAAAAGTGTCCAAGTCGTCAGTTGAATAAAGAACCAACACACCTACATATATTCCCCAAGTGTAAGTAACAGAGATGTGCGATCGACGAGGATATTAAGTTCCAAAGTTATAGACCATCGCCAACTTGGCTTCGGAAATGTTGGCGTAACGATGTTTTTTTAATCTATTTTACTATGAAAATTAAACTAATCTTGGAATATCAGTCTACCCTCAAGCCCGGTCCGAGCAGCAGGCTATAAATACGGTCGACGCTGTTAACGTTGGCATTCTTCATTCGGCTTTCGGATGTGATGGACGTCGCTCTATGTCGCTCGTGGTGTATTTTTGATTAGGTTATAGTTAACGATTAATTAGTGTTCAACGGTTGTTATTTTGAATAATTTGTAAATAATTAATATCAGTTAGGTATTTCCAGTTGTTATTTTTTTAAATAAATTTTGTGAGTAAATTGCAAGATCAGAAGTTGGATCTACCACGTGTCTTAATTTTGCTCGTCATCTAAATTGTGATCGTGTTGGTGCGTGTGCTGTGCAAATAATTTGTTTTTGATTAGTAGTCTGTAGTCTGTTAGTGATGACGGGTCGTTCATCCAGGTCCGTGAAACGCGATCGTAATAAAAGCCACAGCCGACGGTCACATAATAAAAGTAGTTCCCGCGAGGGTCGCGATATTTCGAATAAACGTGAGGGTACGCCGTCGTTAAAGAAACCTCATCTTTTACAAATTAATCAAGCTCAGGCATTTAGGCGTCGCGATGACTCACATAGCTCACGTGCGCGAAGCGATAATTCCCACGGACGTGGAGATAGCTCTCGAGATGAAGCGTTAGATCGTACTCTCATGAGACTAGTGGCGATAGAAGATAGGTTACCGTCGATAAGTACATCGAACAATTGTCCATCGCATCCTCATTCAGAACGCTATACGCCATCGTCGGTGCCAACCCCGATTGGTGGTCGAACCACCCCCATGACGGAAGGAACGGCTGGGGTAGCATCGTGTACGAGCATAGGTCAAGATATGGACGCAATGAACAGGATTGTTGGAACGCTACCCGCAGTAATTCAAGTAAGGTCTCAAAACTTTTATATTTCGCCTTTCGATCCAAGCGTACATGACTTGGACGTGTGGTGCGCAGAAGTTGACCGCGCGCGGCAGTTAAATAGTTAGGATGATCGGTTGTTTGGGTGGTGACGCAAGGTCATGGTTGAACGATTGGGTGACTAACGATAGAACGTGTAGTAACTTTAAAACCAAGTTTCGATCACTGTGTCCGCGTAGCGTCGATGCTACTAACGTACTATACGGAGTTATGTCCACCAACTCAAACAAGTATTCGACTTATGCTGACTATGCTCGTAAATCGATTTTGTGTCTCAACATTGTTAAAGGCTTGACCGATGAATTGAAAGTTAGTATCATCATTTGGCCGGCCGCGTGGTTCCCGGCTTAGAATCGGACCAACCCATCTCATCCCATCGGGTGTCGTACAAGGCGACTAAGGGAAAACTAGGGAATGGGCAGAAGCGTTCCCTTAACACTTCGACGACCAATAACTGCGCTCGCCAACCCGCCTGCCAAGCGTGGCGAGTATGGCAAACACCCCCAATTATGGAAGAAAGTTAGAAAACCAGGCCCCTAGTCCCCGGCGGTCCTGTTCGTCCTGGCCACGGTAGCAGCCATGGTAACGACAGGACAAGGGGTACTAAGAATCTCCGGCAGAGATTCGGCTACCACCAAAACCGAAAATTGGCCCTGGTGACATACAACGCACGCACATTGAGGACAGATGAGAAGCTAGTTGAGCTGGAAGAAGAGTTAAACAAGTTGCGGTGGAGTATTGTTGGTTTATCGGAGGTCCGAAGAGAGGGCGAGGACCTTAAAATCCGGCAACTTGTTTTACTACCGGGAGGGCGAACAGCAGTCCCAAGGTGGTGTCGGATTTATCGTCCACAAGTCACTCATAAACAACGTTGTGTCCATTACTAGTGTGTCGAGCAGGGTAGCGTACCTGATACTCAGAATATCCAAAAGATATTCGCTGAAGGTTATACAGGTCTACGCACCGACCTCGGCATACTCAGATGATGAGGTCGAAGTTATGTATGAGGACATTAGTAGAGCCATACATACTTCCAAAGCACACTTTACAGTAGTTATGGGTGACTTCAATGCGCGACTGGGCAAACGGGGCGATGATGAGTTGAGAGTGGGGCAATTTGGATATGGGCAGCGCAACCTCAGCGGTCAGAGGCTGGCCGAATTTCTGGAGGAGGGACTCTTTATGATGAACTCTTTCTTCCAGAAGCCGTCTCATAGGGAATGGACCTGGATAAGCCCTGATGGTCTCACAAAAAATGAGATAGACTTCATCATGAGCACCAAGCGACAAATATTTAATGATCTCTCCGTGATTCACAGGGTAAAAACCGGCAGTGATCACCGAATGGTCAGAGGCACATTAAATATTAATGTCAAAATGGAAAGATCGCGTCTGATGAAGTCTACGCTCCGACCTTCTAATGCACATATCCAAAACCCCGAGAACTTTCAACTCGAATTGTCAAACCGCTTTGAATTGCTAGACAGCAGCGCATCAGTGGACGAAATCAACAATAGGTTGGTAGAGACTGTCCATACGGTCGGGTCCAAGCATTTTAAGCCCCACCGTAAAAATAGGCCTCAAAAGCTATCTGACTTCACCCGAAACCTTATGGCTGAGCGACGTACCATGACACTCCAAACCTCCGATGATGCTAAGTCCTATAGGTAGCTCAATGGACAGATATTGAAGTCCTTGCGACACGATGTACGGTCCTTCAATACAAGATGTATTGAGGAGACCATAGAGCAGAACAAGGGCTCCAAAGTGTTCGCAAAAGACGCGTCTATTGGGCAAAGCCAGTTGACGAAGCTGAAGACGGAGGACGAAAACGTAACGTCGAATAGGTCAGAGGTGCTCAGGGAGATAGAGAGGTTCTATGGGCAGTTGTATACCTCAGTAGCTGAACCTGTTGTTGACTTGGTAAAAGACCCAAGAGCCAAGCTAACCCGACACTACACTGAAGATATCCCGGACATCAGCCTGTACGAGATTAGGATGGCTCTCAAACAACTTAAAAACAACAAAGCGCCGGGTGAAGACGGAATTACCGCAGAGCTTCTGAAAGCGGGCGGATCGCCGGTACTTAAAGTCCTTCAGAGGCTGTTTAATTCCGTCTTGCTCGAAGGAAAAACGCCGGAAGCATAGAACAGGGGTGTGGTGGTACTCTTTTTCAAGAAAGGTGATAACACTTTATTAAAGAACTATAGGCCCATCACACTGCTGAGCCATGTTTACAAGTTGTTTTCGAGAGTCATCACGAATCGTTTCGAACGCAGGCTTTATGATTTCCAGCCTCCCGAACAAGCCGGTTTCCGGAAAGGCTTTAGTACCATAGACCACATACATACGCTGCGGCAGATTATACAGAAGACCGAGGAGTGTAATCGGCCACTATGCTTGGCGTTTGTGGACTATGAGAAAGCCTTCGATTCGATCGAGACTTGGGCGGTTCTTAGTTCTCTCCAGCGATGCCGCATTGACTATCGGTACATCGAAGTGTTGAAGTGCTTGTATAATAACGCCACCATGTCAGTCCGAGTACAAGGGCAGTGCACGAAGGCGATCTCCATAAAAAGAGGAGTAAGACAGGGAGACGTCATTTCTCCGAAACTGTTTACGACCACCATAGAGGACGCCTTCAAGCTCTTGGAATGGCGAGGACTTGGCATCAACATCAATGGCGAATACATCACTCACCTTCGATTTGCCGACGACATTGTGGTCATGGTGGAGTCGCTGGAAGATCTAGGACGAATGCTTGGCGACGTCAACAGAGTATCTCAACAAGTGGGTCTTAAAATGAACATGGACAAAACGAAAATAATGTTTAACGTCCATGTCGTCGTACTCACCGCACTCACCGTTGGGAACTCTACTCTTGAAGTTGTCGACGAATACATTTACCTGGGACAGGTAGTCCGGTTAGGTAGGTCCAACTTTGAGAGGGAGGTCAATCGACGAATCCAACTCGGCTGGGCAGCGTTCGGGACACTGCGCAACATCTTCTCATCCAAAATACCTCAGTGCCTAAAGACTAAAGTTTTTAGTCAATGTGTGTTACCAGTGATGATATATGGATCAGAGACGTGGTCTCTTACTATAGGTCTCATAAAAAAGCTCAGAGTTGCTCAGCGAGCTATGGAGAGAGCTATAATAATAATAATAATAATTTATTTCGGATACTTGATCCATAATTTTAGGGTTAGTAATACAGTGTTAGTATTTTTACATAAAAAAAAAGAATAATGAAAAAAATTAAAATTACTTTAACGTCAAAATACCCCGATGCCCAAGTCGCTTGATTATTTGACTACATGTAGTCGTTTCCAGCGCTCGAGCATCGGCGAGTCCCAACGCTCAGCTAATGCTCTCAGGATGCCATTAGTACTGCCACGCACGCGCTGCATCATGGATGCACATCGCTTTCGCATGATCGTACTAAAGCTATCCGTACGGGCCACGGCTAACATGCCAGATGCACTACAAAATCGTGGCAGCCCCATTAGCACCCTAAAAGCATTGTTATATTGGACGAGCAAGTCGCCATAAGCCCTCTGCGTATAGTTAACCCACAGGCTGCACGTGTAAAAGGACTGGCAGTACCCATTGAATAAAGTTACCTTAACGTTATCAGTACATCGTGCAAACCTGCGAGCCACCATATTACATCGGACAGCTAGAGACCTGCGCTCCCGTTCAATATCAGTATTGTCACTCAAGTCATCGGTGATCCAGTGACCCAGGTACTTAAACTTTTTCACAACATTTAAGAACGTACCGCAAATACGAACGTTCGGTATATTATAATATAATTTCTTTGATGATTTGAAAACCATGATTTCACTCTTCTTTGCGTTATACCTGAGTCCGTGGGTCACCGCATATGCCTCACAATTACTGACCAATCTCCTGAGGGCACCGACCGAGGGGCTCAGAAGCACCGTATCGTCCGCGTAACTGATATTATTAACACATACACCGCCTATATGACATCCGACGTTGGTACTCCTGAGACCCTCGATCAGTTCATTTACATATAAATTAAAGAGACGAGGAGAGGACAACCCCCCCTGTCTCACCCCACACTTGAGTCTATACTCATCTGAAAGCGAGCCTGCCCATCTTACAAGGTTCTTCTGGTTATTATACCAGTGTCTAAACAAAAATATAATTTCCTCGGCAACACCTGTATTCCTTAACTTCTCCCATAGTATATCATAATGTACTAAGTCAAAAGCTTTTGACAGGTCTAGGAAGCAGGAATAGACTGGTGTATTTCTCGACGTATAATATTGGACAGTCTGCTTGAGACACAGGATTGCACTCTCTGTCGATAAACCCGGACAAAATCCGAATTGTGCATCACTTAACTTGAGAAATTTCTCCAAGTGTCGGTCAAGCAGACTATCCAATACCTTAGCTATAATAGTAGCTAAGGAGATTGGCCTATAATTAGATACATCGGATGTATCTCCGGTTTTGTTCTTGATCACGGGTACCACAGTGGTATACATTAATTTCTCAGGGAGGTGAGTATGACTTAAACACAGATTAAAAAACAGGGAATGAATTCTAGGCATATGAACTCCTGCGAACCTTAGATGCTCAATGCTAAGATTGTCGTGCCCCGGAGACTTTCCCTTCACCATTTTCTGTATCACTGAGGCTATTTCTTTTGTTGTAAATCTCACAGTCAAATCTGGCACACGCTTCTCAGCACTAAGCATCAGAGGATGCGCCGTACATGCCGGTCCAATTGGCAAATCCACTTTAAAGTGTGACTTAAAAATATTAGCTATATCGCGAGGCTCGTGCACCCCGGACACACGCACGGGAAGACTCGGTCTGTGATATGAATTGTTCGTTTTTTCCAAAACTTCTGGAAGTTTTTATTAGAATGATGTTCAGCGATAATATTCATTTTAATCTGATCTTCGTTGTTTTGGCACCATTTTAATTGGGATTTAAAAATACGCCTTTATTCACACATTGCATCAAAAATAACTCCGACTCTTGGTTTATTATATAATATCCACGTCTGATAGCATAACCGGGCCTTCGCGTGAGCATCGTTAACATATTTATTCCACCCTGTAACATATTTAGAGTGCCGTTTCTTATCTACATTAAAGCTACACTCTGCTGCCTCGGTGAGAATATGTACAATGTCGTCATACATTTTGTCTAACACAAGTTTATGATCCGAATTATTACACATTTTATCTGCACAGGATTTGAAGTTTGCTGGGAAATTAATTTCTCGCAGCTTAGAATTACAGTATTCATGAAAATTATCTACTTGTACAGAGTCACGGTCTCCCCAAATTACTTTATTTTTAACTATATTAGATGATACAAATTTATTTTTCAATATATTTAAATTACATTTCAAAGAAATAGGAAGATGGTCAGACCAGTATGTTCCATATAAAACGGAACTATTAACAATCGCATGTCGCGCAGCCTTCGTCACTATGCAGTGATCTAACCAGCGACGACTTCCATGTGCATCACAGACAAACGTGTGTGTCCGGGGGTAGTAATTGCATGTCGATACAAGTCCATAGTTGGTCAACACAAAAGCTTAAAAGTTCAGATGCAAACAACTCACCCGGGTGTGCATTGAAGTCCCCAAGAATAAAAACACTTTCCACATTGGTTGTTTCAATTATAGCGTTAATTTCACTCAAACACTGTGTAAACTCAACTTAATTTTCTCTACAATCCGTTGGCATATAAACAGAAAATATCAGTATTGACGAATCACTTAACGTAACATTTACCGCAGCCAGACGCACACTTGCACATTTTATCACGGTAACTTCGGGAAACTTCGCCTTATTCCATAATATAGCAACACCTCCATACGGCCTGCCTCGCAGTACACCAGAAGATGTGTCGACCGCGGATGTACCCGTGTATGCAAAGCTATCTTCTATACTCCCTAGGTACGCCAAGTCATGCGGCAGCAACCACGTTTCCTGGAGTGCTATTATATCGGCTGTGCTACAAAGTCGTCTTATACATTCAACCGATCTCATAACATTCTTGCAGTTAAAGCTTATTAAATTAATCGTATCCATTAAATAAATGTTTACATTTCATTTCATAACTGGTTTTTCACTCCGTCACGTGTTTTATGACTAAAGTCTATAAAACGGCGATAGCCAATACCATCTGGCCAAAACTCTTCTTGTAAAAATTCATCAAGTTTATGTTTAGGTACATATATTTTATATGAAATATAATCCTGAGTTCTTAGATTTACGCGAATATTACACATGAAATAAAACTAATTTTTCGGATTTTATCGCGGTGTAATTTTTATTTTTATTTTTAAGTTCCCGACGTTTCGAGTGCTTTGCAGCACCCATGGTCACGGGAGGGACTGAGGTGTTAGACGTCCAAAAGGCATAGTTGTTCCGGGGTACCCTCAAACTTCTTAATTATTTTTGTTGGTCCGATCTACGCAGAATGAGCTCACGGTGTCTTGAGGTCTTGCAGTGTTACGCTTGGTTTTGGATTTGATTATATTAATTACCGGTTCCCAAGACGATGGAAGCACCCAGCCATCTTCTCTATTAAAATTAGGATGTTTTTTAATTTCAATAGCCTCGCGAACCATCCTTGGTAGGAATCGGTGTTCTTTTACGAGGATTTGTGGTCTATCAAATCTGATGTTATGGCGGGTGCGGTCAAGGACATGTTCACAGACTGCAGACTTATTTGAGCGACGGTGTTTTAGGTCAGCTATGTGCTCTTTAACCCGAGTTTTTATCGGTCTTTTTGTTTGTCCTATATAAGAGAGACCACATTCACAATCAAGCTTGTATACTCCTGCATCTTGTAGAGGGATGTGACACTTGACAGCTGGTAAAAATTGACTGATCTTCTTCGGCGGCTTATAAAATGTTTTAATTGAAGCACGCTTCAAGATGTAGCCAATCTTGTCCGTGACTCCTCTCATGTAAGGTAGCACAGCAGGGAGACGCTCGACTGTGGCTGGTTTCACTCGGTCACTGTGACGTTGGCGTGGGACTCGAAGCTTATTGTCGTGCAGGACTTGCTTGACATGTTGAAGCTCGGCAGCCAGATGTTTCTTGTCACAGATCCCTTGTGCTCTCTGAAACAAAGATTTACCCACAGTAGCTAACTGTGTTGGATGGTGGTGAGATTCACCGTTTAAGTACCTATCAGTATGGGTCTTCTTTCTATAAACCGTATGGCTTAAGGTGTTGTTGGGGTTACGGATTACTAAGACATCCAGGAAAGCTAGGGAATTGTTTGCCTCCAACTCCATTGTGAACTGAATTTTAGGGTTAATGGAGTTAAGATGATTTAGGAATACAGTTATTTTGTCGGATGGTAATATTGTGAAAGTATCATCTACGTACCGCTTGTAGAAACTTGGGTTTACAGGTGATGTACGAAGGGCTTTCTCCTCAAAGTCTTCCATGAATATATCGGCAACAATGGGAGATACAGGGGAGCCCATCGCCACGCCATCTACTTGCTTGTAGAACTGCTCCTTCCACAGTAAGTAGCCAGATGTAAGGCAGTGTCTCAATAGTTCTGAGTATTCCGCTGGCATGTTATTCTCCGCTAGTTTCCTTTCTACAATTTCGACACAGTCTTGTACAGGTAGGCATGTGAATAGTGACTGGACATCGAAACTGACCATAGTTTCATTGTCAGTAAGATGTAGATTTTTGATCTCACTAACAAAATGGTATGAATCCTTAACATGTGCTCTTGTGTGGCCTCTGAGGGGCGAGAGCACTTTCGCTACGTGCTGAGCCAATCTGTAGGTTGGTGTGTCGATTTGGCTAACAATTGGACGTAGCGGAGCATTCGGTTTATGAATTTTTGGCAGCCCATACAACTGTGGTGGTTTTGCGCACGAAGGTATTAGCGATTTGACGTCCAGATTCAATGTTTCGGAGTACTTCTTTATTAAATCAGTCGTTAGTTTTAATATATTGTTGGTTGGGTCTGTCTTGACCTTATTGTATGTGTTTACGTCCGATAAAAGTGCTTGTATTTTGACATTGTAATCTGACGTATCCATAATGACCGTAGCATTTCCTTTATCCGCGCGGAGAACAGTGATATCCTTTCTATTGCGTAAGGTTTTCAACGCTAAATATTGATTTTTAGGAAGATTTAGTTTGGGCACTGAACTTCGACGTAACATGGATGAGACATCCTGACGTATTGCTTCCGAATCTTCCCTCCCTATACTATTCTTGGATAGGACGTCTTCAACGGCGCTGATAATTTCCTCATACGGTATCCTTCGAGGTGTTACAGCATAATTTAAACCTTTAGATAGGACCTTTACGATGTTTTCATCCAATGTTTGTTTTGACAGATTGATGACTGCGCGTGATTCGTTGTCTATGGTGCACGGTTGCGTTTCGTTACACCGTAATGATTTGTTCTTGACATTTGATTTAGTTGTTAATTTATTATATTTTATGATGTGTTTATTTTTGCATTCATTATATTTAGATGTTTCACGCTTATTTAAGGTATCAATGCATTTATTAAAATCAAATGTAGTTAACACTGTCTTTAATTCATTGGATGAAATTTCTATATTTCTGCTGAGGTGGTGTAGATCGGAACGCGTTTGATGAATCACTGTCCGTAACAACTTTTTACTTGCCTGGTTTAGGATCTTAGCGCTTCCTCGTATGCCTTTCTTGGTGGATATCTTGACACACGTAGGAATGAGATTGTGGTCTCTGCATCTCTTCAAGAAATTTAGGGATGTTGTAAATCTTGCGCGCTTAGTCTTCAGATCTTCTAACCGGCGTATTTTATTTGCGATTTCCAGTCCGTACTGGTTCACATACTGAGTTCTTAGATTTACGCGAATATTACACATGAAATAAAACTAATTTTTCGGATTTTATCGCGGTGTAATTTTTATTTTTAAGTTCCCGACGTTTCGAGTGCTTTGCAGCACCCATGGTCACGGGAGGGACTGAGGTGTTAGACGTCCAAAAGGCATAGTTGTTCCGGGGTACCCTCAAACTTCTTAATTATTTTTGTTGGTCCGATCTACGCAGAATGAGCTCACGGTGTCTTGAGGTCTTGCAGTGTTATGCTTGGTTTTGGATTTGATTATATTAATTACCGGTTCCCAAGACGATGGAAGCACCCAGCCATCTTCTCTATTAAAATTAGGATGTTTTTTAATTTCAATAGCCTCGCGAACCATCCTTGGTAGGAATCGGTGTTCTTTTACGAGGATTTGTGGTCTATCAAATCTGATGTTATGGCGGGTGCGGTCAAGGACATGTTCACAGACTGCAGACTTCTTTGAGCGACGGTGTTTTAGGTCAGCTATGTGCTCTTTAACCCGAGTTTTTATCGGTCTTTTTGTTTGTCCTATATAAGAGAGACCACATTCACAATCAAGCTTGTATACTCCTGCATCTTGTAGAGGGATGTGACACTTGACAGCTGGTAAAAATTGACTGATCTTCTTCGGCGGCTTATAAAATGTTTTAATTGAAGCACGCTTCAAGATGTAGCCAATCTTGTCCGTGACTCCTCTCATGTAAGGTAGCACAGCAGGGAGACGCTCGACTGTGGCTGGTTTCACTCGGTCACTGTGACGTTGGCGTGGGACTCGAAGCTTATTGTCGTGCAGGACTTGCTTGACATGTTGAAGCTCGGCAGCCAGATGTTTCTTGTCACAGATCCCTTGTGCTCTCTGAAACAAAGATTTACCCACAGTAGCTAACTGTGTTGGATGGTGGTGAGATTCACCGTTTAAGTACCTATCAGTATGGGTCTTCTTTCTATAAACCGTATGGCTTAAGGTGTTGTTGGGGTTACGGATTACTAAGACATCCAGGAAAGCTAGGGAATTGTTTGCCTCCAACTCCATTGTGAACTGAATTTTAGGGTTAATGGAGTTAAGATGATTTAGGAATACAGTTATTTTGTCGGATGGTAATATTGTGAAAGTATCATCTACGTACCGCTTGTAGAAACTTGGGTTTACAGGTGATGTACGAAGGGCTTTCTCCTCAAAGTCTTCCATGAATATATCGGCAACAATGGGAGATACAGGGGAGCCCATCGCCACGCCATCTACTTGCTTGTAGAACTGCTCCTTCCACAGTAAGTAGCCAGATGTAAGGCAGTGTCTCAATAGTTCTGAGTATTCCGCTGGCATGTTATTCTCCGCTAGTTTCCTTTCTACAATTTCGACACAGTCTTGTACAGGTAGGCATGTGAATAGTGACTGGACATCGAAACTGACCATAGTTTCATTGTCAGTAAGATGTAGATTTTTGATCTCACTAACAAAATGGTATGAATCCTTAACATGTGCTCTTGTGTGGCCTCTGAGGGGCGAGAGCACTTTCGCTACGTGCTGAGCCAATCTGTAGGTTGGTGTGTCGATTTGGCTAACAATTGGACGTAGCGGAGCATTCGGTTTATGAATTTTTGGCAGCCCATACAACTGTGGTGGTTTTGCGCACGAAGGTATTAGCGATTTGACGTCCAGATTCAATGTTTCGGAGTACTTCTTTATTAAATCAGTCGTTAGTTTTAATATATTGTTGGTTGGGTCTGTCTTGACCTTATTGTATGTGTTTACGTCCGATAAAAGTGCTTGTATTTTGACATTGTAATCTGACGTATCCATAATGACCGTAGCATTTCCTTTATCCGCGCGGAGAACAGTGATATCCTTTCTATTGCGTAAGGTTTTCAAGGCTAAATATTGATTTTTAGGAAGATTTAGTTTGGGCACTGAACTTCGACGTAACATGGATGAGACATCCTGACGTATTGCTTCCGAATCTTCCCTCCCTATACTATTCTTGGATAGGACGTCTTCAACGTCGGGAACTTAAAAATAAAAATAAAAATTACACCGCGATAAAATCCGAAAAATTAGTTTTATTTCATGAAATATAATCCTTCAAAACTTTCATCTTCATTTTCTCAATTGATACACTTGCTTTTGTCTTTGTTTTAATGTAATTAGAAATGTCAGTCTCCGACACATCTTTCGACACATTATAAATGTAAATCGGAACTTTTATTTCAGCTGCTTTAAATATTGTGTTAGACTCGGCAACAGCTGTCCCTTTCTTGCCCGTAAAACGATTTCTGTATCTCCTTCTCTGTACTGTTATCCACTCGTCAGTCTGTGTCTGAGGTTTCCAGCTACCTTCCCGCACAATCTCTGCTAATGATTTTTGCTGTGAAGATATTGCATTATTATCAACATTTACACTGGGATGACGCATACGCTTCTTATCGCATTCCGATACACCGGTACCTGTCAGCTGTGATGCATTAGTCATTGCACCGCCGGTCTCTGATATATTGTTTATTTTCTTTCCGAATGAATCCGTTATTTTGATTCGGGATGACTCAGTGAATTCGGCCAATTCGGTCTCTTCTAGTAATCCTAAAGCCTGCGATTCTTTTGCAAATGTACCTTCTAACGGATATTTCTGTTGTTGAGTATTACAAAATGCCTTTTTAGGTGATATTATCACATGTTTATTCCGAATGTTTTCATCACATGCAGTTAAGAGCGGCAGGGAGCTTTCATTTTCCTCAGATCTGTCTTCAACATGAACACCAAATCTTTTATCATTCTGCGTATGACTAGAAATATTTATTGTTGGCACACTCGCCTGTGCCATCAAATGAGACTTCAGCACTTCTATCTGCTCATTTGTGGCATAATCTTCACGTATTTGATTCTGATGTCTTGTTGTATTTTCAATAAGTCTTTCAGAATTTTTGTTACATTAACGTGATCGAATAAAACAGGGGGTAACTTGTGAAGATCCCTTGCAACAAAAACTGGAATCTCATCGGGATCCATGCTTTTCAAAACGCTCACAATGTCATCAATGTCTCGAAGGGATTTTCCATCACCTTTTCTTGTTTTCTTGCGTTCGGTTGTTGTTATAGACTCAAACAATAAATTTTTCGCCGTTACAATTTCACTTTCCGAAAAAGCACTTGCACAGATACGTCCAATGCTAACTTCATCCATTACATCGATTTTGTTACTAACATATGCTAAAACTTCGTTAATAACAATATTACAGTTCGAACACTTTAACAACTTAGTTGCCATTGTCAATTAGAAATCTCGGAATGACCACTCAGCGGGACGCGCAGGCGCATACTGTCTATGCTCGGCGTTTCTCTACATGATCGAATCAGGAATGAGGAGATTCGTAGAAGAACCAAGGTCACCGACATAGCCCTTAAGATTAGCAAGCTGAAGTGGCAATGGGCGGGCCACATAGCGCGAAGATCGGACGGGCGTTGGGGCAGAAAGATTCTAGAGTAGAGATTCACGTATTGGCAAGCGCAGCGTGGGACGACCGCCTGCCAGATGGACCGACGATCTTGTGAAAATCGCAGGAAGTCGTTGGATGCAGGTGGCATCGGACCGGTTACGCTGGAAAGCGATTGGGTAGGCCTATGTTCAGCAGTGGACAAGTATAGGCTGAGATGATGATGATGATGATCATCATTTGAGGCATTGCCGACCCCCAGGTTAAGGCCGCAACAACTAATGCCAAACCCCTGTTAAAGGATTTGGTAGAATTCTTGTCCGCGTATGTGAAACCTAAGATGGATGTGCGTCCTTTCAACAATTCTGTTCGTTCGGCCAGTAGTATAGGGTCGTTATATCGTCGGAAACGTGAATAACGACAATATTACGTGTCACAATTGCGGCAAACTTGGCCATATGAAGTGGTCTAAAAAGGTCAAGGTTGAGACCACTGTTGCTCATAAATATTCTGTGGCTTCGACATCTAATCCCTCAACATCAAGCGCCAGCAGGAGTTCTCGGTATTGTACATTCTGCAAACGAAATGGCCATTTGCATGAGGATTGTTTTTTAAGACAACGATCGGAGGGTAGGATTAAAAATAATACCAACAATGTAAATTTTTGCTTAGAATTGAATCCCAACAAAATAACGTGATGTCGGCCGTAGTTCAACAGGTACAGGACATTGTGATTGACAGCGGGTCCAATATTTTGTTGATTTCTGAGTCCGTATTGAAATATTGTTCTTTTAATAGAATTCCAACGTACCGTTTGATGCTTGGTATAGGGAGTCAAGAGATCGAATCAACTTCCTATATAAAGACTGTACTAGAGTTTTCTGAGGTCTCACTAGAGGTTAATTTGTATGGTGTGCCGTCCGAATGTATCAACGCGCGAATTTTGATCGGAACAAATGTATTGAATCGTAAGGGCCTAATATATATCCGTACTAATGAAGGACAGCGGTTAACAAGATTAGATAGCCCGTTAACTGTGCAGCACGTGACCGCTGTGGAGGTTGAGACTCCGTTGCTGGGTGTTGATAGGGAGCGCTTAATGGGAATTGTTCGCGAATTTTCCGATTTATTTATTTCCGGCACATTCCCGCAGGCCAGTATGAGTTTAAAAAAAAATGCCTTATGGTTTGGCTAATGCGCCTATTGTTTACCAAAGAATTATCACTAAAACACTGAAGCCACTGATAGACACTGGTAGGGTACTTACATATATCGATGACGTCCTAATCACGATCAATTACTCGAAGAGGGTCTAGAGACTTTGCGAGAAGTCTTGGGAATTTTAAAAGTTGCGAGTTTTTCCATCAATTTGAAGAAGTGTACGACTAGTTGAACATGGTCAGGTACGGCCGAGCTCAGGTAAGGTCGAAGCTCTTGTCAAATCACCAAAACCCACAAATACAAGGGTGGTTTGCCAATTTCTAAGGTCACAGGCTTAGTTTATTGAGGGTATTCCATGACGATCATGATCATATTGGTGCTGACCGAACAACTGATTTAATTTTACACCACTTCTGGTTTTCTGGCCTTCGACAAAGTAAAAGAATTCATGTTAAGGAATTCATAGGTCATTGTATTAGGTGTTTAGCTCATAAAGGGGCATCAAAGGCTTCTGAGCAACACTAGAAATACCATTTACTGTGCTTCATACAGATGTTCTTGGACCACTCCCGGATTCAAAAGGATTCAAGTATATTTTACTAGTAGTTGACTCTTTTTTGAAGTATTGTTTACTGTATCCCATATATAGGCAATATTCTGATGAGTTGAAACGTGACTTTTCAAATACTGTGTCATTGTTTGGCATCCCATCTACGGTGGTATGTGACCGCGGTAGAATGTTCGAAAGTACTGTTCTTAAGAATTGGATAAATGAATTCGGATGTACTATACATTTCATTACACCAGGTATGCATAGAGAGAATGGACAGGTGGAAAGGTACGAACTGTCCTTGACATGCTGCGCATAGAAGTTGGGAACAAAGGTTCTCAGTGGTCCGAGGTATTGTGGAAGATGCGGCTCACGCTCAATATCACAAAAGGAGCCGCGACGCGGGCTTCACCGCTACAGCTCCTGGTCGGCATGGATGCGGCGGCTCCTGCCATCAGATCCCTGGTGCGAGATGTCGCGCTGAGAGGCTGTCATTCTGGTCGTGGGGCTCTGTTGGCCCTCGGGACGCGGCGGGCGTCAGAATTGCTTGCGGCGATTCGGCGGCGTCGGGATGGGGACCGGCATCGGCCCCGTGCCTTTGCCGTTGGTGGCTTCGTGTTCGTGAGCGGGACTGCTCAGATGACTGGCAAACTAGACACCGGTATGCGTGGCCCTTACAAGGTCGTATGCGTCCTTCCACATCACCGCTACAGTTTGGAGCTGTTTGCGGGGTCATACGGGAAGATGACTCAAGCTGCCGCTGAACATATGGTACAATGGCGAGGTGAATGGACACCGGACGCATGTGCAGCCTTCTTTGCGGGCGGTGAATTACGTCATAAGGACGTTCAGAAAGGCGAATGTTGAGGCCTATGATAAACGATTTAGCGCAGTGGTTAATAGCTTAACCCGCTCCGCCCATTGTGTCTAATAGTCGCGGGTTCGATTCCCGCACGGGACAAATCTTTGTGTGATCCACAATTATTTGTTCCGGTCTGGGTATTTGTGTATGTGAATTTTCAAGTTTGTAAACGCACCTACGACACAGGAATTAATCCTAGTGTGGTGCAACGTTTTTTAAAGAAAAAAAAATAAAATAAACAAAGCACGTGGTTTGTGCTTGTTTTGACAGTTTTCACGAATCCATAACATGCAAACGTTAGGGCCTAGGTTATGCATTCGTGAGGGTGACATGCGAACGTTAGGGCCTCTGTCACACGCGCTGTATAAAGGGCATAGGAATTTCGTCAGATTTGAAATACTATGCTGTTCATAAAGTTTGTTTCTTCGTTTTTGCTGATGTGCTGTGATTGATGGAAGTCCGGAATTCTGTTAATAGCAGTACATTTTTAACTTTTCCTGTTTACTTTACTGCTTCATTACATCTATTGCAGCTGAAGCCATTGCAATAATTGCTTTTACTCGTTTGGTATATGAATTATTGCTTTAAAAGTAAATTTTGCTTTACCCCCTCTAGGCCTGTTCTATGGACGCTTGAGTGCACGCTTGTGTCTGTAGAATGGGACCTACTTATTTGAGTAAACTTTATGGATCTAATATTTGTCGTTTGTAAAATGCCCCAGATTCAAATTCTGATAAAGGCTTCGGCATTACATGTGTTGCTTTATAAGTCAATGTCAATTCAAATGTGCTATTTGGTATTACAGAAGGCGATTTTATCGATGACGATCTAGTTACTGGTGACCCTACAGCCTCATAAGCGGTCGAGGACGCCTCGCTGTCAGGAACGGCCGTCTTGGAATATCAGTCTACCGTCAAGCCCGGTCCGAGCAGCAGGCTATAAATACGGTCGACGCTGTTAACGTTGGCATTCTTCATTCGGCTTTCGGACGTGATGGACGTCGCTCTATGTCGCTCGTGGTGTATTTTTGATTAGGTTATAGTTAACGATTAATTAGTGTTTAACGGTTGTTATTTTGAATAATTTGTAAATAATTAATATCAGTTAGGTATTTCCAGTTATTTTTTTAAATAAATTTTGTGAGTAATTTGCAAGACTAAGATATAATTATTTCAAGCTTGTTATTGGTAAACTGTGTAGAATCTAGCATAAAGATGCAATACAATATTTTTTTGCTAAGTAAATTTACTTCTGCATAATTTATGATCAATAAATGGTAGCGCTGTGCGACCGCGGTGTTCTTACCGATCACCAAGGTTAAGCAGCGTTCGACTCGGTCGGCCTGAGATGGGTGACCGTTTGTGGCATTTTCATATTCGAGCGTCTCCGTGCTTCGGAAGGCACGTTAAGCCGTTGGTCCCGGTTACCACTTAATGTGGTAGTCGTTAAGCCGAGTTGGAAGCCTTAAAGGCGGCTTGATAAGTTCCAACAGCGGGTGGCCACAAACCTGCCTCCACTAATCCGCACTGGGTCCGCGTGGTGGAGTATGACCTAATCTCTCTCACCTCGGTTTGTGAGAGAAGGCCTTTGCCCAGCAGTGGGCAGTATAGGCTGATATTATTATTATTAAATGGTAAACTTACCGATACAATTCCTCGGTCCTGTTCCATTCGGCAGAAACGCACACATGTGTCTGTCGCCCGCTGCCTCTAAACAGAATCTTTCAGGATCGAATACCTCAGGGTCTGGATAATACTTCTCATCGAAACGGATACCTCTCTGTGATATAAACACTATTTGCCCTTTTTCAATGACCAGGGCTGTACCATGTATCTTGTAGTCTTCCTTTGCTTGTCGTTGCAGTGGTTCTATTATCGAGTGCATGCGGAGAGTTTCACAAAATACTTTTTCTATCTTCATATCTTTTAATGCATCGTAAGTTATTTTATTATCATGGACACTAAGCACTTCGCCAATCTCTGCGATAAGTCTCTCTTGTACATGTGTGTTCAATGCCAACTCGTGCAACAAATACGTCATTCTTGTGGCACTAGTCTCGTAGCCGGCTGCATAGAATATAAACGCTTGTGCAGCCATCATATCTGCGACGATTTAGCGCAGTGGCTAAGAGCTTGAGCGGCTCCGCCCACTGTGTCGAATAGTCGCGGGTTCGATTCCCGCACGGGACAAATCTTTGTGTGATCCACAATTATTTGTTCCGGTCTGGGTATTTGTTTGTGAATTTTCATGTTTGTAAACGCACTCACGACACAGGAATTAATCCTAGTGTGGGGCTACTTTTTTTAAATAAATGAAATAAATGTTATATCTATAAATGTGTTGTCATCTCCGAACTTGCGAGTCTTGATCGATCCCTGTTCTTTTAACTCTAACATTAAGTCCATGAAGTCATTCCTGTCGCTATGTTTGCCTTTTCTTTGGTCCATTACATTTATCACAAGACTTAAAGAAATTTGTTACATATTTAGGGAAAAACGAAGCACTTATTGTCGTCAGTATTCCAGGAAACATCATATCTAATACAATGGTAAAATTTGGTGTAACAATTAGTTTATTAAGTTTATCAATACAATCCAAGCTGTCGTTGTACGTTTTTAAGTCCACGCCAAAGGCGCAGGCTGATATTGAGTCAACAGTAAATCTTTGAACCAGGTCGTGCACTTTTTGTTCAAGGTTCTGTTGAGATTTTTTATCCACCATCTCCATGAATCTTTCAGCACTATCACTCAGTAATTAGAACATATTCTTCAGTTTTCCTGACGTGAAGAGGGGTGTGAATCGGCCCCCCGGGGTCGCCACGTGTCTCCGTGCGCGTGTAAAAGATTGACTCGCAACCCTTTCTTGCTGAACTCTACTCCGCGGTCCATGAACTTGTCGAAGTGTTTGACCATGATTTGCTTGATTATGTCAAGGTCTCTGATCAGTAAGGCCGGCGTGGTCGTCCGATATATGCCCACCACTTTCTCGTCGGGGTACATAGTAAATGTCCTCAAATATTTCTCCAGCATTTTTTCGTTTTAATATTGATTCTTTTAAATTCCCGTGAAATGTTAGTGGCTCAGGTCCGAGAATATTCTTTTTCTTCCAGTAATTGAAGGTTCTTCTTAAATAATAGCGTAAAGAATAATAGACTGATAATATTATAATGAACCCGTAAAAGAACTCCATTATTTTATTAATGTATGTAATATATATTATGTTAAAGCTTTGAGTTACAAATTCGCAATGTTGCTCATTACGTTTCATGTATATTTATATACTCGAACTGACAACGCCCGTACATGGGTATAAATTAAAGAGCATATAATCGCTACTTGATTCAGACTGGTAACATTTTTAGGTGAATATTGACAACTTACTATATACATACTTACTATATAACAAATCCTGCAGTTAGTCGTGGCAGAATGCCCAAATAGATACCCACTTTTAATATATGTAGGTACTTAGAAGCGTTCACGTGCTTATATTCGTATAATTTTTAAAACAAAAACTATACTTAACTTTTACCTTATTTATTTTATTTTTCACCTTCATACCCCCGTTTACTCAACACGCGACTAGTGATGTGTCAAGTCGATTTTTTTTAACTGGATCTAATTAACTCTAGATGACCCGACTTTTTGACTAGTTAGATAAGCGAGCCAGGCGAGTTAGTGAATTACCAAGTCTTACGTACGAATTACTGAATGAAGCACTTCACACGAACGTGCTCATATTAGGTTATCAAAAATACAGTTTTATTGTAGAAAAATACACAAGTCAAAAATACCAAATCAATGTTAAAGATATAGAAATCATAATCAGCTGTTTATAATAAAAGAGTCTTCGGTGTTAGAACAAATCAATATAACCAACAAAATTTAGTAACAATTCCACTCTACGCTTCTCTTGGGAGCTTTTACAATCTACAAAATATGTAAAGAAACAAATATAAAATTTAACACGGCGTGCACGTAAATAAGGAACATAATCGCCGAGTAGCGAGTTGGCGAGTCACCGATCATGCATCGGTGATGTTTCGATCTCACTTAACTCGTAGTTTGGTGCACCGCGAATCGAGTTTACCGAGTTTTACAACTCGATTCGCCCATCGCTACACGCGAGGTATTTTGTTAAAGCACGTACATAGCGCACATTAAGTCTTTGTAAATCGTTGGAACAGTTAGTCCCAAAGAATTTGCAAAAATCAAATTGTTTGGTTGGTCCATTATATCTTTCGGTAGCCAATTTGATACCATCAAACTATTGTAACAACTTAATAATGAAATAATATACTATTTTTTTACCATACCTACTAAAATGTGTTTATATTACGCACCTAATTTTTCTGATTTACAACATTAAATTTTGAATTTTACCCATATGATCTCAAACGACCCACGAACCTAATCACTCGAATTAGATGGCTATATTACGTTCTTCTTCATTAATGCAAAATAGTTTTTACAACTCATGTAGCCTTTTCAGCATATTATAGCACGATCAGATTAACGTTAGCATGTAGTCGAGAATTTGTCGTGCTGTCACGTTCAAGTCTACTTTTTATATTTGTAGAGTGAGAAGGATGGCATATTAACTGGATAGCGTTACGCTAACGTCAATCTCTTCTTGCCCTCTGGTAACCGCACGGAAACCGACATTAATTTCGCAACTTGATTTTCAATCTCCATTACTCGCATGTTATATGACGTACAAGCTTAGATTTATACAGAAAGTTACCGAGAGTAATCCTGTTTAACAGACGCAGCTGGAGTGCTGAGGCAATTGTTCGCGCGTCGAACCTGGAAAGTGGAGCGCGCGCGTCCTGCGGGCGATGCAGCCACCACCCCGCGCGCCCTATTGACCTACACACACATAGGCACAGCACTATATACGGTAACGTAGGACACCTATAACTAAGTGTGTAACACCTATAACTGTTGTGTGAGGCACAGGGAGGTTTCAGGTCTGGAAGAGGATGTTCGGATCAAGTTTTCTTCCTCCGCAACATCGTAGAAAAGCATCTGGCAGTAGGCCGGAAGGTTTTCTGCGGTTTTGTGGACTTGGAGAAGGCGTTTGATAGAGTCGTGCGAAAGAGACTTTGGGACATTTTGCCAGAGTATGGTATAAACGGCACCCTGTTGCGAGCCGTCCAGTCCACATACGTGGACAGCAAGGCATGCGTACGGGTGGGTGGTAACATGTCACCTTGGTTTGACGTTAAAATCGGCGTCAAGCAGGGTTGCGTGTTGTCCGCTAGACTGTTTATAGTGTATCTGGATAAAAGTCTTCAAAGACTGAATGCGATGACTGAAGGGGTAAAAATGGGTGATCTAGTGATAAACCACCTATTGTATGCAGATGACGCGGTTTTGATAGCGCCAACAGCCACTGATCTGCAAACACTAGTCACAGTTATGAGAGACGACTGCATGAACAATGGCTTACATTTGAATGTAAAGAAAACCAAAATTATGGTTTTTGAACGGGAAGAAACCAGAACGAATGTAAGGATTGTGGTTGGTAACGATGTGCTGGAACAAGTGAATGAGTTTGTATATCTTGGATGCGCCTTCAGTAAGGATGGGAAATACACCGCTGCTATAGAGAGAAGAGTGAATGCAGGTAATAGAGTGAATGGTGCGATGGGAAGGCTACTTGGGAGCCGGCACTTAAGCCAAAAGGCGCAGCTGGCCATGCATAACGGAGTGCTTGTCCCAACGCTGTTATATGGCAGTGAAAGTTGGGTATGTAAGAAGGAGAACGAAAGCAGGATAAATGCGGTCGAAATGCGATCTCTGCGGAAGATGTGCGGAGTCACGCTGACCGACCGTATTCGCAACAGCGTAGTAAGAAAGCGAGTAGGTATGAAAGATAGTATCGGTGTAAAGATGAGAAAGGGTATGCTCCGTTGGTTCGGGCATATAGAAAGAATGCCAGAAGAAAGAATGACAAAACAGATATACAATGCGAAAGTGGAAGGATGTAGGTGCCGGGGAAGACCTAGACTATCTTACCATGACTAAATAGACCGTGTCTTAGCTGAAGGGCAAGTCAAGAGTCTCCGTAACCGGCGAGTGTGTATGAGACGAACTATGAGAGTGGAGGAAGCCAGAGAGGTATGTAAGGAAAGAACCTGTTGGAACTCTGTACTCTCTGCCTACCCCACGAGGGAGCTGGCGTGATGATATAGATAGATAGATAGATAGACGATGCAGGCGGAATTGGAGCACATAGAGATATGTATGTATATGCACATAATGTGTGCGCGAAGAGCGGATGGGCACAAGGATTCTAGAGTCGAGACCACATATTGGCAAGCGCGGCGTGGAACGACCGTCTGGCAGATGGACCGACGATCTTGTGAAGATCGCAGGAAGTGGCGGATGCAAGTGGCATCGGACCGGTTGCACTGAATACCGATTGGGGAGGCCTTGGTTCAGCAGTGGACAAGTATAGGCTGAGATGATGATGATAATAATGAATATGTAATTGTTACAGGTCGGTCATGAAAAATCTTGGCCATTTGCTGGCTGTCCCTATCAGCAAACACGTGGTAACTTTTATCTTTTTAGTAGCCGCGGCCACACTGCTCTCGCGGACGACAAGTCAGTCCTATACAACTTTCTATATCTAGCATACTAACTATAGCGCGACAAGGGTCTTTGGGCCCATGGATGACATTGACAGGGGGGTTGGTGTGAAATCAGGGTAAACAATTAATAAAATTTTCCTACTTCCAAGGAGATATTTCAACAGGTGGGTCTGCACGGTTATTAATTAAAAAAAGAACTTGGGCTATATCTATAGCAGATGGCAACTCTGCGACCGTCATGTACTGACATTTCACTTGATGACAGCGTTAGTTTTTTTTTTTTTTTAAACTTAGTCCCACTCTAGGATTTATTCCTGTGTCGTGGGTGCGTTTACAAACATGAAAATTCACACGCACAAATACCCAGACCGAAACAAATAATTGTGGGTCATACAAATATTTATCTCGTGCGGGAATCGAACCCGCGACTATTAGACACACTGGGCGGAACGGCTTAAGCTCTTAACCACTGCGCTAAATCGTCCGTCAAAGTTCCGTTTATAAAGAGATGAAAAGATCCTTGTGGGACTGTAGTTTTATTTATTCTCTACATATTGTAGCAGAATAAAATGTAAAATGACAGTAACAAATGATTAGAATATTTGTAGTTTATAAATAAATGATTAAGGCCCACTTGCACGAATCAGGGTTACCGTTACCTATTAACTGACTTAAGGTTATATTATAACCTTAAGTTGAAGGCAATTTCAAAAAGAGGTCAGGGACCTCTTTTTGAAAAAATGTTAATTTTTTTTTATTATTAGGGTTAATCTAATAAACGATTCACGTGAAACAAGATGATTGAAACATCACCTGCGTTTACTAACAATTGCAAAATTGCAATGTTATTTTTGTGAGTTGAGAGACCCGTGTCGATCTCGGGCGAGCGGAATAAGTCGAAGTAATTTTGACCAATTTGTTGACGTTTTTTTGTAGTATCTAACATCACAGGTTGTTTCAAAAGATCTTACATCATAATTTTATTAATATTACTCCATATTAGGAATTATTCCTAATACAAAATTTAAACGTTTATTGTTTTCCATATTATTTATAGATGGTAAAAACATTAATTTTATGCAATTATAGGCCCTGGCGGGCGCAGCAACTTAGGAGTGAGGAAGTGGGTCGAATATCTGAATTGGGATCATTATAGAATATATTATATAAAAATAATCTTTCTTTTGTACTATTATTATTTATAATATTTGTTGGTTTTTCATTATTATATATTATATTCCATGGGTTTCGTGGGTACGATCACAAACAAATTTTAAATGCACGTACAGGGAGTACGAGACCGAAATCAATATCAGTGGGTCACATAAAGATTTGTTCCATGCGAGTCGATCACGACCCGTCCCCCTGATCCAGTGAGCCAAATCGCATACGTTCAGACCAGACCACTAGACCGTACCAACATCCCTTTTTAATTATTAAAAACATATCCAAATTTAAAGGTAAATCTACTCTTGAACAAAAAAACATAACTAGCTGAAGATTGAATCACAATTACAAAATCATCTACAAGATGCCTTGCCAACTGCGAAAGAATTCAGCAAACAATTTATTATTAGCCTACCTTGGAAAATTTATTCTATATTAGTTTCTGCCCACGACTTTGTTCGCGTTGAGTTTAGGCAGGAACTTTACATTTTTCCGGGATAAAAAGCAACCTTTAGCAGTTTTTGCGTGATTGAGTAACAAACATCTAAACATACAAACTTTTACATTTATAATATTAGTAAGATTCCGTAGATTTTAGGATACGGTATAAGGTATATCGGTCGTCATGGGGGGATCTTTGAGAGAGAGCTTTCTCCTGCAGTGGAAGTCTGTCGGATGAAGATAGGAAGTATTTTGGAGGACGTTTTTGGCTTCTATCTCAAAATTTACGTTTTGCACTAAACGACTCTCTTCCGTATCAGGGCACAAGTGTAGATACTTATCTAGAAATAAGTAGAACTCAGTCTTATTTTCTACAGGGTTTAAGATTGATGTATTATTAAAATGTTGTTGTTTCTTTTTTATGTTTATGGCATCACGATGACGCGTATTTTGCCAATGTCAAGTATAACGAATATTCATTTCTAAATTAATTCAACTCCCTGCTGAACTTGATGACAAAGATGATAATGAAATTGATAAAGTGTCGTTTGACCCTGGATAGTAAAGTGATGGATACTTTACATACCAATTGCGACGGCCGTTTTTAAGGGAAATCGAAAAGGCACGTTTTATCAATTTGTTACAATTACCTTCACTCATGCACATGTAGGAATACATAATGGTTAATATTCCACCAACATTACACATTATAATTCGAAATAACAAGTTTTGGAAAATTAAACAAATTGACAACATCAGTCTTCGATTTCCCGCCAAAAACCTCTCTTGTTGTTTCTTCTTCTTCTTTTAGCTATAGCTTCACACAAATTTTTAGTGTAATATGCCAATGTAGATACATAATCGTGTTTGTTAGATTTAATTTCTAAATTTATTCAACTGCCCGACGAACTGGGTGATAACGATGAAATTGATGAAGTACAACACCGTCGATGGTAAAGCGATGGATACTTTACATACCAATTGCAACATCCATTTTGAGGGAAGCCGAAAAGGCACGTTTTATCACTTTGTTATAATTACCGTCACTAATTCAAATATAAGAATACATAATAGTTAATATTCCACAAACATTACTCATTATTATTCGAAATAACACAAGTTTTGGAACTTAAAACAAATTGATGTCATCAATCTTCGACTTCCCGTCAAGAAACTGTGTTGTTCTTTATTATATTTTCTAGATGATAAGCAAAGCATAGGGAGGTCTCTAAAGAAGGAACATGTTGAAACTCTGTACTCTGTGCCTACCCCACAAGGAATCTGGCGTGATGATAAAGAGAGATAGATAAATATAGATTTGTTTTTGTTTGCAGAAGGGAGGTTCGCCCGTAGGTGGTCGGCGGGAGAACGCGGGCGAAGGCCGTGCGACCGTTTCCCGCACCACACGCACCCGCCCATTCACTGTTAGCAGGTAATACAATCAACAATTACATTCTTTCATGGGGCAATGTATACGCTTCTACAACAAATTACCCATAGATATCCGAAACATGCCTATCAATAAGTTTATAAAGGCAATCAAAACTAGACTGTACAAGAAAGGGTATTACAAAATTTCAGATTATCTTGACAATAAAACAGATTGGGTTTGAGCAGCTTAAAAGACTAGCCCGCTGAGTTTCTCGCCGAAACTTCTCTGTGGAAGCCGCGTTCCGATCCGGTGGTAGATGTAAAGCATGTAATAATTTTGACGTTTGTAAGTGCTTTTGTATTGGCCTAAACAAATAAACAATCTTTAACTTTGACTTTGAAAGCAAAGCTACTTTCTACCTGTACCGGTACCTTTTTCACCGGACATGACAACTTTAAGAGTAAATTATTCTCTTTTAAACTGGTACCTTCACCGCTATGTCAGTGTTCCACGTCTTACTGTTAGTATGAACAATCAGCACACCACGTTCTTTAGGAGTGCAGTTCTGGCACAACGAGCGTACCATTAGGTTAAATGGCCTGCAAAATATGTCTGGGGTAATCTATTACACGGATCTTGTAGAAACTCTGAACAATTTCCGTGCGTTCAAGCGTTTTTGCCATACCTATTACTGGAATCAAACATGAGGGTCACAAATAGGCCGTTAATATTTTTTCGTATCCGTGGTGCTTTACAGTTGGGCTTATCTTAGTTCTAGTCTCCTCTATGGCTGACGTGCCAATTTTTTGTGTCTCCCGCTTTGCAAAGGAGGGAAGTGGAATTTTATTTTTCCTACTCCTCCTGTTTTTCTTTCTAATTAAATTTGTTGCGGGTTCCAAGAAAATTAAATCGCTTTCCGGGACACCCTAAGGTTCAAACTCTGGTGTCATCTAAGGAGACCATTGTGGATCCTGGCTTACATGAGTTACAATGGTGGGAATGTGTAGTGGGCTTAAAGCAAAGCTACGAATAAGCTAAATCTACTAATAGTAACCCTCAAAGCTCGACAAAAAACAAATCATCACCATCGTCAGCCAAAAGATGTCTACTGTAGGACAAAGATCGTCCCGATCATCGATTAAATACAGGCATACACACTCGCGGCACGAAAAATGGCACCAGGGGCACAACGGCAAAAGGGGACGGTACTAAAGAATTAACAGGCTTCCGCTTTTTTGCAAATACAACTCTAAGTGATACGAGTAAGGTATAATATGTCCTAATTTATGTTTATATCATAACTATAACTACTCACGTGGATTTAGGGGACGTTTTTTATTGTGACTTTTGAACGGGACTGTGTATCTTGTTATGATATATCGATGGTCACGATGACCGACTTTGGCCAACATAAATGCCTACATAAACGAGTGCAAGTGCGAGAATGTAAAAACCTGTATGTAATAATGTTAAACAGACTACGCCTTCTCATGTAGGGGACATGAGACGGCGCAATCTGTTTAACATTCTAGCTTACTATTGTGTGAGTAGACTCAATCGTAATACAACGAGGTAAATGAATAAACATAATATATCTCTCATGCATGTTTGTCTCTGAAGTGTAGGATAAATATGCGAACGAACACATTGAATAGAGACTGCCTCATTGCTCTGGTAGTGTATAAAGCGCGTAATGATCACGATGGTTCGAATCCCAATCGGACAGTGTAGTTTTTCTATCGAAAAATTTCCATTACTAGTCCGGAGTCTGGAATTGTGCCCGGTAGAGTGGCAATAAGCTCGCCTATCACATGGGACCTGACATCGTCGGCGGAAAGTGACTGTACACAGTACACCTCGACCACCCTCGCTTGGGAAATGTAGACGTGACAGTGTTTATTATTTTGCATGTAGTTAAACTACATTTCGCTGAGGTATTTTTGATGCCAATATGACAGGATGCGAATGTGTCGCCATTCTTTGGCCACATCATTTCACAGATCTTTGGAAAATTCGTTTGGTTATCGCGCACATAGAGACTCTAGGACAATGTTTTTCTTCACCGTTAGCTATTTAAAATCACACGTAGGTTTAGATACAAAGAGCCGAGATGAAATTTGACCCTAGACTTCGTGAATACACAAGCCAAGCGGATAAAAATAACTATGTTTTGATAGCCATACCGCGTCACCTTGATCTACCATCTTAGTTATCAATAGAAGGACTCTACAGAAGTGGGGAAGTGGAAAAGTGGCGAAGTCTCAGTGTCTGGACCACCGGATGAAGTATATAATTGTCTTTGAAAATGGTTTTGTGATGATCAAAACGTTTTGTTAGGTTAAAACGTTTTTGCTCTAAATATTTATATTTTAAGTGACCTACGACACTTGACGCCGACTCTGTTAGTGCGATAAGATGTATTTGACTCGTTACCAGGTGTTCTAGATTTTTTATGCAAAGTACGTTTAGGTATATCATAATCTATGTGGGTTTCTAACTTCTGGGCGATGACGGAGATCATGTATCATCTAAAGTCTCTTAGAGTGAAGAGAGAATTACGGTAATACATAAGGAACTGCCTGTATTTTGTGGTAAAGGCCATAATATGCAATGATTAGAATAAATTGGTTAAATGGTTGGTGTCCTTTGCAAAGCGTAATTTATGTACACGAAGTCCTAACACAATGCAAGTGGTTCAGTAGTCTTGGTTACTTCCCGTTCAAGGTACGTCGTCTGCTGCCATTTTTAATGTGTAGAGAGAGATAAGCTAATAGGACTTATGGTATCATATTCGCGTTGTGAATATTGGACTCTATTCAATAGGTACAAGACTTTAAATTGATCGTGATGTCCCCTTAAGCATTTTACGGTGTGTGGACTTGATACGGTGAGTTGGCTAGAAGTGTTGAAATACAAAACGGAGTAAAACAGGGGCTATTCTAATCTAAAAATTATTTACAGCGGCAAATAATTTAGTTTTTGCACCTGCACTTATCACATAATTGGCACAATAGCTCTACATTTACAACAGAATCAGAATAATTTTTATTCATGTAAACTATTATAGTATTTATGAATCGTCAGAAAAGTAACAAAGACTCTACTACCACTTCGGAATGTCATTCGGGTGAGAAGGGCAAGAAACTCTACGGTAACTCTTATAAAATAGTATTTTTACAATTTTTTCCATCTACTTTTTGTTGTGGGGTAGGGAGAACGTCTTGCGGATGTTGTGATATACGAATGAAGGAATAAAAATATTTTATCGTCGATTAAGCAGCCTATCATAGACTCACCCACTATTACGTAGGTTATTCAAGATCATATACCTACAAAAGAAATAAGTTTTCTAAACTATGGAACAATTTATACTCGTAAGCAGAAAAACGACCATATAAACTGATATTAATCTTAAGTAACATATATCTGACAGTGATAAAAGAACGGAAAATAAAATACATTGGTGTCGTAACGCACAATATAAAGACGACCTTGATCCACTGGCGGAACAAATAAGGTCTTAAACAAGGAACATACGAAGGGAAATTAAATTATGGCTATGAATCTGATATTTCCGTGCCCCTCATTTGTTCTACAAGGATAATAACTTATAAATTTTTGGCATACTTTTTACATCTTTGACTAGTATTTTGAGTGATCCAACGAAATAGGGCAAAGCCGTTAAGACACGTGTTCCAGATATTAACCTAGATATTTTAACAAAGAGACTCTTGTCGATAGCAAAATATACATAATTATAAAAACAGATCAAAGATCAAATTGTCGAGGATGGATAATTATATTTATCAGAAAAAAACATTTGATTTAACAGAATATATTGTATTTGTTACCAACTTATTTAGTACTGTACATAGTCAAATATAAAGGCTGACGTGACTTTATAAAAATATATTTATTTTACAATATAACTTTATAAGTCAGATATGAAATCGCAACTACGCAATCCACTCCGACAGACTCGAACAAATATAAAAGGAATTCACGAAACATTTAAATTACAAATTTAAAATTCCGCCTTTAAGATATGAAGATCGCTGCGCTCGCTTTCATTTATTCTCCTTATACATTCGCAGAAAAATTTCCGATGTTCGCTACCTAAAAAAAATTGCGCAGTCCAAAGTCGACTGCCCTCAACTTACAGCGAAAATATATTTAAACATTCCCCCGCGACATTCCCGCCCTAGACACTTACTCCACACTCCATTCTCACACACCTTGTATCGTCGTAATTCATTTTTCCTGCGCACATGTAATATGTTTAACGACTTAATGAAGTCCAAACACCTTACATTAGATCTATTGACTAGTTGCCCCACCTCTATTAATGCTGTTCTAACCAAACACTTCACCACCTCCTAACTGTCTATTATATCTTTCTTTTTGTTTGTTTATTTACTGTTTCCCTAAACTTTTTCACTTTTTTAGTTTGTATCATTTTGTTTGTTATAAGCGATTAAGCAAATTATCTGTATCTTAAGTCTATATGTGGAGGCTTGTAAATGGCTTATTGTAACTATCTTATACTATTAACTCTGTTATGCTAGCTGTAAGCCCCCCAAATAATTAAAAATAAATAAATAATAGATATACAAAATACTATGCAGTTAATAGTATTGCTTAAAGTTCGTGCGAACGGTAAGAGAGCTAAGTCGATATTGAGGTACTTCGTTTGGTGATGGCTATTTATAGGCATCGCCAAACAAACATACTTTTCTAGAAGGCACCTACGCAGAGTGCGCCGTATTAATACATATTGCTTATTAATCAAAACAGTTATTGGAACTGAACTGAGACTAAACATGTAACCTGACATCTGTTTACATGATAAATTCGCAGCTGAGGCAAGTTAAGCCGAATCATCAAAACAGTACTTGGAATTAATTTGCATGAGCAATAGTTTGTTATTATTGCATCATCTTTTAAAGTACTTGCACTGAGCTGTGTAGTGGTCTGGTATACATAACTATTCCCTCCATAAGTTCAAAATCAGCATTCGGTTTCTGAGAATGTTCATTTTGCTTATGTTTACATAAGGACAATATTTTACACTCATTAATATATATAACAATCAAGAGTACAATTATTAAGGTAACATTAATGATTATAGTGCCTAAACTTATGCTATGCACATTCACTGAATATACGTGGTTTTCACTGAGTTTTTCACTTTTACTATTTAACACATGTGACAGGAACTGAAGATTTTCTAAGTTTACTTCATCTAGGCTGATTGGCTGCTTGTAGACTTTTCGTGTTTCCGTGATGCTGGGTAAATTTATTACTGGAACTTGATGGAAGACTTGGTTGGTCAACTGTATGAGACGTTTCCTTAATGTAATGTTTTCTAATTTAGCTTCACTTTCATTATTTAAGGTTAATATATAAGTGCCAAAAATATTAATAATAATAATATTAGCCCTGTTAAGAAACTGTCCCACCGTTGGGCACGGGCCTCCTCTCAAACTGAGAGGGTTAAGGCCATAGTCCACCACGCTGGCCCAGTGCGGGTTGGCGAACTTCACACACCTTCGAGAAACTCTTCGGCATGCAGGTTTCCTCACGATGTTTTCCATCACCGTTAAAGCAAGTGATAATTAATTTTTAATACGCACATGCTTTCGAAAAGACAGAGATGCGTGCCTGGGTTTGAACCCGAGACCTCTGACTTTGCAGTCCAACGGTCTAACCACTAGGCTATCACTGCTTTTTAAATATTATACTGGTTAAAATCATTTTCACAGTGGTCTGTAAGAAATGCATATTTTCCTGAATATAGTAACTATGTGTCAGGCCGAATAGATTTGACCTTGACCTTTGAAGATTTTACTGTTAGTGGAGAACATGATGTAATTCCTAAAGAAAATTTTATCAAATCTTTAATACATAATGTAAGATAAGTCTTCATTAATGTAAGATAAATTATCCTCGTAGATAGGAATTCTCCTTCGTCTATTTCTTTGCACGGCTGTGATAGTGGAAAGTTGTCTGACCCTTTGACAAAGATTTGGGGATATTGAGGAGTTAATAAGAATGTTAGGTTTAAATGAGGATTATACATTACAAGCCGAGATTACGGTGGGCGAAGGTCGTTTCGGGCGTAGTCCCTGCGCCTTCGCCCAGCGCGCCGTCTGCGAGCGAGATTAGTTGTCGTCTCCTCCCTCACCCGCTCTGCCTCCTCCTTCGCGGACATGACGGCCTCGCAGAAGGCCGCCATTGCCGCCCAGGCGCTCTCGCTCCCAACCATGGATTATATCACGGTCGGGAGCGATAGCCCCTGTCCCCCTGCACCGAGCGCTCCAGCGAGCCGGCGG